>OX439483.1:204605668-205235262 GCA_949320155.1 Melangyna quadrimaculata | reverse complement strand
TTGCGTTAGAGATAGGCAAAGAAAAAACAAAATCGCATAATTTTTCAAAATTTGGGGCTTTATTTTTGTTAAAAAAGTTTACCCAGGTAAGGACGGATTTTTCGATGTTAATACTATTACGAGTACATTCGTTTTCATAAAAAATTTTAAGGTTAACAAATTCTTGAAAAAGTAAATCAATATCTACATTTTTAAGATTAAAACAATCAACAATTTTTAAGTAATTTTCAAAGTCGGGTTTATTTTTAAAACTTAATCCTGACAAACATTCTATTTTATTGTTAAAATTAAATTTATTTTCTAAATATTCAATTGCACTTTCATAAAATGCATCAATTTCCTTAGAAAATTGATTTACAATTTGATCATTGTTGCATTTCAGTAACACAGAGCGAGCTAGGGCTCCAAAAAACTTATGTTCTCTTTCTGTTTTTAATAAATTTCTTATGTCATTCATAATAGTATATAAATTAATTATAGTAGTGTCTTCGTCCTCAAGAACTTTAATTGCATTATTAAAAATTTCACCAACATGGGATATAAAAGCTAAATAAGCTTCAGCTAGCTCAAATTCAAAAAACTTCCGTAAATATGGGCGAACTTTTTTTGTGAAAGAAAATAACTTTTAACTGAATTGTAATGTTTAAGAAGCCTGTCAACAGCAGGAACTAACGATAGCCATCGAGTAGGAACATGTCTCAAAAGCTCGGACCATTCCTCATTGCACCATTCCATAAACTCTTTTAGTTCGCAAACGTTTTTGGTGCTTGAACTAAATTCATTGTAACTCATTATAATAATGGATTCGATATCAAATCTTAACATGTTTTGAGCTTTCTTCAAAGTATTATTCAAAATATGACAATTACATCCCATTGGAATAATAAAATTATTTTCTTTTTTTAATTCTGTGAAAACCGATTGATTTTTACCAAAATTTACACTTGCGTTATCAGCTGAATATGCTGTTATATTTTTAATACATAAATTGGAAGATATTATAGCTCTCTTGAGAGATTCTGCAATATCTTTAGATTTTTCAGATTCCAAATTATAAAAGTTTAATAACTTGGTGCAGACACCATGACTACTCTTAAAATAACGAACAATTAAGGGAAATGTTTTTATATTTCCTTTATTGGAAGCATCAGTGCCAATCGAAAATGGTTTATCTGAATTTTTCGTCAAATCCAAAATAACCATCTTTCTGGAAGCAGGGGCCAAGATGTTCTGCGCAATTTTCGTGCATTTTGTCCTAGCGCACGATATTTTCAATGCTATCTTGGAATCAGGAAATAAGCACGGCATGAGCTTGAAGCTACAATCGGCTGATTTGTAGCTATGTGAATGTTTTACTGTGTGATATACTAACGTTGCCTCAACTACACTTGCGTCCTTTTTTTCCTTGGTATCTTTCGAAAAAAAATTTGATACAAGATTAGTTTTGGGTGTTGCGCTCATCGAAATTGAATCTTTATGGCGTTTCGTTTTTTGATGTCGCCTCACGTCGTTCTCTCCTCCATGAGATATGGTGAATTTACAAATACAAATTTTGCATTCTGCAAATTCTGCTGAACTTTTGTTTCTGCATATCCAGTCGTATTTATTTTCCCATTTATTGTTATAATTTACCTTTCTTCTAATTTTTTTTCTTGGTGCTTTCTGGATATTCTTTTTTACAGCGGAGCAACTGGCTACTTCTTCAACATATTCTGAATTTGATTCTGATTCTGATGAGCAGATTTTGTCGTCATCAGAAATATTATCTACAGTTCTTTCGGATTCTGAAGAACTCATTTTTTTTATCTAAAAAAATATAGACGAATACTCATTAAGTGATTTGTTATTATTAAAAATATATAAATCACAAGAACCTTTATTCAGAGCCAACAAATTTTAGAGAATTCTAAGTTATAACCAAAGGCCGATACGACGAAACGAAAATTTAAAACTGTAAACACAAAACCATAAAAACAATAGAAAAAGCAAACAGGTATTGCATCAGAAAACAAAAATATTTGCTATCTCTGTCATTGACAAATTCGATACTCGAATCTCAACAAATGGTTGCATTCAGTGAACCAAATGAGAAAAAGTTCAGGTAAATGTGAAATTTAAGGTCACTTTACACTTATAATGAAAAAATGAATTGAACTGAAAAACATTTTTGGATATTTACGCGGGATTTCCGGGACATTTAGCCTCCTTGCGGGACAAAACATAGCGGCGGGAAGCTTGCGGGACAATAGTCATTTTCCGGGACAGTCCCGCGCGTGGCGGGACGTCTGGCATCCCTAATTAGCGGAGAGGGTCCGATTTATTTTGAAGCCTAAATTACTAACAGACTCAACAAATTCAAGCTGAAAACAGGACAAGAAGACAGATGAAGACCATTTTTGTTTCTTGGCTAGGGAGACCAATTTTAATTTTTTTCAAATGGAGAATAATAAATTTATCTACTCTCAGCGTTGATACGTCTTGCAAAACTCAATTTTTAAAATCGTTGAACTCCGATTCTTCACCTGCTGATTTTGGTATCTCTTCTATATTTAAAAACACCAATCATTACATCGCCGAACAGAGGAAAATATGGAAGGATTCTTTTCAAATTTGAAGCAACTGTTGGACAAAAGTAGGTGTTTATATAACCAATTACAATTGGTTGCATTGCTCTATTCGAAGAGATTATTGGACCACTTGAAAACGTCAACATCACTTTCCTCCATTTCTTCATCAAAATCGATATGTTCTTCCGGCATTTCCAAATTCTTATCATAAACAGCAGTGTCTGATAGAATTCGATAAGAAATTTCTGGATCCGTCAAGTTGTCTTCAATTAAATTAAATCCAGTACCAGTATGAAAATGGCTTCGGCGTGGTCCTCAATACCATCCTGAGAGGTTTGACCCCGCAATGCAGCAAAACTTCTTAAATAAAAGTGTTTCACTTTTCGCTGGTTTTGCCTCCAGCATTTCCAATTTGCAAACATGTTTATGAAGTGGCAAATGTCTAGACGAATTAAGCACGGGGTCAGGATTCGCGATTTCTTTTGGGGAACGGAAACGTTTTTTTGGGAGAAACGTCAGACAAGTTAAAACATAAAAACCTGTTCTTAGCTGTTCTTCCTAAAAGCAAGTACAGAAAATCCTGTTCTATTCTGTTGTAAACTGTTCGGAACAGACTCATTAAACAGCAAATCAGAACAATTTGGAACAGAAAATTGTCATTGTTGAACAGCGAAAACTTGTGTTTTTATGTTCTAAACTGTTCCAAACTGTTCGGAACAGCATTACTGAACAAAATTTAACATGAAAATATTAAACTTATAACATGAAAAATTGTTTTTGATACTCACATTTATTAATTTTCTCATTTTTGTTTGTGTCGTCATTAATTTTTTTTTTATATTTTTCTTAATTCACAATAAGATTTCAAAGAACACGTCTGGTCGATCAGCTAAACTTGCGAAACTTTGACAACAGTTTGATATTTGAATCGGCGACATGGGTTTTATTTTGTATATGATTTTACCGTTTCTCTAAAATACATACACACAAATGCGTGAAAGCAGTCAAAGCATTCATTTGTCTTGTGATTAGAGAGAGTCCGCAATACAATTTAGCATTCTTTTTAATGTCAATAATGAGGACGGCAAAGAAAAAAACTGCAACTCAGTGATATTAAGGAATGGCACGATCGTGCATCAGCCTCTGTGGTTTCGCTTTAAAATGCTGCTGTTGAAAGCGATTGTGGAGGAGGATCCTGTTATTGAATTTAGAATTTATTTGTAAGAGTCGAAATGTATTAAAGTTCAGAATAGGTATGTATGTATGTAAACTTACGGAAATATTGTTCAGCACTGCTATTTGGTAACCTTCCCCAATGTTTGTAATCGAAAAAGACATCTAAGAAAGTAATGTCCTTCGTTATTTATAATTATGTATATTCAAAGTAAAACTTACGAACCCCGTTCTCTTTCTGGCTGCCTGGCTAATCATCATCAACGAATATAATCATGGATACATCTTCAGGTTCAGACGTTAAAGTTGGCTGGCAAACATTCCTATTGGACCACACCTGAATTTAAGCTAAAAGAGCCACTATACCCGACGACTCCTGCCGGTGCAAACATCCTTAAGTCATATACAACAAATACCAAATAAAAATTCTTTTACATTATATTAAATTTAATTTTTTATAAAAATATATACATATGTAGGTCAACAAAATTTAAGAATATGCTTCGCTCGACAAAAGACCCTATGCCAAACGACGAAAAATATGGGTTATATGTTGCTGAGTGCTGCACACCTTATTGCAATAAAGCTCATGTTGTCCAAACTATTCGCCGTTTAAAAACAAAAATAAATGAACAGATACGTTATTTAAAAAACAAAGAATCATTATGAAAGCGCTGCCGCCGCACTCCGCCGCCGTCTCAATGTATTGGAATCAATACACATTCATCTGAACAATGACAATGTCAATAGAGATGATGGTCAAGCCTTTTCATCTTTTTTTCACTCTTCTCTTTTTACGAATACATACAGAGCTAATGTATGCACATACATTCTGTTTACTTTAATTTATTTCATATTTCATTCTATTGTTTTCTTAATGTTTTACTCTACACTCTGACTTCACGAATAGTTTTTACTTGCGATATACGTAGTATAGGGCAAGTTTAGGATTAGTGCAAAAGAAAAATCGAGATGATAATTTTCCCTGACATTACGATTATAGATAAGGCGAAAAAAGTAAGTCTCGTAATTCTGTCTGTCTGTCCGGCGGTCTGTCTGTCTGTCTGTACCTCGACCTGCAGCCTAAACGGCTACAGAAATTTTCTTCAAACTTTGGAATTGTGATTCCATAGAGTGGAAATTGATTTTTTTTTTTAACTCAAAAAATAACGGTACCTGTCATACAACCAATATACAAAAATTGATTTATGTCAAAAACGGCTCTATCGATTTAAAAAAAAAATTACAACCTACTAAAATTAATAAAGCAAATATTTTGGTACAAACATTTTTTTTTATATCGGTTATTAACGGTACCTGTTAATAACCGATTTTTGGTTTTCAAATTTCTCGTTAACTGCTACACCGATTTCAACCAATTTTTTTATGTAAGAAGTCCTTTACAATTTTAACAATTTTGCATATAAAATTTTTCAAAAAATGAATTTTTGGATTTTTAAAAAAATATTGAATTTTTTTATTTGAAAATTCAATATCTTGAAAACAGGTCAATTGATTTTTTTTTTAATTTTGTGAAAAATTGTATTTTATTAAATACTAAAAGTTGGCATAACAATTTTTTTTTTTTTTAATTTTCAAGAATTTTTATATACAAAAAAATAGTTTAAGAAAAAACCGCTCTAACAATTTTTGAATTTTTTTTTTTTCATAAATTCATATTTATCAAGCAAATCAGATAGCATACTTTTTTTAAGCTCTATTTGTTTTAGCTGTTAAAAAAAATTATATTTATTTATAGTATAATAATTAATATTTTAAAATGTTTAAAATTTTTTTTTTTAATGATATCATAATGTTATAGAACCACTATACATATATGCACAAGCACATTATCAATTTTAAGCTACGGTCAAGTTGTAAGCTACGAGAGCAAGTTTGTGCGATCCAGTCGTGCCCATTTTTTTCTTAACTCTAACAAACTTTTTTGAAAGTTTGTACAGGTATACTTAGGGTGACCACCTTTACCAAAGCCGATTTCGGTACACAAGAATATATTTTGTTTTTTAATCTTAGGGGCTTATTGCGAGGGTCTATCTAAAATTCGAATAAACTTAAAGTCTACTATCGATATTTCAAAAATCTATTCGTTAATATTTTTCTGTCAGATTACTATGGAATTATATGAACTTTTTCTAATTGATAGAAAATTAAATTAGATCACGAATTTATGATCAACTTAAGTCGACTAGTTTTTTGCCGGAGAAGACTCTCCCAATAAAGCCATTAGCTTAATTTATTTAAATATTATAAGATATCTTTGTAATAGGAACATTACTTAAAGATTATATGAATATTTAATAAATACAATTAAATATTAATTATGAATGATTGAATGTTTGAATGTTCAACAACCCCTTGAGTGGGCTCCCACCATTTTATCTCAATTTACTTTTAAATTTTCGGTACACGAATTGGATTTCGGTATATTTCCGTCTACCTACACTTTTCTCCGGTACACGGTACACAGTCTTTAATTTCGGTACTGTACCGGTCATTTGGGTACAGGTGGTCACCTTAGGTATACTTCAATAAGGATACAATTAAATTAATACTACATTAAAACTTGTGTGGCTACCCAGAACTCTAAACAGAACTCCCCACAAGTGACAATTCCGAAAAAATAAAAAAAACTATTCGTGAAGTTGGCCCCTTCAGCATTGGTACTTTGTTTAGGCCTATAACTTTTTATGTATTAAGTCAGACAAAAAATTTTGTTAGAGTTCTGGGGGGTCATACCGTAATTTTCAAAACGATAATCGATAAAACGATGATCATTGACGAGATCGTCCATAATTTTCTTCACGTAACTCTTCCACTATCGTGTCGTCCACCGTTTACAGTTTGAGAGCGTTTGGTACTCTCGAACTGTAGTTGAATTGTCAAACTGAAACTGACTGTCATAATGTCAATAAACTATTTTTTGTTGTGTTGTTTTTATAAAAGTAAAATAATTACATCAAAATATATGTAAGTTATTTGATAGTAAAAATCTTAAAAAATAATATAAATGCAAATACCTCAATGTACATACATAGGGCAGTCACACAACCTCAAATTGCGATGATAACTCATTTTATTGGACAACATCCCGGAAGAAAAACTGTTTGATTTGTCTCTCAATTGTCGTCGGATTCGTATTAATTGTATTTCTTTTCGAATTTTTATTTTCACTATTTAAAATAAGAAAATTGCTACGCCGAAATATTTTTTTTACAGATAACAGAAAAAAAAGATGTCTAATTACAGTGGCTATTCAGTCATTCAACTACAGTCACCTAGAATCTTCAAAATTAATGGAAGACGATACCTATTTAGCTATAGTCCAAACGCTATCGTTTTAAAATTTATTGACTTACATGAAGCAAATAAAGTAAACGCTATCGCTCGATATCGTTTTAGCGATAGCGTTTTACAATCATCGAGTTACGGAATGACCCCCTGTTTAAAACTCTTGTAGGGCTACCCAGAACTCTTAACAGAACTAAGAACTCCGAAAAAAAATAAAAAAAAAAAAAATAAGTGTGAAGTTGGCCCCCCAGCATTGGTAATTTTTCTAAATTCTAATTTTTCAGAGCTATTTCCAAAATCCATTGAGAAATCGAGAACTCTTCATCAAGAACCGAAATTTCTTATCAGAACTCTTTTTCACGATAGCGGGGCCGCGGGAAGTTTGCCCCCAAAAAGGTTTTTTTTCTATTGCTGGCCAAGATTACCGGGAACTATTGCTATTTTTGTGGAAGAACTGTATAGCTCTTTCAAATCTACCCGGAACTCTAAAAAAAACAATTTTTTGAAAATTTGGGGGCCAACTTCATGGGAGTAACTCTGTCATTGGAAAAAGTCTTATTTTTAATTATTACATTTATGCCTAGTTCGCAGATCGCACTAAATTATAGCTCCTATACAAAATTCTCTCAAAAATTCAGCTTGGGTAAACAATTTTGATCTGCGTATACTAGGCTTTATAGTTGAAAATCAGATCGCTGATGATGATACCGCGACGGTGTCGAAAGAATTTTAGCGATCTTCATATAATAATAAAAGAATTTTTATTTTTTATTTGTTGTATGTGTCAAGTGTTTGTGACTTAAATTAAAATTATTAAGTATAGTCACAAAGTCATTCTTTTAAAATATTTTAAATTTAAAGTAAAGTTCAAACACCTTCTTTCATTAGAATTGTCGGTGGAATATTTTTTAATGCTGTTTTTATGTTTCCGCCTAAATCTGTTTCTATTATTATATGAACATTGTACGATATGTTTTCTATTTTTATGGCCTCGCAATATTCTGTCGGTGCTGAAAACTCTCTTGGAACGCGTTTAAGCCGCCCATTAAGATATTAAAATTTACTAGTAGATATTGTTGACTTACTATTTAAGTTCGATTTGTTGCATTTTTGGCATTTTGTAGTTAAACTGCAAATGCCCACAACAGAGAACAAAGAACTTGACAAGCTGTTAATATTAATATCCCCTTTGATTTTGACTATGTTGAGTTAACTAGTATATTTTGTATACAAATCTAAGATTTGAAAGATTTAAGATCTTTCAAGGAAAAATAAATTGTGTTTTTAAACCTTCTTGGATTAAAATTAGACCAGCATCAACTATAGCAATTTTTAAATGCTCTACAGCCTCTCGATATTTATCGGTGTTTTCAGTGCGGCCGCTATGATTTGATAAATACTGTCAATTGCACAAGTATTTGAAAAAAACATATTTCCGTCAGTTATATTTTTGCAAGCGCTTGCATTTAAAATAACAGGCAAGGCAGTTTTAGTTCTCTGTTTTCCGTCGAATTGAGAAATGGACCTATTATCTATATAATTTTCTGTTAGCATTTAAATATTCTCTCTTTCGAAGTTTTCCTTTTAACTTAAGATCCTTCATCACTCGATTGAAGGTTGGCATGTCTAGAACTTGCAGGTAAGAATGTTTTTGGTGTGGAATTATGGATGTCGTTGTCGGTGTCAATATATTTCGGATGTGTAGTTCTATTTTTGTTGCGCCATTTCTCTTCTACATTTAACTCTGGAATGTCGTCATCGTCAGATCGTGTTTCGAACTGTGTAATTGGTGATATTTCTATAAATGCTTTATTAGTATGCATTTCTGTTTCTTGGCTTGCGAGACCGATTTTTATTTTTGCCGGAAATTAGTATAAATGGCGAATAATAAATGTATCTACTGCCAGCGTTAATACGTCTTGCAGAACTCTATTCGTCAAGTCGTTGAACTCCGAATCTACAACAACTGATGTTGGTCTCGCTACCATATTTAAAAACACCAATCATGACATCGCTGAACAGAGGAAAATATAGAAAGATTTCTCTCAAATTTGTAGCAACTATTGTACAAAAATAGGACTTTATATCACCAATTTCAATTTATTGCATAGCTCTATACCTCATTTTTTTGAAGAGATTATTAGACCACTTGAAGAAGTCAACATCACTCCCCTCCATTTCATCAAAATCGATATCTTCTTGCGGCATTTTCAAATACTTTTATCATCAACAGCAGTGTCTCTGATAGAATTCGATAAGAAATTTCTGGATTGATCCGTCAAGTTTCCTTCAATTAAATTAAATTCAGTACCAGCATGAATATGGCTTTGGCGTGCTCCTCAATACCATCTAAAACGTTTGATTGCGCAATGCAGCAAAGCTTCTTAAATAAAAGTGCTTCACTTTTCGTTGGGTTTGCCTCCTGCACTTCGAATTTGCAACCATGTTTACGAAGTGGCATATGTCTAACCGAATAAGACACGTTGTCACGAATCATGATTTCTTTTGGGGAACGGAAACGTTTTTTTTTCGTGAGAAACGTCAGACAAGTTAGGATAGAAAAACCTGTTCTAAGCTGTTCTACCTAAAAAGCAAGTAGGTACAGAAAATCCTGTTCTATTCTGTTCTCAACTGTTCGGAACAGACTCATTGAACAGCAAATCAGAACAGTTTGGAACAGAAAATTGTCATTGAAAAGCGAAAACTTATACTTTTCTGTTCCAAACTGTTCGGAATAACGTCGCTGAACAAAGATATAATTACGTAGTCAATAACTGGTAATTTCTCTCTCTCTGTTTCTAAACTTTTTACGATTTCTCTATTACCTTAATAATAATGTAAAATTTAACTATGGCTCTTTGAAAATTAGAATTCGAAAGGTAATATATTATTACCATCATTATATTATAAAAGGTGGAGAAACCGTAAAGTTTATTAAATTAATGGTTGTTTAGTGAGAATATTAAAATTTGCTGTTATTGTTGACTTACTGTTAACGTTCGATTTTTTGCATTTTTGGCATAACGTAGTTATACTGCAAATGCCTTAAACAGAGAACAAAGAACTTGACAAGCTGCCAATGTTAATATCCCCTTTGATTTTGACGATGTTGAGTCAACTGGTATATTTTTTATACACATCTAAGCTTTGAAAGATTTTTCAAGGTAAAATAAATTAGGGCCTATTCATAGTCGCAGACAGATCCAGGTTTAACAAAACTACAGGTTAAGACAATTTTGGCTCAATGAACACAGACCGATTTTAAATATAAATTGTTGGTTTTATATTTTTATAAGATAACTGACTTGGTAAACTACACAAATAGGCTATTGAATAGACCGGAATTTTAAGGGAAAAAAGGAACAATTGCAAATTCAAATCAGTGATTTTCGATTTTTTTTAGGTCAGTTTTTGACAAATTGCCATGCTTAAATTTTTTTATAAAATTTTTTAAACCACCAATTTTGATAGAAAATCTAATTTCCTACAAAATGTTTCCTGAGTTTAATTCATAAATTCGCCTCAGTTTTCGAGTTATACTGACAATATTGAAAAATTACCAGTGTGACCATTCTCTCAGAAACGCATGGATAAATTTAAGCGAATTTTGTGTTTTAAGTAAGCTTAAGTTCCACACTAACATATTCAATAATAAAAACCCGTGAACGCAATTATTCCTTACTAAAAGGTCTATTCAATAGCTTAAAATAGCTTCAAATATTTTGAAATGATAAACTTAAAAAAATAGGATCAACGTCCGAAAATTCAAGTTTACCAATGTTTAACTTAGACCCAGCTCTAAAGTGACTATGAATACGCCTTCTTGTATTAAAATTATACCAGCATCAACTACAGGAATTTTGAAATGCTCTTCAGCCTCTAGTTTTTCAGTGCGGCCTTTATGATTTGATAAATACTTCAATTGCACAAGTATTTGTTAAAAAAAAAACATTGCCATCAGTTATATTTTTTGCAAGCGCTTGCATTTAAAATAACAGGCAAGGCAGTTTTAGTTCTCTGCCTTACGTCGAAATGAGAAATAGGATCTATATATTTTATGTAAGCATTTAAATTTTCTCTCTTCTGCCAGTTTTCCTTTAGACTTAAGTCCTCTTCAGCACTCGATTGAAGGTTGGCATGACTCGAATTTGCAGGCAAGAATGTTTTTGGTGTGGAATTATGGATGTCGTTTTAATTATATTTTGGATGTGTAGTTCTATTTTTGTTGCGCCAATTCTCTTCTACATTTAATTCTGGAATGTCGTCATCACAGATAGGTGATTGATTTTACGTCATGTTTTGTACTGCGTAATTGGTGATATTTCTATAACTGCTTTGGTAATATCCATTTTTGTTTCTTGGCTTGCGAGACCGATTTTTATTTTTCCCGGAAATGAGTATAAGTGGCGAATATTAAACTTATCAACTCTCAGTCTTGAAGAACTCTCTTTTCCAAATCGTTGAACTCGGATTCTACACCGGCTGATGACGTTTATCGCTTCCACATTTAAAAACACCAATCATTATATCCCTGAACAGAGGAAAATATGGAAGGATTCTTTTCAAATATTTAGCAACTGTTGGGCAAAAATTGGGGTTTATATTCATATTAACTTTTATCGCCCACTGGCCGAAATTCGACCACCAAAAACTCACATTCACAGAGTCAACCGTCAAACAATTTGTTTGAAAATTAAATCAGAAAAAAATTTGTTTAGTTTTAATTTTTTTACTATGCACAGTGATCGTCAGTGCAAAAACGAAAATGACCCACAGTGTGTAAATGCGTGTCTCAGGTATATTCTGCACATCTCCGCACCTATGGCTTTCCAACCCTATACAATTTATCGAAAGCGGTTGGATCCTTTTTGAGCAAATGGTACCACAACCTTTTTTTAAGGCTATTTATGTATACATAGACATTCATAATTTCAATTTGTTACATAGCTCTATTCCTACTTTTTTCCTACTCTTAATCAAAATCTATATGTTCTTGCGGCATTTCCCAATACTTCTCATCAACAGCATCAGTGCCTCTGATAGAATTCGATAAGAAATTTCTGGATTGATCCGTCATGTTTCCTTCAATTTAATTTTCATCCAGTGTCATTATGGCTTCGGCGGCAGCGTGCTCCTCAATACCATCCAGAGACGTTTGATTCCGCATTGCATCAAATCTTCTTATAAAAGTGCTTCACCTTTAGTTGGTTTTGCCTCCAGCACTTCCAATTTGTAACCATGTTTATTAATTGGCCTATGTCTAACCGAGTTTAGCATGGTGTTAGCTTAAATTCGGATCCAACCAGCAACTGGAAACAATGGTTTAGGTAGTCTGCTAAACTATTCTTTTTAGCAAAGGAACGATCAGCGGCGGCTTTGCTGAAATCGGTCACAAATCACGATTTCTTTTGGGGAACGGGAACGTTTTTTCGTGGGTTGATCTAGTGCGGAAGAACTCTTGTAACCAATAAGAAATGACGTTTGTATTCTGAACAGCCGAAATAATTTGGAAAATTGGTAAGTACGCACTATTAGGAACTTTCGTTACACACTGGTAAAGAAATAAAAGGGGAGAAAGTTTACCATTTGGTAGTTTAAATTTTTTAACCAGTGAGCCAGTCGAGTCAATTAGTAATTTTTTGTGGTATTTCTGATATACAGCTATCTGTTCGTTGGAAAAGTAATGGACGAAAAATGGATCCGACCAATGGATCTGATAGCATTCAGATTTAAGGTCATATTTGAGAATGTTCAGAAACTTATCTTGGTGATCCTGTTTGGCTTTTCTCAAAGTTGGCCCTTTAAACAAATGAGGTGGTTCCTCATCACCAAAGTCCATTAGAGTTGTCTGCTTCTATTCTTAGCCAAATAGAGGCCACATTTTTCGGCTAGCTTTTTTCGAATTTTCTGTCTTTTGGAGCCTCTCAGTTGCGGTGTTTTTTTGTGCACAAATGACAGATCATAACTTACCCACAAACCATCAGTTAGCCCGTGACCACGACAAGTGGAACCTTGTCGAAACGTCGGGAAATAATTCAATTATATTTTTTGAATAAAATAAATTAAACGCGGTAAGTCCGAAAAGAAAATAATCTTATACATAACTTACTACTTAGGGGCCAGTTATAGCTATCATTGAAAACCATCATTGAAAAAGTTAGCTGTTGATTTTGAGACACTTCGAAAGTTTAATCATTGAATATTTTAATGCAGTAATATAGCTTACGACTTAAAAATTATTTCTCCTCCAAAAAAAATTCATTTTCACCTATATCTTACCCATAAGGGCCCAGTTATAGCTATCATTGGAAACCATCATTGAAAAAGTTAACTGTTGATTTTGAGACCTTTCGAAAGTATAATCATTGAATATTTTAATGCAGAAATATAGCTTACGACTTCAAAATTATTTCTCCTTCAAAAAAAATTTATTTTGACCCATATCTTCCCCAAAACGTAACTTTTAATTTTTCAATGATGAACTACCTTACCAATGATCATTGAAAAAATTAAAAGTTAGGTTATGGGGAAGATATGGGTCAAAATGAATTTTTTTTGGAAGAGAAATAATTTTGAAGTCGTAAGCTATATTCCTGCATTCAAACATTCAATGATTAAACTTTCGAAGGGTTTCAAAATCAACAGACAACTTTTTCAATGATGGTTTTCAATGATAGCTATAACTGGTCCCTTAGGACCACTTCAAAATTATTTCACCTTCAAAAAAAATTCATTTTGACCCATACCTTCCCCATAACGTAACTTTAAATTTTTTCAGTGATCATTGGTAAGGTAGTTCATCATTGAAAAATTAAAAGTTACGTTATGGGGAAGATATGGGTCAAAATTAATTTTTTTTTGAGGAGAAATAATTTTGAAGTCGTAAGCTATATTTCTGCATTAAAATATTCAATGTATAAACTTTCGAAGGTCCTCAAAATCAACAGCTAACTTTTTCAATGATGGTTTCCAATGATAGCTATAACTGGCACCTTACGTAACTTTTAATTTTTTCAATGATCATTGGTAAGGTAGTTCATCATTGAAAAATTAAAAGTCGTTTTATGAGAAAAGTTGTGCCAAATTGAATTATGTTTTACCTATAAATAATTATTAAGTCAATTAGCTTTACTTTTGCATCAAAATAATCATTTATTTTTTCTCCAAAATGTCTCAAAATTGACAATTAATATTTTCAATGATGGGTTTCAATGATAGCTATAACTGGCCCCTTAATTAATTATAATTGCAAATAAATAAAACAAAAAACAAACCCAAATGTCATTTTTCCGCACACAATTAATTGCGCGGGTAATTATTTGCAGAACGAAAAGCACGGGTAAAATTTTCATTTTTGATTTCATAATGTAATTTTTGTATGGGATTTTAAGTTTCGCATCAGCAGCGTAAAACTATAAAAGGTCAGAGGAGCACTTATGTGGTCGTGTGAAAATAAGTCCTCATTTACATTGACCGATTTTTCGAGTGCTGAATGGAAAAATGAGCAGAAACAACAAATTTATGTCGGACTAAGCGAATGCAAAGAAAGGACAGCTTTAAAGCAAACATCATTTAAGTGAAAAACAACTCACGATTTCACCTTCCTATATTCCTACCCCTACACTATGCTATCGCTTGG
The DNA here is from genome assembly GCA_949320155.1 of Melangyna quadrimaculata. Classification (NCBI taxonomy): domain Eukaryota; kingdom Metazoa; phylum Arthropoda; class Insecta; order Diptera; family Syrphidae; genus Melangyna; species Melangyna quadrimaculata. The sequence continues at coordinate 205,220,574 of OX439483.1, read as the reverse complement.
AAATGGAGAAGAGCATACCCAGTACACAGGCAGGTTATGTGAGACAACAAGGAATTGCTCGTGTGAGCTCTGAATGTGAATAGAATTGTCTAATGGCTAAAACAGATGTGCAGCGAATTTGCACGCATCTCTGCATGCAGAGCTGCACACGAAACACATGTGCATAGTTTCTGACATTCATGATGCATATTTATGTCAAACAAATACATGAAAGCACAGCGTTGCCGATGTCACACAATAGTGTTGGAATGAGATTTTCTTCGTTAGACGATGGCAGGGTGGCAACGCCGGCTTCATGGATTCTTAAACAACAATCACCAACCCAAACAAATTTTTTGAAAGAATCCCAGGTGATGTCAATATGAGTAATGCCAAATAGCAATTATTTAGAAATTTTCGGTTTTCAGTTGTGACTGCAATGAAACTAGGCAGCAAATCTAGAAATAGAGACATCGTGCAGCGCTGCGCTGCATGCAAACTTTGAGTGAATCTGCTCCCATAAGAACCTGTGTAATTTAATTTCGCTGCATGGAAAAAGCTGCACATCTGTTTAAGGCATAATGCTCCATTTATACGATTGTCAAATTGGCAGTATTTTTGTCATTAAACTGACAAAAGCATGAATTTGCTCATTCTTTTGTCAGTATACTGAGAAAACATTGCCAATCTATCAGTCGTGATAATGAATTAGCAAAAAAAGAAAAAAACCGTTCACCCGGTTGTTGGGTTTTAGAAAAACACCGGTTTAAGGCTCTCCCAAACCAATGCGGAACATTCGTTGCGGCGAAGAAACATTCGCATGTTAAAATTTATTTACATGGTGATATATGAGAGTGCCCACACCAACGCAGCGGAGAAACATATGAATTAATTTTGACTGACGACTGTTTCTTCGCCGCAACGAATGTTCCGCATTGGTTTCGGAGAGCCTTTAAACGGAGAAAAAAAAATCACAGAAAAAAACCAGTTAACCGAAACAAAAAAACCGGTTTCGGTTTTAACCGGCCGGTTTTTCCCATCCCTAGTGCAGTGTTTTGTCGTGAAAAGAAAAGAACGCATTACGAATCACTGCCGATGGAGTTTTGCTGTTTGTATAATTTACATGATTGTTCGTTGAAATGGGAATACAAAAACAAAATTAGATGATTTCTTTCTTTCGAAAAGAATGACTAAGTAAAGCTTATTTTATTAAACAATCAAATTCCAATAATTATTTAAGCAAAGGCGAATGTTTTAGTAACATTTTACAATTTCTCTACAACCATTAGTAATAATGAAAAATTAAATTATAAAATTTATTAAATGTACTGTTAGGATAAAGATCCATGAAGAATTTCGAATATTCCTCCACAATGGTTAGTGTTGTGGCTCTTTGAAAATGTTAACTTAAACATGGCGTCTTAATCAAAACTAATAATTAATTTAATTTGATTCCTAAGTGGGATATAGGCAAGATACATACATACATATATTACAGGTTATATCACTAGTGTTTTCATTTTTGTTCAGTTCTGCGCAAGTTGTCAAAATCAATATTAAAAAAATTGAAAATCAAACAATCATCACAAATTTGTTTTTGTTTACTGTGTACTTACACAAAGGGCAACCATCTTGAAATTTGAGAAGCTGCGCCTGATAGTACCTTAGATATGTGTACAGTGGGCTATAGGTCTTTATTCTTGTTTGATTTCTTAATTCAGTTGCGAAAAAGGAACAATCAAAACTAACATTACGGTGATTATAATATATATTAACTTCATATTATAAAAGGTAATGGAGAAACCGTAAGGTTTATTAAAAAATGTTTATAATATATGTTTGTTATAAAAAATAGTTTATAAAACTTACGTTTATTAGTGTTGCACTTAAAAATAAATATTTTTGATGTTTTTCTGTTAAAGAGCGATTGAAAAATCCACAGTAAAATAACACGGGTGATCTTCTAAACTTGCAAATCTTTTATAATAATTTGGTATAATTTTAACGTTCACTATATTATATACAAATCAATGCGTGAAAGCAGTCAAATTATTCATTTGACTTGTAAGAGAATAAAAATAAATAAATCGGGTGGCACAACGGCCCATGAAGAACCAGGGCCTAGTGACTAACAACTCGCAACCACTCCTGTGTGCGCATTTCGACAGGAATGGAAGGGACCTACAATTTTATGCCGAATCCGAACGGCTAGACGAGAAGCACTTATTCGTGACAAGTGATACTCTTGGAGGATTTGTCAATTCCTCGCAAGAGGCAGTAGCCCTGAAAAAAAACTTTTTTAGTTTTTAGGTGGACGAGGCTGGGAAGCGAAGAGAGAATCCACAATACAATTTAGCATTATTTTTACCGTGGGTAATTTTTTCTTTTCTTTGATGTGTCTTTCTAAAAATTCGTGATACCAGGTCTGCTCTTTTTAGAATAAACTACATTTTACTTCTATTACTCCAAAAGACTTCGATTGGCTGTTCCCAGTAAGGCCTTAACTATACAGACCTACTTTTCGCTAAAATTACAAAAGGGAGATATAAATATTTTAGTAGCCCGTAGCGTAATGGTTGGTTCGTTTGACTGTCACGGTGGAGGTCTGAGTTTACTTCTAAGTCTCGTCCTCATCCTAAAGACTAAAAAATTTTTTTTCAGAGCTACTACCTCTTGCGAGGAGTTGACAAATCCTCCAAGAGTATCAGTTGTCATGAAAAAGTGCTTCTCTTCTAGCCGTTCGGATTCGGCATACAATTGTAGGTCCCCTCCCCTTCATTCCTGTCGACACGCGCATTCAGAAATGGTTGAGAGTTGTTAGTCACTAGGCCCTGGGGCCTACATCAGCGCTACTACATCAAGTACAATGTAGCATTTTGACTGTTGTATTACATCATGCTAGTTCATCATTTTTATACAATCCGGAACAGAAAAACACTCCGAAAACATTACTTGGAACAGCTAATGAAGCCTTTTGGAGAAAAAGGAGTCAAAAAAGAGTAACTCCGAACCTCCAAACGAAAACGAAATAATGGTATTGCAAATTGTGTATAGCAACTTGCCTTGCCAGATGCCAGTACTTTCCCGTATAGCCTCAGGGTTAGTCCCACGAAAAAAAGGTTAACATTGTTTTGTAGAAATACAAACTGACTGTCAGAGTTTCTTGGCTTCGTGCATTTTCTACTGAATAATGTCTTTCTATTCAACAATTTCGGATTTGGTGGTCAGACTACAGATCAATCGTGGTAGAACTCAAAACGTGATTTTTTAATTTTTGTTTGTAATTGTGTGAGTGAAATTTTTCTTTGATTTCGATAAAATGTCACTTTCATTTGGTGTGTGTGCAAGAGCGTGTTAATTTTTTTTGTTTGTGAAATTGAAAAAAAGAAAAATCATCAATTTTTTGATTTATTTTGGTGAATAGAAGTCAACATAAATGTCAAAATGGTTCGGTGCCGAAACATTTTGATTTTCAGTTAGTCGGGATACCACGAACCAAATTGGTTCCGAGTCGTTTGGCTCGCTCGTGTATGGACAGCTTGTGTCCCCTTTCAGACAAGGAAACTGAATCCCCTTTCACACAGGGAAGCCAGTTGCTAGAGATTTTGTTTACGTTTTCCTTTCAGTGTTGCCGAAAGTACTCCCATAGGAGTATTGTACTATTTTCAACACCTCCGTAATCCCGTACTCCTCCTTTCACATTCGTACTCCTATTTTTTTTAAAGGCCTAAAATATCTTACACTTGTAGCAAAGTGTAATATCAACCTAAATAAATTTAATTCACTTTAAACTTAATGCAAATTTGGCAGCATTATAATCTTCAAAACGGTCGTCTAAAAGCGAATTTCCCTCTTTATTGTTTTTTTTTTGTGTGTTCGTTGGCTTCAACAATTTTCATCTGTCAGTTCGGTATATAATTCAAATAAAAAGTACAAGTGACCTCAACTCCATAAATTATTGTGTTTCGCCCAAGGTATAACAGTGGGCTCTTCAGTCCTTCAGTTATACCCTACTAAGACACAAATTTTGGTCGATGTTTACCGACTCTTATAAAAATCACAGCAAGAAGATACTGTGAATTTTACTGAAGAGCCCACTGTTATACCTTGGGCGAAACACAATAATTTCTGGAGTTGGGGTCACTTGTACTTTTTATTTGAATTATATTCATTCACTCCACTTAAAACCAAAGTAATTTTAATATTAAAATTTTTTTTTTCTTTATTATAAAAAAACCTGACAACGGGTAATTATTTTCTGGTGCACGAATTTAAACTAATTCCCCTAGAATAATAAAATTCACAGTATCTTCTTGCTGTGATTTTTGTAAGAGTCGGTAAACATCGACCAAAATTTGTGTCTAAGTAGGGTATAACAGACTGACTGAATAGCCCCCACTGTTATAACTTGGGAGAAACACAATAATTTCTGGAGTTGAGGTCACTTGTACTTCTTACTTGAATTATATTCATTCACTCCACTTAAAACCAAATTAATTTTAATATTTTAATATTTAAATTTATCTTTCTTTATTATAGTTCGGTATATATTTTCTTAGGGGTATTCATGCAAATGCGGAAACCCATAGAAAGCTTAAAAATCATAGAATTTTTATGGGTAGAAATGAACTGTCAAAATTTGTATGGCAAAAATGTTCTGCAAAACATAGAATTTTATCTCACAAATTTGAAGCGGAAAGCGTAGAAATAATCCTGATATACTGCGATAAGTCAAATTCGACGTTTAATTTGATGATAATTTTTAATGGGGTGTTCATCTTGCGGAAAGTTAGAATTTTCTGCAGATCGGAAAATTATCTCGTTGCTGAATACCCTTATTGTTACTTGAGATTGTGGTTTGGTGGTTCTGGCTTTGCTTGAACTCCGTGAATTTGTATGTCTAGTTCAATAAAACGAAAAGGTTTGCTAAATTAATGCTTGAAATAATGTTATTCTTTGTAAGAATAATTCCAAGTAAACATGCATTATATTTAGTGAAATTTAATTCCTTTGAGGCGGTAGAGGCAAACAAAAAGCTGTAAATGTGCCCTGTGTTGCTAGAGGATCTGAAACATATAATAATTTATTTGTTTATGTTTTTTTTTTTACTGAATTTATTTTTTAAAGTTTTTGGTTTGATTTTGTCCACACACTTATTTTTGAAGACTTAAAAATGTCTGTACTACTAGTGTTCTCAAAATACTCCCCTTTTTTGGCTGCGGTACTACCTTCTAATATTTTCCTCCGGCATCACTGTATTCCTTTAATAGCCTTGTATAACTATCACACCAAGAAATAAAATTGCAAGATATTTTTGTTGTTTCCTTATGACGGTGTTCACATTCGATTGACTCCTCCAACTTTTTTTGAATTTACAAAAGAAAACGTAAAAAAAAACACAAATTTTTAAGAAATTTAAAATTCTCATAGATTTTGTTTGACGTTTTCTTTTGTGAAGTCAAAAAACGTGGGAGAAGACATTGAAATGTGAAGACCGTCTAATAAGTCTATTGGTTGAACGCACATTAGAAATGTGATAAAAATTTCTTCAAATCGTTGAACGGAGAGTTTTTTCCATCCACTTATTTTTTGCCCTTCTCGTCAACAAACCCCTAGTTGCTGGAAACTCAGTGAAAGACGGGGTTCACATTAGACTGACTCTTCCGACTATTTTTGACTTCCCTGAACTCTATCTCACTACCAATTCATGATTAGAAAGAGAGAAAAGTAGTAAATTAAAAAAAAATAATTTCTTGATTTTTGTCGACGATTTCTTTGGTAATGCCAAAAAAAGTCGGATGAGTCGGTCGAATGTGAAAACCGTCAAAGTGGACCAGTTTTATGATTCATTTACAGGAGTGTCAAGTTCTCAGTAAGGGCCGGGTCAAAGTCAGTTAATAAATTCGATAATGCCGGTGCTAATTTCACGCATCGCATTACCTAATTTTGGCCGTAAAAATTGCAAATATTCGATTTTTTTCATTATATATTCGGGTAATGGCAGCATTTACTTAGCACAATGCAGCACAATTTTTATTTTTCACAAAAACAAAAAAGTACGTTCACAAAATTTGCTAATTGGCGATTTTATTTTATTTTGTACGGCACATGGCAGCACAAGTTGAGTTGGGCACATTTCATCACAACTTTTACTTTTTAGAAATTCAAAAATGGTGGTGCTAACTTCACTCTTAGCAAAACCTAATTTTGGCAGTAAAAGTTGCAAATATTCGATGTTTTTCAATATCTCTTCGGATAATGGCAGCACTAACTGAGCACAGCGTAGCACAATATTTTTTTTGTTTTTTGCAAAATCGCAAAAACCAAAAAAAAGACGTTCACAAAATTTGCAACTGCAACCTTTTTTGTATTATTTGAGCAGCGTGGCAGCACATAGGTTGAGCACAATACAGCACATATTTTTTATTTTTGAAAATCGAAACCGGTGGTGCTTACTTCACGCCAAAAAATGAAAACCATCTAAAATATAAACTGTTAATACGATTTTTTTTATTAAAATACGGCACATGGCAATGGCACCACAAGTTGGGCACATTGCAGCACAAGATTTTTTGTTAACGAAAATCCAAAATGGCTGTGCTCATTTCACGCACATCTAAAATGCTTAAACTTGAGCAATTCCCGGCCTGATGTTCTTGTTTTGTGGATTGGTGTTTTCAGAATGATTGACATTGTTTGGATATAGTTTAGATTGGACAATTTAATTCCGATGTACTAAACTCATACTCATGAACTATTAAACACTAAGTACAACTTTCATTGACGTTTCATATTCTAGGTACGTATCTGCTCTGGAATTATGTGTCCCATTTTCACCGGCTGCCGCCGTCGTTGTCAAAAACTAAAGTGCCACTCATATGAGCTACGAATAATTCTTTTAAAACTTTTTCTGAAGCAAATATCAACTTATTCTTATTTTAGTTGTTTAACAAATGAAATAAATTACCATATATGGAAATTTTAATAGAAAATATTGCGTTAAATTACTTAAACTTAAAAAAAAAAAACGCGAACACAACTGCGACCTGCGATCTGAAATGAATGAAATACAAGAAGCATTCCACAAAGCTGCGAACAAATAATTCGCTCGAATTTATCCTCAAAAATAAAATATCTGGTGTTACTCGTGTTGTTTGGTTTGGACAGTTCGCAGTTCTCTACGACCACTCATATGAATGAAATGTCAAATTCTTCGATCGTTCGCAATTCGCAGACGCAGTTCGCGGCTTGATATGAATGGCACTTAAAAGTCAATGGTTGTTTGTATTAGTATAAGCATTTCGGGAATCCCTCATCAAGTATAGGTATGTAATTTCGTTAAATGATTCCAACCATCCTGAAAGAAACCTTTCAGGCACTTACGGTGAAATCGCGCGGGAAATTACAAAACACACAAAGACCCACATACCACCAACAATATGCAATATTTCCTGTTTATACACAGCTTTCTACACCCCGAATATATGCTTCAACTAGCTGCATGTCCTGAGGCGGGCCATGCAAATTATTTCTAATTAAAAAAAGTGTTTTTGCATTCAGCGCTCGTTTAATTGGAAAAGTTTTTCGAAATTAATTTTTTTTTTCTTAGAACCAGCTATGTGCTGTGCAGTGACAGTGTTGAAAAAGGATAATGGTTGTTTGGAGACAACCGCCCGCCCCCTTATGCCACCACGTTGTTTAAAGTAGGTAGTGGTCCTTTTTTGTTTTTAGTTTAATATCTCTGATAGTTCTCGGCTGTAGGGTGGTTGGCAAAAAAAAACAGAATCTGTTATCGGTAGCAACTGGAAAAACTGTTGTTCGCGGAACATTAAAAATATTTATTTTTGTTTTAAACTTTGAGTTCCTGATTTACATGCTCGATGGGTTCTGCGTTCTGCCTTCCTTGAGTGGACCGTTACTATGGAAAAGAATCGCACATAACGTGCAGCTCTGATTCGCGTTCTAATTTGCAATTCATTGTAACATAATATAAGGGCTAATTGACACGTTGTTGTTTTTTCTAAAGTGGACGAAAAAACAAAAATCGGTGAAGCAAGATACACTCTGCGTCTGCATCAAATAACATGGGATATGCATTTTCACTTTATATTTTAATTAGATGCAATAAAATGGAATATTTTTTGTTGAATAAGCTTTAAGGTAAAATTCTGATGTTGGGTACAGCAAAACAGTAATAACATAACAATGAATTCCTGGATAAATAATCTACATTGATAAGCGCAACATAGTTGTTTTTTTGCTGTTTGAAGTTGCACCAAAATGCTCTTAAACTAGTTTTTCCTAAAAGGCTATTTAAATATATCGACATCATAGATTAATCTGGGTATGCACCAAACATCATCAGATTTTTTAGCTAAAATGGAGTTCATTAAACATCGCTGCATTTTAACATCCTGCACAAAACATTCACCAAAAAAGAAAACTTTTGGAACTTCGTAAAAAGTAAAAGAAATGTTGATGGCTTATCTTACTAAAGGGTTTTCCAATAGGGACGGGTTGATTTTGACAGCTCGTGGCAGCCATATTGTTTCTTTTACTTTCTGCCAAAATATTGTTTTTTTATCAGTTACTAAAGGCAACACGTACACATGATAAAACTTTTTTATTAACATGGGTGTTCTGTTGATCCCAATTTTGGTCGAAAAATCATCTTTAGCGATGAGGCCCATTTTTGGATGAATGCAAAATTGCCGGATTAGGGACGACACCAATCCACACGAGATTAACGAGGTGCCAATGCATCCAAATAAAGTAACTGTTTTGTGTGGATTTTGGGCTGGAGGCGTCATAGGTCCGTTCTTCTTCGAAAATGATGCTGGCCAGGCTATCACCGTCAACGGCGATTGCTATAGGTCGATGATCACCAACTTCTTGTGACCTAAATTGGATGATATGGACACTAAAGACAATGTTTCAATAGGATGGCGCTACGTGCCACACAGCTCAAGACACAATCGATATACTGCACGAGAGGTTTCATGGCATGGTTATCTCGCGCCGAGCCGACAACGTGAATTGGCCACCTTTTAAGGATTTGACCCCTTTGGACTTTTTCTCGTGGGGCCTTCTTAAGTCGCAGGTCTATGCGAATAAGCCGAAAACCACCGCGGCAACGTAATCGATTGCATCGATGAAATTCAGCCTGATTTATGCGCCAAAGTCATCGGAAACTGGACCTTTCGAATCCGCGCCACCCAGCGAAGCCGCGGCGGCCATTTGAACTATGTTATATTTCACACATAATGTCATTGATAGGGCTCTCAAATAAATATAAAACGTTATTAATATCTTATAAACAAATTGTTTTATTCAATTTTAAAAACAACCCGTCCTTAATGGAAAAACCTTTACATGTGTACTGTGCTTTACCATTACACAAATAATGTGCTAAACAGATGTGCAGCGTTTTTCGTGCAGTGAAAATAATTTTTATGGGAGCAGATTCTCTCAAAGTCTGCATGCAGCGCATTGCATCCACAACAGAAAAGAAAAAAATTGTAAACAATTGATATTTGGCATTACTCATTTTGACATGACCTGTCATTCTTTCAAAAAATTGTTTGTGTTGGTGATTTTATTTTTTTTGAGAATCCATGAAGCCGGCGCGCGTTGCCACCCTGCCATCATCCAACGAAGAAAATCTCGTTCTAATACTATTGTGTCACATCGGCAATGTTGTGCTTTCATGTATTTGTTTGACATAACTATGCATCATGAATTTCAGAAACTATGCCCATGCGTTTCGTGTGCAGCTCTGCACGCATAGATGCGTGGAGACTTCCTGCACATCTGTTTAGCCATAAGAAGAGTATGTTACTGTGCTATGGTAAGCGTTGGGATATGTGTTTTTTTTTTTTTGGGATTTTTTTGACAATATTTTGTTTTTTTCCTTGGTTTCTAAGAGGAATTCTTTATTCTTATTTGGAAAGTTTGCGGCTTCTAGTGTTCTAAGTTTTTTTATTGTAAGAAAAACTCTTTTTATTCGATATTCAATTCAAACGGTTAAAAATGCGGAAATTTATAACAAGTTGCATTACATTTATTATTTGCAATTTAAAATTGTTTTACAATGGAGAGTAGGGCTGGCCAAGAGACGAGAAAAGTCTCGATCTCGACGATCGAGACGAGACTGCCTTTTAAGCAACCGATACGAGACCGAGACGAGAATGTATATTTTTACCGAAATTTACAGTCTTATAAACTAAAAAAAACCAATATCAGTTAAATATTTATTAGCGAAAATATTTCGTTCCAATAATCAACAGGTTGTCAGGAAATCGTATTTTTCGGAGACGAGACCGAGACAAGACTTAATTATACGAGACATAAAATTTTCGATATTAACGAGACCGGGACGAGACTTACAGAAATCCCGCAGAGTCTCCTCGTGCCCAGCCCTAATGGAGACTGAAAGTGCTTGTTTTTCCGAACCATCTTGCTCAAAGCAAAATGACGATAAAAACGATTCTCCAACTGTAAAACGGCGTAATATTAAAACAAAGGAAATTAAAAAAATTGTGGTAAGTACCTAAATATAAAAATGATATAATTTTATGATTACTGTTATTTAAAATTATATATATAGGAATTTGGTGAAACTGTATGGCCAGGCAGCGATGAGCCTTTGGCAATAAGGTTTGCGGAAGAGCTGGGATTACTTCCCACAACCAAAAACTGCCGAATTCATCGTTGTCCCATGCCTATAAATACAACGGAACATGTCATAGGCTACTTCCGCTGTAATAAAGGGGTATGCAGAGGCAAACAAAAACAAGCTAGAATACCGGTGCAAAGATTTTTTTGTTTGTGATGTACTGCTTCTCGAGGAAGTATTCCTATGATAGCTACTGTGCGGATTGAGCATTTCACCTCTCCGGACACCAGTCTTTCAACACGGACTATTGGAGATTGGTATAGCTACTCTCGTGACGTCATTGTCGACTTCTTTTTGGATAGGCAAGAAGAGAGCAGCAAATTGTGGGCCCTGGACGCATCGTTCAAATTGACGAGAGCAAGTTTGGACGCCGCGCCGCAAATATAATAAAGTTCGTCGTGTGGATGGCCATTGGGTGCTAGGAATGATAGAGGACGGGTCAGAAGACCTTCGCCTTGAAGTTAGTACGGACAACGTACGAAGTGCTGAGGTAAAATTGTATTAAATATAAAATGATTACAAGATTTAAATACAAATGTATGTTATTTCTCTTTACAGGTTTTAATCCCCTTAATAAAAAAAACATGTTCAGAAAGGTACCGTAATCCATACGAACTATTGGAGGACATACGACTGCCTGAGTGAACGTGGTTTCATCCATAAAAAGGTGAACCATAGCGATCCTAGAAACCCGTTTGTCGCCGATGATGGGACACACACTCAACGGGTTGATTCGTGTAGTGGAAAAGAGCTTTCTATAATGACAGCTATAAGCATAACTTTGGTGACTGGGTTGTGAAATACCAGTGGAGGAGAAATTCAAAAAAATTGAGGATCCGTTCGACGACTTAATTAAAGCAATAAATTATACTTATGGCAATATTTTAAGCATACCGCCTTAAATAAATGATTTTTTTGTTTGTGATGTACTGCTTCTCGAGGAAGTATTCCTATGATAGCTACTGTGGGGATTGAGCATTTCACCTCTCCGGACACCAGTCTTTCAACACGGACTATTGGAGATTGGTATAGCTACTCTCGTGAAGTCATTGTCGACTTCTTTTTGGATAGGCAAGAAGAGAGCAACAAATTGTGGGCCCTGGACGCATCGTTCAAATTGACGAGAGCAAGTTTGGACGCCGCGCCGCAAATATAATAAAGTTCGTCGTGTGGATGGCCATTGGGTGCTAGGAATGATAGAGGACGGGTCAGAAGACCTTCGCCTTGAAGTTAGTACGGACAACGTACGAAGGTAAAATTGTATTAAATATAAAATGATTACAAGATTTTAATACAAATGTATGTTATTTCTCTTTACAGGTTTTAATACCCTTAATAAAAAAAACATGTTCAGAAAGGTACCGTAATCCATACGAACTATTGGAGGACATACGACTGCCTGAGTGAACGTGGTTTCATCCATAAAAAGGTGAACCATAGCGATCCTAGAAACCCGTTTGTCGCCGATGATGGGACACACACTCAACGGATTGATTCGTGTAGTGGAAAAGAGCTTTCTATAATGACAGCTATAAGCATAACTTTGGTGACTGGGTTGTGAAATACCAGTGGAGGAGAAATTCAAAAAAATTTAGGATCCGTTCGACGACTTAATTAAAGCAATAAATTATACTTATGGCAATATTTTAAGCATACCGCCTTAAATAAATGAATTTATTATCAAATATCTTCTTCAAATGGTGACGTGAAATAAGGCCCAACGAAATAAAGCCAAATATCAAAAATTTGACCTTATTTCGTTTTGTATATGGGAATAACGCGAAATTTTTGTTTTGGCTTTATTTCGCTTTAGAAAACGATATAATGCCAATTTGGCTTTATTTCGTTTTCATTTTTGTTTTTTTCAAAAAACTGCAAAGCAAATCGCCGTTGTTATTTTCATTTGGTTTAGCGCATTAACGCCCACGGGTGTAATTTCCCAAAAAAGAACCCGCGCGAGTAAAGATGTCGTAATTGTGATGAAGAAAAAATATAATTTTTATTTTATTTTTGTATAAAAACTCTTTATTAATATATTTTCTTAACAACTAGACAGGGTTTATCTTAGTACTATTTATATTTGATGTGATTCTGGTTCTGACGATGTTTCACTAGATCTCACTTATACCGTACTAAGGACGATGTTGTTTTTGTCCTCAGCCTATATTTATATCCGCTGTGTTCAACCCTAATGATGAAGCCATGAATAGTGTTTGGGAATTTCCAACGATAATTACTGCATTGTTTACATCTGGTCGACGTATGGTGTCTTAAGAGATAGCGATGATGTTTGGGTTGCTGTTTATGGTGTGAATAAGGATGTTGTTTGCTGACATATGGCGGTTCGGCTTTAGTTGATGTTTTATGGTTTGGGTTCCTGTTTATTGTAAGCAAAGCAACGATACGGTTGTGCATATAGAAAAGCAAGATTTGATAAACTTCGAGATCTTTTTCTTCTTACCAAATTTAAGCAATTTAAAAAGGAATAACACGGAAGTTAAGCTTTTACCTAAAAGACTGCAATTATAAAATAAAATAATTTGTATCTTTGTAATTTTTAAATTAAAATGTACCTTTTAATTTTAGTAAGATAGCTGCGGTCGTGTTTTAAGCCGTTTTCATTTAGAATTACTGCTTTCTGACTCCTATTACTCCAGCTCCAGAAGCCTTCGGTCGGTTGGCTGTTTGGGCTAATGTTTTCGGAGTGTTTATCTGTTTCCGATTTTACAAAACAGTAGACATTGAACACAGTACATATATCTAAGGTATTATCACGCGCAGCTTGTCAAATTTCAAGATGGCTTCATTCAGTGTAGGTTTTCGTGTCAAAATGAAAAATGACAATTATGACAACTGAAAGGTAAACAAAAAAAAAAAAAATCGTGAATTTATTTTTTTATTTTGACTGCTTAGCACTGATTAATTGGCCCGGATACACCTTTTTAAATACTTTTTTTTTTTGTTAATTTTATGGAAAAGTTAGTTAAACCATACTTTTGCAGAATTTTGAAAAGAAATTTAAATTAATGAACACACACGAGACAGAATGACAGAACACACAACCGCACTGAAAACAGCCATTTTTCTTCCCTTATGACACATGCGCAGAATTGAACAAAAATGAAAACGCTAATGATATTACCTTTAATAAATGTATCTTGGACATTGAACACATAGTCCTAATAAAATTTTCGTTGGATTAATTTGTCAAGTGAAACCAAGTCAAATAAAGTGAAATTAACAAGATCAAAATAATTCTATTTGAAATAAGACACATTATGTCTTTATAATTTATTATGGAATGTTTATTAAGATAAGATACGAGGAACTTTTTTTTTAAATCGAAGTTATTGCACTCGATTGAACTCATAATACGAGTACAGTAATGAAAGGTACATTTGTAAGTCTTATTAAATTTTAAGAGGAAAAAGTATTATCCGACAAAGCCTACAAGTTATAATTAAAAAAAAAGACATTGCGCTGCTTTTGTGGGCTTTAAGCTGCTACGCCTATTTGAAATTGTAAGACCTGCTTTTGAAAAAACTCTCTCGCATGGTGCACTTGTTGCGACAATGCAAAGCCTCTTAAGGGCAAGGTTGTAGAGTCGTGGGTATATGTTTTTTCTTTCTTTCCACCATTTAAGGGGATCATCGTTGCGTCGAATAGGTGTTCCATTGCTGTACTTATCAATTTCTAATATACTTGCAGCATGTTGGTTTGGGTTGGAAACGATTAAATCCAAATGAGAATCGAAATCTCCCCAGATAAGCGCATCGTTTTCTTGATGCGACGATGATTCGGAATAAGTTGAAGTTGTTGCAGTAATAGTATCTAGATCTGCCGGTGGTGTTTGCTATGGGAACCATCACGTCTTAGCCTTCAAGTCCTTTAAACATTTTTCATAGGCTGTTTGGTTAGGGAACCCATGTTTTTTGAATCTTGGATCCAAAAATGTAGTTTGTGCCACTCTGTCATCAACAAATTGATCTACTTGTTTAAATCTGATTTTAATGGAATTTGCAAGAGTACTAATAATGAAATTATTTTCGTCGATTTCATTATTCTTTTCCATAGACATTTTATATGCGTTCTTATCGCTTTGATCATAAGCATCGTTTTTGCATTAGTTACATTTTTTTCAGCCGACATTTGTTCCGTTATAGCATGAAAAATTTTGAAAATATTTGTTGCCCTCTCCAAAATTGTGCTGTCGCTGGCCGACAAGCAATTTAGGTCGGGATTTTCAATTGCTAGAATTGCAAGCACTGCGGATTTAATAGTTAGAATTCTATTGAGCATTTCGTAGGTAGAATTCTACCGCGTTATGCAGGATTGCTTAAGCTTAAGTTCTGGCAAATTGAGCTCCCTTTCCATGCTTGCAAGTTTGACTGTTGCTTTTGAGCTTTTTTCGAAAAATGCAACAATATTTTTTACCTTCACTATTTTCGACTCGATAAAAGCAAGTCCTTCACCAACAACCAAATTAAGGCTATGTGCAAAACACGGGAAATGGTTCCACTTTTTAAATTTCACAGCACCAACGACATTGGAAGCATTGTCTGTCACAATACAACACACTTTTTCTTCGAGGTTCCATTTCCTCAATTCCGAGCTGAGCATGTTTCCCAAGTTAATGATGGTGTGGCTTTCGACATAAGGAATGCTTCCTAGGGGACGTGACTCAAGGGATAAAGTGTCTTGCTGCTCTTGAATGAAGTGGACCGTAATTCCGATATAACTTTGCTGCGTATTGGATGTCTAAGCGTCTGTTGTGACACAAACAGCTGTAACTGTAGCTAATGCGTCTTGTACCTTTACTCTCTTCTCTTCATAGAGCCTAGGTATTAAGGAATTAGAACCGGTTTTCCTTGTGGGGAGCTGGTAATTTGGATTGAGCATTTGAACAAATTTTTTGAATTCCTGGTCTTCAACCATACAAAATGGATAATATTGCATAGCCATAGTTTTGACGATTTGTTCGTCTAATTGTTTAGAGTAGTTTAAAGAAATGGGTTTTTTAATATAACTGGAAATTGTTTGTTGTCGTTGTGCTGTAAGTCGGGGCGTTTGATTAGAGGTTGATGTTGCTACTGTACATGCTGAGCCTGAAGTTGAAGGACGTTCGGTTGTTGCAATTGTGAATGGAGTAGTTTTGTGTGAAGACGTGGTGGATGTTGCTGTGGATGGAACTTCTATTGTGATCGTAGGTGGTTGAGAATTTTGTTGTTGTTGGTTGACAGAAGATAAAGATGAAGATGGGCTGTTGCTGTCGGGTATATTTCGCTCCTGAATATATCGCGCCTTTTCAATTGTTACGCCAACGTGTTTGGTTTTTAAATGCCTTCCTAGATTTCCGGTGGCACCTCCGCTGATACTATTAAATTTTTGGCAATGGAGGCATTTTGCCTTTTTCTCTGTTGTCTGAGAAAAATGCATCGAAATTGGACTGCGTTTGTTCGTGAGATCCATTATTAAATTTGTCTTTAGAAAGTTAAAAAAATCATGCTTATTTAAATTTTCTATTCAGCTGAAAAAAGAAAGCTACCTGTAAAATTAAAATAAAATTCCCTTGATTTAAATTTTTTTAAGTATTAATTTGCTGCCTGAGCCAATAGGTAGGTATTTTATGTAACTTTGAATTGCAACCAAAAACCAAATACCAAAAGAAAGAATGAACGTTTGAAAATAACGAAGTTTTCCGATTTTATTCAAAACCAAAATGAAACAGAAACCTAAATGATTGAAAAAGTGAACAATTGGAAAAGAATGAAATTTCTTCATTTTATTCGCAGTCAAAATGAAACAGAAACCAAAATGATTGAAAAAATGAACGATTGAAAAGTACGAATCATTGAACTGAACGACATATGAACGATTGAATCTTTTAAAACGAACGATTGACACACCTCCAGGGTATTACCCTAAGCGGAGCGTCGAAGTCGCGTGAGCGGGACAGGATACTCGAAAAGATAGTTAAAATCCTTCAACCCGCAAAGCCGGCTACCCAAAATACTGTTTAGAACAAAAAAAATTGATTAGAGATCGACTGACAACATAGGCGCCTGCCAGACGACTGAGCATACCCTAAGCGGAGCGACGAAGTCGCGTGAACGGGACAGAGGACCCGAAAAGGGAGTTCAAATCCTTGAACCCGCGAAGCCGGCCGGCCAAAGTACTACTTTGATTACAGACCGACTGACAACATAGGCGCTGGTCACACGCTGAGCTTACCCTAAGCGGAGCGACGGAGAGGTGTGAGCGGGACAGAGGACCCGAAAAGGGAGATAAACTCCTTGAACTCGAGAAGCCGACCACCCAAAGTACTACTTTGATTACAGACCGACTGACAACATAGGCACCTGCCAGACGACTGAGCATACCCTAAGCGGAGCGACGGAGTCGTGTGAGCGGCGCAGATGACCCGAAAAGGGAGTTAAAATCCGTGAACCCGCGAAGATAGCCAGCCAAAGACCTTTTAATCGAAAAAAAAACATCCTAATTAGCAAAAAATTCCCAACAAAAAATCCCAAACAAAGTCCACACATCCGACAACACTTACCAAAGCGAAGTTGTTGTAGTAGTAGAAAATAAAATTCCTCAGTTCAATTCAAGTTTCTGTGAGTACTAGAAGTGGTAATGTGATAAAAATATTGAAGTTTGTTTTATAATATTCAAAATCTCAGCGATTATGTAAATTTAAAAATATCAATAGGTATTTGATGACAGAGTTGTTAAGGAGTTTGTGTCAAAAACTGTGGTCGAGCCGTCGAGCTCTCACAATGGTACCTGTTTTTGTTTTTAGTATCTATATTTAAAAAAATTTAAGCTTACATACTAAAAATTAATATTTCTTTTTAATTAGATGCTTTCCAAAATATATACACGCTACCAGAACAATTTTTTGATCAAAACGCAATGAGACAACATTTCCTCTCCGAACTAAATCATAAATGGATCACATGCACCTTCGATCCTGGGGCCGAATTACCGCATCAGTGAGTGAACAATACGTTACTGAATTATCTGGATGTCGGTTTCCTTCCTAAGATATCAAGTGAAGTATCGAGTATCGAATTCGATTTTTGGCATTTCCTCTTCAGTGAACGAGTGTTTTTTCATACGATAGATGCTAGGTAGACGAGTGAGCAGTAAAATTAAAATGGCAGAAAAATAAAATTATTCTCTTTTCTGCAAATATTCCTACACAATATCAATTAATGGTGTTTCAGGGTGAATTAAAATAAATTAAATTCACCCAGAAAATTATTCTTGCTTGATTTTAAGACACAATATTTTTGGCCAAATTAAATTCCAAAGGCAAATGTAAACAAAACATGAGCCCAACACAAGCAGCTGTGGCAATTGACCAATGAAAAGTTAGGAATATTGACGTTTAGGAAAATGTACTAGAATTATCCTAGTACAATACGTACTCAATTCGATACGTGATACTTCGTATAACATCATACCAATGTTATTACTCGATAGTTCGATAACGTGTAAAAGTTCCTCACTCGTTCACTGAAGACGTAATTCGGCTCCTGAATTCATTTCTAAATCGAATCGGGCGGAAATCATTGGGTAACGTAACCACGTTTATGATTGATTCAAAAAAGACCCATATACTGGACTAAAATGAATACATAAAAACATAAATATGTAGGAACCAGGAACATGCAACTCGAAAACAGAAAAAGAAATTGTGAAAAATATGTATGCAACTGGCCATAAGTCCATAAGAATGAAGTTCACTTGGAGACAGTTTTTCAACTCAGGATTTAAGTTTAACCTTAATTTGGTGAGTTTACTTGTATGAACTCAACAAAAACATTTGATAATTATTTATCTTTCGTGTTTTATATGTAGTATATTCCTTTTCTTCATTTATCATCCACTGAAAAATTGCTCCTTGGCTGGCTAACTCTGTTTTAACTCACCACTGAAAAACTGGACCTTAGAGTATTATTCTTACCCAGTTGGCAAAAAATATATTTATTGAAGAGGACTTAAGACTTTAATGAAAGCTAAGTTAAACTGGCCCGTATTGGACTAAATGCTTATTTATTCACTCAAAGTTGAACATAACTTTGGGATTTCTACAGTCAACTTGAGAAATAGTTTTTATTCACTAAAAGTTGACGTTTCCAACTTTTCATTTTCAACTCTAGAGTTGATAAACTTTGGACTTTCTAAACTCCCCGAAACATGTAGTATGCAAATTAATTTTGGGAGAATTGGGCGTCATCTTTTTCGAGCAGCGAAGATGATGCAGAGGAAGAAAATGTATCTATTGAAAGGCGGCCATATAAAATGCTTCCTCGTGTTGATATGGATTAATGGTACACGACAATGATTTCATTTATCCTCTCCAATGCCATGATAAAAATATCAGTTCTCGTCCGATCACCGAAATCAAGCATCGTCGGGAGCGGTTAGTACTAAGATGGGGAGCGCATAAGCATATAGTAGAAAATACCAAGAAAAAAATGTGGGTCCAAATTTTTTTGTTTCATATTTTGGTTTTTAATTGAATTTTTTTATGAAAAACGTCCCCTTCTAAAAATAAGAACAGGTTCCCAATTTCAATAAACAGATCATTTCAGCATTGTGTTCCATGTTATATACGGAACGATTTGCTTTAAGTAGTGGGCGACGATTTCGCCGGACAAGTGAACAAAAAATACTCATGAACATGACTCGTCCATTTAAAAATAACAGTTGTTACGTTTTTTTCTTGGTACAAACTTTGGCTTTTCCTGTTTGATCCTGCATTATTCTTCTTTGTGAAAAATTTGTATTTCTTCCTTTATAATTTCATTTTAGGAAAACAAAATAGTAGAAACAAATTATAGACTTATTAATAAGCAAGCACAGGGGCCTTACTACGTTAAACGATAACGATCAAACGATATAGTTTTGACAATAGCTGTCCCTATCATATGAGTGGTCTATGAAAGGGATAGGTACTGCAAAAACGAAATCGTTTGATCGTTATCGTTTTACGTAAAGGCCCCAGATTTTTCGAAGTTGCACACTTAGCTGCTGACTAGTCTAACATGCCCCAACAACAACTCAAAAATGCAGAACTACATTGCGCTTTGCGTTTTTATTGTCGAATTTGGCTGCGCTATTTATGAAAGTATATTTATGTTGTTATAGTAATAATACGGTTTTCTTAAATGTATGGGCGAATTCGTAATCGTCTGACTAAATTAGATCTGCAAAAGTTTGTGTTTGTAAACAAAATTGAAATCTGACTTCAATAGGCCTGCAAATCAAATTACGTTCGCAAACATCAAAAGTACGCAGAAATCAAGTCGGCGTCGGGCAGTTTATGCAGAAAAAAAAAATATTCTGCATAATAAAAAAAATTGAAATTAAAACAGGAAAACATTTACATAGGTATAGGCTGGGTCACCATTGGACCATTTTTCTTCGAAAATGAGGCTGGGAACAACGTTTCGGTCAACAATGGTCGTTACAGAGCCATGTTAACCAACTTTTTCTTTTACTAAAATTAAAGACATGGATTTGGACAACCTCTGGTTCATGCAGGATTGTGTGACATGCCACACAGCCCATACCACAATCGATAGCAAAAAATTTCAAAATCGTGTTATCAGCCGTCTTTGCGATGTCAATTGGCCGCCTCGGTGCTGCGATTTGACCCTTTTAAAGGACCGATGTTATGCCAAAAACAATTGTATTGCATTTTTAAAAAGAAACCTGTAATTGGCCCACCCTGTATATGAAATGGCTTTGAATTACATGCATACATATATCGTCAAGATATTTGTCCATCATAGCATATTTTTTCCAAATTTCGCCCAAAAGCCCTAAAATCACCTTTTACCGTGGGAAAATTTAATCTCAAACAGTTTTTTTTGTTTAATAATCGCGATTTTTTACAAATAATTTTCTGCACTGCGATGTTTACGAATACAATTTTTTCCAAAAAATGCCGCCTGCTTACTTTCTGCGGGCAGAAGAAAAATAAAATCGATACTGTAACGTACTCTCGAGATGTTGTCGAGTGAGGGATGAGAACAAAAAATTCCAAACCCCTGAAACCACCCACTCGGTACACTATCAGAAGGCCTTAGAGCGTACAGGGACTCTAAAACTGTCCTGTAGCAAAAGTGGATGGGTATCTAGTCTTCCCACTGCGCGGCATGCTTGCATAGCCGAAGGTTAGCTCGTCGGTGGGGGGATTCTTGAGCAGGAAACTAGACGGCCGTTACGTTTAATCATGCCGTTAAAATTGTACAAAGAAAAATTCGCGAAGCTGATATTGCCTTTGGTGTAGTGATGATACCGTTTGTTGTCCCTATTAGAGTGAGGAGGGTGATGATAGTATTGCCCTCTGAGGTTATCCCGCCCCAATATCACACGGCTAAGTTCTATGAGCAGAACCATGCGACACATCCTGGTTACTAAACCCTCTATTTTTTTTAGCAACCCCCAAAAGAAACCAAAAAAACAAATTTATGTTTTCATTGCATCGTCTCCGTCATCGTCGTAGCTCATTCTCGTCACAGTCACACCCACCAAAAAACTACAAACCTAAACCATTACCATGGTTTTTAATATAACTCAAAAATCGAAAATTAAAACTTTCATTAGATTTAATTCAAACGTTTAAATTCCCATAGAAAAAGATATAAACGTATCTTCAACCGAGAGGATTAGAAAGAAACCCATTATTTAAAATCAAATAGAAAAGATGTTCGTCAATTGCAAAAGATATAGTTTTATACTAAAAATTTTATTTAACAAAAATTAAATACTATACTAAACCTATAATAATTCACCTAAACAGGTAGATATATCTTCAAAGCGAAATATAAAAACGAACTTTAAAAGAAATTATAGCTTTATTAATTGTTTTGTTTTAGAAACAATAATCAAATATATTATAAAAAACAACTTAAGGTTTATAACTGAATAATAAAAAAAATATTTAAATCAGAATTTGTATTTTACGTGTGTAAAAAAGCAAATAATATCACCAACAAAAATGAAATAAATCTTAGTTAAGTAGGTTTCCTTTTTTGTTTCTTTCTTTTCCCGACCTAAGCTTTTCCTTTCTTTTCTTTCGTGTTTTCTTTTTATTCAAAATTCTTTCATTTAATTAATAATAGTTTAAATAATAATTAAAAATAAATCAAATATTCGTTCGTTCAAATTATGTAATATAATGTAATATTTAATAAAAATGACTCACCGCATAAATTGCATTATTTGCATACTTGATTTTTAAATTGTTGTATTTTTTGTTGTTCGCTGTTGTTATTATAGTTTATAGTTGCTCAATTCCTTCCGATGGTGTGCACAGCATCGCAGGATTGAATGTTGTTGTTGTTTTTGTTACTTTGTAACTTTTTTTTTTTTGCTAGATTTAAACTTGATAAAAATAAACAAAAATTTGAACGAAGTGAATTTACAAGGTTAAATTACAATAAATTTTAATAATGAAAAAAAAAAATAGTTTTTGTTTTTGAAAAGAAAGAAAGATAAATGTACTTAGCTTTTTTTTTTATAAATTATATGATGATGATATGGTGTATCGGCATATGTATGAATTTATGTTGGGGATATTTTCTGGTTTTTTCTGGATTGCAGGTTATTTAAAAAATGTTTTCCTGGATTCTTCTAGGATGTATTTTTGGTACATGGATGATTTTGATTGTATGGATGATTTTGAATGTATGGCTATGGATGATTTTGATTGTATGGATGGTTCTGGATGTTTTTCTTGTTGTTTGTATGCGTGATGTTTTTTTTTCGTAGATCTTCTTTTTTTTTATGTAGATCACATGGGTTGGTAAAAAAAAATAAAGGTGCTAAGATGGAGATTTTGAGGATAGTGGGTTTGGCTCCTGGAGCACCTGGTTAAAAAGAACACAAAGACTTGAAATGTTTGTTCTAGTGCTCAGACAATAATTAGTTCTGTTCTGGGAACTTGATCACTCCTGCTTCTAGATTTTTATAATCTCTCCACCTTGAGCACCTGGTAGGTAGACATAATGAGGTATAAGGAAAGGACAGAGGTTCTTGGTAGAATTAAAAAATCTCACCTTAATTATTCCAAAATAATTTTTTTATATATAAATAATTTTTTTCTTTCATTAAAAAAAAACTTGTAAAAAAAACTTGAAAAATGACTTAATAATTTTAATATTTTTGCTCGGCACTATCACGTCTTAGAGGATCGGAAAAAAAACACAAAAAGAAAGATTTTGGTTTCGACGCAAGTATTTATACCCTTCGCAAGGCTGAGAGATTTCTTCACACATACACTCAAAAAAAAACCATCATGGACGAAATTTTTGGACTTCCGATTGTTGTTTCCTCAATGGATTTTGACCACAGAAATACAATTTATACGTCAAATTCAATTTCAGAATTTTTAAAAAATAGGTGTTTTATAAAAAATATGATCTAGTTAAAATCCAATTATTTTGACCTATTTTTAATATTTATTTTGCATGTATAAGTGTAAGTTTTTCGATACAAACATTTTCTAATTTCGAACTCTCTCTCAAATGGATTTGTCCTTGAAAATTATATCGATTTTTTTTGTTTGTTTGCTTTACAAGATTAAAATACCACCAAAAATAGTTTTATTTTCTCTACCTATTTTAAGGTCTCTGTTGGTGCAATGGGTGAAGACACCGGACCCATCACCGACCCCTTCGGCTCGACTCCCGGTGTGAGCACCAATTTCTTTTTTTTTTTTTTTTTCTTTCTCATTTTTTTTTCTCCTTTTCTATACATATTTTTTTTATTTTTTTTTTTAAAAAAACCTTTACTCCAAAAAAAAAACAATCCTTAACAGCCTTGGAGAAAGTGTAGGGTATCCTTAAGGGATTATGATTTTGTATAGATTTTAAATAATTCTACCCAATATCAATTAAAACTTATAGCTTATACGTTTCTCCTACGCATATGCAACACTTTGTCTTCTTAATGGTCTTAACATATGTTTAACAGAGCTCACAGGTTCTCCAACTATTTTCACTCATATCATACACACATATCCAATCACTAAAAATCCAGTAGCCAGCGATGTTATAAAAACCTAACATCGATAGCGAAAAACAGAGCGCATAGAGTGATTTTATAACGAACACTATGACAGAAATTCAAGAGTTGAAGTAGGCGGTGTAAAGACAACAGATTTCTCACAAAACTTTTTCATTTTGTATGCTGCAAAGCTTACAAATGAAAATGAAAAGAAATCTGCAATTGTATTTGTGTAAAGAAAACAACCCACGCCTGAGAATAATGAGTCTGGTGTTCAGACTGACTAGCTGGTTAACTTCATTTCCTACTTTTTGAGATCCTTCGAGTGAAACACTCCTAACAATTGTCCTTTCTCGTTTTCGAGTTCATATAAGTGGTTACCTACAATTCTTACAATCTTAGCCTTCAGAAATTTAGGACACAGTTTTGCACTTCGTTTCTTCGAAGCATCGCTCAAGATAAAATTCCTCTTGTACACAACATCCCCTATTTTTAAGTCAGCTGTTTTGCTTCTAGTATTATATCTGTGTTCATACTGGGAGTGAGCTTTGTCGAGTGCATCCTTAATATTTGCGTGTAACATATTAATTTTAGAACTTTTTGGAATAAAGTTCAATTCCGAACTATTAATTTTTCCGAGTTTTCGCAAAAGTTTAAAATCAGTCCCATGCTCAATCATTTTCTGGCCGAACAAAGCCTCATACGGAGATACTCCAATTGCCGAATGTACCGATGTACGCAACGCACATCCAATTGCTGAAAGATGGTTATCCCAATCTCTCTGGTCTTGTTTCAAATATGATCGTATGGCTGTAAGAATGGAGCGGTTAACCCTTTCACTCGCATTAGCTTGGGGTGCATATGAAGCTGTTTTAATATGTTGTACACTTAGTGAATTCAAGAAATTTGTAAAAGAAGTGCTTGTAAATTGTTTCCCGTTGTCCGTCATTAAGGACTCTGGTACGCCAAACAAACAAAATACTTCCTCATGCAAAAACTTAATCGCAACGTCTGAAGTGGCTTTTCGCAACGATTTAATTATAACAAATTTCGTTAGTTGGTCCAGCGCTATAATTATGTGGATGTTTCCTTTCTTGGAACGTGGATATGGACCAAGGAAGTCTACATACACATGCTGAAAAGGATAGTCTACAGTGAATGGTTTTCCCATTTGTTCACGAAGTATCTGGTTAGCAGGTTTTGAAGTCTTACACGTTTCACAGCTGTTTATAAATAACTTGACTTGTGACGCCATATTTGGCCAATAGAACCTATTTTTGAGACGGTATAGAGTCTTGGCTATTCCCCCATGCGCAGCTTTAGCTCGCTGATGAGCTAGAGAAACGAGCTGGTCGGTCAGCACCGATGGTACCCACAACTTCCATGTTAAGTCATCCTCTAGTGGGTTACCTGTACTATGGTTGACTTTCTTGTAAACGAAACCGTCCGACACAAGAAGGTCAGGTAGTTGTTGTTTTTGGTTTTCGATGGTGGCGATGATCTTCAGGTATTCGTCCGACTTGAAAGCGGAATCTGTAAGATCTAAGTCCAGTACATCGGAAGGATCAATTGAAAGAGCTTCTAGGCTCAATGCATCCGATGAATGGACCCTAGATAGAGCATCAGGCACCACATGCAGTGAACCTTTTCGATGCTCGATTTCAAATTCATATCCCTGAAGTTTTAAGCTCCATCGGGCCAACCTACCACTCAAATTCTGCTGTCCCATCAGCCATTTTAGACTGGCATGATCAGTTATGATCTTGAACCTATAGCCTTCTACATATTGTCGGAATTTTTCCACCCCCATCACCGCTGCTAAGCATTCTCGTTCTGTGACGCTATAGTTCCGTTGTGCACCATTCAGTTTGTGGGAGTAGTAGTAGATTGGACGCTCTACTCCTTCTTCGTCCAGCTGACAAAGTACACATCCTATTCCCGAATCGGAAGCGTCACAGAGGATTATGAAAGGCTTTTGGAAATTCGGATAAACTAAAACAGGCGATGTTGTTAACTTGTCCTTAATCAAATTAAAAGCATTAATAGCTTTCTCACCAAATTCAAACTTAACCCCTTTTTTCAGTGTATTTGTTATTGGGGTAGCCAGAGTAGCATAATCACGAATAAACCTTCTATACCACCCTGACATACCCAAAAACCTACGAACCTGACGTGGTGTGGTCGGAACCGGAAAGTCTCTGACTGCAGTGACCTTATTTTTATCTGTTTTGAGACAACCATTACTCACCACATATCCTAAGAATTTCAATTCTTTGTAACAGAACTTTGACTTTTCAACATTTATTGTAAGTCCAGCTACATTCAACCTACTGGCAAGTTGCATCAAGATTTTGACGTGTTCGTCGAAGGTACGAGAAATTACAAGCAAATCATCTACGTAAGGATATACATTTAGTTTTAACTCTGGAGTCATAACCTTATCCATGAGCCGACACATGCGTTGAACACCACCGCTTAAACCAGGTGGCATAACTACAAACTCCATTAAGGGTTTACCAGGCACCGTGAAGGCCGTTTTTTCTCTTGAAGATTTTTCAAGTGGGATTTGAAGAAAAGCATCCTTGAGATCTATGCTCGAAATATAAATAGCATCTTCAACACGAGATAGAAGACCCTCTATCGGATGCAGAGGATAGGCATCATTCTTGGAGACAGCATTCACCTTCCTGTAGTCCAGGCACAGTCGATTTTTGCCAGGTTTACGTACTAGGACTACAGGAGAGCTCCATGCACTGTTACTCACTTGAATGATACCCATCTTCATTATACGATCTAGTTCTTCGTACATTAAATCTTGAATTGCCGGGGAAACGGGATAGTGCCTCTGCTTTATGGGCAGGGCATCCCCAGTGTCGATGACATGCTCTTCTAAAGTTGTACGTCCTAAACCGTGAACGGCAAACGATGGGAACATCTTTATTGTAGCTTGAAGCCGTCTTGACTGATCTTCTGTCAACTCGTGTGGTTCAAAACAATTATGTAGATTGATCTTATCTAGTTTCTCTTCTGTGATTTCAGATATAACTTGAGGTATAACCTGTGGTGCTATATTAAAGGCAATCCAGAAATCTATACCTAAATACAATTTCTGTTTCAAGGAAGGAACTACAAAAACTTGTATATCCTTACTTATACCCTTATACGTAATCGAAATTGTAGACTTCCCTTCTATAACCTGCCCGTTTCCATCCGCGGTTTTTACTATTGCTGAACACTTTTGAAGTGAAACACCCCATCTCTTTAACAACTCTTGTCCACCCTGTCCCAAACAGCTAATGTTGGCCCCGCTATCAAGCAACCCCAATAAGGTGTCACCACAAATGGTCACTTCCGCGTAAGGACGAGGATCTCCATTTAAGCAAAGAGTGGTTGCTTCTATAGCTCTATGATGTAGCTTTTTGTATTTAACTTTTTCACGAATCCTTAAGATACGTTTAGAGACTGGGTGGGACTTAGATCCGAAAATTTTTTCTTTAGCTAGGTTATAAGCTACAAGGCGTTCATGAAATGACTTTCTAGGTGGATACTCTTTATTTATTGTTTGCATAGGTGTTTGTGGATTATCAGGATTATTTACTATTTGTCTTTTTAAAATTTTTATCGAATGATCTTCATTAAGCTGTAAACTTGGATCATTTTCAATTTGAGATGACACATGAGATACATTTTGTGGATTATTTATAATTTGTTTTTGTTGTACTAAAGGAAGGTCATTTGTTTTTAATCCCGATTTTTGTTCAAAGAGCAATTTGTTCCGGGGCTCAGATTGCTCTTCCTGAAGTTTCCCGGACATTTCGCGTTAGAACATTTGGGAGATGTGGTATCCTCTTTTCCGCATCTGAAACAGAAAAGAGACCTTTGAGGAGCAGGACATTCTATGTAACTGTGACCGACCGTCTTACAGTTCCAACAAGTATATGAACTAGTGTCCCTTTTTAACTGTAATGCTTCAACAGAATTATCAACTACAGTTAAAGAATGTGCTTCCTCAAGGTCAACTTCGTTTACCGCTTTACGAAATTGAGGAACCGTCTGTGTCTTGTTTTTCAAATTATCCTGGTCATATATATATTTTTCGATTTTTCTACAAATGTAGACCATCTGTTGAAGACTTGTCGTTTGGTATGTTAATAACAATTCACCCATTCGTCTACGGATATTTTGTTTGATCAATGAAATCAGCTCAAAGTCTGGTTTGGGTATATGAAGCCTGGTGTTCATCTTATAGATGTCCATATAAAAATCGTCAAATTTCTCATATTGACCTTGACGCCTATCATACATTTTTCTAGATAGTTCAACATCTGTTTCAAGAGTGTGAAACTGATCAACAAGCGCTAAACGTAAAGTATACCAGTCAGCTGAAGGATGAGCTTTTATGAAAACCCAAAACCAGTCTTCAGCTTGACCGGTGACAAATTGATGGAAGTGATCAACAATTTCTTGCCAGGACGCATCATAACTCCGCTTCACTCGCTCTATCCTAAGTAAAAACTCATCAACTGTCATGTTTGAGCTATCATACTTTTTTAGTCCCCACTTATGGCAACTGTGTATTCTTGATCTTGTAGTTACCGAGTTAACATTAGGGGGATTATTGGTTTCACCAGTTTCATAAGGAGGAGGTCTGGCTGAAGCTGGCGAAGGGTCACTAATTCGGATATTATCCAATTGTGTTAGGAAATCGTCTGCTGTACCATTACTAAAATTTGGGACAAAAGCAGACGATGCTTCATGTTGGTGTTGAGGTTGGTGAGATGGATGAATTGAAACAGGTTGAGATTCCGGAAGCCGCCGTAACATATATTCGTTTGGAGACTGGGTAACATGAACAGGTTTTGTTGCCGAAAATTCTTTACGAATGGTGTCAATAAGTTCTTGTCGCATAGCCGCCGTACTTCTTTCCATCTCTCGCTGTAAAACTTTCATGTCGTCCGCCCTACCTAAGCCTACCGTTGCAGAAACTATTTCTTGGACGTATTTTGAGAACTCCACTTCAGAGACATCAACATCGAGTTCAGATTCTATCTGTTTTTTTTTATTAGGCTCAACATTACGATTTTGAGTATTTTTTGGAACTTTGGGAATTGTGCCAGTAATACTCTGAGCCCTGACTTCATCAGTTGGAACATTCGCGGTAGCCCCTGCACTAGTTCCGCTTGTGTTAAAGCCATTCAAAGCATTAAGCTGTAAACTTTCATTTTGAAAATTCATTGAATGATTCGATGGATTTGAGTTTCTACCTCTACCATAATATGTACCTTTTCTTTGAGGTAAATCTCGCTTTGAATTAGACATGTTAAGATACAAATTTAAATAAAATAAAAAAAAACCTTTACTAAAAACTTTAATAATTTGTTTCCAAAACTCAAGTTGCCTCTTCGCACATTTCAACTTATACACCCAGATCAAACAAAAAAAATGTTCGAAAAGAAAAACCAACTTTCGAAAAAAAAATTTTTAATTTGAGAGTAAACCAATAGACCAATATTAAATTGGAAAGAAAAACCAAAATTTTTCAAAAAATAAATTCAAATTGGAAAATTCTAATAAAAAAAATAAAAATATAGAAAAATGATAATTGTAAAAAAGATCTTGTAGATATAAAAATCAAAATAAAAAACCTGACGTCAAAACTTTTGTTATATAAAAAAAAAATATAAAGAAGGTACGAAAAGCTTAATGAAAAAAAATAAATTTCCCACTAACACTTTCAAATTGAAAATTATCTTAAATTAATTAAATCCACATGAGAATCGAATGTTATAATCAGTAAAAAAAAAAAATGTAAGTTGAAAGAAAAAAATACTACCTATTATTATCTTCTTGGTCTTAAAAGAATAAAACTTAACAAATTTCGAAATATCAAAATAGGCAAAACAAAATAAATAGCAAAAGAAATCAAAAAGCAAATCAAGAAAAAAAAAAAAAAAACAATAAATGAAAACTATAATAAGATTCAAAAAAAGAATTGTATATAAATAAAAGAAAAAAAAATCCAAAGTAAAAAATATATTTTTGAAATATTTTCAAAATGTTATTTTCAACTAGAAATTTTAGTTGAAATAAAACAATATCAAAACTGTACCTTTGTACTCAATATTCATGATGTAGGTGGATGTGACTCTGCGTTCACATACACCCGAGCTAAATTATTGACGAAGACGACTGTTGTACTCACTCACACAAGGAAGCAGTATCTTCAAATTCTTTTTCTGAGTAGACGTGACGAGTTGAAAAATGTAGTGCTTTTATGTTAAAATATGAAATTTACAAGATTTGCGAAAAGAATAAAAATTTGTTTAATTTTTTTTTGCAGCGAACTAGTCAGGCTTTTTTAGCCACGCTATCGGTCAAAAAATAAAAATACAAACAAAAAAAAATTAAAAGAAGTTAAAGAGGGAAAAGCAAAAAA
The DNA here is from genome assembly GCA_949320155.1 of Melangyna quadrimaculata. NCBI lineage: Eukaryota > Metazoa > Arthropoda > Insecta > Diptera > Syrphidae > Melangyna > Melangyna quadrimaculata. Next base: position 205,190,458 of record OX439483.1, on the reverse strand, counting down.
AAAAAAAAAATCTGAATCTAATTTTAAATTAAAAAAAGTTAAAATCTATACAGAAAGAGAAAGAAATCCGAAGCAACAGACTAAACGAGGATCTCACCCATTTACTGGACATCTTATCCTTACTCAATCCGCGAGCGAAAAAAAGTATATTTACAACCGAATTTACAAAATGTATTTAATAAAATCAACAAGGAAATAATCGATACATGCAGCAGACTAATTGAGGATTTCACCCAATTACTGGTCAGGTTCTCGAAATTATTATCCTGTTGTAAAACTAAAGAAAAGAAAGGATTAAGAATGAAAAACAAATAACTAAAGGAAAATGAAATGAAAGCTCATACAAAATCCATTGAACCGACGCGACGCCTCAAAAAAAAATCGATAAAAGGTTATAGTAACATTTTCAAAGTTTTTACTCCAAAAAAAAAAAGACAAAATTCTGGCCCCACGTTGGGCGCCACCTGTAACGTACTCTCGAGATGTTGTCGAGTGAGGGATGAGAACAAAAAATTCCAAACCCCTGAAACCACCCACTCGGTACACTATCAGAAGGCCTTAGAGCGTACAGGGACTCTAAAACTGTCCTGTAGCAAAAGTGGATGGGTATCTAGTCTTCCCACTGCGCGGCATGCTTGCATAGCCGAAGGTTAGCTCGTCGGTGGGGGGATTCTTGAGCAGGAAACTAGACGGCCGTTACGTTTAATCATGCCGTTAAAATTGTACAAAGAAAAATTCGCGAAGCTGATATTGCCTTTGGTGTAGTGATGATACCGTTTGTTGTCCCTATTAGAGTGAGGAGGGTGATGATAGTATTGCCCTCTGAGGTTATCCCGCCCCAATATCACACGGCTAAGTTCTATGAGCAGAACCATGCGACACATCCTGGTTACTAAACCCTCTATTTTTTTTAGCAACCCCCAAAAGAAACCAAAAAAACAAATTTATGTTTTCATTGCATCGTCTCCGTCATCGTCGTAGCTCATTCTCGTCACAGTCACACCCACCAAAAAACTACAAACCTAAACCATTACCATGGTTTTTAATATAACTCAAAAATCGAAAATTAAAACTTTCATTAGATTTAATTCAAACGTTTAAATTCCCATAGAAAAAGATATAAACGTATCTTCAACCGAGAGGATTAGAAAGAAACCCATTATTTAAAATCAAATAGAAAAGATGTTCGTCAATTGCAAAAGATATAGTTTTATACTAAAAATTTTATTTAACAAAAATTAAATACTATACTAAACCTATAATAATTCACCTAAACAGGTAGATATATCTTCAAAGCGAAATATAAAAACGAACTTTAAAAGAAATTATAGCTTTATTAATTGTTTTGTTTTAGAAACAATAATCAAATATATTATAAAAAACAACTTAAGGTTTATAACTGAATAATAAAAAAAATATTTAAATCAGAATTTGTATTTTACGTGTGTAAAAAAGCAAATAATATCACCAACAAAAATGAAATAAATCTTAGTTAAGTAGGTTTCCTTTTTTGTTTCTTTCTTTTCCCGACCTAAGCTTTTCCTTTCTTTTCTTTCGTGTTTTCTTTTTATTCAAAATTCTTTCATTTAATTAATAATAGTTTAAATAATAATTAAAAATAAATCAAATATTCGTTCGTTCAAATTATGTAATATAATGTAATATTTAATAAAAATGACTCACCGCATAAATTGCATTATTTGCATACTTGATTTTTAAATTGTTGTATTTTTTGTTGTTCGCTGTTGTTATTATAGTTTATAGTTGCTCAATTCCTTCCGATGGTGTGCACAGCATCGCAGGATTGAATGTTGTTGTTGTTTTTGTTACTTTGTAACTTTTTTTTTTTTGCTAGATTTAAACTTGATAAAAATAAACAAAAATTTGAACGAAGTGAATTTACAAGGTTAAATTACAATAAATTTTAATAATGAAAAAAAAAAATAGTTTTTGTTTTTGAAAAGAAAGAAAGATAAATGTACTTAGCTTTTTTTTTTATAAATTATATGATGATGATATGGTGTATCGGCATATGTATGAATTTATGTTGGGGATATTTTCTGGTTTTTTCTGGATTGCAGGTTATTTAAAAAATGTTTTCCTGGATTCTTCTAGGATGTATTTTTGGTACATGGATGATTTTGATTGTATGGATGATTTTGAATGTATGGCTATGGATGATTTTGATTGTATGGATGGTTCTGGATGTTTTTCTTGTTGTTTGTATGCGTGATGTTTTTTTTTCGTAGATCTTCTTTTTTTTTATGTAGATCACATGGGTTGGTAAAAAAAAATAAAGGTGCTAAGATGGAGATTTTGACGATAGTGGGTTTGGCTCCTGGAGCACCTGGTTAAAAAGAACACAAAGACTTGAAATGTTTGTTCTAGTGCTCAGACAATAATTAGTTCTGTTCTGGGAACTTGATCACTCCTGCTTCTAGATTTTTATAATCTCTCCACCTTGAGCACCTTAATTATTCCAAAATAATTTTTTTATATATAAATAATTTTTTTCTTTCATTAAAAAAAAACTTGTAAAAAAAACTTGAAAAATGACTTAATAATTTTAATATTTTTGCTCGGCACTATCACGTCTTAGAGGATCGGAAAAAAAACACAAAAAAAAAGATTTTGGTTTCGACGCAAGTATTTATACCCTTCGCAAGGCTGAGAGATTTCTTCACACATACACTCAAAAAAAAACCATCATGGACGAAATTTTTGGACTTCCGATTGTTGTTTCCTCAATGGATTTTGACCACAGAAATACAATTTATACGTCAAATTCAATTTCAGAATTTTTAAAAAATAGGTGTTTTATAAAAAATATGATCTAGTTAAAATCCAATTATTTTGACCTATTTTTAATATTTATTTTGCATGTATAAGTGTAAGTTTTTCGATACAAACATTTTCTAATTTCGAACTCTCTCTCAAATGGATTTGTCCTTGAAAATTATATCGATTTTTTTTGTTTGTTTGCTTTACAAGATTAAAATACCACCAAAAATAGTTTTATTTTCTCTACCTATTTTAAGGTCTCTGTTGGTGCAATGGGTGAAGACACCGGACCCATCACCGACCCCTTCGGCTCGACTCCCGGTGTGAGCACCAATTTCTTTTTTTTTTTTTTTTTCTTTCTCATTTTTTTTTCTCCTTTTCTATACATATTTTTTTTATTTTTTTTTTTAAAAAAACCTTTACTCCAAAAAAAAAAACAATCCTTAACAGCCTTGGAGAAAGTGTAGGGTATCCTTAAGGGATTATGATTTTGTATAGATTTTAAATAATTCTACCCAATATCAATTAAAACTTATAGCTTATACGTTTCTCCTACGCATATGCAACACTTTGTCTTCTTAATGGTCTTAACATATGTTTAACAGAGCTCACAGGTTCTCCAACTATTTTCACTCATATCATACACACATATCCAATCACTAAAAATCCAGTAGCCAGCGATGTTATAAAAACCTAACATCGATAGCGAAAAACAGAGCGCATAGAGTGATTTTATAACGAACACTATGACAGAAATTCAAGAGTTGAAGTAGGCGGTGTAAAGACAACAGATTTCTCACAATACGCAGAAGCTAAGCAGACATGCGGCAGATCTGTCACAGATTTCTCGAACTCGCCCTATTTCAAAGAAAAATGTCTTATAAAATATTATTTTTTTTATCTTTATTTTGTACACATTTTCTAACAGAAAACTTCCATTAACTTCCAAACCAAATCATTTCGTTCATATATTGACAAACGGATTGATTGTCTTCCCATATACTCAAAAGTGTTCTGGTTATTCTCCAGTTCTTCTGATTCTTTATCTTCAGCAGTTACAGCTTGGCAGGTCTGACGCAGTGCAGCTTTTGTATAACTCATTTCTGAGATTTGTTCCTGTATGTGATGTAGTTAGATGACAGTTTGCCTCTGAGGCTTGCGAACGCCTTAGTGTTGGGACTGATGCTAGAATTGATGTTGCTGTTGATGTAACGTTTGTTCTTAAATTTGATGTTGACGCTTGTTGCGGTGCTAATACCATCCCCGGGGTATTATCAACAAAGTCTTCGTCTAATATTTTTAAATAGAAATTGTCGGGGTCAGAACCATCCATTTGCGAGTTATTATAGTTGGCTGGAATTTCAAAATAATAAGAATAAAGTTATAACTAAGTGGGTTTTCAGTGTGTAATCATATTACCTTGAAAAATATTTGATGACAATGTCTTCCCCAATGGTATTGCCCAAAAAACTTAGCTTAGGCATCAGTTGCCAGATTTTTTGGCTACCTGCAACAGATCCCCACCGAACATTAGTTTGTATCTTTTTTTTTACCTTCTAATTTTTTTTTTTAAGGCAGTAAAACGTTTTTCGACGTCAATTGCCCTTGTTCCAGGGACCATTTTTGATATCTCCATCATGACTCTTTGCTTTCTGCTAGAGTCCTTGTAATCAGTCCTCTTCATATCCCATAAAACTGGATTGTCTATTATCATTTCGATAACAATTTCATCATCACTCTGGAGTTATAGAAATCATTAGTTATATTTATAATATTAATTTATGTTAGTATAAAGGTTCTCCCCAACAAACTCGAACATGATACGCTAAACATATTGCAAACAACCACATCTTTTATTCTTCTATAACAGAATAAATCAGTACTGATTTGCGGGCCATCTTTGAACAAAAGATTAACTAATGTTATCCAACTGTGTCAACGGTTGGTGTCCGGGCTAATCTCATCGTTATCCAAATCGGCCATAAGAATCTTAAATCCGGGGAAAATTAAGAGGTAGCGAGTGTTAAAGTTGTAAGAATTGTTGCAGCATTGCGTTCTTTTCTTTTATCGAAGCTGAAATTGGGATATAGCTTAGACGAGGTACAGACAGACAGACCCACTTTTTTCGCGATCTCTATCATCATAATTTTAGGTCGACTTACTACCTCGGTTTCGATTTCAAAAACGCTTTAAGAAAATTTATCGTTAGGCTTTAAGTGCGAACGCGGTATTTCGATCAGGGGAAGAGGAGGCAAACTTAATCAAAACATATTGGGGCATATTGATAGTCGCCGATAAACCGTTATGAATTTCCTGATTGTTTATTGAATTGGATAAAATCTTACTTAAAAAACAGAACTCACATTGTCAAATTAAAAAACTCCATTTATAAAACAATAAACGTTTTATCTGGAGTTCCTCAAGGCAGTTCTATTGGACATATTCTATTTATTCTGTACAGTAAGATTTTAATGTTTGCTGGTGATTTTAAACTTATTTATGGTTTTAAAAGCCCTAGCTAATGGGCATTTGTTTCTAAAAGACGATATCGTTAATGTGTCTGAATGGTGTCTCGGGGACGACATCTGCTTGAGTCCTTTTATTTTGTTGACAATGCTCTTGTTTCTAGAGTGGAAATGTTCAACGATATGGGAGTTCTTTTTGATGGTAAACTCTCATTTAATCCGCACATCGATACAATAATCAGCAAAGCAAGAGGCCGACTTGGATAAGTAATGAGATTCTCTAAGGAGTTTAGCGATCCGTACATTTTATAAACACTTTATTGTTCACTTGTTCGGCCAGTGTTAGAATATTGTAGCAGCAGCGTTTGGTGCCCTAGTTATGTCATCCATATAAAGAAAATTGAAAGTGTTCAAAAACAGTTTCTGTTGTATGCCCTTCGACATCTTCCATGGAATCCAACTCAACACTTACCACCATATGAAAGTCGACTCAGTCTTAGAAACTTATCGACGCTAGAGAAAAGGAGGGAGGTAAATAATGTCAGGTTCCTTTTTAAACTTTTGGCAGGATCCATCGACTCATCTTATATACTAAGCCGCCTCAACATCAATACGCATCGAAGACTAACAAGAAATCCAGAATTTTCTTACAAATCATTCTCTAGAGTCAATTATGGTCGAACTAAATGAACCTCTTAATGTTATGAGTAGAAACTTTAATAAATATTTTAGCATAATTGATTTTAATAAATCTGAATCTAGTATTAAACACATTTTATATTCAAGACAATAGAAATCATTAATCTATTTAAAGACTATTGTTATCTAATAATTTGTAAAATGAAATGAATTTTTAATATCTGAAACGACTAAGACATTACTCTCTGTAGTTGAAATAAATAAATAAACCCAGGTTTTATTAAACTACAGTTTAAAGCAATGTTGGCTCAATGAATACAGACAGATTTTACTTAAAAATTGTTGGCTTTATATTTTTATAAAATTATTAACTTATTCTTCAATAAGAGGTGTTATATTGATATTCAAAGAAAAATGGTATTTTTTGAGATAAATGATCGGATGTTTATTTCAATGTAAAGAGGAAAGTATGCCATTAATAATGGAAAACAATATCAGCCAAATGGCCGCCACGGCTACGCTTACACAACAATATCCTCTTCATGAAATTTTCCATCACCAAATCTCAAAGTGGATGCTTTATGCCCTCAATAGATTTACAAATTCCATTTTTAAGGTCTTGAATCGACGCTGGGCTGTTGGCGTAGACCTTATCTTTCACGTGGTCCCAAAGGAAGAAGTAGCAAGGTGTTAGATCGCCTCTTCGAGTGATTACACGGTCCGGAAACTTTTCCCGTAGAATATCGATGGTTTCGTTGCTTGTGTGGCACAAAGCGCCGTCTTGTTGGAAGCAAACGTTGTCCAGATCAATACCATCCAATTCCGGCCATACAAAAATATTAATCATCTCTTGATAGCGCAATCCATTCACGGTAGCTGTTGCTCCAGCCTCATTTTCGAAAAAGTAAGATCCAATGACCCCGCCGCCGGACCATAAACCGCACCAAACAGTTAATCGTTCAGGACGAAGAGGCTTTTCAACGATAAATCTTGGTTTTTCCGAGCCCCGGATGTGACAATTTTGCTTGTTGATGTAGCCACCGAGGTGGAAATGGGCCTCATGAGTCAAAATGATTTTTCGATGAAATTCCGAATTATTTTCATGCATTTTTTGTAGTGAATTTTAATAATTTCAATGCGTTGTTGAAGCGTGTATCGTTCCATTTTTATTTATGGCGTAGTTTCAACTTGTCAAATGTCAAAAATTTACAGTTTCAAAAGTGACAACTACCGAAATAGCGGACTATTCAAAATAACGCCTCTAATTGGAAAACCCTTTACTACACAAATAACTAGCTTCAAGTATTTTAAAATGATAAACTTAAAAAAATAGAATCAACATCCGAAAATTCAACTAAACCTAGGTTTAACTTAGACACAGTTTATGAATACGCCCCATTATGTAATTGGATTTTTACATTTAACATATTCTTAATTCCGATAGTGGTCGGTTAAAAATTACTGGGACGAACACTAAAAAGAACTTTAAAAATGTTTGGAATAAATCTTCTAGATTCTAAAAGAACTCATCATCCATCAGTTTAACTCTGTCTTTAATGTGCTTTTATCTCTTTTGTTGTTGTTGCATTAAAGTAAGCTCATACATTTGCCTATAATACTCTGATCTCAAATAACATTTGACACTTAATTGGGTAAAATCGAAAAACAACATTTTCTTTTCCTTTTTCTGCATTAATTCGAATTGACTTTCTGAATGCACACACCTATGTATAGAGAACGTTAGTCCAAAAATAACTTTTTCCATCTGTTCCGTTTTCGTGTTGCTTGTCGTATAGAGAAAGAATAGGTATGTATAGTATACTACTTTAGCTTTGTATTCCTTATACCTAAATGGATAGAAAATCCAATGTTTTTTTGTCTACGTTCGGCTTTGTTTCCGTATATCCTTTTAAACTTTATCAATAGAAATTGAAAGACTAAAATCTAAAAATACAACGAACGATGGCTTAACTGTTAAGCAATTTATGAAAGGATTAAAGCAATAGACATAGACAGTGGATGGTATATTTTGCGGGCTCAGGTCGCTTTGGATCTGGTTCAGTTGCATTTGAGTGAAATGGGGAAGACTTTAAATGCAAAATTATGTATCTTATTCCGATTTAAGCTTTAAGTCTTTTAGTTTTTCGCTTTTTTAATTTAATTTAATTTCAACTTAACCCATTATTTACAAATAAGAATTTTGCATGCAATCATATGTGCTGAACACCGATGTGCTTTACCTACACTTCATAGCATACCATTTATGACATGAATACAATCATATTATTTGTGCGATTACAAAAGGACAAGTCAAAGAAATTGTAGCAAGACCTTTCATCAAATGACTTTTCGAGTCGTCACGCCATGCAAGTATTGCTTCAGCAAGCATTTCACTTTCTGAAAGCATATAAAAAAGAATATTTAAAAAAAATTGCTAGCGAGCCTAGTAGTTCGGGCGTTAAGGGCATACCTTGCACACTTGCACTCCAAACTTGCACCTAATACTGGGATGAGCTTTGGAACACTTATAGTCCACATCCGAAATTTACTTTTAAGAAGTGTTGCCACGGTGGCAACACTGGTAGACCGGAGATATAAAGGTTGCCTTCTTAGCAGGTTATAAAACCGAAATTCCACATAAATAGCCTTTAAATCGAGTACCAGACATCTGATGTGAAATGCCTCATTGGATTCAGAATATTTGAAGCCATAGGAACATATTATTTTTTGTTTGCCCCTCCCTCACCTTTGCGCGCTGGGGTTGCAAAATACCCTTGGCTGATAAAGGTTTTTGTTTTGTTAGAAAATAATCGTAATTATGTAGGTAAATATTTATATCATTAAATTGGTGTCGACGCGGAATTTCACACATTTGCATAATCGCTTTCAAGTGGGGGAGATAGGGATGGTGAAATATGTCAAACCGATATATATTTACCTTGGTATAATCTAAGCATATGATACATGAGTATTAGAAAGTTTTTAGTGGTCAATCTTGTGAAACAAAAATAAATGCAATACAACATCCCTGGAAATAGTTATGTTATTTTTATAAACCGATGACTGAAATTTTAGTGCAACTAGCATAACATAACCGAGTTCCAACGGTATGGTGGTGAAATTTGGAACACATTTTTTATTTGTCATAAGAAATAAGAATCAATAGAGTCCATCAAAAAGTGTGGGCGAAAGGTTGTTTTTTTTTTTGAGTAAAAGTGAAAAGTGTAAAACTATTACCAGTAGGCCCCTTCCAAAACTGGAAAATAAGTATTGTACTCATAAGACTAAAACATAATGTTCTAACGCCATGACAACCAAAAATTGAAAGGATCCATGATAAGGTTCCATGGATTTGATTTTTAGTTGGAAGGAAAATATGGATCTTTAATCCAACATTTTATTTTCGGGTAATCCAGGTACATATGTATAATATCGTATATGATCCAAAGCTTTGGGGATTTTTAAAAGCTGAGTTCAATAAAAGCAAATTTATTAAGACGATACAAGCTGTGTTTTCTGAATAGAACAGGTAAAACACTGCCCCTCAAAAATCACGTTTAGTCCATAGATGTATGAACATTTCTACAAACTTTCATCAACATACCAGTTTTGAGAGGGGCTAACTGGTAATAGTTTAACACTTTTCCCTCTTACTCAACAAAACACCCTTTTTCTTCCAACTATAAAAGTAATAACATTTTTGTCGAGGAGGTTGTTATGTAGGTACAATTTTTTTTTTTTTTGAATTTTTAGAGATCTAAACCTTGAAGATCCGACCATTACAACTTAAGTTATGATTTTTTTTAAGACATGAACTCAAAATTTTTCTTTTATAAACAATTTTGCTTGATTTGTTCTGATTTTCAGATTAATTTATAAAATCGCTAACGGACGGAATCTCTTGCATTCAATCAGACGAACTGTCATTCGGAAGTCACCAGTTTTTTTTTTTTTTGAAATTATCCCCCGCGCGCCGCCTAGAGCATGTTACACACGGACACAAGGGCTTAGATGTTACACATCAAATTAAATCCAAGCTATTTTAGAAACACCCCAAGTTGTACGACCAGTCCAATTAAGAAATGAAGTAGGTACAAATATGCATACATCGTTTACTTTGGATTGAAGGTGTTGAAACTAATTTCCTGTTACTTTATAGGCCCAGTCTCCCCTACACTTCAGCCTTAAATATCATGCCCCAAACCTTTTACACATTTAATTCTTCTTCAATGTATGATAATTAATATTTTGAAGGCACTAATCCAGCTCAATCCACTACTGACTTTTACATTCAGGGAAGAAATGGAAAAAGAATAACATCAGGAATTCACGGGAAAAGGAACAGAAATAAAGTTTACATGCTTGAATTAAATCGGCAAGGCAAACCGAACCAGCGCATTTATCCCTCATTATGGATGTACAAATGTGGGTCTTATGTGGCTGAGTACTTATGTCGCTGAGTGGGTGTTATCTGACTGCAGGCAATGTGGGAAGCGAAAACTCAATTCTATAGTGCATGTCTCACACGCAACCGAATAATTTATTGCGCATAATGATGGTTAATTAGGCGTCGCTGATGTCGTCGCGCCACACCAACAAGGACATGAACGTCCTTGCCGTCATCATCGTCGCCACAGCCCATGAGATGCTCCTCCATAGAATCCTCCGCTCGGGATGTGAGTCTGGAGCAAAAGTACTTTAAGCACTTCGACATATATACCTAGTATATTTAAATTACCATTAATTGCTTCATCATACAATATCCCCAATCCTCAAGGCTATTTTACTCTGTCTCGTTCAATATTTTTCCTCTTTTCTCTATATGTTGTAGATGATAGTAAGTAGGTAGTTGATGGTAATGAGATGCATCAGTTGCTTTGCTTGTAGGCAAACTTACGACTACGAGGTAAAAATTTAATTTTAATGCTATCCCATTAGCAATAATGCTTCATTTGAAGCTGAAATTATAAGAGAAGAAGAAGGAAGCATTTAGAGTGATGTCCTCTTTTAAAGCAAAATGTCTGCTGAAACCCCAAAATATTGAAAGTAGGTATAGTTAAGCTAAAAAAGATTTAAAATATCAGAGACAGTGTTGGTTGAAGGCTTTTGGTTTTTTTTGTTGTGGTAATACCTTACCTATATAATATCTTTCTATTATCTATGGCATATTATGAGAGTAAGAGTCAGTATTTTTAAGAGATTATTGGTAATCCTCAAGCCAAATCTACTTAGAATATTATCAAATGAACTAGGTTAACGTGTGTTCCGAAATTGTTACCATCTGAGGTGAATTTATGCGTCTAAACGTTCTAATATTAACCTAAAGGCTAGGAATTAAATTTATTTATTATTTGGCGTAAGAGCTAGTGATAGTGATCTACTTAGTCCTTAAATAATACAAAAACTATCATGTTTAAATTGTACTTTAACGGCCGAAAATAATGATTGTCAAACGTTTATCCCAATTTCAATTTAAAAAAAAGTAAGTATAAATATGCTGTTATGTCACCAATCAGTGATGCAGACCTACTGCTGAACCATTTTTAATTACTTACAATTTTCAATTTAACATGAAAATTGTGCTGTAATTCATAATTTTGTTTAAATTGAATTTTTATCTTTTTATTGATAAATCTCTTTAAATTGACAATCAAAATTTGTTGCCTTTAAATATATTTCTGGGCAAGGCCTCAGTAAATTTTCAGTTGGGTAAATCTAGAAACTTTTCAAACATTCGTGAGGCCCTCCCTAGTAAAAACTTGTTGGACATGTTTCAGTATCCCATCAGGAATGTCTCTAGTAAACCAAAAATAAAAAAATACAAGGAATCCTACACGTCAAAAATACCATCTTGGACAAAATACAGCATGACCAACTTAGCTGGTACTGTCATGTACAAAGAAGATACCATGAGAACCCAGTTCAAAAGGCAATAGCAGAAGACGTTCCAACACTATCGCGGAAGACGATCACACTTTTTACTATGGGTGTGAGACATATGTGTGTATGTTATAGGATTTTTCAGTGAGGAAAAACCTATTCTACCTGGTCCACACGGGACTGTAGCGCCATCATAAGCAAGTTGTTCTACCTAAAAGGCAAATAGGTACATTAAGAGCCAATTTATTCACTATTGTTCAACTTGCTGAAAACTCCAAAATTGGCCAACTTACAAGTTGACTTCAAATCCGTAGTTGAACTGCAAGTTCTTCACTACTTCGAATCTGAACTCCAGAGTTGAAATTCAAAAGTTGACCAACCTGCAGTTTCTAAAATGTCCTTGGGATATTTGTGACACATGACGCACAAGACGTCATTTTCGACTTTTGTTTTGCATTAAAATTAATTTCGCATTTTGAATAATTTTTCCGAATAATTGCAATGGATTTTTCATTCCATGTGAAGCGCGGAATCAAAAAAATACCAAGCTAAATTGAAAGCTAAGCAAAACGGATTAGGTACAACTTTTATTTTTAAAGAAAATAATATACATATGTTCAGCAATAAGAGGTGAGTTTTCACACACTATAATTTGCTCCTATAACTATTTTGTTTTCCTAAAATGAAATAATGATAAAGAAGGAAACACAAATTTTCACAGAGAAGAATGTAGGGTCAAACAGGAAATGCCAAACAAAGATCAACAGCTCCATGAAAAGTAAGAACTGTTGTTGCGAAATGGAGTCATAAATGGATCGATGTTCATGAGTATGTTTTTAAACTTGTCCGGCGAAATCGTCGCCCACTACTTAAACATCACAAGACCAGAAAATCATTCCATATATAACATGGAACACAATACCGAAGTGATCTGTTCATTGAAATTGTACACTGGTTCTATTTTTTGGTGGGGGAAAGGCACCATTTTTATAAACAAATTTCAATTATAAAAAAAAATATGAAACAAAAAAAATACTCATGCGGTCCTTCATCTTAGTACTAACTCACCCGACGATGCTTGATTTCAGTGATCGGTCGAGAACTGAATAGCATGAATGAATTGACAAAAATGAGGAAAAATCCCAAGTTTGCTCGCTAACTTCTACTATTTCGGGGAGTTGAGAAAATCCAAAGTTGATCAACTCTAGAGTTGAAAATAAAAAGTTGAAAACGTCAACTTTGAGTGAATAAAAACTAATTCTCAAGTTGACTGTAAAAATCCCAGAGTTATGTTCAACTTTGACTGAATAAATTAGGCCTAAATCCTGTTCTATTCTGTATGAATTTGTTATGCAATATGGTATGAAACAATGGAAATATGAAATTTATTCACTTTCGACATTGAATTTTTGTATAGCTAGTTAGCCCAGCATTTGGACTGACAAGCAGAAGATCGTGGGATCAAATCCCACATAAGCTTACTTTTACGTTTTGTTTTGCCTGACAAGGCAAAAGGGTTCATAATCGCCAAGGCTCTTGTTCTATCCTTTGCTAACCCTTTCTAGCCCCTTGCCAGAATTTTTGTAAGACTCTCTAGTGGCTTGTCGAAAACTAGATTGTTTTTCGGCGCGGGTTCTAACGAGAAAGTGTACTTCATCATATTGCAGCCAAAATTTGAGAAGCTATATTTTCCCAAAAACATTTATTTATAAAAAAAATATGATGCAAATTTGTAAAAAAATAAATAAATTTTTTTCCCCTTTCACCTAGAAAATCCAAAGCCCTTGTCAAAATTATGGCTGTTTCCTTAGGACATCAGAATGAAGCTCTCCACCAATATTTAGCTTTTTTCGGAGTTGAATTTGAAGTGAAAGCCTAATTAAATAAAAATATTTAAAACAATTTTTTTGTTTGCTTGATTTTTAATGATGTTTGCATGGGTTCAAACAATTATGTTATAATTTTCCAGCCTAACATCGTTGCGTTGTGACAAGTTGTATACCTTTTATGAAAATAAAATTGTTTTTAAATAGAAAACAAATTTTGAGTCATACGAATTTTCCTCAGGGGTCCTTCAAAAGATTGAGGTCAAAAATAAGGTAGGTAACGTTCAAAGTTCGAGATTAGTTATTAATTTGTAACCAAATCATGATTCATGATACCAATGAATATTATTTGAATTAATAAAATTAGTAACAATTGTTAAGTTATCTTATGTTATGGTTTAAAAATTGTAAAAAATCATTTTTTTTTAATTTCAAGAAATATCCGTTACTCGTGAACCTTTATGAATCGGTATGGAAAAGTTACCAAACCCTGGTAGGTCATGGAGCGTAAAAAGCGTTAACATTTCAAAATTATTAAATTTTCTTGTAAATGTTTAAGAAAAGTTCACTAAGGCTGCGCGTACAGTGCGACACAGCGATGCAATACGAAGAGGCGATGCGACAAGGGATTCGAAATGCGATAATTACATGCGACATAGTGCGCACATTAAAAGCGAGTTTGTACGGTTGTGTTGCTCGATTGTTTAGTGTCGAAACTCGAAACAATATAGATTTGTCATCAGAAGATGCATTTTTAAATGAAACTTTACATTTAAAGTTTTTAATAGAAGGAAAACTCAGAAAATTTACTTCAGAAGAAAAGAGTTTGGAGAATTTCATCATCTTAATTTACTTCCGATTAAGAAAGGATGAGACAAAATTGTTTTAATACACCAGAATGTCAATTAAAAAGTTTGATTATATTTGAGAATTAAACCTCTATTCACTGAGAACTGGAGTAATTTTATAAAAATTCCAGTAAAAGTTGTAGGTGCATGTATGTAGGTAAGTACGTGTAGGTAACTTACTTACTTAGATCCTTGACCCCTCTAAGGGGCACAGGGCGTCAACTACCGCTACACGCCATCTCGTTCGGTTTCTGGAAATGTATTTTAGCTCTCCCCAACTTTTACCGAGCTTTTGTGATTCCTTGTCGACTGTTCTGCGCCAAGATTTTCTCTGGCCTCCAGGTCTTCTGCCATCTTGGATGAGTGGATCCCACTCCATTGCATGTCTTGCAATAGAGTCTGCACCACGACGTAGGGTGTGACCAATCCACTGCCACTTTCTTTTCCTAATAACGATGTCAATAGGACTTTGGCCCGTTCTCCGAAGGAGTTCTTGGTTGGAGATGGTGTTCGGCCAAAAAATCCTTAGGATGTTTCGGAGACATCTATTTTCGAAAGTTTGTAGCTTCCTTGTGACAGAGGCGGTCACTTTCCATGTACTACACCCATATAGTAGTACTGACTCTACGTTCGACCGGAACAGTCGCAGCTTGGTCTTCGTACTGTAGACGTTGCTCCTCCAAACTTTAGAGAGCATGCCGAAAGCAGCTTTAGCTTTGCCGATTCGGCAGTTAACATCTTCATCCGTACCACCGCCGTCTTTTGAGACAACACTACCGAGGTACAGGAAGTTGTCCACCGCTTCAACCTGCTGTCCCGCAACGACAACTTGAGAAGAAGATTCAGAAATGTTGAGGATTTTTGTTTTCCCGGTGTTGATCCTCAAACCGACTTTGTTTGCCTCGCATTCCAGATTAGTCACCATATGGTGAAGATCCATAATGTTGTGCGAGAGCAAACAAATATCGTCAGCGTAATCAAGATGTTGCAGGAACGAAAACATCGTCCATCGAATTCCACGCGCTTGCTCGGCTAGAGCTGCATGAAGGACATCCCCTATAACCACCAGGAAAAGTAGTGGAGATAGCAAACATCCTTGACGAACTCCGCTATGGATATCGAAGTCCTCTGATACCTTTCCGTTGTGTAAGACTTGACACGATGCACCCTCGTAGGTAGCCTTTATAACGGCGATAATCTTCTCGGGTACTCCTCTCCTACGTAAAGCTGACCAAATGAAATCTCGATTCAAACTATCGAAAGCCTTTTCGAAGTCGATGAAGAGCAAATGAAGAGGGGAACGGAACTCCACGCATTGTTCTATTATGATCCTCAAGGTGTTGATGTGATCAATGCAGGATGAGCCTGCACGAAATCCCATTTGCTCTTTGTCGAGAGTAGAATCGAGATGTTCTTTCATTCGTTCCAAGATTATTTTCGCCATTATCTTTGCCACCGCGGGGAGGACACAGATCCCTCTCCAGTTTCCGCAATCCGTAAGATTTCCCTTTTTTGGTAGTTTGACGATCATCCCTTTTTTCCATTCAATGGGGAAACTTTCGTTCTCCCATGCCTGTGCTATTAAGGGGTTTAACAACTTAGCTGATGTTTGTGGATCTGCTTGGTAGAGCTCAGCGGGAATGCCGTCTAAACCTACCGCTTTGTTGCTCTTGAGGGATTTGATTGCTGATGTTATCTCGGCTAAACTGGGAGGGCAGGTGCGAATACGGGAACTAGTTTCTACGAATAGCTCATTTGGGTTAGGGGCTGGAACACCTCCGCTATCGCCTATGTGGTTGAGCACGCTAGCAAAATGTTCCTTCCATCTCCTGAGCTGATCCTCATCCGTAACTAGCAGGGTGCCGTCTACATCCTTGACGAGGTGTTGTTTCCGGGAGTTGTTGTTTCCAACCAATTCCTTGGTTATCTTGTAGACGGTACCACTGTCGCACCTTGATGCTGCTTCCTCTGCCTGTTCTGCGAGAACATTTACGCGCCTCCTTTTGTCACGTCTGACACTACGCTGCACTTCTTTCCTTTTCCTACGGTACTGAGACTCGATGTTAAATCTCTCACCTACTGGGGCAGCCGCAAGTTGGGATCTAATCGCGTTCCTTTCTTCAATCTTGCTCCATGTATCTGCAGAAAGCCATGTGCTTTGGCTTCTCTGCCTTATACCCACAGACTCAGTTGCGGCAGTTGCAAAGGCCTTTTTCACATTGCTCCAGTGTTGGTCTGCATTTTCTGGCGTGGCAATGCTGATGACTTCTGCTTCTGCGGCGAGGCGGTCCTTATATCTTTGGCGCACTGTAGGATCCCGTAATCTGTCGGTATTGTACCTGGGTGTACGCAGGAAGTTTTGCCGATTTCCATGTACTGAAGCAATTCGAAGACGAACGTAGGCAAGCATAAGATGGTGATCGCGAGCTAACCCTACATCAGCACCGCGTCTGTTTCGGACGTCGAGAAGACAATTTTTAAAGCGCTTGCTAATAGCAAAGTGATCGATTAAGTTCGCTGTACATTGACGATCTGTGGATAACCAACTTATCTTGTGCGAGATCCTATGCTCGAACAGAGTACCTCCAATGACTAGCTGATTTGCGTTACAGAAGTCAACAAACCGCTCTCCATTGTCGTTCCGTTCCCCGATACCGTGGTTACCCAGAACGTGCTTCAACGCTGTGTTGTCCTGGCCAACCTTAGCATTAAGATCTCCCATTACGATAGTGATGTCTCCATTCGGCGAGCTTCTGAAAACCGCGCTAAGTTGGCTGTAAAATTCGTCCTTCTCGGCGTCCGACGCTTCCTCAGTTGGGGCATAGCACTGGATGATGGTGATTTTTCTTAATTTACTCTGGAACCTGGCTGTCAATATCCTGTCGTTGATGGGTTTCCAGGTTATAAGACTTTGCCGCGCCTTTGGAGTCAACATTAAACCTACGCCGGAACATCGGGAGCTTCCAACTGGTTTTCCGGAGTAAATGAAGAAAGTGCTTTTCGAAGGTGAATCCACCTGCCCTGCGCTCAACCATCTCACTTCACTCAGACCCAAGATGTCTAGGTTGTACCGTAGGAATTCTTTCTCAAGTTGGAGGAATCTGGCGTTGTTAGGGCCTTCTTCGCGGTTATCGAGAAGAGTTTTAACATTCCAGAATCCAATCTTTGTCCTTGTTCGATAGCCAAAAGTCGTCATCGTTTGATCATTCCTTATCCGAGGCTGTAGTTGCCGATTCGAAGCGGTTGATTTCTTTACATGTGGTAGGTTGCCAACCCGTCACACGACCCCCAGACCCGGAGGGCCGGATCCTTGTGTAGCCTTAGGACTGCAGGCCGGATAATCCGATACCAGTAGCCCACTACGGGGATATGAGTGCTGCCGTTGACCCTTGAAGGGTTCATCCGCCACCATCTCTTTTTCAGCACCCTGGCTAGTACTGAAATTCCTTACCGACCTCAGCTCTAAATATTTCAGAGTAGCTCACGTAAGGTCTCTGTCGTCCATACTGTTGGTGACACCGTTGATTCTGATGAATTCATCCGCCGCACACCTTCCTTCTGATGGGCTCGTCTAGGACTTCAGCCGACTTCTACAGCCAGTCATTTCCGACAGAGTATTTATAGTGTTGCTATTTTTGTCTCTTGTTCAACACTCGCGCTTATTTGTTTGGCAAGTCAAGTCCGGATGGACGAGACCAGTACCCGATGGTTACCACTTGGAGGTAAAATAAGCACAATTGATGTGTAGTATTCGTTACATCACTGGACATCGCCGTGTTGACGCCACTCAGTGACTACCCGCGTCCTACAACATCCAACCATCCAACGTGTAGGTAAGTTAAACAACTTATACAAAAGCAATTAACAAAATAAAAAGTTGAGAAGTTAAAGTTTAATGCCTGATTCATTTTATTCTTCGTTTAATTTTCTTGCAAAAATATAACTTATCTTGTTAATTATGCAGCGTTGTTGTCAATAACAAAACTTGATGGTGAAGGCGAGCACTCGCTTACTGGAGAACAGCGTGCCATGGAGTAGCTAGAATCCTCCGACCCAAATGTCATAGAATTTAAAGATTCTGATGACAAATGCTGACGAATATTTGTAGCCATAATTCTTTGAGATTCATGAGGGAGTAAGCTATCAAACAATGATTCGTCCTTATCCTTTTCTTTTCTGGACAGTAAAAGCTTCTTTACTTTGGTCTTTTGTGGCATGTAGTTTATCAAACATCCAGGTTCATCAGTATTTAATTTTTTTTCCAAATTTACTTTTTGCTCTTCTTCTTCATTCTGTTCCTGCACCACATTTTTTCCGTCTTAAGAACAGTGCTTAGAAACTGGAAGTGTTCAAAATTGTTTTTAGAAGGCTCAACATTTATTTTTGGCATCAAGTTTCCAGATGATGGTCGACATTTCATCTGATCTTTCAAAAAGAGTATCAATTTAAAATAAGGCCTTTTGTCTTCACAGCCTGCATCTCCAGATCGTTCAGTTGAATTTTTTTTTTTGTTCTACCCGAAATTGGTTTCTCAGATGATTCCATTTTCATTTTAAAACGTCTCCTGAAAATAAAATGTTTGCAGTTTATGTATATAAAAATTCTGTCGAATTATTAGAAAAAATAATTTAAAATCTATACATGTATGTAGTCTAATCACTCTGTAGATTTTTAAAAGCGAAAGTGAAACTACATATACATATAGATACGTCTTTATTTTGCTTCGAATGTGTTTTTATTCAAATGGGTGTTGCTTTGTCTTTTATAAATATTACCTACGTTCTTTACAATTTGAGATTTATCGCGACGTGGACCTCATTCGGAGCATTATCTTTCACATTTAGGATGGCAGACAGTTTTATAAGAAAAATAGTGGGACACACTTCTGAAGCCCTGTTTACTACTCTGCAACCCATTCATATGCTACAACCAACAGAAGGGCACAAGCGAAATGTATCCGAAGAATTTTAAAGTATGTGGAACTTTTCAAACTGTGAAGGAGCCCTCGATGGGAAGAATATTCGAATCAAATGTCTTTCTCATTCGGGAACAATGTTCTATAATTATAAAAAAACTTTATTCGACTGTGCTTCAAGCTTTAGCTGACGCTCATTGCAAATTTTAAGTCATGGAAGTTGGAGGATATGGAAAGCAAAGCGATGGTGGAACATTTAATTCTTCACCTTTATTTAAAATGATAAATTCTAGAGAAATCATATTTCCCATCGATAAAGCTTTGCCAAACTCATCTATATTGTTATGCTACATGTTATATTAGCGAACGAAGCATTTCCGTTGCTACAATGGCTTCTGAGACCGTACCAACGTAAATATCTTATCCAAGAAAAGAGTATTTCAATTTCAATGAACGTCTATCTCGAGGACAATAATGTGTTGAATGCGCCTTCGGAATAATTAATTCAACGTAGCGTATCTTATGGAAACCCATTGAAACCTCACCAATATTCGAAGAAACAATATTGAAAGCCATAAATGTATTCTTCACAATACAATAATCGACATTGAATGTGGACAAAACTATACACAAGAAGCAGCTGTAGGTATCCATTTCGGGATTAGAAAAAAAAAAAACTTTAATTGGAAATCAGTCATCCAGTAAACGAGGTCAATTTGTCAGAGATAATTTTCGAAATTTCTTTATTTCTAATCGTGTATAAAATGTAATGTATGAAACAAATATTGAATCAAAAACTTACTTTTTTCTTTTAATTCAACAGCAATTTTATCCCATTTCTTGTGTCGACAACTATCTTATGTGGTAATTAATATTATTTTTGTCCCAAAGTAGACGCCTCTCGAAAACGGCCGATATCAAAGGTTCCGAGTTAATTTTTATTTCTTTAGTTCAAACAAAATTATTTATTAATCACATTATTTAAATTAATTCCTTCATAATTATTGCCACCAAAATTATCAAAAAATTGCACCAGAACACTCGCATCAAATATCGCTTCACGGTGCGCACTAACATAAGAAAAAATGTAAGCAAATTTTCTCGCACGCAAACGTTTCTCGTATCGCATCGCTTTGACAAAGCGGACTCTTGTCAATACCATTTTGAATTGATTTTTGTTAAATCACTATCTTTAAATAACTATAATTCAAAAATGTGTGTTTAAGGTAAACTTTTAATGTGATTTATTTCGGTTTTTAAAGCTAAAACAAAGGTATATAGTACATACTTTTACTTTCACCCTATTTAAACATTTTATTTTATTTTTATCACGAACAACGCCAATACTACGATTTTTTTATTTTTGTTAAGAAAGCGCATTTAAAGAAAAAAGAGAGGCCAGTTGCGACCCATTGATGCCCTTGATAACCATTATTTATAATTGGAGTTATTTTTATTTTGAGTGTATTTACGTTGAAGTTGAAAACATTTCTAAAGACTTTTTTAGTAGTTTTTTATTGCAGTTTTTTAGTTAAAAAAAAAACTATTTATTAAATTTCTTTTGAAAATACGTCATTATGTGTAGGAAAAAAAAAACTAACTGGGTTCGAAATCATTTATTTTTGTTCTTGAAATATTTGAGACGGAAATTATTTTTCAACGGGTTTTCTTAGAAAAAAGTGTCAGTTGAATGTTTTGTTATATTTTTACAAACTAACTCTTCATTACTTAACTATGTGTAGAATTAAATTGATCTGAAGTCGTTATCTTTTTCCGTTCTCGAGATATTTGGGACGAATGACATTTTACAGCTCCTGTTTAAATTGTTTTAGTAAGAAAACGGTTAATGGAATGTGTTAGAAAACCATTTCAGCACGTTATGACAATAGGTATTATCTGTAAAATAAAATGTATCCGAAGCCGATATCTTTATTCGCTCTCGAGATATGGTGGACGAAAAAAGTACCCCGAACCTACGTACATATACACACATACAGACATCTTGCTAAAAACGACAGATTCTAATACTGTAGACTAACAATACATAATATTTATGCATATATACTAAAACTTGTAGCTTCGCAACTCTCCATCAATCGTTGAATGTCACGTACACGCACTGAAATGGAAAAAGGATATAAGAGGCTTCTTTTGACATAAAATATAGCATCTGGTTTATACATTTTAATAAAACTGCGTGACTACTGACCTTCAATATCTATATTAAGAAGAATTAAATCTTGATGTTGTCCTGTTTATGTATGCCCGTAACAAATGATATTTTGTTTTAGCTTTAAATATGGTTTTTATACAGGACTAGCTGACCCAGCGAACTTCGTACCGCCCACATTAGTCAATGTAGTGAAAATATTAATTCGGAGCCTGGCACATGCTGCTTGAACAGCATAATTCGGTCAATTAAAATTCTTTATTAAAAAACTCTATTAAAAACAATGGAAATAATTGGAGTATAATAATGTCGACTTGTTTCAACAAATGTCGACGTGTTTCAATCAAACTGCAATTATTACCGTGTCAGTCATCCCGCTTCTTCAATGAATTGCTACAACAATTGGTACAACATTATATTCGGCTGGGTACACTTAGAATGTGAGATGTTTGCCGACACGTGAGCACGCCAAACAGAATTGATCATGTAAGAAACATGGGAATTCAAGACTTATTAGTTTTCATAACGAAAGCGACACGCGCGGGAAACTTCGTTTCAAAATTGTTGACTGAATGATAAATTCCGTAAGATATTTTGTGGCTTCGTTTTCATCCATCAAGGAGTCGATGGATTTGTATGAATGTAAATCAGCGATGATTCGATTTTAAATGACGAAATTCAAATCATCGACATCCTTGTTTTTCGCAGCAAAATTGCTCGTGCACTCATCCAATTATGGTAAGCATAATTCGAAGCGATATTCGGCAAAAACACGGTGTACATTCAATCAGGCAGGTGACTAAGGTTATTGGAATCACGACATTGCCCATCGCCAACAATTGCCTGGAGAACTCTGCAGCGTAAATGAACTCATGAGTTCTTTTTTAATTGCAGTTTCCTCACACATCTTCATAAAGTCGACGCACGCCTTCAGGCAAGTGTACAATAATTCATGTGCCGGAGTTGATCTTGGAATGACAGGCAGCTTATGAAGAAAATATTCTGACAGCATTATCATTCCGGATTGCGCCACCGAACCGTCTTTCATCATTTCGTAGGTATCTTTCAACGGGCGATTCAGGGTTCCTAATGGACGTTTGTGAGGCATTGTGCACTCGTCCTTTGTTTTTTTTTGTCACGAAAGTCTCTGGAACCCATTGAAATGTACATAAATAGAAAAGGTATTGTCAAATGCTATCAACACATCCAAAGCAAACCCTTATAAAATGTCTAGTTTTTGGAATATTTGCATGCAGTTATTTTTTTGAGATTGTGTACTTTGGTTCTCTTTGGATGCCTACAGTTCCGCACATAAGCATCGGAAGACATTGCGGTTTTAAAAGCTCCTAATCAGTTTTTTTTAGGGCTATCCATAGCTAAAACATAGAACATTCTGTGAGGTCTGGTTCCGGAGATATTTTAATTCAAAGTAACTCCATTATTTTCGACACAAAACTTCTTTAAATTGGTGTTCCAAATTTGATTTTCCAGAATATTTTTCAAAATTGTATATGCTATAGGTAATTTTTTTTTTAATCGTAGGTACTATTTATAATAAGGTAGACTGCACTTTAGTGTTTTTGAGCAAAATGTTTTCCTTTGTCCAAAAAATTTTGTGGCCATATTACAGCACACTCTAGCTAGCTTCATTTTAGTTGTTAAGATTGAAGATGTCTATGACATTATCATTCGCATTTCAAAATGAACGTGAAATTATATAATTTCATAGCTGAAAATGTATTTGTTGTACTTCATAAGTTGCTTTGTTTTTTTTTTTTTTAATTTACCTAAAAAGTTTCTAAAATTCAAAAGAGAAAAACTATATACTCTTCAATATTATCTTATGTATGTTCGAGTACTAAGGTATCTCTTATGAATTTTATTGTTAAAAAATAGGAACTGTTTAGGACGCTTCTTGCTTTATGAAATCTCTATATTGTTGACAAGCTTATTTCGACAATCGTGAATTGTCTACGTTGAATTGAATTTATTTTCATGTACTTGAATTTATAGTCTCTCTATACGAACAATAGCACAGGAAAGATAGATTTTTTTGTGGAAGGAAATGTATAGGACGTCTGAATTTTGTATAGCTGAAAGAGGGCTATTAGAAAAGCTTATGGCCAGTTTTTCAGGACGCCATCCCGCATCCCTTTGGGGAAATCCGCTGTTTTGGAAAACGCGAATTGATCTATATATCCGAAAATATTAATCTTAGAGGAAAAATTGTAAGACTTAGCTTGTAGGCAACTAAATTATCTTTCGTACATTGATTAATAATTTTTTTCGGTGCGGGCGATATTTTCAAGTTTATGTCGTCTTATTATTATTTTTTTTTTTTTTTTTTTTTCATATTTGCACATTTCTTTCGTTCTCGAATAAACTAACCTGAATTACTTTCCAAATCAGAATTTTAGAACACTAAATTTCAAACATTTTGATATAATTTGGAGATCATGCGTTACCACAGTAAAAAGTTACAGCCATTTTGGTTTCGCTAAAATGAAAACTCCGGAGTAAATAAAATACTAAATTGTTATTAAAATTAATACAAATACCAAATGACTGCGGTATCGCATCATCTTCAAAAATATATCAAAATGTTGGAAATTTAGTGTTCTAAAATTATTATTTGGAAAGTAATTAACGCAAGTTTCCTCGTCAACGTCAAAAATGTTTAATTGAAAAAAAGGACTAATAAACGAAAGATGGTTTAACTGCCTACTAAGATATGATAAGCTCATTAAATTCTGATCTCGACAGCATTGTCCAATGGGGAATCAAAAATCGCGTAGAATTTAATGCTTCAAAAATTCAATACTGTCTACTGTCGTTAAAACGAAACCCACCCCCATGCCACTATTCATGAGTGGCACTTGCATTGAGGAAACCGAAAAGCTTTCTGTCCTCGGTATGTGTATCACAGATCACCTTATGTGGAACGATCACATATTTTATGTAGACAAAAATGCAGCTAAGTGTTTAGGTTTTCTTCGGCGATTCAAGAAATTTTTTACCCCTTCAGATGTGGCTGTTATCTATAAAGCCTTTATTCGTCCAAAACTCGAGTACAATTCTCATGTTTGGGCAGGTGCTCCAATAACCTACTTGAGTCTATTGGATATAATTCAAAGAAGAGCTATAAAAATGAAAGGTGATAGAAATATATCGGAAGCAATTGCACCTCTAGAACACCGCCGTAATGTTTCATGTCTCTCGTTATTTGACCGTTATTTTCACAAACAGTGCTCTAGTGAAATAGCCAGTTGCATTCCTCCCCTTAAACAATTGAACCGTAATACTCGTGCTTCTAGGAATGCCCATCAGTTTACCCTTGAGCCCAACTTCGGACGTACTGTTAAGTATAGAGATTCTTTCTTTAGTCGCACTACAAGAATGTGGAATGCTCTACCTGACACTATTTTTCCCTGCCATTTCGATATTCAGAGGTTCAAAACCAATGTGCATCGGTATCTTCTCTTAAATCCTTTCCTATTTTCCTAACGCTCGCACTGTGTTTAAACATTTTAAGGGTAGTAAAAACCCCTTTAGTGCGCGCTTCATTTAAAAAAAAAACTAAGATGAATAGTTTCGGAGATATAAGTCCATTCGCATTTTCTAAAGTGGTGGATTTCGTCAGGGCATGACGTCCCGAATACCCGGACATAAGTTTTTCTTACAGCCCCCTTTCATTTATTAAGAAATCAGGTTACCAACATTTTACGAAAAAAGCCTATAATTTTTGTACTTTATCGTCTCAATTGATTTATCGGCAAATTTTCCAAAAGCTCTAACTTTGAACTGGGATATCGCATCATCTTTAAAAAATATATGAAAATTGTTAAACTTTGTGGTCTATAATTTGTATCATGAGAACAATTTACGTAAGTTTCTTACGAAATGAGAAAAATGTCAAAAAGTAAAAAAAAATTAAAACGACAAAACCTCAGAAATATTTTCCACGCAGAAAAAAGTTTTGGTGACAATTAAAACAATATTTTATTTCCAACAAATTTGATTAAAACAATTTTTCACTTCAAATCGATAGTTTCGGAGATATAAGTCAATTTGCGTTTTCCAAAATGGTGGATTTCTCCAGGGGGATTGCGGGCGTCTCGAAAAACTGTGCATAAGCTTTTCTAAAAGCCCTCTTTCAGCTACATATACAAAATTCAGCTGTCCTATATTTCGTTCCATAAAACGATTGTTTTTTTTACTAATTTTCCTGTACTACAAGGACAAAACTTAAATCCCTTTTTCATTTGTATACACCACAAGGCCTACAGTTGTGCGAAATTACAAGATTCTACGAAGTCCTCCATAATGTTGTCATGATCAGTGAGTGGGTGTGTGAGTGAGTCAATCAGTCAGTCAGTAAGTTACGTTTTTTTGAGATTTTTGTGTTTGCTATTATCTCAGGAACGGCTTATGCTAAAAAGTTCAAATTTTGCAAGGCGTCTGTGATTGATGAGCTTAGCAGATACTGCGAGTTTGAAGTTTCTGACTTTCTTGACACTAAATATAGAAGGGGGTCGGTTCTATTTGTGAATTTTATATGCACTTGCAAAAATTCCAATGTAAACAATAATTCTGCATTGTTTTTGTGAATAGATACAATTAATTCCTCAAGTTGACTACGTACAAAATAAATAGTATAAAAAAAAATAATTTTTAACTATTTATTTAAGGCTATTTCTTTATTAAATGGTCAGTACGGGTATGCTATAGCCATTTATTGTTTTAAGATTTTTATTCGAATTCAAGGAACAAGGTCAAGTTCGTATAGCTCTTTGCTGGGAAAGTTATCGGTACGTGTTGAGCTTCGTGTTCTCATATAACTGGATCACATCTTTTTGCCATTAGTAAGGCAACGGAGCGAGGTTCCAACGTAACATCACATAACTTGTAGCTTTGACTCTCCATCAAAGATCAAACGTTGTATTTGTTTGTCACGTACACGCACTGAAATGTGAAAAGGCTAAGAGCCTTTTTTGGCCATAGTTGGCATGTGTTTTAATAGAATTGCGTTACTATACTAATATGACCTTCAATATCTGTAAGAAGAATTAAATTTCCTTTTCGTGTTTGCGTATCCTAATTTAATTGTTCCATTTTAGTTTGTTAAGCACTGAACACGTTTTTCTGCGTTTCGGTGTAGATTATGAAGGTAGGTATAGTAAAACTTAACTTGGGCTTTCTTTTTTCATCACACACTTTTTGATGAGTTACATATTATCTCACCGCTTAAGGCAGGGGGTAATTTGTGGAATTTTGGTGCAAAATGTAAATTTCAACAATTATTTTTAACTACTTACATGCTACATTATCGTCGCAATCGGTTTTTTAAATCAGCAGGAAAATCTAAAACAAAATCAAGCGAAATTGTCTGCTTTGATCATTGGAAACCATTGTCCACCAATCACCAGTGGGAAAACCCCGTTTATCCCGTTCAAAAATAACTTTAAACCGATTTAATTTGTGGTCGGAATCAAAATTTCAAATCCAATGGATCTTCAAGAAAAAGATATCATAAAAAATCCAAAATGGGGCTACATTTTTTTTTTCATCGAGGCGGCAGAGGACAAATTCCCGAAATGGAATCAACGTTGTAGTCTACAGTTCCAGTCAGGCTGAACTACTTAGTGAACACCTTATACGGGCAAATTCGATATGTTCAGAAATTATGCGTATAAGGAACGGTTGATCCGGCCACCCGTCCTTAGGGTTATGCTTAGGATCTAGGCCCTGTTGCACAGCAATTACAACGTATGATTTTGGCAGTTATCATACTTCAATTCTGTTACACAGAATTGTTGTATGAACGCTGTCATACAACAAATGTGTGTGAGGTGAATTGACTAGAATTTTCAAGTATAAATCCTGTTTCACAGAATTTTATTATACATTTGTGGGTCTACAATGTACCTACATATGTGAACCTTCATACAACTCTAACATCGAAAAAAATTGAAATAAAAAACGAGATGAGTGGAACAAAACGCAGATACAAAGAAGTAAGTTGTTATTATTATTGAAATAAAATTATTATTATTGTTATACTTGCTTGTTCCTACTATTTTGTTTTCCTAAAATAAAATTATGAAGGAAGAAACACAAATTTTCATAGAGAAGAATAATGAGAAGAATAATAACAGGAAAAGCGAAACAATGGTCAACAACTCCATGAAATGGAATCGTGAATGGATCCATGTTCATGAGTATGTTTTTACACTTGTCCGGCGAAATCGTCGCCCACTACTTAAACATCACAAGACTAGCAAATCATTCCGTATACGAGAACATGGAACACAATGCTGAAGTGATCTGATTTTTGAAATTGTATACATGTTATAGTTTTTGGTGGGAAAGGCACCATTTTATAAACAAATTTCAATTATAAAAAAAAAAATACGAAACCAAAAAACTCATGCGGTCATCTTAGTACTAACTCAGCCGACGATGCTTGATTTCAGTGATCGGTCGAGAATAGCATGAATGAATAGACAGAAATGGAGAAAAATCCCAAGTTTGCTCTTTTACTTTGTCAAATCGTACATAACGTAAAACAATTATAAACTTCAAACAAGCCTTCCAATGGAATCTATGAAACAGAAAATTGTATGTGATGTATGATTGAGAAATTAATGTATGTATGTTGTATGTGCTGTATTAGTACGGTCAAGTTAGATTTCAATATATGGCGCACTGGGACCTAAATCC
Organism: Melangyna quadrimaculata; assembly: GCA_949320155.1. Classification (NCBI taxonomy): domain Eukaryota; kingdom Metazoa; phylum Arthropoda; class Insecta; order Diptera; family Syrphidae; genus Melangyna; species Melangyna quadrimaculata. Next base: position 205,162,214 of record OX439483.1, on the reverse strand, counting down.
GAGGGCAAGTTTGACTTCACTATTCGATGGGGTATTGGTTCACGAGTCTAAAACCACATTTCGCACAATTGTACCTAGAGTCATTTGGCCGCGATTTTGTTTTTAATGTTCATTTAGATTTTTGCTTATTACTCGCGCATTTTTGATCTTAGAAAAAAAAGTTGCGGTACAAACTTGTAGACAATTAAATTTTGTACAAAATATGTTAAACAACTTTTTTCGCTTATCACTCTTGTTTAAAAGTTACATCACATTTAAAAAAAAATTGAATTTTTTTTTTTTAATCGTTGTAGTTTTTTGTTTTGTCATTTAAATCAAAAAAAAAAAATACCATAAGAAAAGTTATAGAACTTTTAATTATCTATATTGTTTACTTTTACAGTTTCTTAATTGGAATAACGGTTCTCGCTCTGGAGCGAATATACGCTCGAGCAATCCGCACGGAATAAGTTTTTTTTTTATCTATTTTTTTTTTTTTATTTTAATAGATACAATTAGTACAGTTACTATATACATACAGGTATGCGTCAAATCTGGTATTTGTGATTTTTGCTGTGTTATTCAGGATGTTGGCCTAGTAAATAACCTAAGTTTTCGACCTCTAGCAGCGACCGCTTTATGGTCAAAAATAAAAAAAAAATGTAGTCCGAAAGAATTAACTTTAAACAAAAAAATTGTTCTACGACTTCAAAGTAACCTGCTTTGCTCCAATTTGAGCCCAAACCCATCTTTGTAGACCAAATGGTTTCCAAAATACAGCATTTCAAAATGTAGTGATACAAAATATATATAAACTCTAATTGCAATCTTTGTTGCCACAAATATATACTGCCTAAATCCCATGGTTTACAGCTTTGTGTTCATACAAAAAAATTATGTACTAGAACTAAGTCGTAGTAGCCCTAGACTAAGAAGACTAAGCTTTCCAACGGTACATATCTCATTCGTGGGCAATAGGTAGACCAAAATGCGCATTCTCCTTTGCGCCAAGGATCCTATTTCTTTTTCCTAATTGTTCAAAAACTATCAATTAAAATAACTTTATTTAAAAAGAAAATTTAAGAATGAGTTTCTGGGATAAGCTATAGGAGAATATTGTGGTTGTTTCCATTGTTTTTCAAAAGTGTTGTTTCTACCTTAAGTCATTTTTTTAGATAATTGCCCCTCCCATTTTAACGGGGGTATATAGACCCCCCTTCCGGTATGATTGTCCTATTATTTTGACTCAGCCTACACGCTCCAGTGCGTTGATGCATTTATGTCAACCATTCTTTATTTTCCATAATACTACTTGTTATATATTTTTTTTATCGCTAAAATTTGAAATGATGTATTTTGGAAACCATTCTACAGAGATGGGTTTGGGCTCAAATTGGAGCAAGGAAAGTTACTTTGAAGTCGTAGAACAACCTTTTTGTTTAAAATTACTTCTTTAGGACTAAATTTGACAATACGTCGCCCGAGAATTGGTTTGTTCCATACGCCATTGGCACTTTTTCGAGAAAAACGCATTTAAAGGTTTGCTTACTTGGTACTCCGAAACTGTGTGATAGGATTTTTTTTTATTTTTTTAACTTAAAGTTCGTCTTATGAGGATTTCACCTATTAATTTTCAAAGTGTTTTGCCAAGCCGTTAACTAGATACGCTAATTAGCGTAAAAGTCCACTTTTTTGACTTGTGTCCCACCTCCTACATTTTGAAAATGATTTTTTTTTTCTATACACGTGGAACACAAAAAAATGGATATGGCGCAAGGCAATTCTCATCAAAAGTATATTTGAAAGGCAAGAAAGCATGGAGTTGAATGATACGATTTGAAAAGAAAATCGATTACATCTCTTTTTTCAATAAAGTTTTTATTTAACAAATCCAATAAGCAATAAACACTTAACATTCTTCTTAAAAAAAAAAACAACTAAAATTAAAGCAGTTTTACTGCTTTGTTGACTGCTTTGTTTACTTGTTTTTGACGTTCTTGGGATTTTGCTGTCACAACTACTGACAGCTGAATAATTTAGATCAGCTCTTGAATCATCACCTTTCGGAAAATAACAGTTAGCATAGAATGTGTTACCTTGATATTAGTGTGTATGTTTTAATTACTTGAAAAATATGCCGACGATGAAGTGGAAGAACTAACATCCTTGGCCAATAATTTGTCATCAAACATGCTTTATTTGAACAAAAAAATATATATATATTTCATATCCTGCATTTAATTAAATAAATTGGAAAAATAAGCAGGTACTTACTTAAGGATACCGCTGGCCACAGAACCAGGTTCAGATGAAACAGTGTCCTTTACAAAAAAAAACTCAATAACGTCCGCGATCGCACGTCCTTTCACCTTGGCAGTCAACTTCAAGCCACAACTAGCTGATTTCGTACAATCGTCTCCGAATATCTACACAACTGTAACAACAGCAAGCCAATACTAAAATTTTGTTTGTGATAATTTTACCACAAACATAGCATTTCTTTAACAAAAGTGCACGTAGGACAAACCAATTCTCAACTTTTTTAGTATTTTCTCGTTCTCTTGTCGCCATGATATGCACGTGGAACAAAACAATTCTCACAAAAAAACTGCGAAAAATAAATTGTATGGAAAACTTGTCCCGAAGCCAAAAAATGGTTTATGGCACAAAATAATTCTAAAAACTGTTGATTTTGGTGGATATGGAACAAAATCGATGTTCGATATCTCGAGATTGGAAAGAAATAGCGCGAATCGGATCACAGCTTAAGAAAGAGCATACAAAATTACCATAGAATCCATTCCTAACTCGAAAACGTCAAAAGTGGCGTATGGAACAAAACAATTCTCAGGCGACGAATAACTGAAAAAAGCGCGAACAAATCGCGTTTTTTTATTTTTGACCATGAAGCGGTCTCTCGAGGTCGAAAACTTAGGTAATTTACTAGGCCGATATCCTGAACAACTCAGCAAAAAAAAAATCACAAATACCAGATTTGACGCGTTAGTGTATGTATAGTTGTATTAAAAAAAAAAAAAAAAAATAAAAAAAAACTTATTCCGTGCGGAATGTTCGAACGTATATTCGCTCCAGAGCGAGAACCGTCATTCCAATTAAAAAACTGTAAAAGCAAACCATATAGATAATTAAAAGTTCTATAACTTTTCTTATTATATTTTTTTGATTTGAGTGACAAACAAAAAATTATAACGATAACAAAAAAAATATTCAATTTTTTTTTAAATGTGATGTAACTTTTAAACAAGAGTGACAAGCGAAAAAAGTTGTTTAACATATTTTGTACAAAATTTAATTGTCTACAAGTTTGTAGCACAACTTTTTTTTCTAGTATCAAAAATGCGCGAGTAATAAGCAAAAATCTAAATGAACATTAAAAACAAAATGGCGGCCAAATGACTCTAGGTACAGTTGTGCAAAATGTGGTTTTAGACTCGTGAACCGATACCCTATCAAATATAAAGAATTAATTTGACCTCGGATTTAGGTCCCAGTGAGTCTAACTTATGTGAAGTATATTCTGCGAAACAGATCCCTGGTCTTCCAGGTTGGGTGTCGTGCCGTCGTGCCGTCGTCGGGGTGAATTCCCAGATAAAGTAAAGGTTATTAGTTGCGAATCAACAACAAGCCTCGGATCCGAAAAACGAAATAAGGAAAACGAATTTCGGATATGTACGTGGAATGTATTGTCCCTATATAGGCCACGTGCAGCCGAACAACAAGTGGAGGCCCTATACTGCTGTAAAGCAGCTATCACCGCCATCCAAGGCGTACGATGGATGGGCATATGGAACATGAAAAACTGCGATATTTATAAAAACAGCGTTTATTTGGATGTGCATTTATCGTGGGAAGCAGACTTAGGCAACAAGTCTTGAGTTTCAACTACTTGAACGAGTGCCTCGTGACAATCCGCATTAAGGCTAAATTCGCCCCCATAAGCCTCATATGCGTGCATGCCCAGCATGAGAAGTAAGATTAAGACACCAAAGTCGAGTTTTACGAGGAGAAGACGTTCGAGCGGTGGCCTAGCTATGCCATTAAAACTTTCCTAGGTGATTTAAATGCTCAGCTGAAGAGAGAACGTTTTTGGTGACATTGTCGAAGGCACAACCTGCATGACACCACTTCCGAAAACCGAAACAGGCTGATCGACTGCTCTGCGGGACGCAACATGGTGGTATAGCTAGTATGCAGTTTCCTTACCTCAATATCCACAAGCGGACCTCGAAATCTTTTGATCAATCAATCGTCAACCAGATTGATCATATTGGGATCGACGCACGCAAGGCACTCCTCCAGTATCAGGGATGTCGAAACATTCCGAGGAGCCAACGTTGACTCGAACCATTACCTTGTTGTAGCCAAGAAACGGCTTCGGATATCTCGAGCACAGCCAACCGATGAAATGCTGTGAGCAAGTTTTACGTCGGACGGCTACAATCGCAAGAGATTGCTAAGTCCTTTTCCGATCGAGTCTCGAACAACCTCTTAAGAGCTCCTATGCGCCAGCATCAAGTTTTGCAAACCAGTGGCAACAGTGCCAGGAAGCCATCAGAGATGCCGGGATCAAACGAAGGAGAAAAATTCTTCGGGTAATCTTCGGTCCCATATGCATAGACGGGGAAAAGAGAAGATACAGCAATGAACTGTACAGCGACATCGACCTAGACACAAAAGTGAAAAGGTAACAACTCAGGTGGCTGGGTCATGTAGCCCAGATGTACCTACACCAATGCTCCGGCCCGAAAAGTCCTTGAATCCGAAACCGGTGGCGCAGGCAAGTGGAAGAGGGCCTCACCCAACTTAGCGTGCGAAACTGGAAGCAGCTAGCTAGAGAAAGAGCTGGCGGGAGAAGGCTTGTGGGTTGAGGCCCTGCCCTGGTCAACACTGGACTGTAGCGCCACCATAAGTAAGTAAGCAAGTAAAAAAAGTATTCTATAACATATTTAGACGGTTATGAAGTTATATATTGAAAACGAGATACAAAAGTTTATATTTTTTGAATTGCAGGTACTAATTTAAAACGCGCTTTCTAAAACTTTGCGCTTATAAACGTTTAAACTATATATTTTGAAGAAGAAGTTCATGTGACCGAGCGCCAGTAGTGTATTTTATTTTTAACAACTAAACATATTTTTTCTAATTACATATGTACATTTAAATATTCTTGATTGATATTTCATAACATTCTACGTATTCGCATACAAAAACAAGTTCATTCTTATGACCAAGTTGTGAATTTTATATTTTAATTAACTAAAACTTTCTTTACCACAAGACAGACTTCACCATCGTTCAGAAATTTTAATTTAACCTTGTTTCTTCTTCTTGTTCCGAGCAAGAACGTTTAGTAGACAGACTGGATATGAATTTCTACCATTTATTAGTTACCATTAAGTTTCATTGGCAAAAATGAAAAAAGAACCTTTAATACCGTCATTCGCTTCATTATCCTATTTCATAGAACACTTACACTTACATTTAGCCTTGCTAGACATGATGTCGATGTGTTCATAATTAAGGCGAACTAAAACTTAAAAACGTTAAGAAAAAAAATCTAAAGAAAAAGGAAAAAGCTATCGTGGAAATTATTTTTACTTTCTCGCACAGGAAGGTTTTTTGTTTAAAACTAAATTAAGTGTTAAGATACTTAGATACTTGTATAGCTATGTAATATAAAGTGTTGAATGGAGAAGAAATATATAATCTACATTGTAAATTGCTTCCATCATTCTATTAAAAAAGCCTTACAATGCCTTAATTCCAGATTCCGCGCATTTGATGAGGGTTTAGGGATTTTTGGTTTGCATTGGAATTAAGTGAACTTTTTTCTATTCAGGTGTATAAATGCGGCTTCCTTCAAATTATAATTCTATTACCTTAGTATGAAATTATGGGGTAATTTTAGAAACAAAAATTTGCAACATTCGTTGGAGATTTGTAGGTAGGATTAGGTTAAAGTGGCTGCCATCAGCGGAAAGACTGACACACTTCGAGTGTGTTCTGCATAATTTCATTATTTTTTGAAAAGGTAACAAGTGAAATAAAGTCTTTTTCTTTGATATCTTTAGGCGAGAGTTAATTCTAGTTTTCTAATGGAGTCTAACAACCGCTATTCCTTACATTTATCAAATCAGTGAAATAGAACAAGAGCCGACAGCAAATTTTGGGAGTGGATGTATAGCCAAAATCTGAGTGTGAGGGCTTATAGGTGCATATTTTGTGATATCGATATCAAAAGTCTGGCAAGTCTTTAGTTCAGCTTTTGGCGGGGATGGGGGGTTGAAAATAGAAATTTTCTAAAACTTTTATCAGGGGTATTATCACTTCCATCAATTTTTTAAAAATTCATTATGATGCTCTGTCATTTTCCTTAAGTCAAAACACCTTAATCTTGGTGATATGACCATCAGTAGAACTCAAGATATAAGGTTTTTAAACGAACCTTAATCGACTTTTTTTGGAGACTTAGTTTTGTTGATTTTTGCGGTTCACAAATCTCCAAGAAAAAAACAATTAGGCTCGCTTAAAAAGCTTATATCTTGAATTCTATTAGTCATATCACCAAGATTAAGGTGTTTGGACTTAGGGAAAATGACAGAGCATCATAAAGTATTTTTAAAAAATTGATGGAAGTGATAATACCCCTGATAAGAATTTTAGAAAATCTCTATTTTCAACCCCCCACCCCCTGCCAAAGGCTGAACAAAAAACCTGCCAGACTTTTGATTTTGATATCACAAAATATGCACCTATAAACCCTCATACTCAGATTTTGGTTATACATCCACTCCCAAAATTTGCTGTCGGCTCTTAGACTAAAACTATTAAAAAAACATCGGTAAATCTTAAAAATTAGCTAGGGTTGTGGTAGAACTATGTATACAAGTAGGAATACAAATATGAAGGTGAAGATGTTTCACATTTGCTATGCGCCTCACAATCTCTATATATTTGTGTATCTATATAATACATATATGTGTCGCTTAGAATCAAATGTGTCATTTGCTGCAACTAAATGGGGAAGTGGCTGACTTAAGGATCAACGCAAAGGCACACAACAAGTTATTCTCAGGCAGGGACCCATAGAGGAGGTCACGCAGTTTAATTATCTGGGAAGTTTCATAGCACTCGATGGTGGAACAGACCTGGATGTTAACAATAGAATAAAAAAAGCCCGTAGTGCATTTGGAATCCTTTCTCGTGTGTGGAACTCTAGCAAAATATCGGTACGCACCAAGTTGGAAATTTTCGAATCCAACGTTAAATCTGTGCTGTTATATGCGTCAGAAACATGGAAATGCTCTGCAAACATCTCGAGAAGGTTGAAAGCCTTCGTTAAAGGTTGTATGCGGTACATTCTGAAGATCCGGTGGCCGCAAATCATATCGAACGTTGAACTGTGGAATAGGACCAGACAGAAAAAATTGGATGCCGACATCATGCAACGGAAGTGGCGTTGGATAAGCCATACTTTGAGGAAGCCTAACGACAATATTGCGAAGCAATCCTTTGAATGGAATCCTCAGGGTAACAGGCTTAAGGATCAACGCAAATAAGACCAAAATAATGACCACGGGCCAAGGCACACAACAAGTTATTCTCAGGCAGGGACCCATAGAGGAGGTCACGCAGTTTAATTATCTGGGAAGTTTCATAGCACTCGATGGTGGAACAGACCTGGATGTTAACAATAGAATAAAAAAAGCCCGTACTGCATTTGGAATCCTTTCTCGTGTGTGGAACTCTAGCAAAATATCGGTACGCACCAAGTTGGAAATTTTCGAATCCAACGTTAAATCTGTGCTGTAATATGCGTCAGAAACATGGAAATGCTCTGCAAACATCTCGAGAAGGTTGAAAGCCTTCGTTAAAGGTTGTCTGCGGTACATTCTGAAGATCCGGTGGCCGCAAATCATATCGAACGTTGAACTGTGGAATAGGACCAGACAGAAAAAATTGGATGCCGACATCATGCAACGGAAGTGGCGTTGGATAAGCCATACTTTGAGGAAGCCTAACGACAATATCGCGAAGCAATCCTTTGAATGGAATCCTCAGGGTAACAGGCTTAAGTATCAACGCAAATAAGACCAAAATAATGACCACGGGCCAAGGCACACAACAAGTTATTCTCAGGCAGGGGCCCATAGAGGAGGTCACGCAGTTTAATTATCTGGGAAGTTTCATAGCACTCGATGGTGGAACAGACCTGGATGTTAACAATAGAATAAAAAAAGCCCGTAGTGCATTTGGAATCCTTTCTCGTGTGTGGAACTCTAGCAAAATATCGGTACGCACCAAGTTGGAACTTTTCGAATCCAACGTTAAATCTGTGCTGTTATATGCGACAGAAACATGGAAATGCTCTGCTAACATCTCGAGAAGGTTGAAAGCCTTCGTTAAAGGTTGTCTGCGGTACATTCTGAAAATCCGGTGGCCGCAAATCATATCGAACGTTGAACTGTGGAATAGGACCAGACAGAAAAAATTGGATGCCGACATCATGCAACGGAAGTGGCGTTGGATAAGCCATACTTTGAGGAAGCCGGACAACATATATATTAGATTCAAAATGGACCTTTATATTAAGAAGTGAAAGTGGTTAAAAAGGGCAAAAACCTATAACTTCTAAACTATTGGAGATAATTATGCGAAGTAAATTTTTTTTGATCTGTTAGAAAATTTTTATAAGATAAAACAATAAATGAAATACAAGAACCTCGTCAGGACTTTCTAAAAAAAAAAAAGATTTTTGTTTTAGGCCTGTTTGGTCGTGAAAAATAAAAATAGGCCTTTTTGAATCTAAATACCAAAATATAGTACCGTTTTGATTCTGAAATGCATAGAAATTGAAAAACCAGTATTGAATTTTTTTATTAAACTAACCTACAAAATATGCACGACGGGATCGCACGAACTTGATCTCGTACCTAGCAACTAGAACGTAGCTAAACAATGACAGTGTAGATATAGTGATGGTTCACAAATATTCTTATATCGTTAACGAAAAAATAATAAAACATGTTAAAATATAAATTTTGATTTTTTTAAATATAAATTTTGATTTTTGTTTTGATTTAAAATAAAAAAATGTCATTTATTTAATTTGTTCGTAAAAAGATTTATACAAATTTTAAATGCAATATTTTTTGACTAACTTAGAAGTAAGAGATGTGAGGGAATACATACACATTAATATATAAGTATAAAAAAAGACCAATAACAAAAAAAAACATATTTTTATTTCCATTACTCGTATTTGTTGGTAAAAACGTAGTATGCAGTATTATTAGAACTATGTAGTCTAAAGATGACATCTACAAAGTTTAATCGATATCGTTTGAGCCATTTTCGAGAAATCTTGATGAAAATCACCTTTCTGGGCTTCTCCATCATCGTAATGCTAGTTTTGATTAAAACCTCGAAATTTTTTTTGACTCGAAAACAATGCTTGCCCTCTAGAGCAAGTTATAGGTAACAGGTACAAGTACATAAATTCATTTATTTATACTTTCAAAGTATTAAGTAAGCAAGCAAAGTTTGGATGCCTTGAATTGAAAGTGCCATTGATTTTTTCGGTTTTATAGTTAAGTTTAGAGGCTACCATCTACCACTTTATTTTGGGTTTCCATATTAACATTAGCTCACTGCAACCTTATTTATATTAATTTTAAACATTATTATGCAAAATTTGTATGAATATAGAACTTCTCGGCTGGACGTCTGACTGTGAACTGAGTTCATAACTTCACAAATTCTTTCTGCTGTCAGAGCGAAAAAATTAGACCCTTTTTGAAAACAAATTATAAATGTTTCTTGTCATTTGCAGAATATGTAGGTCCGTTTTGAAAACAAAATTATTTATAGTGAAAAATAGGTCCGTTTTGATTAATAAAAACAAAACAGGGTTCTTTTGAGTCTAAACTAAAAATTCAAGTGCTTATAACTTTTAAAATAGATCGATTTAAAACAAAAAAGGATGCCATCTTGTAGCTCTCTTTTTAACGAAAATGTTGGTATATCACACTCTATATTTTCAAAAAGGTCGAGATAGGTCCGTTTTGATTCTAAGCGACACATATATTACAGGATGACTCGCCACCCGTTGTAACAAACGACAGTGACGATGATTGGCGGAATGATAGCTCCGAACCGAAGACGTTGACGAGAATAATCAAACGAAAACAAAAGTATTGAAATTAAAACGACTAAAAATCCATTGATCAGTTAAGATCTAAGCCGAAGTAAAGTAAAAGGCGGTGTACTTATTTTTTTTTATTGACAAACTTTATCTAAACTAGAATGTACAAGTAATCTTATTGCGCTCTTGCTCGAGCTTGAGCTATTGCTCCCTCAATCTCAAATTGTCTACGTGATTTTGTTTAAGACTTCAAGCGCCTCCTCCTCCATTTTAAGTTTTTTCTCCTCTCTAGCGTCAATTTTGTTGAGAAGTTCTAGCTTTTCCTCTTGAATGTGCATGTTTTTCTTTTTTAGTTCATTTGATTGATGAACTTTCATCTCCAGGTCGTTTTTTGACGATGGAGCTGGCTTTTCAGTTATTGCACTTTCATCTTTAAGAAAAAATACTGATTTGAATGCTTTTTTTAAAAGAAACTATTCATACCTGGTATCTTTTTAAACTCAAATGATGAGATTTTTTCGTGTCTGACACAAATAGTCTCATCGCCTCGATAAAATTTGTCTAGTGATTGACTCGTATAAGGCCCAGGACTTCATGGATCCAGCACCACTTGTTTTATTGTTTTTTTAATATTTTCATATCTGAAAATAGTTGGGAATGAGGGATAGGATAGGTATGAATGGAAAGAGGGAGTAAATATGGAAATGATTTTCTTGCAATAAGAAAACCAAATAATTTGGACTATGTGCTTAAAAAGGTTAATTTTTTCCACAAAAACCTCTTTTTTTTAAAGGTAAGTTTATTTTAAATAAAAAATTGTGTAGGTATTTAAATGAATTACAAAGTACAGAATCTATTATGTAATTCGAGATATTGGTTGAAACGTCAGCTTTAATTTGCTCTTAAATGGGACGAACCCGACGGACTCGTTTAGCGGTGGATCAATTTCATCTATGGAAAGTATTTTAGGTAAGAAACAAGGATTAATAAGGTTTAGGCAAAAAATAATACGAACTTAAGTTAATAATTAATTTCATAGTTCAGATTTTTTGTGTTTTTTTATTTAATAAATAAAAGTTTATATTTTGAAAAACTTAAAAACACTTGGCGCAAAATTTTAAATGATTTAGTAAATCGTTAAAGCCAGTTGAGAAAGTTACTATGGTATATTGCACCGATGGACATCGAATACTTATTTAGAGCACATGTTGGGTTTCCATCAACATACCTATAATTAATTTACAAGGCATACAAATAATAATTGTGTTCACCAAATTACAACCCTTCAAATGTTCTGCTATCTGCTTACTTAGCAATTTACTAGTTAGCAAATGGTTTAAATTTTTGGTATGAATATCTTAGCATTTACTAAATATTTAGGAAATTGCTAACTAGTAAACTGCTAAGCCCTTAACAAAAGGTCGTTTTAAATTGTACTCCACTTTATTTGTCTTTTTAGATGCTTAGATGTATATTTCGGAAAAGCACAGGAAAATTAGAATTTTTTGTGAAACGAAATACAGGACGGCTGAATTTTTGATACCTGAAAGAGGTCTATTAGAAAAGCTTATGTTGAGTTTTTCGGGACGCCATCCCCCTGGGGAAATCCGCCATTTTGGAAAACGCGAATTGATCTATATCTCCGAAACTATCGATTTGAAGTAAAAAGTTGTCTTAATCCAATTTGTTGGAAATAAAATTATGTTTTATTTTTCATCAGAACTTATTTCCGCGTGGACAATATTTTTGAGATTATGTCGCTTTATTTTTTACATTTTTTACTTTTTTATTTCTTTTACATTTTCACATTTTTCTCATTTCGTTAGAAACTTACGTAATTGTTCTCATGATACAAATTGTAGACCACAAATTTTCATATATTTTTGAAGATGGTGCGAAATCCCAGTCCTAAGTAAGAGCATTTAGAAAATTAGCTGCTAAACAAATTGAGCCGATAAAGTACAATAAAGATAGACTTTTTCGCGGAATGAAATATTGGTTAGCCGATTTCTTTATAAATGAAAGAGGGCTATTAGAAACGCTTATGTCCGGTTATTCGGGACGCTATGACACTGGCCAAATCCACCATTTTGGAAAATGGAACTATATCTCCGAAACTATTGATCTTAGAAGAAAAATTGTAAGGCCCAGGTTGTAGGCAATTAAATTATCTTTCGTTTATATCTATATTTTTTTCGGTGCAGGCAATATTTTCAAGGTTATGCCGTTTTATTTTTGATTTTTGTTTGCATTTACAGATTTCTTACGTTCCCGAAGAAACTTACGTGAATTACTTTCCAAATGAGAATTTTAGAACATTCATTTTGATATATTTTTGAAGATGACGCAATTGCGTCAAAAGTTAGACCCATTTTGGTGTTTTTTTAATTTTAATAACATTTCAGTATTTTATTTACTCCGGAGTTTTCAGTTTAGCGCAACCAAAATGGCTGTAACTTTTGACTGTGGTATCGCATCGATTTTAAAAATATATCAAAATGTTCTAAAATTGTCATTTAGAAAGTAATTCACGTTAGCTTATTCGAGAATGACAAAAATGTGTAAATGTGAAAAAACAAATAATAAGACATAAGCTTGAAAATTTCGCCCGCACCAAAAAAAAATGTACTAGTGAACGAAGGATATTTTAATTGCCTTCAAGGTCGGCCTTACAATTTTTCATCAATAGTTTTGGAGATATAGATCACTTCGCGTTTTCCAAAATGGCGGATTACCCCAGGCGGATGGCGTGCCGGAAAACTCATGATAAGCTTTTTTAAAAGCCCTCTTTCAGTTATAAAAAATTCAGCCGTCCTGTATTTCGTTCCATAAATCGATTGTTTTTTTTGTTAATTTTCCTGTACAAAGAAATAAAATAAGTGCTTTAACGGGAACGGGTTGTTATTCTGTTTTCCAAAATTGTGCAAAATTCTGTAGGACTAAAGTTCTGTAAATGGCGCAAAAATTCTGTGTCACCAAAATTCTGTATCCATTATCCTGTTCTTTAAGAATTCTTCATTTCATTTCTGTAAATCTAAAATTTTGTATTAAAATTCTGGAATATTTAAAATACTATATTGTATAGCTGTTCACATTTTTAATCAACAGACAAATGTTGGCAAATCTTACATCGTAAAATGTAGGACTGTTGAAGTGGTATGTTAGTTTTCTTTTTCTTTATGTGATTTTTAACACTTTAATACTAACCTTATTTGTCTTTAATCAATTACTTAAACAATAATATTTCCAACAAATAAATACCGTTTAAAAATTACTTTGGGAGCGGGCACTTTTTGTAATAATCTAGTAGAACGTTTTCTTTAGAGCTAGTAGAATGGTTGAAACTGACTAAGGCCCATTTGCTGATACGAAACATAAATATTTAACATAAACGCTTATGCTTACTTTTTCCTCATGCATAAACTCTAACATAAGTTCTCGTCTTCTTATGTTCAACATAAATGCTCAAGTTTCAGCAAATGGGTCTGAATGATATAAGTTTAAAATATTTTCAAGAAAGTACCGAAACAAAACAGATTAACGAGTCTTATTTAAATACAATTTAACAGTTTATTTTCAAAAATAGGAAAAGGATTTAGAAAATTACACTGTTAGCAACAACATAACTAAAATCAGAATTATGACCCGGACCCGTTTTTATCATGTTCAAAATATAATCTTTTATTTGTTTTAAAATACATAAATAAATTTAAAAAACATACCTTCTTTTTAAATTTGCAAGTTTCTTTGCAATTTGGTCGACTGTTAAGGTCGAGTTTTTGTTGAAATCATTCAACTGGCAATGAATGTGCTGCCAAAACCCTTTTTTTTAATTTTACGGCTTCTGTATTTATCCTTTTGTTTTGAGAAGGCTTTCAAAAAACAGCTCGCTATCCTTGCCCCATAGCACATCTTCTTCTGCTTCTGCTTCTACTTCTACTTTTGTTCTGATGGAATAACTGGAGGGACGTTCCAATTAGAACTGTTACATAAGTTTGGCTTATGCCTGTAATGAGTTTACGTACATTCGTAGACTTTGTTGATCTGAAATTAATTAAAAACTCCAGTTACAAAAATACAAATGTATAAAGATATATATGTATATAAAGAAAGCATTTAGTTAGCCTCAGAAAGCGAACAATCTAAACCCGGGCTTCTGAGGTCAACCTGAATGCTATTAAAAGAGATACCGTGAAACCGGGAGAATGCTATTAAAAGAGATACCGTGAAACCGGGAGACTTTCAAATTAAAATTTGAATAACTTGCACAGATTTTTTGTACAGAATAAAGTTTTTTTTTTTATATGTACGTACTGTATGGTAAAGGAGAGTGTGCGGTTTCTTCCTATTGGACCTCATATAAAAGTTCTCAATGAACGTCATCTTTTTCGTGTGCAATTAATGAGTATCTCAAGGAGAAAATCCCAAAAGAAGTTGCCCCTGCACTATAACACTTTCCCAGCATACGAGTTTCATTGAGAGATTGAGACCCTTTTTAATGCCAATTTCACCCAGTTTCACGGTAATTATAAACACTAACCAACCTTCAAAATATGCTCTTATCCTTTCTGGTGTTATGGTGTACTCCAACCCATCTATTACAAAACTATCCTGCATCATTTTGGTTCTTGAAGACTTCCTAAAAAAAACACTACATATACATAATTTTTGTTTTGAAAAATGTTTAAATCCACTCACCTGTAGCGGTATTACTTTTAATTTTGTTTTATTTTGATTTTTTTTGTTTTATTTTTGGTATTTTATAATTTTATTTTTTGAATTTAAATTTTATCACCAATAATTTTTGTTGTTTGACAACTAATAAAAAATACATTAATAAATTGAGAAAGCGAATACCAAAAATTTCAATCTCTGCCTTTTGACAGGAACAGCGAGGAATCTTGTTGAAAAATTGCGCTCATATAACAAGGATTGCTGGAGATCTCCGATATCTCCCTTTCCTGAACACGCCTAATGTCTTATATGGCACCGCATTCTTAATTATTTTATTTAAATTTTGTCTCATAGAGATTGAATATTGAAATGAATTGAGTGTATATTCTTTCTTTTAATTTAAACTTCAAATAAGAAATCTGGCTGTGAATTTCAATTATAGTTTTTTATCCCCCTCTACTTGCAAAATGGAATTATGCAATAAAGACGACTGGTTATGTAAGAACACTAACCACAACTCAAATTTTGGATCTTCAAAAAAATTTTGTAATAAATTATGGACATTTTTCGAGGGATACAAAATGGGTCTTTAGCAGGGGCTCAAATAATTTTAACGCACGTTTAATGGCGGTCAGCAGGGCTATTCCCAAGCAATCTCTTATATTCTACCTGCGCATCCCAGCAAAATTCTTTCAATTTTTCTACTCTAACCGTATAAATATAAAAATGAGATTATAGTCATCCCTGTTCTGAATTCCGATTGTGTCTAATATACTTTTGTTTTCAAACTCTGGGTGTTTTGAAATACTTATCGTTTTCAATAACGAGTGTGTTCTGTTTTTCGATCGAATTGAAAATTCATTTGACATTTAGAATTTATTTTAATTTTGTTGCCTTAATTGTAACTGTGAATATTTAAAATTGAGACATTCTGAATTTTCTAACTGTTAAAACCAAAAGTGGCATCTTGTTTTTTTCATGTTTTCGTTGTTTTTATATAGTTTTTTTTCAGTTTTCGAAAGAAAAATAGGTTTTAATATTGGCTACTGCGAAAGTAAAATTCGAAACACTTTTTTTGAATCCGTATGGAAATCACTTTCGTATACGGATTCAATGCGAAACGGAAATCAGAACAAGGGTGAATAGGGCTGGTCACGAGACGAGACGAGACTATATTTGGATCGAAATTTACAGAGTGTCTAATAAATTGAAAAATCCAATTTCAGTTAAATATTTATTTTCTTCTCTGCACATATTCAAACAATAATCGAATATATTACGTTCCAATAATCAACAGTTTGTCCGAAAATCGTATTTTTCGGAGACGAGACTTAATTATACGAGACCGAAACGAGACTGAGACGAGACTAAAAATTTTCGATTTTAATGAGTCCGAGACGAGACTTACAAAGGTCTCGCAGAGTATCGTCTCGTGGCCAGCCCTAGGGGTGAATGTTCACAATAATGTTTTGTTTATGGAAATCAGCAAATCAGAACAACAAATTGGTGCACAATTGTCAATTATGAACAGCTTTACTTCTTTATTTAGTCTACTAAAAACATTGTCGCAAAATTTTAGACGATTTAGTACGATGTTAAATCATTTTTAGTGTGATACTAGGTTAAAAATTGTGATTAGCTAATTTTAAACGAGTTGATTATCGTACTATCACCTAACATTTTACTAAAGTTAAAATCACTATCGTACTAAATTCATATAAGAAGACACGAATGTTCCAGGTTCGAGTACCGATGGTAACCAACTTTTTTTTCTTTTTTTTTTTTTTTTTTTGTAAATAATGAAGTTAAAATGATAAAAATATAAATATCGAATACTTATTTCAAGCACATGATGGGTTTCCATGAAAATATAATTAATTTACAACGCATAAAAACAATAATTGTGTTTATCAGATTCAAACCCTACAAATGCAACTTACTAGTTAGCAAATTGTTTAAAATTTTGGAATAGATAGAAAATTGCTAAATACTTAGAATATTGTTAACTAGTAAAATGTTAAGCCCTTAACAATAGGTTGTTTAAAATTTTGCGCCATTGTTGCTTCCACTTCGGTATTAGCCACCAAAGTTAGTGTTAGCATTATCTGCACAAAATCCCACCACATTATCCAACAACTCTGGCCTTCTTGAAATTAGGAAAATGGACTCACTTATTATTTCTGAAGTTTCGCCAGGTAATAAGACAAAATCCAAAAGCCGTAGTTTGAGACCCTCTTTTCGACAAAAATAGCATACCAATGTGCGAAAAAGCTTGATGTCTTTTTTGTTTGGTGCATCGGAAATTATTGAAACAAATTTGACGTTTTTTAATTCTTCTTCTTGCTCTCTTGTGGCAAATGGGGACAGCACAATGCACAACACATTAGTGTCGATAGCCTCGTATTTAGTTCGGACACAAGCAAAATTTTGAATTGAAAAGTTTTTGCAAAAATTTGGAAGTGTAGTCCATCGACCTGAAGCTCTAATTGTGGAAAATGGTGTGAAAGGCCATTAGGGCTTTAGAAGTTGCCAATTTTTGTTCACTTTCAACGAATTGGGCGTTCCGAAAAAAATTCTCGAGCTAAGTCGTTCCTATCGAACCTCGACTTTTAGCTTATGCTTGTCGGATTTAATGTGCCGGGTTTTGCTATTTTTTCCTCCAGAAGCAATAGAAAACTTTGCATATAACCAAAGAATCTCTGTTCACCAACTTTAAGAAAGAGTATTTTTTTGGATCTTCGGAGTGATATTGCACTCTCTTTTCGGTTTTTTATTTGCGCTCGATACTGACGTCAATCTAAATAAACAAAAAACAAGTAGTTTTTTAACAATTGCTATTTCATCTCCTCATTTTTAGTTAAAATACTTACTTAAAATACACAGAAAGCACTGCCAAAGAGAAAGAGATATTTCATTTTGTTCTGAACTTCTGAGCAAAATGAAAATTATAATTCTTTAAGCAAGTTTTACATGTGCATCAATAAAAAAGCACTTTTAATGTTATTTGCCTTATTAGCATTAAAACATTAAAAACCAGCCCATCATCACCTTATGGGAAAGCTTCGTTGTCCGTTTTAAAATTTATTTTTAAACCAAAATGTTTTCTTTTAAACTATTGTAATTTTTATAGGTAAGTGGGCTAATTAATTCAACAGTTTGATCTTATTTTAACGTTCCAAACATTTTCTATAAAGATAGACTAAATAAATTTTGCAAACAACAGCGTGATGTTGGTTCGTTAGAAGAAAGAAATAATTCTGTCAAGACACAGCTAATAAAATTAAATTTAATACCTTCCTTCTATTCATTTATTTGGTGGTACGTTGAAGTTTCAAGGACTTCTTTTTATTAAACCACTCAACGTTCACAGTCAGAGGAAACTTAAAAGACCAATGCATTCTTATCAAGTTCTTTTCAAAAGTTTTATTTCGGCTTTTGGCAGTTGTTGGAACATCATTTTCCATCATGATTCATGATATCTTTCAGGTGACGAAGACTGTGAGCACAATGAAAATGACTAGAGTTAGTTGGGAAGTTTAAATATTTGTTTGTTCTTCAAAAGTTCCATGCGTTTTCGTGTTGGTGTTTGAGGGCTTTCCCAATAAAGAAATCGGAGCGAAACAGTCGCAACGATAAAATTTATGCCAGATACACAATGTTAAATAACAAACAAAATAGTGACATCAGCGAATGTTGCGCATTGGCTTATGACAGGAGAGACATTATACGAGTTTTGCCCCTGGTCTTATTGTATTAAAAATTAATGCGTGATTTGTCAGAAAAGATATTTTCGATGATAAAGACGGAGCACCATGTTTCTCATCATACTGGATGATAAAACGAAATAAAAGTGACTGTGGTGTAACGTCATTTAAATGTTATCAAAGCAAACAAAGTCATCATTACCCAGCTACCTTCATATTTTACATATTATATACCTACTTTTTAAGTTGGGTAGGTATGTGATAATCTGACAAACTTTTCTTGCAACTTCAAGGATAAAGACGATGATGACACAGATGTCTCCAGACCGAATAATCTAAAAATTACCGCTCCAAGAAACGGAATGATGAAAATAATGTAAAGGTTTTTGTGTGTAGTTTTTTTTATATCTATTGTTGATTATTATTTTTCCATGTTGCTCCTTAGGTATCTTTGGAGTCCTTTGTTTGGAAAAATTAAGGCCAGACGAGTTTATGGAATTTATTATTACCGAACAAAACAAATTGATGAATAATGTTTCGACTGCTGAAAATTGCTTTTTTCTCATAATAATTATTATTGCGTGTGTACCTTTTATCTCACCTTAGACGAATGTCGAATAGGCCTGCTTTTCTATCAGGTGAAAATATGTCTATATTTTATAACATTTGTAAGGGTTGCTAAGTAGGTTCTTGACTTATGTGTGGCTTTCGCTTGATAGAAAATTGATTTAATTAATAACAAAAGCGTGAGCAGGGTACCTTTTAGTAGTTGAGCTTTTAAGAGTGTAGTAAATTAAAGATATCAATCAATTTGAATCAAAGAAGCAAAGCATATAAGGAGACTTTTTGAAATGTATGTATTTTATTGTATACTAGCGGTAGATAAGACATAAATATGTCAAACATTCCCAACATAAACTCGTCGGCTATACATTTCTCATTATAGCCTTTCAAAACACAAAAAGAATTTTAAAAATCGGAGTTGTGGTTTCTGAACGAACAAATGCAGCATCTTTTTAAAAACCTGCGTGCACAATGGGCCAAATAAGCTTTTGCGTCTCAAAAAGTCTTATCTTTTTTTCTTTAGGGTATTGGCATTTTAAGAAACAGAATTTATAAGTGTGATGGTTGTCTTATATAACTTAAAAGCAAGTGAAATGAACAAATCAGTCACTCTCAGACCTCAGAAATATAAATAATTCGCCATGCTAAAGGGCTTAAGATTTGGATTAAATTTCTTAAACTTAAAGTTCAAAACAATTTCCACAAAACTGCATATTTGTTTTTTTTTTTTTTTAATTCGCTAGTTATTCTCTCATAACTGCCTAAACCCAATTTTTTAAAATTTTTGGAAAAAGTATTTCTAAAAAGTACAAACAATATTGAGTTCCACAGTTCACACACAAAATTTATTAAACAAAAAAAGAAATTCAGATGAAAAATACTTTGTTAGACTTTTGAATTTTATAGACTTTCCCATAACTATTCAATTCTATTAATAAAGTAAAACGCTTAGCCACATTATAGTCTTAACCCAGAAGACCAATTTATGTCCAATCCAGTTGTGCATTTCATATTTATGAATAACATGACGTATTTTTCAAATTTTCTCGAAAACGATCGAAGGGATTTTGGTGTTTGTAATAAACCCGCGTGTTTGTTTTTTGCCTTAAAGTTTAGATAGCTAATTTGTGTTCTTACATAAAAGGTCATGTTTATTTTTTATGACGACAAAATCAAAAATTGAAAATTCAATTTTGTTTAGCTATTTTTAACTTCCCATTGGAAGTTATTGTAATTGGTTGCGATTTGTCGAATTGAAAATGTTGACATATCTTCACGTTTTGAGGTCTCTAGAATCAGAATCCGTCGTTTTTAGCAAGATGTCTGTATGTGTCTTTTTTCGTTCACCAAATTTCGAGAACGCATAAAGATATTGTCATAACGTGCTGAAAAGGTTTTCTAACAAATTCAATAAACCGTTTTTTACTACAGCAATTTAAAAAGGAGCTGTAAAATGTCAATTATCTCGAGTATCTCGAGAACGGAATAAGATATTCACTTCAGAATAATTTTATTTTACGCATATTTACACAATACCAAATGGGTAAATATTAAAATAAATTCAACAGACACTTTTTTTTAAACTAAGAAAAATAATTTTCGTCTCAAATATTTCAAGAACAAAAAATGATTCCGAACCCAGTCTATTTTTTTAACAAATAATGATGTAGTCAACAACTGGTAATTTAAAAAAAAAAATTCAATAAGCTGGTTTTTTTAGAGCAAAAAAACTGCACAAAAAACTATTTAAAATTCTTAAATGTTTTTGGGCTTAAATATTAAAAAAAAAAAACAATTATATCGATTTCAAATTCTTACCAAAAATGTTGTGTAATTTTAAGATTTTTAAAACCACACTTTAAAAAGCTAAAAATCAATATGTTGCAAGAAAAAACTTTTCAAAAATGTTTTAATTCGAAAAATTTTACCATCAAAATCGCTTTAAAATCGAAATTTAGCATATGGCACTTAATTTGCCTTTTTAAATTCTTTGAAACCATGTTTTTTTTTTTTTAAAGTACACTCCTCTGATTTTTGGTATTTTTTTTAGCGAATTGTCTGTTTTGAAATAATTGGCTTAAATAATAAATACCTACCTCTATACCGAGAATTGTTAGGAAAAAAAGTACAAAATATAGGTAATGTCACATTTTGCCCTGTATCTCTATATCTATACCTTCCTATATACTAATTATCCAAAAGCCCAAAGTTATTACATATATAATTATATAATATTGTGGTGAATATGCCCAGTTATGTAAACAACGACCCTTGTATATGAAAACTATAGTACCTACTATCATGGACAACATTTTTTTGTGCAACAATGCTTCGTTGGTGGCGCCACTTTAGCTCGGCGGAGACTTCCATTTTGGGGAGACAATTGTCGGCGGAGACTTCAATTTTGTGTGGAGTCTATTTTGTTCGATTCTGGTAAGAATCAAATGGAGTAAGAGAGATTACCAATCGAAGGTTTTGTTAAACGTCAATGATGAAAAAAAGGTGAAGAGAATGGCAAAAAAATGTTCGTATCCTCTTTGATTGAATGTGCGATGCAAGGTTATTTTGTTTGCTTAATTTACTGATTACGCTATATGCGAGAAGAGAAGTGGACATACATACATGTAAGTTAGCTTTTTGCGTCGTCGTTGTCATCAACCTTGAAGCAAGGAATATAGTTTTTTTTCTGCGGGAAAGAATAATGCGTGGAGGTATGCATTCTTATATTATCAAGGGTAGGTTTATTTTAATGCGGGAAAGAAAAATATGTTCATGTTGTGTAAGTATATTCGTAGGTATAAATGCAATCGTATGTTATTGAGGGTAGATTTATATTAAATTGTCTTGCAAAGATTTCTTATTTGCCGTGAAATTTGTTGCAAGTGCAAGATTGTGAGCATATTTTTTGCGGGAAAGGAAAATATACCTACAAACATAGGTAGGTAGTATTATTGGTATAAATTATGAATGGTAGGTTTTATTAATATTTAGGTTGTTTGCATGATTTGAGTTTGAATTGAAATGTTTTGAAGAAATTTGCAATTTATTATGCCGACAAATATAGGTAGGTCCATACATAATGCATAACTATATGTAGGTAGTTATGATAATAAGTTATGAAAAAAGGGAGAATTTCTATGCAATGTTGAGGTAGGTAAGTGCTTGGTGGTAGGTAGGTTGTATTTGTTTACCTACTTTTAATTCACAATTTATCATACAAGCAGGCATGTAGGTATAGGTATGTACCTACATAGGTAGATATGATTGAATTGTTTGACACTAGAGTCTGTCAATGTGGTGGTTGGATTTCAGCCAGTGTTATTTATTTTTTTCAAATCAACCAACTGCAAAACGTGCCAATAGGTAGGTACCTACCTTCTTACCTATTTTAATTTGTATCTCCGATTTTTTGATTCCAGGTAGTTTACAAAATAAATATTTTAATGTAGACAGGTAGGTACCTACCTGTAGATACCAACCTACCAATAACTTTTTTCGTTAGGAATTTTTTCCTTTTTTGAAATTTAAGTGTAAAATAAATTTGAAAAACTTAAATATGAATTTTTGCATACCTAACACAATAATAATAATTATAAATTGTTCCTATTTTCGTGACCTTTTTTTTATAAATTTCTAAAAGGAATACAATTTTAGAAATTTATAATAATTTTAATTAGTTAGTGTTTTTTTAAATGTTTAAAGCTTAAAACTACTATCTCCCTCCGTTTGTGGGGGAGAGGCAATTTTATAAAACATTTACTTTAAATCGATTAAAAATTATTAAAAATCAACGATATTACTTACAATTTTAGGCGATAGCTTTTTTCAGTATATTTTTTCAAATTGTTTTCAAAATAAAAATGTTCAATGAATAGTTTTTGAAACAAAATTTTTCAAAGTGAAAATTGAGAAAAAAAAATTAAAAAAGAAAAATTATTTACATTGTTTACTTCAGAATTTTACGTTATATTCTTTGTTCCAAAAACGATTGCTGTGATTAGTTTTTAGTCAAACGCTAAGAACCAGGAGCTGGTATATAATTTAAATGATTTATTATTCAATTAAAAGTCCAGAGGGAACTTAATAAAAGTTTAGTGTTCAATTAGAGCAAGAAATTAATGAAACAAAAATAACGGTGACACAAAACGTTGTCACTTGGCGTCATATTATATTGATCTATTTTTATCATTGAAGTAGTTTACAATAATAAAAGATGGCGTCTCTTCGCGAGAAAGCGAGAAGGCTAGACCAAGTGGGACTCTTCGCACGACACGAAGTTCCCACCTCAACACTAAAAAATATGTTACACCTAAACTAATCAAGATCCCATCTTCAAACTTGTTATTTGGTATCTCTATTATATAAGGAACATTAAGAAAAAATAAAGAAAAAATATAAAAATGGCCTAGAGTTCTTAAAATTTTAATTAAATTGCTATCATCCGGTTTTCTATACAAAAATCGTTTTTTTGTACTAAAGCAACGCACAAAAAAATGTATATCTTCTAGACGAATGAAGATCCCACTCTCAAACTTTGCACGTAGTATCCCTAGTGTATAAGCTTAAAAATGAGACCAACAGAAAAAATATAAAAAGTGGCTAAGTTGGCTAAAATCCCATTTGAAATGTTAACTTCCAGTTTTCTATAAGAAAAAAAATCTATTTCCGGTTTAAATTTCATAAATAAAAAGAACACCTAATTTACAATATATTCCACTATTAAAATTATTTTTCTATTGCTTCATTTAATTTATCAACATTTTTGTAAAGAATTCTTGCACATAGTATGCCTAAACTTTAAAAGACCATAACACCCGCATTTAGGTTAAGAACCAAAAGAAGTATAAATAACACAAAAATTAACCAATTTCAAGACACACCACTTTTTTTGTTGTCCGCTTCACGTGAAATGCCCCATATGTATTTAAATTCTGATAATATATAACCTTTCTATAGACATCTAAATTTTTAAATTCGGATAAGTACTTTTCGATTTATAACCAATTTTATGCCGACAAATTGACAATTGACAAAATTCTGGATTTGATCTTTTTTATTAGATTTTCAAAATTTATAATTTTTAAATTTGAAAATATTTGATGGGCGTGTTGACAATATAAAAATAGAATTCCTTGCAAAAGCATGATCCACTTTGCATTTTTGTATGGTAAATAAATCAATAAAACAAACTTTAGAGTGGCTTTTATTGAAATAATCACTTAAAATTTATAAGCAATATTTTAGAAGAGGATTAGAGCAATTAGTGTGTTGATTTTGTTTTTCAAAATTTATCAATTGCTTATTAAAAAAAATAAATAAATCGGGTGGCACAACGGCTCATGAAGAACCAGGGCCTAGTGACTAACAACTCGCGACCTATGTGCGCCTATCGACAGGAATAGAAGGGACCTACAATTTTATGCCGAATCCGAACGGCTAGACGAGAAGCACTTATTCGTGGCAAGTGATACTCTTGGAGAATTTGTCAATTCCTCGCAAGAGGCAGTAGCCCTGAAAAAAACTTTTTAGTTTTTAGGTGGACGAGGCTGGGAAGCGAACCCAGACCTCCAGCGTGACCGTTGAACGCACTAATCATTACGCTACGGGCTACTACAATTTTTTATTAACGTTTGCATTTAAAGTACCAAAAATCGAATTGATTTTCCACAAAATCCCATTTGTAGTATGAATTTTTTAAGATTATGCAAACATTTTAACACTGAAATTTAGATTATAAATTTCTATTTTTAATTCATGTATCATTTGTTATGAACTATTAAATATAACTCAAGTTTGAAGCCTCTAAACTTGGTTAAATAGAGATTAAATTGCCACTACTTTTTTTCCAGTTAGATTTTCAAATACAAAATTACTCACATATTTGTAGAAGAAGGTTACAACTTTAAATGTGCATCATTATTTTTCGAAAATATATACATTTTTCATTAACTCTTGAATTTAAAGTACAAAAAATTGAGCTGATTATTCATTAAATTACATTTTTAGTACAAATATTTTGCAATAACTTTTACACAAAAATTTTATTAATAAATTTCTACCTAAATTTCATGTATGATTTATTATGAACTATTAAGTATTACTCAATTTTAAAGCCTCTAAAATTGTCTAAATGTAGATTTTTTGTAATTTATGATTTGTATATGGTTATGATTTTTTATATTAAGGCGCCAGTTATAGCGATAATTAAAAACCATCTGTAAAAATTTTCTTTTGGATAATTTGCTGTGTTAAAAAAAGAATTGAAACATTAAAATGGTACGAATCGATGGCAAATCAATAAAAATATTTTTTTCTGCCAAAAAATAATCCCAAGGATGAATAATTTTTGTAAAAAAAGCATTTATTTATTTTACTGATGGAAATTCGTTTTACTGAACAGCTGATTGTCAAAACCCAAAAAATGGAACATTTCGTTTCAGTTTTCTATGTTCCATTTTTTTTACTGTTCCACTCATCAGTAAAAAAATTACTGAAGCATTTTGCATCATTAAAAATAAATAAAAGATTGGGGCTGTGGGTTTGACATTAATTTACTGATATAATTTTACTGATTGCTATAACCGCCCGTAAGTACAAAATTCCAGTTTTCACCTGTTTCAACTTTTACTGATGGTTTTTAATTATCGCTATAACTGGCGCCTAAACGAATAAAATAAAATAGATTTGAGATAACGTTGCTTTGCATTAGTTGACGATTGTTGACAATGAAGAAAGCAAAGCATTTCTATGGATTTTATTTGAATTTTTATGAATTTAAAAAAATCAATTGTGACACTAATATATGAGGTACAGATTAAAAAATGAGGTATCAAATTAATGGTTATTTAATTGAGATTAAATATAAGAAAAATCTAAATTAATACATGCCTACACTCACATGGTATTAAGTAAAAAAAAAAAAATTTAAAAATGTTTACCCTTTCTTTAATAAAACTGTCAAATGATAAGTTAGAAAGATAACATTTTTACCATTCAATTGCTATCAAATATATCTATAAGATATTAAAAATTGAAAAATTGGCCAAAATAATTTACCCTTTATCAAAAATACTTTTGGGTATGAAAAAAAAATCCTGTCAAAAATTGCTTAAACATGGATAATTTTTTTGTTCATCCCCCATAAAAATATGTAAAAATACAAAAAAAAATAAAAAATGTACCCCCATATAACTACTAAGTACTTTTCGAAACGACTATTTATCAATTTTCAGTTTTAAAACCGGGTATATCTCGGTTTGTAGATTTTGAATAAAAAAAAGTTGTGCATATTTTTTTGCCTAATTTTTCAATATCTTTCAAATAAAAAAATCAAGTTTCTACGACATCGCGTTTAGAAGTTAGTTTTTTGACTTTGATACAGTTTTACCATATTTTACCCCATTAAATGTGCGAATTCTAAAAATTCCGTTCTAAGTGCAACCCTGAATAAAATTTGTTATCATATAAATTTTAGTATATAGAAACCTACCTATTTTTAATATTTCTAGTTTAGGCTGTAGCGTGATTAGTAAAAGTGGTTGTAATTAGGACAATTTTTATTCCTTTATTTATATAATATAAATAAATAAATAACACAAATAATAATAATTTTTTTTCATTAATTTTTTGAAATTTTAAAATTTGTCATCAAGTTTTCAATAATTTAAGAGATCAAATATAAATTTGACGGGACATTTACACACCCTTTTAGTGTGAAATTTGTCGATCCTTCTCAATAAATTTTATACAAAAATTTAGCCACATTTAAAGGCTAAATTTAAATATCTTAATTTTAATATTCTTCCCAGTAGAAATGAAATTATGATTTTTAAAAAATCCAATTAGAAAATTGGTAGGCAATTGTCGACCATGAACCAAACAGAGAATTTCGAAGGAATTTCGCGGATTGTTAACTATCAAGAGTAACGATCTAATACCTAGATGCCCTTTAGACTGTCCTTAACACCACATCGTCAAATAGTGGTTAGTTAGAAGTTCAAATTTCTCACTGAAAATCCTAAACAATTATAGCCATCCGTAATAATTTCAAACTTCTAAGGTGCCAGTTATAGCTATCATTGGAAACCATCATTGAAAAAGTTAATTGTTGGTTTTGAGAAACTTCGAAAGTTTAATCATTGAATATTTTAATGCAGAAATATAGCTTAAGACTTCAAAATTATTTCTCCTCCGAAAAAAATTTATTTTGACCCATATCTTCCCCATAACGTAACTTTTAATTTTGTCAATGATCATTGAAAAATTTAAAGTCGTTTTATGAGAAAAATTGAGCAAAATTGAATTTTTTTTACTTAGAACTAAGTATTAAGTTAATAAGCTTTACTTTGGCATCAAAATAATCATTTATTTTTTCTTCCAATTCTCTCAAAATTGACAATTAATATTTTCAATGATGGTTTTCAATGATAGCTATAACTGGCCCCTAAACTAACCCTTTAAAAAGACAAAAACTAACGAAAATTAATCACATACAAATTGGGTAGGTACCTACTTACTACATGTACCTACCTAGATATTAATACAAATAATATACATATTTACAAACATACCTACATTTCTTGGTTAAAATAAAAAACCGACATACCTAACTACCTACCATGATAGTCCGGTCGCTTAGCAAGAAAATGTGTTTTTGCCGGACAAAAGCACCGAACTTTTTTCAGGTACTACTTAGGTCCATAGCTTGCGATTTGGGGTAGGACCCATCTCGGCGGTCGGCCATCTTGGATTTTATAGCCGCCATTTTGAAAATAGTTATATTATCCATATTCGGCTTCTAAACCACTTAGGACCACAAACTTGGTGTCTAGGTATACATATTTTGGGTCAGGGAATACAACCACACTATTTTTAAGTTTGCAAATATAAGCAGGGGGCATGGGGACCATGACCCCCATACTCCAAGACAATAAATTATTATATTTGGGGTCAGAGAATACATATACCCAATTTTTAAATGTATTTGATTATATTTTTTCAAGGAGGGGGAGGGGAATTAGGGTCATGACACCCCCTTCCCCAGAGTCTAAGAGAAAAGTATTAATAGAAGATAATCTTCATTTAATGCAAAAAGGTAAGAAAAGAAAGAATCCTGTTGTTCGTTTTTTGGAATGTATGCATAAATTCTACAGCTTTAATCGACTAATTTATTATTTTTTAAATTATCCATATACAGCCCGCTTTGAGTGTTGAAACAGTGCGTCTTTAGTTGGTGGAAGTTTCTCCATTGATTTTGTTTTTTGACAAAACAGCTCCTTCCTGGTATCATTCACATTGTCTGAATTACTATTTTTATTATACAATATGAAAGTAGAGCGTTCTAGTGCTTTAAAATGTTCACTTTCATCATTAAGTTCTATGTAAGGGTGGATTGCCATGTATTTAAAGGTATGTGTCACCTGAGGATAACAATTCCATGCGTCCCACGCAGATTACTTTCCTCTTCCGAAAAATGATGATGTTGTATCACATCCTGTGAAACTGTGGAATACAGGGAGGGCTAAGGATTTATCTACGCCCAGTTTCTCGCAAATAGCATTAATGTTTATATAGCTAAATGTTCTGCCTGTACCAAATGCAACAGAAATCCTAAGATCTCAACACAAACTCCTCAGGTGATGGAACTTTCCAATAAGGATTACCACCACGTCCACCACCACCACAGTGCGAACCATATACCTACTACAGTCATTTAAAATTGCATCCTGTAAGTGAATGGTAAGTCTAGTGTCGGCTTCCTCATGGTCACAAGATGGCATGGTCCTATCAACTCCTCGGAAAATAACCTCGTCATCACATGTGACGACGACAACCTTTCTTTCGGCATACGCAGCATTGACTAGTTTTTCTGAAAGAAAGGAAAAAAGTTCCTGTTTGTTTGTGGGGTCTTTCAAAAAATCGGTCCACTTAGTTGGGAGCTTATTCCTTCCTTCACATTTTCTTCTTGCCTCGCTCTTCTCTGGTGGCTTATTTGAGGCTTGTCTGAATGTATTTATCCCACACTACATCAATTCGCTTGCAGCTTTCTAATTGCCTCTTGATGTGTGGAATAAATATCAGATCGGCATAATCATTAAATGTGATAGTGTTGGTTGTTGGGGGGAGGAAATGAACAACAGCGGCTCCATCGAGGAGTTTAACGTCAACATAGTCAAGAGGATCCTCTAGAGAATCCTTATTCAGTATATTTATAAGATCTGACTTTTTTCCGAAGCGCAGACTTCCATCGTCAGATAGCGAAGGGGGGAAATTATGGTTTTCATGACTGAAGAATGCAGTCATGTCACTCTCCCTATGCTGCATCACTATGTACAATTGAGAGGATAAGGAAACGTCAGTTTTAAGTAATGATATATCTTTCTTGTCTTTTGGCTTAATCTTTTGAATAGGGGTTCTGAATAAAGGAAAAGATTTTTTTTTATTGGTTCATGAATGGAGCGAGTACAATCACAGATAACTGATTTACAATACTTGTCATACTGATCCTGGCCTATGCTCTGTACTATCCGCACCGTTTTAACTGCACTTTCATCTACGACATTTCTTGTGTCAAGAGTCAATAACTCATCATTTTCATCCAAAAAGGGGTTTCCAAATTCTTTTACGACCGTATGTAGACTCAATGATTGTTCCCTAAATGATTTCTGTGTAGCAGACCCCTCCACATGATGATAATAACTTAAGTCTCCATTAGGGATGTAGTTATCTTCAAACTCTTTTAATAATCTAGCTTGTTCAGGCCCTGAGACCATCCATTTTCTGAAGGCTGAAGGATTTTCGGTCAGTCCAATAGCACCTCCTGAACCCTTGACGACTTTATTGTTTTGTTCGTGTGCTTGGTCGATCGGTATACTTGAGAATCTGTTCTGTTTTGTGGATTACCCAGTGCGCTCGCTGCTCAAACTGCTCAAGAATGGAAAGTCGAAGGTTTTCTAAATCGCGGATGTGTATTGGGATCCATCTAGCATAATTTTGATGGTCAAGAGCGAAGTACCAAGGTGCCAATGCCTTCAGGCTCTCCACATAGAGCTTAAAATTCCCCTCACGATGCGACTTGACGAAAATAAGGCCCAGAAGCTCCAAGTGTAGAATAGTGTCCCAGTATTGGAATGTAGGACTCTTTTTAACCATTTCTCTTATCCATGAAACCTTGTTTTCATTATCGTGTGGTCCTTCAGTGAGCAAAAACGCATCCTCTTGCAATTTTGACAAAGCCAATGCTGTCACTTGGTGAGCATGTCGTGTCCTAGTCACATGCGAGGCCGAAAGAAAAGATTCTGTTTTGCCAGATGAAGCAATACCAGCTTCAGCCAATGCGCAAGTCCATCCTGATCCTTCCAAGTAGTCGCCAAACGTTTTCCACATTGCCATCACAATATGCGAGCCACCCATCATTACAATGAACTTTTCCTCGCCATGAGTATGAAGCCACTTCCACTGTGTGAACTTGGCTAGGGCATACAACGGTGCATCAACGGCCACAACTGGTATCTGTCCAATGTTAAGATATTCTGTAGCCCAACGAACGACATTCATCCCATGGTTCATCATAGAGGCTGTAGCTGCCTTCTCATAAAAAAGGGGCAACATTTGGCTAAGGCTGGTTTGATGATCTTCTGACCCATTTTAAGAGGCGTGAAAAGCTGACCAGGAAACAGTATCATTTTTTTCAAGTGCGTCTTTGTTCAAAAGTTGGCGAGCATACTGGAGCCAATTGTTTTCCTCAAATGCTGCATCTTTTAGTTGTCCCACCTTCGTTTGTGAAACATTTGAACGCTTTGGGACAGAAACATCTGTTGTCTTCAAAGCCACAGCTGGGACAGTGGTGAAGATCTCTGGCAACTGATGGTTCTTGTTAACAGTCAAAGATAAACTCACCTCTTTCTGCTTCACCCCCAAATCAGACATTGCCGGAAACTGAAAAAGACTTATACCAGTCCCATGAAAAGATCCCACAGCCGTGGTACTTGAAGGATTGTGGTCCAAGTTATCGAGAGCACCAACAGTAAACAGTCCTTTTTTTAACTGAGCTGGAACCACTGCTCCTTTCTCACGAAAATCATCACAGATAGCGGAAGCAAGCTGATCCTCAATCTGAAGATCTCTGTGATAGCTTATACTGAGCCCCAATCTATGCAGCTGCTTGACAGTTTCTTTTCACCTCGTGTATGTGTGAATCTTCATTCCGATGTAAAGTGGCAATGGTGTTTCCCTTTCTATTAAGTGCCGGGATTTTATCGATGCAGAAAAACGTTTCCTATAGTTAAAAACAATTGTCTGGCAGATTGTTAGATTTGCCTGTGAATATATAGCATCCTGATCACTCACATCAGCACCATTCAAAATCATACATACAAGAGTTTTCAGAACAGTTGGCACTGATTGTTCTTTATAGATTTTAACGGCCTTTAATCCATAAAAATTGGTGTTTCGTCCCAGCGTTCTCACTTGGACTCTTCAGTTGACAGTGAGGGCCTTGTCAAGACGCAATTTTTATTAAGTTCAGTCCAGCTTACATCAATTTTACTGCGAAAATCAATTGTGAACTATATCCAACCCAATTAGAATTTGTAATCAAGAATTGTTGGAAATTTTGTTACCCGTGACCTGGCATTGTTTACATATGAGTGTGTTTTATAATACAAATTCTGAATACTACTGAAATACATCAGCCAAGTAGAAGAGTTAGCATTATTTAATTGGACTTGTTGAATTATTGATTCAATATAGCTTTTAACGGCCTTTAGTCCATAAAAATTGGCGTTTCGTCCCGGCGTTCTCACTTGGACTCTTCAGTTGACAGTGAGGGCCTTGTCAAGACGCAATTTTTATTAAGTTCAGTCCAGCTTACATCAATTTCACTGCGATCAATTTTACTGGTAACAAAATTTCCAACAATTCTTGATTAGAAATTCTAATTGGGTTGGATATAGTTCACAATTGATTTTCGCAGTAAAATTGATGTAAGCTGGACTGAACTTAATAAAAATTGCGTCTTGACAATGCCCTCACTGTCAACTGAAGAGTCCAAGTGAGAACGCCGGGACAACACGCCAATTTGTATGGACTAAAGGCCGTTAAAAGCTATATTGAATCAATAATTCAACAAGTCCAATTAAAAAATGCTAAGTCTTCTACTTGGCTGATGTATTTCAGTAGTATATAGAATTTGTATTATAAAACACACTCACTGATTGTTCTTGACAACCAGGAGGAAAATCACCATCATAGTGGAAACCTGTGTAACTTGCAATTTGATAACGTACTAACTTGGCGGTTTTAGATAACAAAAGGGCATCTTGTTCATAACTACATGACATGGCCCTCTGCAGCATTTCCCGCATGCCTTCTTCAAACACCAAAACCTTAAAATTTCCATCACTTTGTTCCTGTGCTTGCGGAAAGTGAGCTAGAATATGAACCTGTTAAACCCATTTCCAAGGATTTTTAATCGACTCTCATACAATTCATGTAACTCTGAAAATTTAAAGTAAAATGTTCCATCTTCCACACAGTTCTCTGTATAAGTGTAAAGCTCAACAAGTGCTCTAGCCTTTATCTGACCTTCCTCAGCGGACAGTTCCTCCAAATCCTGCTCTAGTTTCCTTAGGTGAGACCGGTAGCGATTTCTCAGTGCTGTATAACATTACAGATGGTATTTGGCTTCAAGGGCGATGAGATCACTACCTTCTAATGCTGCCAACAACTGGGTTTCTTCTAGGTCTGTTGCCATTTTTCGTATACTCGTATCAGCTCTTAATGTTCTAAATTCCTGCAGAAGCCCATGACTTTTTCGACATAACAAAGAACAAACATGCCGTTTTGTCACTTGCTTCACGTCGGGATCGTTTTTCCATGGTAGTGCTGGCTCCTGAAGTATTTTCCTGCTATCCAACTTTAAATTTCTGAACTTAAGGTGACAGGATTTGTGCCATGCACCATTGTTTTGAACCAATTCGGACACACTGATTTCGCTCCCAAAATTTAATTTCACTGGCAATGACTCCAAGCTCCTAAACTCATTCATATTGTTCAAGAAAGACTGGTATGGTGCTGTATTGTCTTCGAATCTAAGGTCATTGAGTGGACACTTAAGATTTTCTGCAGTTGTTTTCTGGCAGATGATGCACTTGTCCCACTCCATTTTCTCTATTAAAATTTAATCTGAATCTGAATAGAAAAGCATAATAAACGTCTTAAAAAAAGCAGAAGAATTAATAGCCTTATTCTGCTAATTTTTCTGCTTTAAATTTTTATTTCAGACAGAAGGAAACGGTTGTTCCAATTTTTAAATCTGAGATCGAAATTTTATATCTGCTTCTGCTGTTAGAAATTTCAACAATAAATAAATATGTACCTATAAATTTAGAATATTTATGTAAATACAAAAATTAAAGAAAATTCAATAAGGCATTCTTTGGTTGAAATTTTCGTTTGAATCGAGGAGCAGAATAAGGCTGTTATAAAGATATATCTTATATAATATTCCTGCTACAAATGTGTAGTTATCTCAAGTACAACAAGTTGACAGCACTTGACAAAACCGCACGGCACTCTTTTGAATTTTTCATAGACTGCACTTTGACAGCATCCTCACGAGAATAAACAGCATCTCAATATTCTGTTAAACTAATACTACAAAAATATTAGAAAATAAACAAAAGATATTTACTATTCCTTGCTTTATTTTTAACTATAAACGAAAAAATCGGTATGAATGTTTCCGATATAAATCAGACTCATTTTACTCACTTAATTGGTATTGAAAAGTTGCGCCTAACAAAATAAAAACATATGTACATGTACACTATGTACAGTAGTTACAATCTTCCGTTAATTGAACTTTGTTCAACAAAAAATTATTACCTACATAAAATATTTATTAGATTCATTTTGATTTTTAAACAATATGTATTCAAACCCCTTTTTGTCTCTTCTTAAAATTAAAATAACGTTTTTCTTTTACATTAATTTAGCCAACAAATTTTATTAACTACATATCTAAAAATAATATTTTGTAACATTTAATCTTAAAATTTATTAAAAAAGCTAGTTTATGAAATTATCCAATAATATAATATAAACACATTCATAGGTCATATCTACATTCCCTGTCAACAAGATGCGGTGCAGTTTTATTGAGTGTGTCCTTGTCTTCATTAACAAGTTCCCTTCATTTAGATTCATTTTAAACACACCCCATAACAAAATTGGTCGTCGTGTTGATCATTTTTTTAGACACTTTTTTAACTAATGAATCAGTTTACTTAGAAATCTTTTTCATACCTACATACAACTATCTTTATAAGGTCAAAAAGGCAATTCTTCAAACATTCATTTAATTTCCTTTCATTTGTTCAATTAAGTTGGTTAAGAGAGCAATTATACAATATTCAAAAACATAACACGTTAAATTTCACTTGAAATTAAACACTTGAATGCACAAACACAATTGTTTTTTTTTTTAAGCCTACTTTGACAGCAAATTCAAAGGGTTACTGAGTTCTTCAACAAAAAATTTGGTTCAAATATTTTAAATTAAAAAAATTAATAAATACTTACATGCAAGCCTATACCTATATAAGGTATAGATAAAATAAATAAAGCAAATGTTATTGATGTAAATACATAAATAAATAAACATAAAGGTAAATTACAAAGCTTGAATAGCTTTGTAACCTGTAATTGTGTCTTCACGGTCCACGGCCTCAAAAAAACTTACATTGCTCATGAAAAGTGTCTATCTTTTTGAACGAAATAAATACTGTCTTTTATTTATACTTTTCTCTTGTACTCTGGGGGAGGGGGTGTCATGACCCTCATTCCCCTCCCCCTCCTTGAAAAAATATAATCAAATACATTTAAAAATTTTGTATATGCGTATTCTCTGACCCCAAATATAATAATTTATTGTCTTGGAGTATGGGGGTCATGGTCCCCATGCCCCTGCTTATATTTGCAAACTTATACATTTAAAAATAGTGTAGTTGTATTCCTTGACCCCAAATATGTATATGTAGATACTAAGTTTGTGGTCGTAAGTGACTTAGAAGCCAAGACATTGATAATATAGCAATTTTCAAAATGGCGGCTATAAATCCAAGATGGCCGACCGCCGAGATGGGTCCTACCCCAAATCGCAAGCTATGGACCCAAGGAGTACCTGAAAAAAATTTGTGCTTTTGTCCGGCAAAAACACATCATGTCCAAATTTGACGCTAAGCGACCGGACTATGAGCCATACTCATCAAAAAACATCATCGCCATCAAATTCGTAAATTATTGCATCACTCATATTCTTACCAGCAGACCTGAATAGGTATCTAGAAAGCAAAAAAAAAAAACAATCTACCTATATGCCTTGACCTTCATGCCGCCGACGTCACCATTGTCTTCTTGCACACAAGAAAAAAAACCACCCCATCCTCTTCAACCGCACAAAACCCATCAAACCAAGGAGAATTCCCTTTTTAATTCTCTGCACCTTTGCATAGCAAAGTAACCGACAAAAATCCCTTAACAAAACACACTCATTCTACCTATTTCACTCTAACTATTATCAATAATAGTATTCCTTTCTTATTCTTACTAGAAATTCTCTACAAAACTCAATTCTCTCCACTGTGAAATTCGATGAGATCTGAAGATGGCAGTCCATTCGATATTCACCATGATAGTACTATTGACACCTGGTAAGTTGCTTTCCACGCCACCTGCATCTCAAGCGCTTAAGCTTCAAAAGGCGATAGAATTATTTTCGATTTGTTGTTCAATGTATTTCCCATAAGAGAAAATGAAAAAAGCGCCAGATGAAAATTAGTTTTACCAAATTATTTTATATCAACGGGTATCCATATTATGATTGAAATAGAATCAAAAAATGTGTAAGCTTATAAATTACACCGAAAATATATTAAAATAGATAGCTAAAACGCTTTGCTTTGTAAATGAAAAATGTAAACAAACCACCTTTACAACCAGAAACAACAACAAAACTACTCGATTAGAAAAAGAGAAAGGCAGAGGCGTAGTCACGATTATTAAAAAAATATGTTTGTTCGTAAAATAAAGGTATTTGAATAAAAATCTTCTTGTAAAGTCCCGGTCTACATTGAACAATTTTTCCAGTGCCGATCTTTTGTTCGTTGGTGAAGGGAGTGAAAAGTGAGGGGTAGGGATCAAATCGTTTGTACCACAAAACTCAGACGATTTTTCCAGTCTGTTTATGTTCTCTTTCGCCCTCTTTCCAGTTTTTTGTGTGTGTTCGGTGTCAGTGTGCCATTGGGTTGATGGTGTGAGTGAATATCAATGCAAAATGAAGAGCACAGAAATAAAAAATGAAGAAGACAAGGAAAAAATCTCATGGAAAAAATCGTTCTGTGTGTACATTTCACACGATTTCTGGAAAAATCTTCGTGGAAATATCGGGCAATGTAGATCGGGACAAAGCAATTGTTAAAAAAATATTTTTCAATTGGCTATTTACACATTTGTTTTTTAGTTTACAAAAGAGGCAAGGTATGAATGAAGGTCAAGCTCGATCACTCCTAATTATTTCTATTTTTAAGAAGAGTTTACTTTAAAAGAGTGCTAACCTTTTTTTTAAATGAAGGATAAATTTTTTTTGCCAGAAATTACATTATTCTTAGAAAGAAACTTACGTGGTAGGATAAAACAAACGAACACAGGGAAATCAAATGATGTCCCTATAATTTATATTAACTTTATATTAACCTGCGCGTACCTAATACAAAAAAAAAATTAAATGAAGATTTATATCACTTAAGTGTATTATAGGTGACTCCTTTTGATAATTTGGAAAACTAATTTTTGTTGGCTTATTACATTGACTTAAGTGAGCGCTTTTGACTGTCATAATTCTATTTTTACGAAAGCAAATTTGAACGAAACTAATTGAAAAATAGCAAACCGCAATTATTGGTGCAACACATAATTTCCTGGTATTATCTTTTTTTCTTACGATCAATTAAGTGGACCTTTGACATTTCTACTTCTTTCTTTACTTATAATAAACAGGAAAATTAATGTTTTATTTAAATCCATAAGAAACTCTAGCCCTCTAAACTTCTACCTGACTACGCACATGATATCGTTCTGACTGGCGCCTTGCATCCATTTGGGAAAACAACAACAAAAAAGCACGTTTGCTTACATATTTCATCTGCTAAATAAAGCAAATTAGTAATAAGTTTCGATATATTCTACGTTTGATTTGCAAACTAGCATGTTTAATTATTCTATTGCAATTAAAATAGAAACAACCGTTCATATAAAATTAATTTGTTAAAATAATGTTTCTAAGAGCTGTTTTTGTTTTTCTCTTATGGGAAATGCATTGAATGTCAAATGAAAAAGAAATCTATCTCGTTTGTTAGTTTCACGCGCTGGCTGCTAGGTGCCGTGACTCCATGTGCCAATAGTTTATATATACAAAGACAACGACACATTAGTTGTACTATTTGCGCGCCATCTTTGAATTAAATAAATAATTAAATCCATCACGGTTGGTGTCCAGGCTCGTTCGTACTGGAATAATGGAACGAAACCTTTTTGGAAAAGCACCATCTAGCAGACCCTAGAAAATTCTTGAACCCTTTATTTCGGATATAAAAACAGGGCCACCAGTCCGAAAGAGGAAATTTGATTTTGGAAGTGAACGAATAAACGTCGGTGTAAAATAGTGAATTAAGAGTTATGCTTGTTTATAATAAAAGTATTAGAAGTAATTGAAGTGAAAGGTGTTTTATTTTTGTAAAGTAAGTGTTTTTTAGTTTGAATAAAAGAAATAAGTTTTATTTGCGAACCCGTAGTAAAATATTAAATTGGTGTCAGAAAAAGTGGAATAAAACTTATTTAATCTGTGGATTCAGATAATTGATGGTGAAAAATTGATAAAGTGTGTGGATAAGTAAACAAGTAAGCAAGGTGCTTGTGAAAAGTGACATAAAAAAAATATATAAGAATAAAAATAAAAACAAAATGGGTAAAACTGTGAATGCATTGAATTGTGTTGAACTTAAGGCAGAACTGAACAGACGAGGCCTTCCAACTGCTGGAACAAAAAACGACATCATTATTCGTCTGCAGAAAGATTTAAGGCAACACGGTGAAAATCCAGACACGTTTCTATTTGAAATTGAAATGTCGGAAGAGCAAGTAAGTACAAGCTTAGACATGACCAATATGATAGATCAGCTGCTTGCCTGATTTGAAGAACAAAAAAATGAGCAAAAGAATGAACAAAAGAATCTTCTTGAGCGGTTAGAAGAACAACGCAGTGAACAAAAGAATCTTATGGAAGAACAGCAAAAAGAACAAAAGAACCTTCTAGAGGAACAACGCAACGAGCAAAGGAACCTTCTAGACGACCAGAAAAACCTAATCGAAAGTAAGCTTAATTCATTTGAAAATAAATTTATGGCTCTTGATGAACGTGTTGAAAACGTCGAAAAACAGATCGAGAAAATTGAAGACAAAATGCAGAACTTTGTCAATGAATTGGAAAGGGTTAGAAAAATGAAGGTAAGAGAGGGCAGTTGCGATTTTCCTTAGAAGAAAGAAATGCATCCACCAACCTTTGACGGACAATCTTCTTGGTCAATCTACAAGAAGCAGATTGAGGCAGCCGCAACAACAAATGGCTGGGATGACAAAGACAAGTTTATTGCCCTGACGCTTGCGCTAAGAGGTTCTCCTGCTGAACTATTGCAAACCTTACCAGCAGAAATGAACGGCAACTTCAGTACCCTTGTTAAGGCCATTGACAAACGCTTTGGTGATGGCCATATGCAAGAAGTCTTCCGCGTCCAGCTCAATACCAGAGTCCAGAAAAGAGGTGAAAGTCTGCAACAACTCCAAGCGGGCATTGAGCGGTTGGCGCATTTAGCATTCCCGACTGCAGGAGATGAAATTACCAACCAGCTAGCAACGGAGGCTTTTGTCCGTGCAGTTTCCGACATCAACCTCCAGCGAGCAATTCGAACTGCTGGTAAACTCACGCTTTCTGAAGCATTAGCATTCACTCTGGCTATAAAAGCATCAGAACAGGCTTCCTTAGGAGTTCATCGGGTAAGAGAACTTGAAGTTGAGGAATGTTCTTGTCAGAGAAGGACCCACTCGGTGCTGGAATTCAACAAAACCGGACATCTCCAGCGCCAGTACAGATTGCCACCAAGAAGAGTCGCTTGTCAAAATTGTGCAAACAGGAATAATACCCGCGAACAGGTAAGCAATAACATCATCGCTCCTGCTCGCCCTGGTATCGATGGGGCTAGAACCACAATCCAAGTCTCGCAGACTAAACGAAACTATAAAAGTCTGACAGTGGACGCAACATTAAATGTCAAGACACACGTGGCTACAATTGACACCGGTGCCACAGCCTCCATTATAAGAAAAGACTTGGTCAAGATGACATGGCTACATAACACCAATAGCTACCGTCTGAAAACTGCGAAAGGTGAGGCGGCAAGAGTATATGGAGAAGTTCGTCTGAAGATCTGTTTGGCAGAACTAGAGTTTTCGCACCTATTTTTGGTAGCAGACATATGTGATGAGTGCATAATTGGAATCGACTTTATGAAAGAGCACGGAGTGATTTGGATATCGGTAAGCAAGTGCTGAAGTATCAAAATGTAGAGAATCCTATGGTTTATGGCAACGAAAACTCATCGACTCTAAGAACTGTCATCAAAGAAGACATTATGCTTGCCTGCCTCTTCAGAAATGTTTGTTGGGACAAAACTAGAGGGCGATTTAGGTAGCCATCGATACCTCATGGTGGAACCTCTTACATAAAAAAGCTATGCCTACTAAGAAACATATTTGATGTTTCATTTCATTTTCTAGAAGGTAAATAAGGGAAGAGCCAAGATTCTTTTATTTTTTGGAATGTCTGTTGTATGTTTTAATTTAATTTGATACAAATATAATTTGTTTAATATTA
This sequence comes from Melangyna quadrimaculata, assembly GCA_949320155.1. Taxonomy (NCBI): domain Eukaryota; kingdom Metazoa; phylum Arthropoda; class Insecta; order Diptera; family Syrphidae; genus Melangyna; species Melangyna quadrimaculata. Next base: position 205,122,142 of record OX439483.1, on the reverse strand, counting down.
AGGTACATACGTGAGTGTGTTAAAATTGTTAAAATTGAAAAAAAAATCAGTTTTTTGACTAAATATAAAAAAAGCGAAAGATTAAACAAAAAAAAAATTGATAAAATAAAAAAAAAACTTTTTAAGTAAAATTTTTGTTTAGTGTACATAGTTATTCGCTTAGTTTTTGTATGCCCTTGTTTACAATTTTCTTTAAGCTAGTGGGAATATAAATATTAATAAAACTATCTTTTAATGTCCTTATAGTTTATTGTGTGTGACACCCAAGTTCCAGTTATTTTTTTTTCCTGTTTAAATTGTTTACTCTTGATCATAGTTTTTTTTTTCAATGTGTTTCACCAAACTGCAATCGAGTTCCAGTTAAATTCGAGTTATTTTATCCCATTCTCTACTTCCTTTTTTAATTGTTTTCCGGCGTATTTTTCTTAATCACTTTAACAAAAGATCATCTTTAATTTCCGCTTGTAAGTTTTTACATTTTAATTTAACAAGTTTAAATAATTTTGTATTAGGTATATACGTGATTATATTTATCTATATACAAAATATAAAAAACATAACTGTACCTTCAAAGATACTCATAATCAAAGTGTGGGTGAGTAGATCTCTTTTAATTATTTCCGTATCGTTTTTATTAACAAGAATATGTTATTATGGTGGGCCTTAGGTTAATTCAATAAAAAGTTTCAGTATAGTTTTGGACGTGGTTAAGATTATTCAATCTATATTGAATTATAGGTATATTTATTTAAATACAAATATACAAAAAACAATACACGATGATAGTAAGGACACGTTCAGAAAGGACTAAAAATGACGGTAAAAAACGAAACTATGTAAATAAGAAAAATTAAGAGGCATGTGATAATTTATCATGCAAAGCAATAAAATGTACAAAACAAAAAGTAGGAGAATATAGGAGAAAGTTGCGGTCGAGGACATCTTTTAGACGAGCGCAAAAAGAAAACGCTAAAATTCGAATGCGTGCTATTAGGGATAACGCATTTGTCAAGGGTCTTAATGCTCGAACGCGGCAGCGTTTAAAAACTAATTTTCGTCTTCAAAAACTACGAGAAATTTTCACTTTCCGTTCTAGAAAAAAAAAAAAAAAAAAAAAAACATAATGTCAAACGCATTCAAAAGCTGAGATATGGTGAAGAGTATACCAAAGGGAAAAAAAGAATTCTCAAAAGAGTTAGAGTCTATCGCCATAAGCTAAATTCTTATAGAAATCAGATTTCAACGATGCGAAGCACAATTAAAGTGCTTCATAAAACTGTGGCTGTAGAAAATATGTTACATATAAGAAATGTAAGTAGGAAATGCGACAAATTAAGAAAGCTTATCACTAAAGATCTGCGGTGTCATAAGATTAAGATGACAAAATAAAGCGCACGTGAAGGCGTGAAAAATCGAGAGAGAATGCGAACAGCTCGAAGCTGTCGCAAGTCTGTATGAAATGCTAAAAATAGACGCAGGATCAGGATAAATGAAATTAATGGTGCAGTGCATTAACGCCCGCGAAATTATCCCCCGCGGGTGTTAATTCCCAACAAAAAAAAAGGAATTAACCCCAGCGGGGTATAATTCCTTTCTCTGATGGGTTTTAATTCCAATTTAAAATGGAAATAAACCCCATCTGGCAGGCACCTATGGTATCAGTCGGTCTGCTTTCAAAGTTTTTTTACCAAATAGTACTTGGGGTGGCCCGCTTCGCGGGTTTAAGGATTTTAACTCCCTTTTCGGGTCCTCTGTCCCGCTCACGCGACTCCGTCGGTCCGCTAATGGTATGCTCAGTCGCCTGACAGGCGCCTGTGTTTTCAGTCGGTCTGCTTTCAGAGTATTTATTGTAAACAGTGATTTGGGTAAAAGTTTTTTAGAATCATAATGTATGAAGTTAGGGTCTTAATGGCAATTCCAAAAAGCAAAAACACCCGCGGGTCTTAGTTCCTTCTTGTGGTGGGCCTTATTACCACTTTAAAAAAGGAATTGACACCCGCGGGGGTTAACACCTTTTTTTTGGGAATTAACACCCGCGGGCGATAATTCCGCGAGCGTTAATGCACTGCACCGAAATAAATAGGGATACTAATCAACGTAAGGCAAGTCGTGAACACGAAATCATTCAATTTCGTAACAACTATTACAATAGCTTGCTAAAAACGCAGAACACGGATTCAGCGGCAAGTACAAAATTCAGTTCATTCAGTTAAGAGGAGAAACTCCTTCTTATATCTGCTGTTGCTGTGAAGGTTTGTTTTTCAAACATTCAGTTGTTAAATTTAACAAACAAAAAATAATAGCTAAATGCGGGCCACAGTTACTTTCAAAAATAAATAGTTTTCTCTCTGATTTTATATGTAATACCTGGGCCTTAAAACCCTATGCTTTAAACCATCAATTAGGTTTGAAGGGGAATGTAGTAAACATTTTGATCAATGTAAATGATATGTTACAAGTACTTCCACGAAATTTGAATGATATGCAGATGATTCAAGTGAAGCTGCAACGCCATGTTTCACATAAAAGCCATTATATTTTCGAAACGATCAGACCCGGAATGATTTGCAAAGCTTTAAAGTATCTTATTGATACCCCATTATATACAAAATACCAGGTAAAAATTGATCAAAAATATTTTGATCATTATGATCATACGGTTTTAGATGCGAAAATTGACTTCATAATCGATAAAGAAGATTTAGATAAAATAGAATGTCAATCAATCATTGGCTGATGATATTGAAGCTAGGAACTGTACGAATGATCGTCAACGGATGAATGTATCACAAATAAATAGTGACGAAGTTTTAGTTATAGACAATAACACAAATATTACGGCTGGCCAGGGACCAGTTGTCATTGCACCTAGACCAGATAAACGCCCAATACCGTGGCATAAAATCGACGATTTAGATGAACTATGCTTTCCAAGAATCTTTGCCGGGCATGCAATGGATTTACTTGATAAAAAAATTTCGTATACCGAACGAATTAAGTCGGAAGTCAGACGATATGATCGACGATCGTGTATACCATCACGTCTTTTATTTATGGCAACAACAAAATTTAGAGAAAGCATGCTTATAAAGCGTAGTAGCCCGTAGCGTAATGGTTAGTGCGTTCAACTGTCACGCTGGAGGTCTAGGTTCGCTTCCCAGCCTCGTCCACCTAAAAACTAAAAAGTTTTTTCAGGGCTACTGCCTCTTGCGAGGAATTGACAAATCCTCCAAGAGTATCACTTGTCACGAATAAGTGCTTCTCGTCTAGCCGTTCGGATTCGGCATAAAATTGTAGGTCCTTTCCATTCCTGTCGATAGGCGCACACAGGAATAGTTGCGAGTTGTTAGTCACTAGGCCCTGGTTCTTCATGAGCCGTTGTGCCACCCGATTTATTTTTTTTTGTATGCTTATAAAGCATAAATATATGTTTAAGAAAATCTTGGAAACATACGGACACAAATGTGGATGCAGGTTTCGTACTGAATCCGAATAATATTGATAAAACAACGAATTTTGATGATGGGTTTCGAATTTTAAAATATATTCGATCCTTACCTGCATTTTGGGAACAAAAAGAATAGAATTGTTAGCTATGATTCGCCATTAGGCAAACCAATTTTTTTTTTACATTATCGGTAGGTGAATCACATTGGCCGGAATTACATCAGACAATAATGAAATACAGCACAGAAAGCCGTGTCTTAAATTTAAAAGACATATGAATTAGATAATAATACTAAAACAAATTTAATAAGAAATGATCCTGTCTCATGCACTAGGTATTTTGATTTTAAAATAAGAAAATCTATGTGGCTTTTAAGGCAAAAATCCGATATATTTGGCGAATATGTACTTGTCGATAGGTATGAACGTGTAGAATTCCAACAAGGCGGAAGTCTGCATGAGCACATTTTACTTTAGCTGAAAGATACTCCAAAATGTATGTACTCCAAATAGCGACAATGATGAAATTATTACTTTTATCGATAGTTTTTTGACATGTAAGAATAACGAAAGTAACCTGTACGTTAAGTTCCAACAAAATACTCATACCCATACCTGTTATAAGGGAAAGTGAGATAAGTGACATCATATCCTGATATGAATAAGACAATGATACTAGAACCACTTGGAGAAGTCGAAATTGCGTCTAAGCCCTACCAAGATATTCTTGTTTTAATGAAAAAAATGTATGCCTCAAGACAAACGATCTAATACCATATGAACATATAGTAAAACAATTAAATATGAGTGAGGAGGAATATATTCTTGCAATACGCAGTACTTTGAAACAAAAAAAAAAAATAAATCGGGTGGCACAACGGCTCATGAAGAACCAGGGCCTAGTGTCTTACAACTCGCAACCATTCCTGTGTGCGCCTGCCAACAGGAATGGAAGGGACCTACAATTTTATGCCGAATCCGAACTGCTAGACGAGAAGCACTTATTCGTGACAAGTGATACTCTTGGAGGATTTGTCAATTCCTCGCAAGAGGCAGTAGCCCTGAAAAAAAACTTTTTAGTTTTTAGGTGGACTAGGCTGGGAAGCGAACCCAGACCTTCAGCGTGACAGTCGAACGCAATAACCATTACGCCGCGGGCTACTTCAGTACTTTGGAACAGCGAATATTTTTGAAAAGAAAAAGCCAAGAGGTTTGTATAATAAAGATATCTTGCAATTATTCGAATCAAACATTGATTTCCAATTCATACTTGATGAGTTTGCTGTCATAAGCTATGTTACAAATTCTTCTTCTTCTTCATTTTACCGGCGATTGTCATGATCTCGAGGGGGACTGCTCCGCCTAAGGTTCCACTTGTGGGGTTCCCCAGGTTGACCTCAGAAAACGAGGACAGGCCTCCCGGGTTTGGATTGTTCCATGTCTGAGGCCAACTAAATGCAGGTGTCGTTGCATTTGTTTCATCCCGGATTTTTTGCGCCTGCCTTGCTTCCGCGATAGTGTTGGAACGCGTAGTGCTATTGCCTTTTGAACTGGGTTCTCATGGCATCTTCTTTGTACATGACAGTACCAGCTAAGTTGGTCATGCTGTATTTTCTGCAAGATGGTATTTTTGACGTGTAGCCTTCCTCGGATTCTCTCGCTTCTTATTTGATCACGCTTTGTCACTCCTGCTCTCATGCGAAGCATCTTCATTTCAGCTACCGTCAATTTACTCTCAAACCTCTTGTACATTGTCCAACACTGTGAACCGTATGTAAGCGCTGGACGAACAACTGCCGCGTAGAGCTTTCCTTTCAGCTTAGGGGGCATTTTGCTTTCACAGAAGATGGCAGAGTTTTCCCGCCACTTCATCCACCCTACGCTTACGCGGTGTTTGATGTCGTCATCACAAGATCCTTCGCTATTGATCCAAGAAATTTAAACTTTGTGTGGATCAGAAAATGGACAGCATAGGTATTCGGTCTTTTTTGCGCTAATGCGGTATCCATTTCCCTCCAGAACATCCACCCATACATAAAGGGCTCGTTGCAAATCGATTTTGAAAATAGTTGCGCCCTTGTTTATGTTGGCATTTCGCAGTTCCTGAATCGCTTGGTTTACATCAGCAACCGGTGCAGATATTTCCTCCAGCTCCCGATATATGCTCTTCGTACTCCCTGCTTGAAGTTGGGCACATTTTTTCTTTGCTTCTTTCTTGCAACGTCTGTAAACCACTCCAAGGCGTGCTTTTTCATCTATGTTATGACCAAGCTTTTAAAGCCGTTTTTTTTTCTAGTCATAACTGCTTTGGCTTCATCATTCCACCACCATGTTTCTTTGTCGTGTTGGTAGTGTTCTCTGACAATTCCTAGCAGTGATTTCGCTTCCCGCAGGCAGGTTTCTTGCAGAGAGTCCCACATTTTTGTACTCCACACTCTCTATTTGCATGTATGTCGATGTTTTTATACAGATCGTGTCTAGTCTTACACAACGGAAAGGTATCAGAGGACTTCGATATCCATAGCGGAGTTCGTCAAGGATGTTTGCTATCTCCACTACTTTTCCTGGTGGTTATAGGGGATGTCCTTCATGCAGCTCTAGCCGAGCAAGCGCGTGGAATTCGATGGACGATGTTTTCGTTCCTGCAACATCTTGATTACGCTGACGATATTTGTTTGCTCTCGCACAACATTATGGATCTTCACCATATGGTGACTAATCTGGAATGCGAGGCAAACAAAGTCGGTTTGAGGATCAACACCGGGAAAACAAAAATCCTCAACATTTCTGAATCTTCTTCTCAAGTTGTCGTTGCGGGACAGCAGATTGAAGCGGTGGACAACTTCCTGTACCTCGGTAGTGTTGTCTCAAAAGACGGCGGTGGTACGGATGAAGATGTTAACTGCCGAATCGGCAAAGCTAAAGCTGCTTTCGGCATGCTGTCTAAAGTTTGGAGGAGCAACGTCTACAGTACGAAGACCAAGCTGCGACTGTTCCGGTCGAACGTAGAGTCAGTGCTACTATATGGGTGTAGTACATGGAAAGTGACCGCCTCTGTCACAAGGAAGCTACAAACTTTCGAAAATAGATGTCTCCGAAACATCCTAAGGATTTTTTAGCCGAACACCATCTCCAACCAAGAACTCCTTCGGAGAACGGGCCAAAGTCCTATTGACATCGTTATTAGGAAAAGAAAGTGGCAGTGGATTGGTCACACCCTACGTCGTGGTGCAGACTCTATTGCAAGACATGCAATGGAGTTGGATCCACTCATCCAAGATGGCAGAAGACCTGGAGGCCAGAGAAAATCTTGGCGCAGAACAGTCGACAAGGAATCACAAAAGCTCGGTAAAAGTTGGGGAGAAATAAAATACATTTGCAGAAACCGAACGAGATGGCGTGTAGCGGTAGTTGACGCCTTGTGCCCCTTAGAGGGGTCAAGGATCTAAGTAAGTAAGTAATGGCCAACTGATAGCTCTATTATCGGCACCCTCCGATAAAGCTGCTTTTATAATTAATGGTGAAACTTTGCATTCTGCATTTACTTTGCCATGTAAACGTTATGGTGTTAATATTCCACAACTATCAGACGACATAACAAATCAATTACGAGTCGCTCTATTTCATGTAAAACTCTTAATATAGCTCAATCAAATAGATATGGATCCGGAGCAAATTTTTTACAGGTAGCTTTTACTTGAAATAGGTATATGCAAGCCAATGCGACCGGACAGAGATACAAACGTCCTATCTTCCCTGTACTGACAATTTTTGTTGAACAGAGTATAGGACAAAAATATACCCCAACCCAGCCCAGGTATAGCCAAAAGCCGTCAAAATATAAATTATGGTATTCTTTTATAAATGGCAGTTTAACCACAGGAGGAATTTTTTGGGAACTTACACATATCATAATTGGTACTGTTGTGAACATGTCTTCTTAATTTCAGCTTTTTAGTAAATATTTATGGGGCATTCTTAATTCTTTCGAATTTGCACTGCAATTTATACTCTGTTAAATTCATTTCATTCAAAACAGTAGCCATGCAATACCTGCAACTAATTTGTATTTACTTCCCTGATTTTGTCAGTCTAAGCTTGTCTATCGCTTCCCAGCCTCGTCCCCCTAAAAAACTAAAAAGTTTTTTTTTCAGGGCTACTGCCTCTTGCGAGGAATTGACAAATCCTCCAAGAGTATCACTTGTCACGAATAAGTGCTTCTCGTCTAGCCGTTCGGATTCGGCATTAAAATTGTAGGTCCCTTCCATTCCTGTCGAAAGGCGCACACAGGAATGGTTGCGAGTTGTTAGTCACTAGGCCCTGGTTCTTCATGAGCCGTTGTGCCACCCGATTTATTTTTTTTTTTTATAAGCTTGTCTATTTGACATTTGAATTTGAATGGTCTTTCTAGGACAAGAAGTTCCAGAGATATAGCCACAAACAAAGAGTGAAAGATAGCTGTATTTTTTCAAGATTGTGGTCTCACGATAACGCGGATTGCTTGGGATTTTCCACTAAAAAAATTTGTCCGGGTTAGGGCTTTTTTTGTCTAATTTGACTGGGCTAATATATTTTATATCAATTCTGTAAAAATGGGTGGATGCCATGCCCCCTGAATGGTAAATGTTAAATTTTTATTTTTTCCTTTGTATGCGAAATATCATGATTCTCCGATATCGAGAAGTGCTCTATAATTTGGTGATGCCAGTCAGTCACGGTTATTGCAATTTTTGCAGTCTTATATCTCGGGAACCACTAATGCTTATGAATTGAAATTTGGTAATTTGCCTAAACCTGGTGATGCCAGTCAGTCAGTTACGGTTATTGCAATTTTTGCAGTCTCATATCTCGGGAACCACTAATGCTTGTGAATTGAAATTTGGTAAGTTGCCTTAACCTGGTGAGCTAAGTATAGGGTTGCTATGCGTCCTCTTTTTGGAGGACATGTCCTCTGTTTAACCCCGGCGCGGAACGTCCTCCAACGTTTAAAGAAATTGTCCTCTTTTTTCCCCTAACACGTAATTACCAAAATTAAAGAAGACATCGAACTCTGAATTTAAAAGAAAAAAATAGCCAATACAAATCTGATAGAAAACACAAAATGAAACAGATCTTATTTTGCCTCCCGTGTGTCAACCCTCTAAATTTAGTTGAACGCGCCCATTTGTTCGACTTCTGTTATTTGTTTTGTTTTTCCTCTTTACACCAAAAAAATAGCTACATAGACCTACTTTTTGCAAAAAGTACAAAAGTGTGAAATAAACATGTTTTCGTAGTTAAGCCTTAAGTTGCAAAATATCGAACTTTATTATTTTATTTGGTGGTTCAATTTATTTATTTGTTTACAAGATCATTTTAAAACCATGATCCTTCATTTAGAAAAGGAGGAAATGATTCCGAAGCAGATTGCACAGTTTGTAACTCCAAGATCTCCATTGCAAGCAAAGGAAAATACGCGATCAAGGACCCCATAACATCTCAAATGCACCTAAATAACAGAAGATCGGGTACATCAAGAGGTTTGGAAGTTTTCCTTTTAAACAAGTCAACACAAAAACATATCCCGACTACAGAGGCAATAATATCGTTTCACACTGGTTTGTCATCAGCAATCGTTGAATTCTCTCAATTTGACCACTGAGTCTGAGGTAAACAAAAAAATGTTTTCCGAATCGGATTTGGGTAAGGGAATTTCATGCGTTAGGACATAGGCCACTGCCATAGTCACCAGTGTAATCGCTCCCCTGATGTCTATCTCTAAATCAGTGACGGATCCAGAGGGAGGGTCATAGGGGTCAAACGCCAGAGAGAAAAATAAAAACATTTAAACTTCAAGAAAACAAATTCTTTTAAAGTAGGTAGACATACTTTACAGAAAAAGAACTGTAGTAGCAGATTTTTCTACTCAAATATTGGATATCCAAATGGATTCTCATTACCAAAATGCAAAGTGTACATTCCGAAAAAACGAATTGAGTGTTCAACTTAAAAAAAATGTTCCGGCCAACCAGAACCTCACGAATTTTGTATTTACACATTAGGAACTAAAATTTTGAAAAATTAAATTTGAATCTTAGAGATAAAGTAAGACTGCTTTCACACAAGGAAACTGAGTTGTAAGCGGAATGAAAAAAATCTCCCCGGTCAACGATTGAGGAGATTTTTATCACATTCCTTCTCACACTGTCCGTAATGTGCGTTGAGCCAATAGACTTTATATGGAAAAAACAGAAATCTCCGGCAATTCAGTTTCCTTGTGTGAAAGCTACTAGGCAATTAAAGGAAAACGTCAAAAAAATCTCCAGCAACTGGTTTCCCTGTGTGAAAGGGGTTTAATTCTTAAAAATAACCGGAATTATATAATTAAAATTTCACTTTTCAAATAATCTTACCTTTAGTTTTTCTGAAAATGTTCTCATTAATAAACTAAAAAAAAAATCAGTCTGAACATAAATATAAAAAGTACTTTATAAAATTTTCTTTTTAAATATAAGTTATTAATTTTTTGTATTTTAATTTATGTTCGTGGACCTAGTTTTTGTTTTCTTTTTGTCCTCTTTTTTAAGGTAGTTGATGTCCTCCAAGGTCCGGGATTTTAAAACTTTTTGTCCTAGGTTAGCTTAGACAGCCATGGAAACCCTAGCTTAGTAAATGCTGCGAGTTTAAAGTTTCTTACTTTATTGGTACTGAAATTGCCTGAGTTTGATTCTTGTAAAAAGGGTGTACTGCAAGAACTTGGCTGGGCACTACACCGTGCCCTTTGATCGTTCTTTCAGACTTGAAGCGTTAATAAAAACTGAACATCCAGCTACAGTTTCAGAATCAAGCCATCGTGTTTGCACTTGGTTTGAACAATTTTGAATTGGAAGTATCATCTATCGACACAAATTCCAACTTTTAATTAGCTCTATAGGTTTACATCATAATGTTCGATTCGAACAATTTTAGCTTTTTTACACATTTACCGATGTATAGAAAACCATATAACTAAACAGCTTGCGATAACTTTGAAACAATGGCGTTCAAAGAACATTTGCATAAAAGAAATTTTAAATTGAGTCATATGAACTCTCTAGGTATCATTTATCAAACGACCTTATACCTATTTTAAGACTTCCATTCAATTTGTTGCGATTTCCAGTATGGGAGTGATGAGGAAAGTTTTTCAATATGCGTACTCTTCATCTCTATAACATATTTCTAAATCAATTCTTCAATCTCCAGTAGGAACATTTTAATAAAATCAAATCGTGTTTATGAAACCTATTTGTTCGCTTTTGATGAAATTCAACATACCGACCTGAAAGAGAAAAAACAATATTCCACCATCTGAGTACCTACATAACTTACAACCGATGTAACACTCACCTTCTGCATCTTTTTTTCAGTGTTTCAAAAACCGCACACAGCCCTTAAAAACTGGGATTGTAAACGACAATCTTCATCGGTATCCACAAAAAAAAAAAAAAAAATTAACACACGACAAGGACATTGGTTCTTGTTTTCCTTCTGATTTTTTGCCATATCGGCTACAATTTGTGTTCCTGACGGCTCCGATATTGCACGGTTGCAAAAACCTTACCAGTATACGATGGAAAAAAATGCACAGAAGAACTCCTTTAATAAATCATTACGGTATATGAAAATATTCCTGCGATGGCGATGGGACGACACGTACACATATCAGGACGGTTATTTTTTGCGTTTTCGCCCTTTTTGTCCTTTCCCGTTTAGCCTTCTATATGTACCTATATGGTTGAAGAGGCATTTATGGAAAATGCCATTTGAGTTGAGGTTTATTCATATCTGTTCTGATTTTTGGGAAAGGCAGAATACAAATAAAAAAAATTGTATTCCGGTCACATGTGGAGACACATAAACACACTTACATAATGAGAGAGGTAAAGAGGTAAAGGACAAACGCGACAAAGGACCCCGATGCTGATGGCGGGAGCTATTTATCACGCTAGCAATTTTCTAAGGAATGCATAAGAAAGTAAGGGTTTATTGCTTTATGGAATGGGGAATAGATGCCCTTCATTTTTTTTTCATATAGAATACTACGTATCAGTTTGTGTGCAAGCACACAGTCTTTGTCGAAAGTAAGATTATAATAATTGATCAATTACTTAACCCGCTTTCATCCAACGCGGTTTGATGGTCACGCGAAAATCGCAATGACAGACAGCCCCCACTTCCTTCATGAATCACACCGACTATAAATGTACCTAGTAGAATTGAAGCTTTTTGCAGTTAAGACAGATACCTAATCCATTACTTTCATGTACATTTTCAGATTCCTTATTAAAGAAGGTGTGCTGTAATAGGAGACAAAAATTTACTATATTTCTATATTACGTTGGAAATTTGACAATTTTAATTTTTATAGGCAATCTACTTATAATGCAACTGTTGTAGGTCTCCTTTAAATGCCTTTCATGTCAAATTGAAAGTGGATAACAAATCCTTTCGATTGCCAAATTTGTTTGAAAACAAAAAAATATTTTCATATTTTTCTGCAACACTTGAATCGGACAAATCAGTTTCATCATAACCTCGAACCTTGAAGTATGAAAGAATGTGGGGAGTTTAAGAACCGATCCTTAAAATTATACAGTCATAGGACTGATGGTATCGACGACGACGACGTATAATTTTACTCTACATTGTAATCTACCTAATAGAAATACACTCTGGTCCAGCCGATTAAGTCATTATTTATTTAAAAATCTAAAAGAACATCTACCGAACGGGAGTGTATGATTTAAGTTTTTATAATTGACGGCCATAAATATTTCTGCTACTAAATAAGGTATGCTTGTACTAAAGGTCCTTACTAACTGATGATATCGAAAAACAACACGCATTGGGCAAACAACGAGTTATATTAGTAAATAGCGGCTAAACAACTTGCGGCACCAGCCCGTCAGCAGACCTTGGTGGCCGGCGGCGGCGGCACTTGGTGCACACCTTATTTGGTCATAGAAATATTTATGGCCATCAAACATAAAAACTTAAACAATACACTCCCGTTTGGTAGATGTTTTTTTTTTCGATTTTTAAATAAATAATTACTTAATCGGGCGAACCAGAGTATATTTGTAATTAATTAATTTAAATTAATTAGCTAGATTACTATGTAGAGTGAAACTATACGTCGCTAGCAGTCCTATGACTGTATAATTTTTCTTTTTTAACTTAGAATCTACTTTTCCCGGTCTATAAGCATAAAATGTGTCTTTTGAAGCAATTTTTGATTTTAAACATGTATTTATTGAGGAAATGACACTTTATGATATATTAAATTAAAGCTTGTAAAAATAGCTTCTCGGTGGTACTAAAAAAGTTTACGTCACCACTGAATTTTTTTTTTTTTAATATTGCTGTGCAAAGGAAGTGCTAAGAAAGTTTTTATTCAAGACTTTAAAACTTAATATCTCAAATTGTATTGAAGGTAGTATAACAACTTAATATTATTTGAAAGATGAGAAAACTACCTTTCATTTGGTACTAAAATCATGAAAAGTTATGACCATTCATTTCATAATTTTAATTTATTTACTCATATTCAAGTGGTCATATATCTGTTATCCGGTGGTTTTGGTTCTTGCTGCCATAATAATAAAATAAAGTACTGTGCAATTGAGATAATTATATTTTAATTCTGTTGGATCAACGACCAATTTGCGCATCATCCTTTGTTAAGAAAAATCAAATAAGTTTGTATCAACAGTAATATAGAAAAGAGTTTCCTTCAGCAGTAAAAAAAACACCTCAAAATAAAACTCGTACAATGCGCTTTAAGATCATAATTTGTCATATTTAGTAATTATAAACATTAAACAATATCTAATTTTCAAAGTTGACATTATTGTTAATGGGCCATCAAACACTGGCTCAATTTTGAGATGAACTATGACGCAAATTGACACACTTTGAAAATACAGGGTGGGTATTACAAACACAAAAGCAAAGAAAGTAGTAGTAGAGCGAAAGTATAACCCACCCTGTTTTCTCAAACCGGTCTTTCAATAACAAGTGGAAACCTATCATAACTTTTACTTCAATCGCGGACGGGCTGAGCAAAACTGGCTGAAACTTCTATCTATGTACATGCACCGGCTTCAATTGTAGTTGTATATGTAGTGATCGAATATGGGCCAATAAGAATTCGACTACATACGTTAATTATTTTCCAATTCAATTAATACTTTATTAATACTAAATACAAAATTTATTTGTTTGCTTATGGTTAATAACTTAGTGAGCAGCGTGTCGATCGGAAGTTGTGTTGCGACTGACTTGTGGCTTGTTGAATTGCCGGCAGCTGTTGTGATGTGCAGCGGTTAAATGAACGGTGATTTTATTCTTATGTAGAGTGATGAACAGCTTGAACTGTTGTCGCCAACTTTACATAGGAAGACGTCCCTTATTTTGGCGGACACTTTTTGGCGGAATCGAAAAAAGTTGATATCAGTTTTTGTAGCTTATTAAATGCTAATTTGTTGCTCAATCCAAAAATTTGTAGCTCGCTTATTTTTTGAGTTATTGAAAATTCCGCTAAAATAAGTCTGAAATTAGCGGTATAAATCCAAAATAATAAGATTTTTGAAATAAAATTGGTACCCAAATTTGTAGCTTTTTTAATGCTCTTAAGTTCTAAAAAAATAAATTCTGTAACTATAATAGTTTTTTAATTATTCAAATTTCCGCTAAAATAAGTCTGAAGTTAGCGGACGAACATTCGAAAGTGATAATTTTTTTGACGTCCAAAATTGTAGCTTTTTAAATGCTAATTTGTTACCCAAAAATAAAATTCTCATCTCTTAAGGGTAATTTTTTATTTGAATTTTAAGTTTAAAAGGTGCACTTCCGGTATGCTGAAGCTGGCGGACAAAATCTAAAAAAATTAGATTTTCAATTTTTTTCTTTTGCCAGAATTTGTAGCTTTTGAAATGCTGATTGCTGGCTCAAACCTCAGATTTATAGCTCTAACGGTTTATTTAATATTTAAGTTTCCGCTGGCAAAAAAACGACCTTCTAAAATCTAAAAAAATGAAAAAAAAAATAATTTTTTTTTTGCCACAACTTGAAGCTTATCTAAACTTGATCAACTGCGCAAACCACGATTTTATAGCTCGCACGGTTTTTTTGTTATTCAAAATTCCGCTAAAATAAGATTTTAACGGTCAAAATTGAAAAAAAATTTGAATTTTTGAACTTTTTTTTTACCAGAAATTGTAGCTTTCGAAATGTGAATTTGTAGCTCAAAAATTAATTTTGTAGCTTTTACTGGGGATTTTTTATTTGATTTATAAGCTTGAAAAAGTGCACTTCCGGTACGCTGAAGCTGGCGGACAAAATCTAAAAAAATGAGATTTTCAATTTTTTCTTTTGCCAGAATTTGTAGCTTTTGAAATGCTGATTGCTGGCTCAAACCTCAAATATATAGCTCAAACGGTTTATTTAATATTTAAGTTTCCGCTGGCAAAAGTTAATTAATTTTTGAGCAACAAATTCACATTTCGAAAGCTACAATTTCTGGTAAAAAAAAAGTTCAAAAATTTTTTTCAATTTTGACCGTTAAAATCTTATTTTAGCGGAATTTTGAATAACAAAAATACCGTGCGAGCTATAAAATCGTGGTTTGCGCAGTTGATCAAGTTTAGATAAGCTTCAAGTTGTGGCAAAAAAAAATTATTTTTTTTTCATTTTTTTAGATTTTAGAAGGTCGTTTTTTTGCTAACTTTTGCCAGCGGAAACTTAAATATTAAATAAACCGTTAGAGCTACAAATCTGAGGTTTGAGCCAGCAATCAGCATTTCAAAAGCTACAAATTCTGGCAAAAGAAAAAAATTGAAAATCTAATTTTTTTAGATTTTGTCCGCCAGCTTCAGCATACCGGAAGTGCACCTTTTAAACTTAAAATTCAAATAAAAAATTACCCTTAAGAGATGAGAATTTTATTTTTGGGTAACAAATTAGCATTTAAAAAGCTACAATTTTGGACGTCAAAAAAATTATCACTTTCGAATGTTCGTCCGCTAACTTCAGACTTATTTTAGCGGAAATTTGAATAATTAAAAAACTATTATAGTTACAGAATTTATTTTTTTAGAACTTAAGAGCATTAAAAAAGCTACAAATTTGGGTACCAATTTTATTTCAAAATTCTTATTATTTTGGATTTAGTCCGCTAACTTCAGACTTACTTTAGCGGAATTTTCAATAACTCAAAAACTAAGCGAGCTACAAATTTTTGGATTGAGCAACAAATTAGCATTTAATAAGCTACAAAAACTGATATCAACTTTTTTCGATTCCGCCAAAAAGTGTCCGCCAAAATAAGGGACGTGGACCGTAGCTTCATCACCTGATGTTGCAATTATGTATTGCGGTTTGCTGTGGTGGTCACTACATATACATACTTTTCTGTTTATGTATCGAACAAAAAAAGAAAAATAATTTTCTTTAGAATTTTCAGTTTTGCATGACAACCGATTTTTTTATTTTGGCTAGAAACAAACTCTGTTAGTCCGTTCGAAACAAGGATTAACATTTTAGTGCTTTCATTCCTCACTCTTCACCTTCCTCGCCTACAAACTTTAATTTCCCCAGTTGAGTCCAGTTGAGCCTGTGTGTGATGACCCAATCACCCCAATTGCAAGACGCGGCGAATTATGCCGGATTTACACGAATGGCAAAGATGCCAATATTTCTGCCAAAAAAATGGTAAAATAATGGCAGAAATAATTTTTTTATGACATGCATTTACACGAGTTCAAATAATGGCAGATTTCAAAATACTGGCAACATGCCATAAACGAATGAGCAACTTCATTCTTATTCTAGAATGGCATAATTTGGAAAATGGCGTCAGTAAAGTGTTTACACATAGTCATATGAATGGCAGCATTTTATGCCAAATTATCTCTGCCATTTTATTTTGGCAAAAATATTGCCAGTACTTAGAGCGTTTACACGATGAAAAGAAAAATGCCTATATTTTGACAGATATAATGGCATTTTGCCATTCACGTAAATCCAGCATTAGAGTGATGGTTTGACTCATTTACATTTTGCTTGCTAACGCTACCATTTGGTTTTGGTTTTTTGAAAGTACTATAGATATTTATATACAATGGTGGCACCGCCACCGTCGCGTCGGTTGATTAATAATACTATAGATATATACAATGATGCTACTATTAAATCTGCTAATAGAAAATTAAATGAATGTCAGTACCGATACCTGCATAACCGACATTTTGTTCAACTAATTTGGTATTACTGAAAACGCAACGAAAGGGCAACCTGATATTGCCAAAAAATTAAAAACAAAATCCGCAGAAACACAACAGACATTCTTGGGAAGTTTGAAGAATTCCGTAAACGGTTTGGGTCCTTCTTTTACCCTGAGGCTACACGAGCCAGTACTAGCAAGCCAGTTGGCTACATAAATTGACTGTCAAGTTCGTATACGTGAATATGCTGTGACGTAGGCGGCTAGCAACTTGTAAGCAAGTTGCTTTCAAGTATCTGCGGTCACGTTCAGCTTTTGCTAGGATAGCATTTCTAGGATTCTAAATACACATTACTATTTAATTTGCTTTGGCATCGGCCTTCGATTTTTTCTTACTCTACAAAAAATGACGTCGAATTCTGCATCAAGTCTTGTGATGGTCAACGCATAATACTACCAAAGCGTTGACAGATGCATTGACAGACTTTTCTTTCGCGTCAAAGTAACATGGATTGATTTTCATCTAATTCAAAAATTTCGATTTTTTTAAAATAATTTTTAATAAAATTTGATTTTTTGGAGGTTTTTTAATCCATCATCATCGTAGCCATCCTATATTGGAATTTAACAGTTCATACGTTGACAGATAGGTAAGAAACTATATTACGTCGTACGAGGAATATTTCGTTCCAAAATGTCACCCAAAGGCGCTAAAATCGCCTTTTCCCTTTTCCCAAAAAATTCAGATATCTTTATGTTTTTCAATACATCATCTCCTTAGCAATCTTTTAATTTAATTTGACAGTCTATGGCTTGAGAAATCGGTGACAGAATGTTCGAAATGTCACCCGAAATCCCCAAAACTCTCATTTTTCCCAAGCAAAAAATATACTATCAAAAAATTAGGATTTTTAAGAGATTTTGTAAAATTCATCATAATCAAATCATAGCCATCCTTCAATCATATTTGACAGTTGTTGCCTATTTTGGAAATGTTAAAATTTCTTGGTTTCTCCTCTCATAAAAAGTTGTGGTAGAATTAATATTTAATTTTTCATTAAATTTTCAACGAAGCTATCTATATCGCTTTATATACAAGTCTGAACGAGGCCACTGTCTTGTCTACTGGCTTCGAAAATGGCAAGCCAGTTGACGAGCAATTTGCTCAGGTTTGTATGTGTTAGTAAGAAAATTTAAAGGTATTGTAACTTGTAAGCCAGTACTGGCTCGTGTAGCCTCAGGGTTAAAGAGAATAAATAAAAAAAAAAACTAACGATCCATTCCTTAATGTTTTTTTTTTTCGATTTCTATGCAGGTTTGGACTGACTCATTAAAATCAAACTCCCTTAAAACCAGAGGTATATCAATGCAACTGGTGGTGGAGAACGTGAAGACCACTTTTAAACGCCAATCGAAGAAGATGTGGCCCAGCTTGTAAATTAAAGGTATGCTTTCGAAGGAATTCCTGGAAGTGTATTTGACAAACACCAAGCAACTTCGAATAGACACCAGTTTTTCTACACAACAAAAGTTCGTTGCACAACATAAAGTCCACTGATGTAGCGTTTTTTAACCAAATAAAATGAAATCGTATCCAGTTGTAGTTTCTTTTTAATTATTTTATTTCAAATACATAAATAATTAACAATGACGTAGATATCCATAGTTCGACAGTAAACAAAAATAAATAGATTATTTACGAATTTGGGTGTGACGTTTAAAATGTTAAAAAACGACAGCTGAAATAAAAGATATAATTCCACAAAAGGTAAGGAAGTGGAGGAATCGATAATATAGTTCGTTTGACGTTCAGTAATTGAAATAAACGCGAACACGAATTCACCGTGAATCTTAGGCGTAAGCCAAATGAAGAGCTGATAGAAACAAAAAATTTAGGGCAACGGTTAACCATGGCGGTACGAGGATCGGTCATGGTTTGGGGTTGTATGGATGCATCGGGAGTTTGAAGTCTACGTTTTATCGATGGAATAATGGGCCAGCACATTTACTTGGAATCTTGAAGACAAACTTACATTTTAGTGCCGAGTTTTTTTTTTTGCACGAATCTTAAACTTGTCCTATACCACGTATATCACAAGTATAAATCGAGATAATAATTTTCCCTAACAATCAATTCTTGACCAGTGTCAAATCTTTCATACATTCCCCAACTTACAATTGTCCAGCGAATTGTTGGCTTGTAAATCGTGTACGGAGAAAAGCGAAAGAACCCGAATGATCAGAAACGAACTTGTGTGCGACTAGTAAAAATGCTAGTTGTCTCAATATGCAATTTATAAAGACAAAAAAACCAAACATTGGATGTGCATGATCAGGTGACCTCGGCGGCGCAATGCGTAGTGCATAGGCTTCAGAGGTAGCTGGTCTAGGTTCGATTCCAATTGACGGCACTAATCATTTATAAATTAAAATTGAACATGAAGACTAAGTACCACTAATAAGGAATCTGATGATTGGTGTGGCAGCCATGAAATTGCAATAATTCCAGCCAAATACAATGGTGGTAGCCCACTCAAGTGGTTGTTGAACATTCAATAATTCATAAATAATATAAATGACGGCAATAAATAATATAAATGCGAGTGTGTTATCACACAAAAAACCCAATTGAATATACCCTAACATTACGATGATGGAGAACGCGAAAAAAAGTGGGAAATTCTGTCCATCTGTCTGTCTGTATCTCGATCTGCAGTCTAAACGGCTGAAGCGATTTTCTTCAAACTTTGGACTTAAGGTTCTTAGGGGATTCCATAGAGGGGAAATTGAAATTTGATTTTCTCAAAAATTAACGGTACATACCTGCCATACAACCAATATACGAAATATGATTTATTTCAAAAACGGCTCTAACGATTTTTTGGAAAAAAGAAAAAAAATTACGAGCTACTATAATTAGGTACGATGTTCAAAAGGGTAGTTATGTGCATTCAAGAGGACACAAGCATCCGCAGGTTTTTCTCAAAACCCTCCTCTGTCTACCAACTCCTACTCTCACCTCCTAGTGGTGAACATCGGGTGTCTAGTACCTCAGCTGGAGTCGGGGTTTAAATCCCCGTGGAAAGCTGTTGGGGACAGCCAACGAGAGAGGGGGGGGGGAGTGTTCCTACTAAGGCACTTCTCCTTTCATCGAGGCGGCAGCGGACGTATTCTCTAGATGGAATCAACGGTGGCGTCTACAGTTCCAGTTAGGTTGAACTACTTAGTGAACACCTTATATGGGCTCCTTATAGGCCTGAGCTACAAATATGTCGTAGTAACATATTTGTAGCTCAGGCCTATAAGGAGCGGTTTATCCGGCTCCCTACCCTTGGAGTTATACGAAGGGTCTGGTCCTCCGGGTCGGGGGTTGTGCGTCGGGGTAACTTCCCTACCACCTAAAAAAAAGCTGTTCCGAATCAACAACAAGCCTCGGATATGGATGATTTTAAAGTTGACGACCCCAGCAAACGAAACAAGGACAATGAATTTCGGATCTGCACGTGGAACGTCCTGTCCTTATACAGAACACGTGCAGCCGAACAATTAGTGGAGAACCTGGGCAGGCTAAAGGCTGACGTAACAGCCATCCAGGAAGTGCGATGGGATAGAGAGGGCATACGGAGACTGAAATCGTGTGGCTCTCTGGTTGTGGTTTTGTGATAAGGGGAAGACTTTGGCAAGAAGTCTTGGGCTTCCGAAGTGTAAGCGAGCGCCTGGTCACAATCCGCATCAAAAGCAAATTTAAGAACATTTCGCTGATCTGTGTTCACGCCCCCCATGAAAGTAGAGAGGACTCAACCAAAGAAGCATTCTACTATCTCCTGGAGACAACGTATGATATGTGCCCGAAGTACGACGTGAAGATCATTCTTGGTGACTTCAGCGCAAGATTCGGAAAGGAGGGCATCTTTGGTTCGATAGTTGGAGGACACAGCCTACACGACGAAACTTCCGGCAACGGACACAGGCTGGCAGATTTTGCGGCGGGGCGAAATGTCATCATCTCTCCGTTAACGAAATCGACCACGTTGCGATAGACGCGAGACAAGCTTCCAGTATCTTGGACGTCCGAACGTTCCGAGGGGCCAACATTGACTCGGATCACTACCTGGTGGTAGCTAGACTACGTATGCGTATATCCATGACGCGACAACGCAGAGCAGATGCTGTGAAAAGATTCGATGTCGAGAAGCTTAAATCGCAAGAGACTGCCAGAACTTTTGCAGACCACGTAACTCTTAAGCTCTCAGGAGGTCCGCCACCAGCATCAATGCAGAGGACCAGTGGGAACACTGTCAACAAGCCATCAGAAGTGCCGCCTCTGATGTGCTGGGTTTCACTAGGCGAATATAACGAAACCCCTGGTTCGATGAAGAGTGCCGACTAGCGCATGCAGCTAAGGACGAGGCCTACCAGGCAATGCTGCAGACTCGAACAAGAGCTGCTGAGAGAGTGGCCCGGGAGCTCTACGGGCTGAAAAGAAAAGAGGAACGCGGACTTCTCAGGAGGAAAAAGGGAGAGCACGAGAAGCGGGCGGTAGAGTCTAATGAGGGCTGTAGCGGTAGGGGAGATGTTCGAAAATTTTATCAGAGGGTGAAGCGATCCACCCAAGGATTCAAGGCTAGAACGGAAGCCTGCCGAGATGAGAGTGGGAATATGGTAGTAGAGGATCTGGAAAGAACACTTCTACAGTCTAAACGGCTGAAGCGATTTTCTTCAAACTTTGGACTTAAGGTTCTTAGGGGATTCCATAGAGGGGAAATTGAAATTTGATTTTCTCAAAAATTAACGGTACATACCTGCCATACAACCAATATACGAAATATGATTTATTTCAAAAACGGCTCTAACGATTTTTTGGAAAAAAGAAAAAAATTACGAGCTACTATAATTAGGTACGATGTTCAAAAGGGTAGTTATGTGCATTCAAGAGGACACAAGCATCCACAGGTTTTTCTCAAAACCCTCCTCTGTCTACCAACTCCTACTCTCACCTCCTAGTGGTGAACATCGGGTGTCTAGTACCTCAGCTGGAGTCGGGGTTTAAATCCCCGTGGAAAGCTGTTGGGGACAGCCAACGAGAGAGGGGGGGGGAGTGTTCCTACTAAGGCACTTCTCCTTTCATCGAGGCGGCAGCGGACGTATTCTCTAGATGGAATCAACGGTGGCGTCTACAGTTCCAGGTAGGTTGAACTACTTAGTGAACACCTTATATGGGCTCCTTATAGGCCTGAGCTACAAATATGTCGTAGTAACATATTTGTAGCTCAGGCCTATAAGGAGCGGTTTATCCGGCTCCCTACCCTTGGAGTTATACGAAGGGTCTGGTCCTCCGGGTCGGGGGTTGTGCGTCGGGGTAACTTCCCTACCACCTAAAAAACAGCTGTTCCGAATCAACAACAAGCCACGGATATGGATGATTTTAAAGTTGACGACCCCAGCAAACGAAACAAGGACAATGAATTTCGGATCTGCACGTGGAACGTCCTGTCCTTATACAGAACACGTGCAGCCGAACAATTAGTGGAGAACCTGGACAGGCTAAAGGCTGACGTAACAGCCATCCAGGAAGTGCGATGGGATAGAGAGGGCATACGGAGACTGAAATCGTGTGGCTCTCTGGTTGTGGTTTTGTGATAAGGGGAAGACTTTGGCAAGAAGTCTTGGGCTTCCGAAGTGTAAGCGAGCGCCTGGTCACAATCCGCATCAAAAGCAAATTTAAGAACATTTCGCTGATCTGTGTTCACGCCCCCCATGAAAGTAGAGAGGACTCAACCAAAGAAGCATTCTACTATCTCCTGGAGACAACGTATGATATGTGCCCGAAGTACGACGTGAAGATCATTCTTGGTGACTTCAGCGCAAGATTCGGAAAGGAGGGCATCTTTGGTTCGATAGTTGGAGGACACAGCCTACACGACGAAACTTCCGGCAACGGACACAGGCTGGCAGATTTTGCGGCGGGGCGAAATGTCATCATCTCAAGCACCTACTTCCCACACCTCAATATACACAAGGGGACTTGGCGGTCTCGTGATCAACTAACCGTTAACGAAATCGACCACGTTGCGATAGACGCGAGACAAGCTTCCAGTATCTTGGACGTCCGAACGTTCCGAGGGGCCAACATTGACTCGGATCACTACCTGGTGGTAGCTAGACTACGTATGCGGATATCCATGACGCGACAACGCAGAGCAGATGCTGTGAAAAGATTCGATGTCGAGAAGCTTAAATCGCAAGAGACTGCCAGAACTTTTGCAGACCACGTAACTCTTAATCTCTCAGGAGGTCCGCCACCAGCATCAAGTGCAGAGGACCAGTGGAAACACTGTCAACAAGCCATCAGAAGTGCCGCCTCTGATGTGCTGGGTTTCACTAGGCGAATACAACGAAACCCCTGGTTCGATGAAGAGTGCCGACTAGCGCATGCAGCTAAGGACGAGGCCTACCAGGCAATGCTGCAGACTCGAACAAGAGCTGCTGAGAGAGTGGCCCGGGAGCTCAACGGGCTGAAAAGAAAAGAGGAACGCGGACTTCTCAGGAGGAAAAAGGGAGAGCACGAGAAGCGGGCGGTAGAGTCTAATGAGGGCTGTAGCGGTAGGGGAGATGTTCGAAAATTTTATCAGAGGGTGAAGCGATCCACCCAAGGATTCAAGGCTAGAACGGAAGCCTGCCGAGATGAGAGTGGGAATATGGTAGTAGAGGATCTGGAAAGAACACTTCTCTAGACTGTTTAATGGCGAAGACAGCCAAGATGCCGCTAATAGGCAGAACGCTCCATTCAACTTGGACGATGATGGCCAAGAGTTCCGTCCACGCGACCTAACCGAAGTGCGGCTGGCGATATCCAAACTTAAGTCGTACAAGGCTCGTGGTGCGGATGGCTTACAAGCCGAACTATTTACATCAGCGGGAGATGAATTGGCTAGGAGCATACACCAGCTCATCTCTAAAATTTCGTCGGATGAAAGTATGCCCGATGAATGGAACCTCGGTATAGTGTGCCCCATCCATAAAAAAGGAGATGTTCTGAAATGTACCAACTACAGAGGAATTAGTCTCCTAAACGTCGCTTATAAAATCTTGTCGGCCATCCTGTGTGCCCGCTTAAAACCTTTTGTCAACGATCTGATCTGCCCCTATCAGTGTGGTTTTAGGACAGGCAAGTCAACCGTCGACCAAATGTTCACACTCCGACAGATTTTAGAAAAATCCCGGGAATTCCAGATTGATACACACCACCTTTTTATCGATTTTAAAGTCGCGTATGATAGCGTGAATAGGGACGAATTATACAGAGCCATGTCGAGTCTCGGCATCCCTGCTAAACTCGTCCGCCTGTGCAGGATGACGATGGAGAAATCTCGCTGCTCCGTCAAAATTGGTAAGAACACCACCGATTCCTTTGATGTTGAGAAAGGATTGAGGCAAGGCGACGCGTTATCATGCAACCTATTCAACATCGTTCTTGAAGCCATTGTACGCAACGCACATGTCAACACCAGCGGTACAATCTATCAAAAGTCCGTTCAATTGCTTGCGTATGCGGATGACATAGACATTGTCGGCAGAACGGAGCGAGCTGTGGCAGGGGCATTTGCGAGCATTGAATCGGAGGCGGCTAAAATGGGATTGGCGGTTAATGAGGACAAGGCGAAGTATATGCTGTCATTGAGAGAGGAATCTCAACATCGTCGACTCGGGCAAAATATCACGATGGACAGATATAACTTCGAAGTTGTCAAGGACTTTGTCGACCTGGGCTCCACTATTACATCGCAGAATGACATCAGTGCAGAGAACAAGCGAACAATTACTCTTGCCAACCGCTGTTTCTTCGGTCTAAGAAGGCATTTAAGAAGTAGGGCCCTCTCTCAGAGAACCAAGGAGACTTTATACAAGACCCTAATCATCCCGGTCCTGCTTTATGGGTCAGAAGCATGGATACTGAAAGATTCAGATACAAATCTGCTAGGGTGCTTTGAGAGGAAGATTCTTCGTGTGATTTTCGGTCCGGTGTGTATCGAAGGAGTATGGAGGAGAAGATTCAACGACGAGCTATACGGGCTATACAGCGACGTTGACCTGGTGAAAAAGCACGTGGAGCGTATGGACAGCAACGCACCTGCCCGACGAGTCTTCGAATCCAACCCCGATGGGGTACGCAGCAGAGGAAGAACCCGTAACAGGTGGCGCAATTAAGTGAATGACGACACCAAAGCACTCGGTGTGCGCAACTGGAAGCGGCTAGCTAGGGACAGAGCTGGCTGGAGGGGCTTGTTAGTTGAGGCCGAAGCCCAACCTGGGCTTTGAGCGCCATCAAAAGTAAGTAAGAATAATTAGGTACTACAGTTTATATTTAGCTTGCTTTGCTTTAGGTCCTCGGACCTACTACGTCCGTGATGTTTCCCTTAAGGGACATAGGGCCTTCACTACTCCTACGTGACATCATGTACGATTTCTGGAAATGTATTTCAGCTCTCTCCAACTTTTCCCCAGTAGTCGTGCCGATTCCTGTTCGACCGTTCTTTGCCATGTACTTCTAGGCCGGCCCTCCTGTGTGAGCGGGTTCCACTGCATTGCTTAAGATACCGATCGCCTTTTCAAAGCGTATGGGCAATCCACTGCCACTTTCTTCTTCGTATAATGGAGTCTATGGGCTCCTGACCCGTTCTCGCATGAAGTTCGGTATTGGAGATACGGTTGGGCCAGAAATTCCTCAAAATGTTTCGTAGACATCTATTAACGAACGTTTGCAGCTTTCTAGTGACTGTGTCAGTGACTTTCCAAGTGCTGCACCCGTAAAGCAGCACGGATTCAACATTGGATCGGAACAGTCGTAGCTTGGTCTTTAAGCTAAATGAGTTGTTTCTCCATATTTTAAACAGCATTATGAACGCAGCCTTTGCTTTTCTGATTCGGCTGTTTACGTCCAGTTCAGTTCTGCCACCCGTAGAGACAATACTCCCAAGATATTGGAAATCCTCTACCATCTCTACCGGTTGTCCAGAAATATTTACTTGGTGAGAAAGTTCCAAGGCTGATCCTTTTAATTTTTGCCGAGTTGATCTTAAGCCCTACGATTTCTGCTTCTCTCTCCACCCTTGCTGTCATTTGATGGAGATCCATGATCCTATGAGAGAGTAAGCATCTGTCGTCCGCGTAGTCCAGATGTTTGAGGTGAGACTGCAGTGTCCACTGAATTCTTCCAATTTCATTTGACAAAGCTGCGTGCAGTACGCCACTTATCACCAACAGGAACAGTATTAGTGACAGTATACAGCCTTGTCTCACCCAAATTAGGATTTCAAACTCCTCTGACAGCCTACCTTTGTGCAAAACGTGAAATTTGGATCCATCATATGTAGCCTTGATAATAGCAATCAATTTATCTGGGATGCCCCTCCTTCGCAAAGCGAGCCAAATAAATTCTCTATTGACACTGTCGAACAGTCGAACGCCTTTTAAAAATCGATGAACAGCAGGTGAAGTGGTGATCGATATTCAACGCACTGTTCGATGATGATCCGCAAGGTATTGATGTGATCCACACAGGAAAATCCAGTGCGGAATCCTGCTTGTTCGGCGTCGAGTGTGTCTTCGAGGTGGTCTTTAATTCGGTCCTATACTATCCTTGCTATTATCTTGGCAACTGCAGGCAGAACGCATATTGTGAGATCTCCTTTCTTTGGGAGCTTGACAATCATTCCTTTTGTCCACTCTTCAGGAAAGCTCTCTGTTTCTCAAGCTCTCTTAATAAGTGAGTTCAGTAGCTCGCTCGATATTGTTGTTCTTCAGTGCTTTGATGGCAGTGATAATTTCTTCTTTACTGGGTGGTACGTTGCGTATTCGGGAAATTGTTACTTCGGGTGGCTTAGTGGGAATAGGGTTAACTTCACTTGCGAAAATGCGGTTTAAAACCGCAGAAAAGTGTTCCCCCCACCTTTTGAGCTGATCCTCATCCGAAATTAGCAGGGATCCGTTTGTGTCTTTAACCAGTTAACCAGGTGTTGTTTAGAGTTCTGGACACCAGTGAGCTCTTTGGTAATTCTGTAAACGGTCCTACTGTCACACCTACTAGCGGCTTCTTCTGCTTCTGTAGCCAATGCGTTGATGTAGTTACGCTTATCACGTCGCACACTACGGTGAACTTCCCTCATCTTCATGCGGTACGTAGACTCAAGCTCGTTTCTCCCTGCTGCTGGGGTAGCTGCGATGCGAGCTTTAAGGTGTTTCCTTTCTGCGATCCTTGCCCAAGTTTCGTCGGAAAGCCAAGCACTATTTCTTCCTTGCGCCCGGCCGACTATACTTTCAGCACCGGATATGAATACATTTTTCACAGCACACCAACGATTTTCGATGGATGTGGTTTCCGTGCCGCTGATTGCGTTCAATCCTTTTGAAAGGTGGTCCCCTAGTTGTTGGCGCACTGCGGGATCCTTTAGTCTATCTGTATTAAACTTGGGCATTTGAGTGTTTCCTTGGGATCTCCGAACTGCAGCTGTACGCAATCTTACGGTAGCAACCATCAGATGGTGGTCCCGGGCCATTCCCATGTCAGCACCTATTCTGTTACGGACGTCCTGGAGACTGCTTCTAAAATGCATGCCTAAGCCCAGTGTTGTCAGTGCCAACCTTGGCATTTAAGTCTCCCATCACTATAATTCTCCTCGTGGATTGCTATCATAAGCAGCACTCAGTCAGTTATAAAAGGCCTCCTTCTCCTCGTCAGAAGAGAGCGTAAGTTGATGGTGACACGACGTACTCTAGTCCGGAACTTGGCTTTCAGGATCCTGTCACCTAAAAGCTCCCAGGAAACTTTTGAGAGCTGTTTTGGAAAGCAGCAATCCAACGCCAGATTCCCGAGCGCTTCCAGGTGTTTTTTCGGAATAGAAAAGTACAGTGTTACGGGTTGGTGACTTAAACTTCCTCGAGCCCAGCCATCTAACTTCATTTATCCCTAAGATGTCCATCCTATACCGCATGAATTCCTTCTCTAATTGAAGGAATCTGGCATACTGAGGACCCTCTTTTCCATCGTCAAGAAGCGTCTTCACATTCCAGAAACCAATCTTTGTCCGGGTACAATAGCCAAAAGTCGTCAACGAGTTATCATTAATATTCCGAGGCGTAGTGTTGGTTTCGCTAGCGGGTTGGTTTCAATTGCGGAGAATGCTAACCTCCGTAACCTATCCTAGAAAGCTATGCCTTTTCGCACTTGTAATTTTGGCCTATTTATGTATATTGGGATACACAAATAGTTGCCCGGGGACAAACACGAGGAGGTAAAACAAGCACTTCATCGTGACTGATTGTTGCGCTACTGGCCCAGACCAAGTACTGGGCAATCAATAGTTTCCCGATCAGGCACGATGCAGGTTGGTAGAAAAAAAATGTATAACTTTTTATTTTTACGACTTTTATTCATGTAAAACCCACTTAAGAGAAACCCGCTTAAGAGAAAACCCCGCTTATCTGGAACACTTTTTTCATCCCCGAGTATTTGTTGGCCAATTAGCTTTAAAATATCCCGCTTAAGCGAAACTCGCTTAATTGAAAAACCCGGATAACTGAAACATATTTTTAGTTAAATTTTATATTTTTCGTCGAAAAAAACTCTCTTTAGTGAACAAATAAAGATAATAAACTAGAGCTAATATAATCATTGTTGGTAATGGGGCCCATACACGACACAGACACGTCGCTGCAGACCAATACATTTTGTTGTTGTGCGCAGACCACCTGCGTCGTGTGTATCCATGTCGACTGCTTGCAGCGGCCGTCTGCGTGAATACAAATTTTTTTTAAAACACGCAGACATGTCGTTGGTCTGCAACGACATGTCTGTGTCGTGTGTGGAGAACTGTGCACAGACGAGCGAGAAAATTTGTGGAAAAACATGAAAAACAACAGTGAAAGAAATTTTTTTAAACAATTCCTAGGTCTAAATTCTTGTTCTTTGTCCTTATTTTTATTTATTTATTTATTTATTTATTGTGACAAAAGGGACTTAATTTTAAGATTACATCTTTTAGATAATTAAGCTTTTCGTTCCTTGATTTATATTTTGTCTTGTTTTTATTGTCAAATCAATGAAAACAGCAGCACAATCAGTATCCGGTATCCCCCATTTTTCCGACCCGACGACCACGACGAAACGATACAAAGTAATGTCTGTGCAGATTGTCTGCACCGTGTGTGGCGAAGGCATGTTTGCACAGACTACAATTTGCAGCGACGCGACGTGTCTGTGTCGTGTATTTTAAATTTTTGCCAGGCAACTCCAAAAGATAAATACAATTGTTTCTAGCTTAAAATCTCAGCTTTGTGGTATTTTTAAATCCGCTTAAGCTACTTTTAAGTTGTTAGCTACGGAGCTAGTTTGTGCGATCAAGTCGTTTTTTTCTATTGGAAATAAACAATCACGTTAAATTTTTTAAATAAAAAAAAAATATATCAAATATTGAACAGTTTCTTTTCATGGTGACTGTAGGTACCTACTTTACAGAATGCGTTCACGAGAAAAAAAAAATGAACAAAAAAATCTCTGTAAAAAATATTTTCAGCAGTCCTCTCTGTCCATTTTTTTTTTTCAAGGAACGGAGACAAATAATAACAACAAAGCTCTGCGGAAGCAATCATCTGTTTGCAGTTTGCAGAAGATTTGCGTTCTAGAAAATAAAATTTATTGCATTCAATATGATGCAGGATATAAATTGCATTCATAACAATGTATCATCTCTTAGATTTTGGGGTGGTGGTTATTAGGTGTGATAGTAGTGATATGTGAAATTGTTGGTATGGATAGTTCTTCATCTGCGGTGTAATTATTTTGAGAGTATTATATTTTTTTGAAGAATAAGAGAATTTTTGAAAGAAATAAAAATATTATTTATCTTGTACAAAGTTGTCAAGCCAGATGTCAGGATGATTGCAATACACATATTTAATACAAATAACTGTTCTTTAGTGTTTATCTTTAATACCTAAAAGGTTATTGATCTGGTTATCTCGTTGCAATCATCAGACAGTTAATAACTAAGTTAAACCAACAAGGAAGGTGGTTTAGCGAGGGGTTAAATAAGAAAAGTAAATATACATTTTAATTCACGAGTCATCTCTCAATCCATGCTTACACGAGAACTCGAAAGTTACAGGTGAGTTATGCGCTGTTTTTATCAATGTGACTGTGTATAGTAATGGTAATAATATTAAGTCGTTAACAAAAAAAAAAAAACAATAAGAACGAGTTAAAAAAGCAATTTTGAATTTTATTGATTTAATACAAAAATTGTGGAAATAAAGGACAATGGCAATTTTTGTATTGGAGATGGCTCTCAGACCAATAACGACGTGTCATATATCATTGAAAATGTATTTTTTCGTAGATCAATTGTTTATATGGCGACAAGTATCAATTTGCTGTGTGAAACATGTTATGGACATACAAGTAGAACGGAGTAGGAAAAGGTACGACATACGTTACAAACGCAGCGGAACGTAAAAAAATATGCGCGAAGAGAAGTGGGTGAAGGAGGTTAACAAAGAATCTTCATTTTTATATAATCGATCAATCGCTAGTTGGCCTTGAGCTGCGCAGAATGCATTTCAATTAATCGCGGCTAATTAATCTGGAAAGCTCTAAAGTGATCTAATACGGTTATTAACTTTTTGTTTGTGATTTAAATGGAAGGGCATTATAATTTGTCTGTTATTTTTATTTGCCAACATGGGCTTCATAATCGAGGGTATCAACAACAACTTCTTACAGAGATTATTATTCAAGGTCAATCTGCGATGGCTGACCGTGAACACCCAATTGAAGAGATTTGCGAAATTTTATTGCGGGGTACATGTACGAAAAACGAAATGGTCTTTACACAGAAAAAATATTTCAAGAGAATTCCGTTAATATATTAACTATTGGCCCCCTAATTGGTTGATAAGAGGTCGTTCCTATTCACGGCATGTCAGGGGAAGAACATATTACTGTTGCATTATTAGTTCAATAATAAGACCGCTTTCACACAAGCAAACTGAGTTGACAGAAACTAGCTAGTTTGTAGGCAAGAAGGGTGTGGAGGGGATATTTTTCGTCTTCCTTTTACGCCCTTCACGTCTACAAACTAAAAATCGCCAGCAACTCAGTTTCCTTGTATGAAAGGAGTCTAATTTACTTGTACTAGCCGACACTCTTGATGGGATCCAATTTGAGCCCAAAACCATCTCTGTAGACAGAATGTTTTCCAAAATACAGCATTTCAAAATTAAGCGATACAAAAAAAAATTAACAAGTAGTAGATATTATCAAACAGTATAATGGAAAATAAAGAATGGTTGACATAAATGCATCAAAGTACTGGAGGGTGTAGGTTGAGCCAAAATACTAGGACATTCATACCGGAAGGGGGGTCTATATACCCCCGTTACGATTGGGAGAGGCAATTATCTAAAAAAATGACTTAAGGTAGAAACAACACTATTGAAAGACAATGCTTACACCCAAAATATTCTCCTATAGCTGACCTTAAGCCCAGAACCCCATTCTTGAATCTTGTTTTTAAATAAAGTTATTTTAATCGAAAGTTTTTGAGAATTCCAAATTCAAAATATTGAAAAGGCAAACTGCTCCAAGGATCCTGTTTCTACTAAGTAAATAGTAGAAAATTCTTTTTCAGAATGTAGAGTTTGGAAATTAATTTCTCAAAACTATCGATTATAACAACTTAATTGAAAAAGAGAAATCAAGAATGGGTTTCTGTGCTTAAGATAAGCTATAGGAGAATATTGTGGGTAGTGCCATTGTGTTCAATAGTGTTGTTTCTACCTTAAGTCATTTTTCTGGATAATTGCCCCTCCCATCTTAACGGGGGTATATAGACCCCCCTTCCGATATGATTGTCATATTCTATTGGCCCAATCTACACTCTCCAGTGCTTTGATGCATTTATGTCAACCATTCTTTTTTTTCCATTATACTGTTTGATAACACTACTTTTCTATATTAAATTTTGTATCGCTAAATTTTGAATTGCTGTATTTTGGAAACCATTGGGTGTACAGAGTTGGCTACGGCCTCAAGTTGAAGGAAATTAAGTTACTTTGAATTCATAAAACAATACTTTTATTTAAAATTAATTATTTGGGACTAAAATTACCAATAACTAAAAAAAGCACGAACAAATATGAAGCTGATATATATTTTTTTAATTAGTTTTTAGCATTTCAAAATTTACTTTTTTTAAACGAGCAGATAGACCAAACTAACGGTTAAAAAAAAATTGCGCTCTGTAGAACAGACCTTTTTCTAGTTTTTTTTTTATTATTAAGCGTTTTTAACAATGAAACATAAAAAAAGAACAACAGAACTTTAACCCCTTATAACTTCGGATCATGAATGCTACTTTAAAAAAAAGTACACAGAAAATATTAGTTTTCCAATCTCTAGAGGCGATGTTTTTTATTTTTTTTTTTCATGTTCTTAAGACAAAACGAAAAAAATAACAAAAAGGCCAGTCGGCAGGTTTATTAATTTGCAAAAAAATTACGAAATCGATAAAATTAAAATATCTTTTCAAATATAACTCCGACAAAATTGAATTTTGGTGGAGGGCTTCATTTTGATGTCTGACGCATTTTTGTAATAAAAACCTTAAATTTAGGCAAAGACTTTCGATTTTGTAGGGTGAAAGGGGAAAAGTCCAGTATTTTTGAAAATGAAAGCATCAGGATTTTTAAGACTTGTATTTGGAAAAACGGTAGCCATTAAAATTCCGCACAAAAAAGACCAACCACTTTTTTCGCCGGAGCAAGAGATTTTGAAAGAACAGGGACAAAATGTGGCTTTACTTTAATGTGGTATTTTCCACACCGTTGCATTTGCGCTCATTTGTCTCAAAATCCATTAGTCTAACAAAAAAATTTTATTTACCTATTCTTTGTAAAATATTATAAGCTACAATTTTTCCAAAAATATTTCTAAAAAAAAACCTGATGCTTTTCGAGAAATTTTCAAAAATACTGGACTTATCCCCTTTCACCCTACAAAATCGAAAGTCCTTGCCCAAATTTAAGGTTTTTATTACAAAAATGCGTAAGACATCAAAATGAAGCCCTCAACCAAAATTCAGATTTGTCGGAGTTATATTTGAAAAGATATTTTAATTTTATCGATATACTTGAACAAAAATGTTCTATTTTTGTTTTATTTTTAACCTGTTTTATTGGATTCAAACGCTTACAACTTTCTATCTGAGCACCTCCTTAGCAAGTTGTATACTTTTTTATAAACTACAGAAAAACGGGATATTTTTGGAAGATGAAACCTGTATTTTGTCATACGAATTTTATTCGTGGAGCTCTTAAAAGATTGATGTCAAAAATTAAGTTTGATCAAAGTTCGAGTTTATCTTTTAGTTTGTAGGCAAATGGTGATGTACATGAACATTTTTTTATTCGGTAAAATAAGTCAAACTTTAGCCAAAGTTTTGGTGCAAAAGTTGTAAAAAACAAAAGTCAATTATGGACAGGGTGAGCAAAAAACTGGTTCAAAGTGAAGTTTTTTAAAATTTCGAAAAATAGCCGTTACTCGAAAACTGTTATGATTCGGTATGAACAAGTTACAAAATTCTGAAAGGTCATGACCTGGTCTATCACCATATTCAGTTTTGACCATCCTTTACGGGACACCCTGTATATAAACAAAAATTGTACGATTAGTCGTTCTCGAGATATAAGCTAAATCGCGTTTTTCAAAATTGTGGCTGACGCACAACAATTAAAGCCGTGCCGATTTTTTCTATACTCAGAGACAACCCATTTACCAATTTCAATCATAAAATTCGAGCGGTATTTTTTTGCAAATTAATAAGCCTGCCGACTTTGTCTTTTTGTTAATTTTTTCGTTTTGTTATACCTAATGCTAGGCAAGAATAAATGGCTTAAGAACATGAAAAAAAAAAATAAAAAACATCGCCTCCAGAGATTGGAAAACTAAATTTTTCTGTGTACTTTTTTTTAAAGTAGCATTCATGATCCGAAGTTATAAGTGGTTAAAGTTCTGTTGTTCTTTTTTTATGTTTCATTGTTAAAAACGCTTAATAATAAAAAAAAAACAAACTAAGTAACATCGCCTCTAGAAAAAGGTCTGTTCTACACAGCGCAATTTTTTTTTTTAACCGTTAGTTTGGTCTATCTGGTCGTTTAAAAAAAAGTAAATTTTAAAATGTTAAAAACTAATTAAAATATAACGGGATGCAAATTTGAAAAAGTAACGGACATCGCCCGTGAAAATTATTTGCACAACATTTTGGTATTTGAAATTTTCCAATATCATTGATACTTTTCGAGGTCTGCTACTTTAAAAGAAAAAAATCCTCGGATGCAGCGATCTTCAGCTTCATGAACAAACCGCGGTTTTTCTGATTTTTGACCATGAAGCGGTCGCCGCTCGAGGTCAAAAACTTAGGTTATTTACAAGGCCAATATCCTGAACAACTCAGCAAAAAATCAGAAATACCAGATTTGACGCTAACGGTACCTTCCATACAAATGACAAAGTTACTGGACTATAGTACGTTTTCAATAAAAGCTACATAATACTAGGTGTGACAAAAATTTAGAGCGTGTCAGTTAGGCCAAGACAATTAAGAAATCTAATTGAAGGGGGGGTCTATTCACAAAATAAGGTATGCCATCTGATTTGTAGATATGAATTTATGAAGAAAAAAAAAATCAAAAATTGTTACAGTGGTTTCTTAAAAATTGAAGCGCTTAGAAGATGAAGGATGTAGCGACATTTTTAAACATTTGAGTTATAAGCATTCACAGTTTATTGCCTATAACTTTTTTTAATGAAAATGATAAAAATACTGTATGGATAATTTGAAGTCGATAAAACTGAGATGAATTAGATTTTAGGAATATTTTTTATTTAACGCAATTGATTGTTGAGATATTTACACTTTTGTGCATTTAATACCTCTATCTAGGAACTTTTTTGTATTTAATTTAATTGTTTTTTTGATAAAGGTTTTAGGTGACTTTTTGATATGTTGTAATTTACTTAATTTTTGTTTGTTTTTTCTCTTTACCTTCTCCAGGGCCTGCTTAAATTGCATGTAAATAAAACCATTGATGTTCTACACAAACGAATTTCATCTATTCTTTTAAATTTTTAAAATTTTCTGCAGAAAGTTGTTTCAATTTGTTCTCTCTTTCGTATTTAATTACAAGATGTATTAAAATGTTATACAAGAAGTATTAAAATCTAATACAAGATGTATTAAAATCTAATACAAGATGTACTAAAATCTAATACAAGATGTATTAAAATCTCATACAAAAATGTACTAAAATCTAATACAAGTTGTATAAAAATCTAATACAAGATGTATTCAAATCTAATACAAATGTATTAAAATCTTATACAAGATGTATTAAAATCTAATACAAAATGTATTAAAATCTAATACAAAATGTATTAAAATCTAATATAAAAATGTATTAAAATCTAATACAAGATGTATTAAAATCTAATACAAGATGTATTAAAATCTAATACAAGATATATTAAAATTTAATACAAAAATGTATTAATATCTAATACAAGATATATTCAAATCTAATACAAGATGTATTAAAAACTAATACAAGATGTATTAAAATCTAATACAAGATGTATTAAAATCTAATACAAAATTTATTAAAATCTAATACAAAAATGTATTAAAATCTAATACAAGATGTATTACAATCTAATTCAAGATGTTTTAAAATCTAATACAAGATGTATTAAAAACTAATAAAAGATGTATTAAAATTTAATACAAAATTTATTAAAATCTAATACAAGATGTATTAAAATCTAATGCAAGATGTATTAAAATCTAATACAAAAATGTATTAATGTCTAATACAAGATATATTGAAATCTAATACAAGATGTATTAAAATCTAATACAAGATGTATTAAAATCTAATACAAGATGTATTAGATTCTAATACAAGATGTATTAATATCTAATACAAAATGTATTAAAATCTAATACAAAAATGTATTAAAATCTAATACAAGATGTATTAAAATCTTATTCAAGATGTATTAAAATCGAATACAAGATGTATTAAAATCTAATACAAAAATGTATTCAAATCTAATACAAGATGTATTAAAATCTAATGCAAGATGTATTAAAATCTAATACAATATGTATTAAAATCTAGTACAAGATGTATTAAAATCTAATACAAAATGTATTAAAATCTAATACAAGATGTATTAAAATCTAATACAAAAATGTATTAAAATCTAGTTTTTAGCTATTGAAAGCTCTCAAAAAACTAATTAAGCGTTTAAAAGGCCGCATTGTCATCCGAAGCTTATTTGCGGAACTGTAGGCATGCAAAAATAACTAAGGTTTTAAAACTCAACAAAATTAATTTGCATAAAAAAAATTCTCAAATTCAAATTCCACAACGTTAACCGTATACCCCTACGAGCCTTTTTTGGAAAGTTATAGCCATATGAAGACTTTTAGTTTTGGGTCGAAAATAAAAGAATGATAAGAGAATGACTTGCCCCCTCTAGAGCTGAATGAGATTGTTCACTTAAAGCTCATCCTTCAAATTTAGTTCTTTGATAAACTAAAGTATTTCGAGTATTTTCAGGGAGGGTAGTTCCTTCTCCTCTATCTGGTGACTTCCTAAATATTTATGTCTTAAATGCACAAGTGCGTGGCATTTGCCTAATATGTGGTCAGGTGTTTCCTCCTGGATATTGCAGAATCTACAAGTTGCACTGCTCACTAAGCCGAGAATACTGAGTTGTCTCTTTAGTTTGTAGTGACCAGTGAGTAAACCCGTTATTATTCTTAGGCTGTCCCTGCTGAGATTTATGTAGGCTTTGTAGCGTTCTTGGCTATTGTAGTTCCCAAGTAGTAGTTTGGCCTGCTTCAGTTTTGGGAGTTCTTTCCAAATTTTGGATCTATTTGCCTCCTCTTCTGATTTGATCTTTTTTTTATCACATTTTCATATAATCCGCAATAGAGCTCAGGCCCTGTTGGGGGGGGGGTTGTTGCTCCTATTTTGGCTAGGAAGTTATCCTTCTCTTTACCATCGATACCCACGGGACCCGGTACCCAATAGAGTTAGACATTGTTATTTTTGCCCAGTTCATTTAACCTCCGCAAGACCGCTTGAGGACTGTCCCATCGGCACTGATAGTTTGGTTCTTGGCTCAGTCCTTTCAGACGTTCTCGATCCATCAGTATACCATTTGACTATACAAGTTTTCTGCTGGGGTGTTCGTCACGCAATTTCGAACTTAAGCTGTGATAGTGTCCTGAAGCAAATAGAATTCAACTTGACTTCCGTCATTTTTGTCACACCTTTAAGGTCAATTTAACACCCATCCGTCAAGGGTATCGGCTATGTATTGGCATGGGTTTTACTTTTTACAACATCACGCAAATGACTTGACTTTTATTGTCGTTGGCTCTAAGACTAATAGATGTGTGTGAAAAATAACGCTTACAAATTGTGCGTAAGACTATACAAAATTTAGCCATCATGTTAAGCCACCTGCGTCGGAATATTCAAATTTGAAGTAGTGTGTATGGCTTCTGCCTCTTGCCTGCACATGCACTGATTTTTGTGGTGTTCATCTATAATGTCGCGAAAAACAGTGTTGTCATTGCCAGTCACTTGGGGATTTGTTCATGAATAAATGAAAATGAATTTTGGATAAAGGTTTCAAGTGCTCACATAACACCTTTCATATAAAAGTTCAGATAAAATTATTTTTGTATATTCAACAGGGACGCTACAAAATATAAATATTTCTTGCCGCTCTTTTGACATTTCTCTTCAGTAAGGTTTGCCATTTCATGATGCAAAAGATATACGAGCCAACAACGAGTTCAAATTATTAAAATTTACTACCGAAATTCGGAGTCAGTGGCCTCAACGTTAAGAGCGCTACGTCCAATTTATGGTCGTCATAACCATCCTAGCAGTTCAACAATTGAGCGTCTAGTTGAATCCATAGGCACAGTACAAAATGTTCCTGTGCCAGTGAGACAAAGAAGTGCCCGTAGTGTCGAGAATATTGCTGCCGCTGAGGCTTCAGTTGCAGAAAACTCAAATGTGTCTCTCACACGTCGTTCTCAAGCGTTGGGCATCTCTGTGACGTCGTTGTGGCGAATTTTGCGAAAAGATCTTGGCCTACATCCTAACAAGATTAAATTAACGCAAGAACTGAAGCCGCTTGACCACCAAAAGCGCCGTATGTTCGTGAATTGGGCTGAGCAACAACTTGAAAATGATTCGGATTTTCATCGAAAAATCATCTTCAGCGATAAGGCTCATTTCTGGCTGAATGGCTTCGTCAATAAACAAAATATGCGGTATTGGTCAGGCAGCAATTCACACGTACTCCATGAGTCATAATTGCATCCCGAAAAAATTACGGTTTGGTGTGGTTTATGGGCCGGCGGCGTCATTGGGCCGTACTTCTTCCGTGATGATCAAGACCGACACGTTACTGTGAATGGGGATCGCTACCGTCCAATGATAACCGAATATTTTTGGCCCCAATTGGATGATATGGACTTGGAGGACATGTGGTCCAACAGTACGGCGCCACAAGCCACACAGCGAATGTCACAATCAATTTATTGGAAACCAAGTTTGGAGAACGTGTTATCTCGCGAAATGGTCCAGTCGCTTGGCCGCCTCGGTCGTGCGATTTGACGCCGTTAGACTATTTCCTGTGGGGCTACGTCAAGTCTATGGTCTATGCCAACAAGCCAGCGACGTTTAATGAACTTTGTACGAATATCGAACGTGAAGTTGCAGCAGTATCGGCCGATTTATGCTTGAAAACCGTCGAAAATTGGGTTCAGCGTCTGGACTTCTGCAAGCGTGCCCGTGGAGGCCATGCAAAAGAAATCGAATTCCATACATAATGGCATCGAACGTTCTTTCACATGAATAAAGAACTTTTGTAGCGCTCTTATTGAAAGACCCGATATAAAGGACTTAAGCGCATTTAACACATTCATCCACAAAGTTTATTACCAAAGTGATTGCATGTAACACCTACATCTTTGGTTAAATATGAATCTAGAGGCGATAGAAGAGTACAGACGAATCAGTAATTTAAGTTTTGAGATAAGACTTTCCATCTGTTGGAAAAAAGACAAATTTCAAAAAAAGTCACTTATCACCTTCATCTTCTAAGCGCTTCAATTAATTATTTATATAAAAGATTTTCAAAAATAAAATATAAACCACATTTTTGAAAACTTTTAGTATTTATTAAAATACAATTTTATACAAAATAAAAAAATATTCATGAGCCCGTTTTTTTAAGATATTGAATTTTCAAAAAGAAAAACATCAACATTTTTATAAAAATCCAAAAATAATTTTTTCGAGTATACAAAGTTTGGTTGAAATCGGTGAAGGCGTTAAGGAGAAATTTGAAAATCAAAAAATCGTTTCTATTATAGGTACCGTTAATAACGGTTATTGGTCAAATTTTTGTTTATCATCATATTGACCATATCTTTACCTAATTATAAACGCACATCTTTTTATCAAAATTCTTGAAGCCATTTTCTAGAGAAATAGATTTTTCTTAATGGTTTTTCAACATTTGTATGGAAGGTACCCCTAGTTTTTAAATTAAGAAACATGATTTTTTTTAGGTATATTTTACACCTAGTTTTAAAAATATTGTCCAAGTCATTTTCAAAATATTTAGTTTTCAAAAAAAAAATAATTTTAATTTTTAAAATATTTAAAAAAAAGTTTTTTTTTAATTTTTAAAATATTTTTTTTTTTTTAATTTTTGTTCACAATAATGTTTATACTTTTTGGAAGATTAACCATTAATAAAATTACAACATAACTGTTTTCCAGAAAATCACAAACCAAACAAATTTTTGTATACTATAGGTACCAAAAATAACCAATTTTTGAAAATAAAAAAAAATATTTTAAAGTAATATTTTCTTATTTTAATTATTTGAATTTTCTTAACAAAATCCCCAAAGCCGTTTTTGAGAAAAATATTATTTTCTTTTTTGGCGAAAAAAAATTGTATGGTAGTTACATACCGTTATTTTTGGTCCTACAAAAATTAAAAAAAAAATTGGGCATATTAGTCAAAAAAGTCCATGTACCAAGTTTGAAGAAAATAATCCATCCATTTACGCTGTATGGGCGAGGACAGACAGACAGACCAAAGAATAAAAAAAAAAAAAAATTAAATAACAAAATAGTTTTTTTTATTCAAAATTTTAGGTTATTCAGATTTGTTTTCAAAATTAAATCCTACCTAAACACTGAATTCCAGATAGTTTTCAGTGTTTTCTAAAAAATTTATTGAAATGCTCGTACCCCTGATAAGAAATTTGGAAAATCTCTATTTTCAACTACCTGCCATCGCAAAAGGCTAAGAAAAAAACCTGACAGACTTTTTATTCCGATATCATATCACAAAATATGCCGCTTTAAACCCTTATACTCAGATTTTTGTTGTACCTACATCCAGTCCCAAAATTTGCTGTCGGCTCTTGTAGTATAAGAAGAATCCGGCTAAATGATCATTTGAGCAACCTGTTCGTTACCATCCCCTTCATTTTTCCTTATGTTGACTTTATTATTACTTGCAATATACGTAGTATATTATATATATATATATATACAAAAATTGATTTATTTCAAAAACGGCTCTAACGATTTTCAAAAAAAAAATAGGAAGTACTAAAATTACTAATATAAATATTTTGGTAGAAAAAAAAATTGTATAACGGTTATTAACGGTACCTGTCATACAACCGATTTTTTGGTTTTCTTTGGACTTGAGCTTCTTATGGAATTCCCTAGAGTGGAAATTGAAAAAATTTTTTTTTGCTCAAAAAATAACGGTACCTGTCATACAACCAATATACAAAAATTGATTTATTTCAAAAACGGCTCTAACGATTTTCAAAAAAAAATAGGAAGTACTAAAATTACTAATATAAATATTTTGGTAGAAAAAAAAAATTGTATAACGGTTATTAACGGTACCTGTCATATAACCGATTTTTTGGTTTTCAAATTTCTCGTTAACTCCTACACCGCTTTTAACCAAAATTTTGAAACAAAACTTCGCTTACAATTCTAACAATTTTGCATTTACAAATTTTCGAAAACATAATATTGTTTTTTTTTTTTGAAAATTCAATATCTAGGAAAGGGGCTAATGAATTTTTTTTTAATTTTTTGAAAAATTGTATTTTATTAAATCCTAAAAGTTGGCATACCAAATTTTATTTTGAAAAAATGTTCAAGATTTTTTATATATAAAAATTTAATTTAAAAAAAATCGCTCTAACGATTTTTGAATTTTTATTTTTCATAAATTAATACTTATTAAGCAAATCAGATGGCATACTTTTTTTTGAGCTCTATCTGTTTTAGCTATTAAAATAACGGATTTATAATAATTCATGTAATCATTTATATTTTAATTTTTTTTTTTAATAATGTTATGGAACCAATAAATATTTACATTGTCTTTTTCAAGCTACGTTAAAGTTGTAAGCTACGAGAGCAAGTTTTGACCGATCCAATCATTCTCATTTTTTAATTTGAAATGAAAAATAGTTTGAAATCTTGACGTTGAAAATAAATATATGCATAAAGATAAAATTAGAGAAGGGTAGGTTTTGTTTTCGTAAGAAAAGTATAGATAAACATTTAATAAACAGCTGAAGATAAAGCTATAGTATCACAACATCTTAACGAAAAAAAAAACTTGTTCGATTTGTCCTTTAAGAACCCTTACTATGTTTGTATCTTATATCTACATTGTTCAATAATTAAGAATAATTCCTGAAGTCAATGAACTGAAATATTGCCTAGGTTATACATAAAAAAAATTCTTTTTAATTGTCTATCTTTCGAAGGATAGAAATGATATAATAATGTTTTTGTTGCCTTTGGACAATCAAATTTCAACGAATTTATGTACGTGTGACGCGTCCTACATACAAAGTTAAATACATACATTTTTATTTCTTCCGTCGTCACTTGGATATTATTGAATTAATTATAGCATGGTGAGAGAAATTCCTATTGTAATAAAAGTATAAGCCAAATTAATGCCATAATAATTCCCAAACAAAATAAAACAAAATTTTTATTATTATCATTATTTTGTATTCATTGTTGAATTTTTTATTAGTATCATAATATTGGTGGACCAAATCATATAGCAGTTAATATAGCAATGTTGGTGTTGGACTAGGTGCCTACCGTAAATTAGATTAAACCTAAGGAGTTTGAAAATCCACACGCAAAGTAAACAAAAAGTAGATAATCAGTTTAATTGGTAGGTATCTATAAAGGTATACGATATTCGAATAATAATTTATTTATACTTTTTATTTCATTTTCTTTGTCTTTCTCGAAATGTCTCCCCCAAAGGTAAGTAGATATGGGTTCTGTCATTTTTAATAAATTTATAACAAAGAACAAAAACAACACAGAGCTATAATTGTAAAAGTTTTCAAATTCAAAGAAATTCCACCTGTCACCTGTGGCTTTACCGAATTTAAGCAAAGTCATTTAAGACAATTTGCTGAAATATGGTATAATAATTTTTTAACATTTGTTTTTGAAAGGCGAACTGGGCGGGAATATTATTGTAGGTATTTGATTTTTTCGTTCTTGAGTTGAGTGAGCATGGGGGTTGTATTGCAAGATATATTATGATAATACAAGTCATATAATTAAAATTAATGGCAATTATAATGAATGTAGCTCATATCTCTCATATCTATTATTAAAGCTTCATTAAATCAAAGTCTTGGAAAATCATTGGCGCAACATTTTAAACAACTTAATGTTAGCATTCTTATTAATGCTTAGTACATAAAGTTAGGGTTAACATTTTTTAACTTGCAAACTTGCGATATACATTGTACTATAGAGCAAGTTTTGGATTTGTAAAAAAAATCGAACTCGAGATAAAAATGTTCCCTAACACTACGATGATAGAGAACGCGAAAAAATTGGGTTCCGTAATTCTGTCTGTCTGTCAGTCTGTCCGTCTGTCTGTCTGTCTGTCTGTCTATCTGTCTCTGTCTGTCTCTGTCTGTCTGTCTGTACCTCGACCTGAAGCATATAAATCACTTAAGCGATTTTCTTCAAACTTTGGACTTAGGTTTTTAGGAGATTTCCTAGAGGTAAAAAAAGAGGATTATGAACAAAAATGCAAAGACCTGTCCGTTCTCTATTCAATAAAGCTCTTACGAGCCTTTTTTGGAAAGTTATAGCTATATTTTAGTTTTGGGTCGAAAATAAGGAAACTACTTTGAATTCAAATATCTTCGCAACCAGACCTCATAAAATGTTCTAGTTTTCAGCTATGGATAGCTCTGTAAGTATCCAAACATAACCAAGGTTTTAAAACTCATAAAAAATAACTTTGGATGCAAATATTCCAAAAACTAGAGCTTGTAGAAGGGTTTGCTTTGGATGTGCTGATAGCATTTGACAATACCTTTCTATTTATGTGCATTTCAATGGGTTCCAGAGACTTTCGTAAAAAAATGATTTTTTGGACATAGGGTCAAGTCGGCTGATATGCCACCACGGGGGATATGGCATTTTTTCAATATTTCCCACTTATGACTTTTTTTCTAACGGTGATTTTTTTGTAAGATTATTTTTTTGTGTTTTTTGTAAATTTAGTGCCGAAACGAAAGTATTCGGTTTCATGTCTTCGTTTTAACGGAAAAACAAAGAGTGAATCGTGTATGTACGTTTCTTTTTACCGCTATAACTGCACATACGTAAACGTTCTTTTCATTTCAAATAACAGTGGCAATGTCCAAAAGGTGATATGGCTCCAAATTTAGTACATTTACACTGGTGCCATATCACCCCTTTCTGACTCTAATAAATGTTTGGCATTCATTTTAGAACAGCTTTCTTGTAACTTTCGAGTGCATGAAGTGCAAAATTTGTCAAGTCCCATTGCATTTTACGTATATAAACAACAACTGTGACAAAAAATCACTTAAAAAGTAAAGTTCCATATCACCCGCCAGCAGGTGCCATATCACCCGCCATTTTTTTCACTTGTCATTTTTGTAATGCATTTTGTTATTGAAAAATAAAAATATGTTTTGCATTGTGAAATCTCCTAGTAATCCATTTTTGTTTGTTTTATAAATTAGCTACAGATTATATAAATCTATGTTTGAAATGATTATCCTTTTTACTTTTAAGGTTATAAGAAAAACAAAAAAGGGGTACCATATCTTCCGCCTTTACCCTAAGTGGTTAGTCCATGCTTTTTTCAAAAACCAATTAAAAAACATTGCTCCAATCAGTAAATGTTTGAACTGCAATGCAAAGACCTGTCCGTTTTCTATTGAACAACGTCAACCGCAAGCTCTTACGAGCCTTTTTTGGAAAGTTGTAATAGCCATACAAAGACTTTTAGTTTTTGGTCGAAAATAATGGAATTATTTCGAATTCAAATATCTTAGCAACCAGGCCTCATAGAATGTTCTAATTTTCAGCTATGTATAGCTCTCAAAAAACTTATTAA
This sequence comes from Melangyna quadrimaculata, assembly GCA_949320155.1. Taxonomy (NCBI): domain Eukaryota; kingdom Metazoa; phylum Arthropoda; class Insecta; order Diptera; family Syrphidae; genus Melangyna; species Melangyna quadrimaculata. Next base: position 205,077,833 of record OX439483.1, on the reverse strand, counting down.
GCGCCAGTTTGTTCACAGCTAATCATCTTTAATCCATGATTAGTGGAGCTGGGAAATCCTCAAATGTGTTCGTTGATCAAATTTTTTTATTTTAATTCAAAGTATGAGTTGCTAATCATGGATTTCACTAATCAGCCGATTTTGGTTGATTAGCGTTGTTTAATTAAAGTCTTTGAAAGTGACATACTAAATTTTACCCACTGTGAAGAAACATGGCCCTTCGAGTTTTAAAAACTGCAATGTCTTCTGAGGCTTATTTAACTGTAGGCACCCAAAGATAACCAGGGTTTAAAAACTCAAAAAAATAGCTTTGTATGCAAATATTCCAAAAACTACAGCTTTTAGAAGGGTTTGCTTTGGATGTGCTGATAGCATTTGACAATACCTTTTCTATTTATGTGCATTTCAATGGGTTCCAGTTAAATCAGTTATTTCAAAGCAATTTCGGGTATATAACGAATGACCTGTTAAACAAATTCATCAACATTGATGCGAAAAAGAAATTTTTTCTGCAAATTTAGAAATTAGTTCAATTCGATACTAATGAATGCGTAGTAGGTTTGCAATGTTTTCTGTATTCTTTATCTAATACAAAATTCTGTGATTCAAAATTCTTTAAATGATAAAAAAAAATGTTTGATACAAACTTTTTTTATCAGTTACAGAATTTTGAAATACAGAATTTTGAAATAGCTACAGAATTATGGAAAAATATAATATTGGATTTCCAGAGTTTTAAAATACAGAATTTTGGATTACAGAATTTTGGAAACGGAATTTTGGCACATACAGAATTGAAGCGCTTAGAAGATGAAGGACGTAAGCGACATTTTTAAACATTTGAGTTATAAGCATTTAAAGTTTATTGCCTATAACTTTTTTTATGAAAATAATAAAAATACTGTATGGATAATTTAAAGTCAATAAAACTCAGGTGAATTTAATTTTAGGAATCTTTTTTATTTAACGGAAATAGTTGTTGAGATATTTACAATTTTGTGCATTTAACACCTTCTTGTAGGAACTTTTTTGAATTAAATTTAATTTTGTTTTTATTAAGGTGTTAAGTGACTTTTTGATATGTTGTAATTTACTTATTTTTTGTTTGTTTTTTCTCTTTCCCTTCTCGAGTATCTGCTGAAATTGCATTTAAATAAAACAATTGATTTTCTACACGAACGAAATTCATCTGTTCTTTTAAATTTTTAATTTTTTCTGCAGAAAGTTGTTTCAATTTGTTTTCTCTTGGCATAAAATTTTGGCATTATAGTCAGGACGTTTGTTGCTATAATAACCTTACTATAAGAAACATAGTTATCATAGCATTCTTTGAAAAGGTAAGAACCATACTCCCTGCGAATCCATTTTAATGAAACGCTAAATTGAACCTTGCAATAAAGTAAAAATAAAATTAGTCTGCTGGGGTGTTCTTCACGGAATTTCGGTCTGCGTTTTTGAACTTTAGCCTGTGAGAGTGTCCTGAAGCAAATGTTAAGCAAATGACTTGACTTCTGTCATTTTTGTCACACCTAAGGTCAATTTAACACCCATTCGTCAAGGGTATCGGCTATGTTTTGGTATGGGTTACAACATTACGCAAATGACTTGACTCTTAATGTCGTTGGCTCTTAGACTAATAGATATGTGTGAAAAATAACGCTTTCAAATTGTGCGTAAGACTATACAAAATTTAGCCATCATGTTAAGCCACCTGCGTCGGAATATTCAAATTTGAAGTAGTGTGTGTTGGCTGGTGCCTCTTGCCTGCTCATGCACTGATTTTTGTGGAGTTCACCTATAATGTCTTATCTTATAGTGCCCACTTAACACCTTTATGCGTGAAATGAAAAGTTCAGATAAAATTATTTTGTATAAAGGACTTAATATAAAGGACTTAAGCGCATTTAACACATTCATCCACAAAGTTTATTTTTAAAGTGATTTGGTGTTATACACCTTCATCTTTGGCTAAATATGAATCTAGAGACGATAGAAGAGTACAGACGAGTCAGAAATTTAAGTTTTCATATAACATTTTTATCTGTAGGTAAAAAGCCAAATTTCAAAAAATGTCACTTAACACCTTCATCTTCTAAGCGCTTCAATTATTATCAGAACCCTTTATAAACAGTGTTCTAGTTAAAAAGTCAGTCGCATTCCCCTTCTTAAGCAATTCAAACGTAGTGCTTGCGCTTTTCGGAAAGTTAGTCAGTTTGACCTTGAGCCCAATTTCAGACGTACTACCGTTAAGTATGTAGAGATTCTTTCTTAAGTCGAACAACAAAGATGTGGAATACTTTACCTTGCCCTATTTTATCCCACTCCAGCATTTTAATATTAAGAACTTAAAAACCAATGTGCATCGGTATCTCCATTCAAATCCTTCCTTATTTTCCCAAAGCTCACACTATACTCGTTCATATAAAGAGTAGCCAAAACCGCTTAGGTGCACGCTCTATAAAAAAAAAACGGTAAATTAAAGTGTCAGTTTCGGTTTTTAGTTGCTATTATTTGATGTCCTCATCCACTTTGTGCATGAATTTAAGAAAACATTCAACATATTGAAGGAACATAGTTTAATAATACTTATACCTATGTATGTATACAAAGCAAAAGCAGCAACATTGTTGATAATCTTCTGTTTCCTCTCTCAAACAAAAACGAATAGGGATTATCATTACCTATATACATATTTGATTTGACTTAACTTGCATATACTTGTGTTTGTATATATGTTCATCATTTGAAAGAGCAATTGCTTCTTTGCTACAATCGGCAAAGGCAACTTTGTCACGGTCATTACTTATTCTAAATGTTTTCTAATCAGAACAGGATTCCCTATAATCAGTTTAATTTCCATCAGCAACAGGTTCTCATAAAAACAATTCATCATTAATATAAATTATAAATGATCCTTTTCTTCGGACATGGTATTTTCAGACTATTAAGCTGCATACTTAGGTACATCCATTTGAAGTTCACAGTAAATATTTACATGTTTCCATTTCGTAAACACGTCTGCCTGTTTTTATGGCCCTTTTTAAATATACCCGTATACTTCAATAAACCAAACCAATGATGATGATAACAATCCTAAAATAAATGACTTCTCTCCCAAACCCAAGCTATATAATTTTGCCTTAAATTCAAGAAGAAACACTGCAAGAGATGGTCAGTGATTAATGAGTTACTGTCATTGCCAGGAATCCGTTTATCTCCATGCTGCAAATAAGCTGAAGGTAAAACCTTTCTTCAGCAAAAGCACACAAAAGCAAGTTAAGATTTTGCTTCTACATTTGGGTAGGTATATCTGATCGGCAATCTATCAACTTCTTTATCATGGTCAAGTTGAATATTTTCTTCTTCGAGACAATATCAACTCCTTCCCACCCAGCTCGTCCGAATAACAAAAACAAATCATGTCAGAAACCTTAGCTACAACACTATACCTACCTAAATTATTGGAAACTTTTGATTTTAGAAACTCAACATGGAAAATATCCTTGGACATGGAGAAAAACATCGCAGTTTTGTCATGGTGGGGGCCGTGCGACTCTCCCAGCTCTATAAGGCCACGATGGGTTGTGGAAGGTATTTTCTACAGCGGCGGCGCATGACGGAGTCATCAACTTTTCTCTTGGCCTTTGAAGCCTGGAGACTAACATAGGATGCTAATAATCCTCACAACAAGGACGACGGCCACACGTGGAGAATGATATGTGCTCTCATGTGCCGAACAGCTCGGTTCTCGGAAAAGCAATTCTAAAGCGTGTATCGGGATGTGGGTGGCTCGAGTATTACATATACTCCGCCTTAGGAGAATGACAGTGAGAGCAAGTGCGTTAATATTGTTTGCTTTGATTGTACTTTGTTTGTTCATCCGACCATTTGCCAAATCATGTGTGTGAGTGTTTGTTTGTTTAGAGATAGCAAGGACCAAGACTCTTTGTGCCCTCTTCTTCAATAATTTTTTTGCTAAACAAACAAAAATTATACACAATTGAAGGATTGTCTCATTGGGACTTTGATTTTATATAGACCTACTCGTATTCAGTGTTCTATTGTTCTTTAATTTATGTAATGAGTAATGACAATGAGGGTTTTATTGATGTTGTTTTTGTTATTGTATAAGTTTGTTTGTTTATTTGACATAAATGAAAGGGCGACAAAAAAATCACAACAAGAGAGTATAAAAACACGACTCGGTGTCACGTTGCAGATGTTGATAGCTAAGCTACATTTACCAAAGTAATTAGAATTCCAAACTAAATGGAATATTTAATAAAAGACTCATTATCTCACCTTTAAGCAATAAGAATTACTCTTTCATTTTCTCTTACATGGAAAATGTCTTTAACTGTTTGCTATTTGATTTGTTGCGTACTATTTTATCTATTTTCTGACCTATGTATGTAAAGAGTGACTAATTAGAGGTATTTTTTTCTTTTTAATGGGAAATCACACAAAAAATTTAAATATTTAGTGAAATCTTTATTATTAATCTAAGGAACCATTCTTGACATTCACTTTTTAAAGATATTTAATCCCTTTCAAATCTTGGTCGCAAGCAACTGCTCCGTCGGCGCACAGTGGCCCGTTTATGCAAAAGTGCTTGGAAAATTAATTTTTCGGGTGGGTCTATAATGCAAAACTTTTAAACACATGGAATTAAGAAATGTTTGGAGCTCTAGAAATCGAAAAAAATATTTCATTTGGATTATTGGTTTGGCTCGTAGAGCGCATCAAAGTTGCTTAATTTTGATGGTGAGGAAAAAAAATGTTTTTTTTTCATTACTTAGCTTTGAGTGTACAAACTAGGAAAAGACCGTAAAAAAACAATTTTTGTATATATCGTCGCTCTTTAAGAAAACCGGCATAACTCAAAAAACACGATTTTTGAGTTAATGACGCCTCCACTAAAAAAAATTCTCTATCTTTCTGTCAAACTGGCATTAATGTAGCACTTAGGAATCCCGCCAGATGGACTTTGGTCCAATTGGCACATCCTTCGTTTTCACTGTTTTTTTATGATCAACAATGACATAATTTAGTTTCTGCCATTTGCTTGAGTTGAACGGAAGTGTTTTTATGTGACGAAGTGGCATAAATACGTGTTTTTCCAAAGATTTATCGTTAAATTTCAGCGAAAAAAGAACTAACTTGTATTGGGCCAGTTTTCGCAATAAAGTAAGTACAGTTTTATAAATTATTTTATGTTTTAAAACAAAATGTTCCACTTAAAAAAAACTGTGTTTTGCAATGGCACTTTTCAAACTTATGCCGTTTTTCTTTATAATATTTTTGACTAATCATATAAAATAAATTTTACTTCAATATGTTTTATCAAGTTATGCCATTATTTTCTTTTGCCAACGTAGTGTTGAGAAAAGCTTATGTGAATAACATAATTTTTTTCCGGAAAAATTACTTAATTGGGAGAGGGTTTGGGAAATCTTTTATTTTTGCACTTTTTTCACACATTTTTTTTATTTATTTTGTTGAATTCCAATAAATAAAATATTCAAGTAGCTAACCGTTTGTTTAAAAAAAAAAATAAAAAAAATCTAAATATTAAAAAAAAAAAATAAAACAATGAAAAATCGTATGACTAAAAAACTTTAAACTCATTTTCTGAAGAATCAAGTTTTTTGAGTTATGCCGGTTTTCTTTTAGAGCGACGATATGTACTTGTTAATTACTTAAATAATTTTTTTTAAGCAGTTTAATTTAATGTTTTTTGAAACACTACTTTTTGCACACTTTTTCGAATTTAAGTTGAGCAGAAAAAAAAAAAGATTTAAGAGACCTAAAACCAAACTCGACAAATAAGAAATCAGCTGCATTCATTTCCATAGAGCTGCGCTAGAGAGATTTGATTTGAAGAAGTCGTCAATTTTGTTTGCGTTTTTTTTTTCAAGGGTAAACAAAAATTGGAAAATATAGTTTCTTTGTTCCGAAGGTATGAGTGTTGAATTTAAATTAAATGATTTCGTAATTTAAAAGGAAAAACATATTTTATGTTCACTATCTAAATTTTTTGAAACGGGTTAGTTCATTTGTTTGTAGTCGCTTATAAAACTTTTTAGAATGTAGGAATGTTTTTTTTTAGGGGTATTATTAATTATGCACAGGTATTTGAGTTGATAAGTGCTTTAAACCGGATTACATAATTTTCAAATATTTAAAGTTTTTAGGTAGACAGATACTAGATAAAAGTTTTAAACGAATTAACAGAAACAAAGTCTACGTAGTCATGTCCGATATGCAAAAGGACACAAAAAGGCTTCAATAATAATCCAGATTAATCAAATTACGATGAACATTACTACGAATATGTAATCCCATTGCATGCTAGAATCAGAAGCATGGAATTTATTTTGAAATTGGCGTATACACTTCGACAAGACGGAGAGGAAATTGTTGAATTTATTGGAAGGAGGCAGAAAAAAGAGGATAACAAGAGGTCCAGACGCGTTTTCACGATGGGCTTGTGCTTGATGTGGACAAACCAACACAATGATTTGGACAAGCCAATGATGGAGACACTTAAAGGAGATTTTTGAACATTCACAAGCTACCGCTCGAATAACTGGAGTCAATATATAGGTTTTAATGAGGTTAAAACTAATACTTAATGTTTTGAATGGCAATGTAACAGCGGAGCTAATTAAACGAAAGTATGCTAGAAAACAGCTTACATCTACTATTCATAAAATTTTGGGTCAAAGCAAAAATATCATAGAATAGAATATCATTCACTAACACTTGGAGGATTGTCAGAAGAAGCCCAGGAGTCCAAAAATAAAGACTTCCAGAATTACAGATATCAAAATACGTGCAAAGTTTCAAGGATTCAGCAGAATGAAGACTTATTTGACATGCTTGCTTGCTTCATCCCTGAGTAAGAAACCAAAAATATCTGACAGTAGAATACTCTCCGGAAATTATGAATTTATTACACATTACCCCGGACTTAAGATGATAGTTTCAAAGGAATCTAAAATTTTGTATGTAAATGTTTGGTATGTTTAATTTTTGTTTCCACTGTTTGACTTGTAATATATCTCTGAAATATTTAATAAATGTTCTCTTGTGTACCAAGAAATAAAAAAATCACTTAATAAACAAAAAAATATGACATTTTTCCCCACTGTTTCTCTCAAATTGGTTTTTATTTTTTTTCTCCCTACTGTTTCAATTAAATTGTACTCAGTTCAAAAGTTGACTTTTGACCTTTGTAAGGGGCCAGTTATAGCTATCATTGAAAACCATCATTGAAAAAATTAACTGTTTGTTTTGAGACCTTTCGAAAGTTTAATCATTGAATATTTTAATGCAGAAATATAGCTTACGACTTTTAAATTATTTCACTTTCAAAAAAAATTCATTTTGACCCATATCTTCCCCATAACGAAACTTTTAATTTTTTCAATGATCATTGGTAAGGTAGTTCATCATTGAAGAATTAAAAGTTACGTTATGGGGAAGATATGGGTCAAAATGAATTTTTTTTGAAAGAGAAATAATTTTGAAGTCGTAAGCTATATATCTGCATTAAAATATTGAATGATTAAACTTTCGAAAGGTCTCAAAATCAACAGTTAACTTTTTCAATGATGGTTTTCAATGATAGCTATAACTGGCACTTAAGGTAGAAAAACAATTATGTTAATCACCTTAACTCAAATTTCTTATTTCAACAGCAAATTCTGAAACAGCCTGTGAATTTTTTTTTTAAACTCACCACTTTCAAATTTGGAAATTTCTTTCAAGATAAAAAAAAATTGTGGCGATATCTTCATTGGTGTTCTGATTTTAGCAACTAAAAAAGTCAATATGGGCCACTGTACGTGTACGCCATAGCTCGTCAATGTGGACGTTTCAATTTTCGATGACGCGTTCGAGCATATTCTTCGGAATCTCGCGAATAACACAGGTAATGTTGGCCTTCAATGCTTCAACAGTATCTGGCATATCCACAATCACATTGAACTTTACGAAGCCACAAAGGAAAAAGTCTAACGGTGTGATATCGCATGATCTTGCTGGCCAATTCACTGGTCCGAAGCATAAAATTAATTGTTGATCGAAGCAGTCTCTCAATCAGCCCTACTGTGAGTTCCGCTTGAAAGAAATTCCGTCCGGTAAAAAATACATTTCATTCTTCCCTGAGAAATGTTCCCTGTTCGTAAAAATTCCATTATTGGCAATTTTTTCGTGCGAAATATGTCATGTCATTTACAGAAAGATTTCCATTTAATTTTTGGTGGCGAACGAGGCCACACTTGTTGTAAAATGGAAGGTGAAACTAGCAATAGCTTTTAAGAACCCGGGCGAACAAAACATTTTCGGGTGAAATGTTTTCCGGGTGAATCTCAGAATAGGGCTGAATGTGTCCATTGTTTCACGGTCTGTATGGCAAGCTGCGCCGCGCTTCGGGCTTTAATTTCAGCGTTAAAATAGTCCATTATCATGGCGCGATAACCAGCATCATTTACAGTAACGTTGGCATCAGCCTCATTTTATAAAATCACACCACACGGTTGTATCCATTGAGCATAGAAATGGGCCTCATCGCTGAACAAAATGTTGGTCGAATACAGTGGATCTTCAATAAGTCTCTCGAGAGCCCATTTTCAAACGCTGTTCGGGTGTAAGTGTAAATCCATGATGAAATGTCAATGAATACTGAATAAAACACACATGTCATACAAAGGCCTTTTTGTGACTAACATGAGTAACATTGTTCAAAGAGCCATAACTAAAACCAACGATTTCTTAGGACGTACGATTCAAAGTTGTTCTTCCTGGATCTTTTCATATGTCATATTTTAAAACATAAATTCTATAATAATTAGATCTGTCATAACTCATAATAGCCCAGTCAATAATTAAAAAAAAATGGACACGACTGGATCGCACAAAACTTGCTCTCGTAGCTAACAACTTTAACGTAGCTTGAAATAGTCAACGTAAATATGTATTGGTTCCATAACATTATGATATAATTACAAAAAAAAAGTTTTAAAAACAATAAATTATTACTATGAATTATTATAAATTAGTTATTTTAATAGCTAAAACTGATACAGCTCAAAAAAAAAGTACGCCATCTGATTTGTTTAATAAATATGAATTTATGAAAAAAAAAATTCAAAAATCGTTAGAGCGGTTTTTTTTTTAATTATTTTTTTTATATATAAAAATTCTTAAACATTTTTCAAAATAAAATTTGGTATGCCAACTCTTAGTATTTAATAAAATACAATTTTTCACAAAGTCAAAAAAAAATCATTAGCCCGCTTTTAAGATATTGAATTTTCAAAAAAAAAAATTCAATATTTTTTAAAAGTCCAAAAATTATTTTTTCCAACTTAAGTGTCCTACTTTGACCACAGCAATGATGCAAACATTGCTTGTTGCACTTAGTTAACATCATATTTCTTGCCAAAACTATTTGACCGATTTGGATCGAATTTTTGAATTTCGTCTTGTAATACTCTAGACTATTTGATTCCAAATTTTTACCAGAATTGGAAAATTTTTGACCGTTTTTTTGAGTGCTTCAAAATTACTTAGTTTTTCAGATTTTTGTTTTAATTTCCTGGTTAGATAACAACACAAATATAACATGCATGAATTTAAAACTAACCCCTTGAACACAATGCAAGTCGCTGGTCGCGGTAAAAATCGCTGTAGCACAAACTGTCATTAAAATCGCTCACTAGGTCGCAAAGGTCGTCCACAATGGTGTAGCGCAGAAAGAACGTTCTTTTGACATTTAGATTTGTTTGGGTTCGTTCAGATGTTTGGAATTCTAATTTTTACAAGTCGTGTTCCATATGTTGCTTTCATTTCTATTACAAATGCGAGACTATCATGTTTCTCTTCTAATAAATAAAACACAAAGTTTGCCGGTATTTGACACAACAGAAAACAAACAAACAAAATTCAACATGGAAGAGCACAACACAGAATATTTTATTGAAAAATAGAACGCACGATACTATTTGATAGCTATTTCAGCTATGGCTTCAGTTCCAGTTGCGGCACTCTTTTGTGTTCATTTTGCAAAAAGTGCAAACGTGGAAAAAAATATCTATTATAAGAAAAAAAAAAATTGAAAATCGTGTATGGTGACTAAAATTATCTGTCAACAATTTTCGCATGTTTTTTTTGCAAACAGTTGTCTTTGGCATAGATGTTTATATCTCACTTTGGCACTTTTTGGAAAAAGTAGGTCTATGTAGTTAAACCTTGCCCTTGACAGATACAAAAATGGAAGGAGAAAAGGACAACAGTATCTAGAAAAATTCCATCAGTTTTATAAATGTTAAGAATTTGTTTATTTGTTTCTTTTTTTCATCCAAGCCCATTGGAGCTTTCATACAAAATGGCCTCACTTGTAGCGTAAACACTGCGCAATTTTAAAATTAAGTACTCAAAGTTGTGCAATTTTGAGCTCAGTGACAACATACTCAAATTATTAATAATAAGACTTTATTCAAATGCTTTTTTTCTACAATCATTGCAATCGAAATCAATTTTTTCCCAAATTTCAGTTCATAATAAACATGACAAAATAACTCAATGTGTTGAACGAACCCAATGTCTAGTTTACATACAGTGTTTTGAACAAACCCACAGAAATGTCAAAAAGTAGCGCGACTAAAAGCAGAAAGTTGAAAATTATTCAACTCTGGCGACAGCGATCGCCTCAGCTACAGCTTCTCATTGTGGCGCTGTGTACTGTTTTCGTATATTTTAACTTTGACAGTGCGACAAGCGGCCGCTACAGCGACTCCATTCTGCTCGGGCAGTAATGTGGGCTTGTAGAAAATTTTATAACAAACATGTTTAAAGTGGCTGGTTTTTTCATAAGTTGCATATTTTCAAAGTTATAAAGGAAAATGTCGGACAAAATGGCGTGAATTTAGCGTTTTTCCTGCAGCGAGCACAGGTTTTTCGAAGTTGCAAACTTAGCTACAGACTACTTTAACATGCCCCAACAACATATCAAAAATGCAGAACTTCATCGCGCTTTGCGAATTTATTGTCGAATTTGACTGGGCTATAATTATTAAAGTGTATGGAGACATCGTAAAAAGTTTATTTAAATTTTTTTTATTTAAACGAATGACATGGAGTATACGGAGAAATGTCACGCCATAAGAGTAAAAAGATGCCCTTTTTGCCTTTGGTCTCAAAATCTGTAAAAAGTAAGCAAACTAAGACTTTTCGTAGACTGATTTTTAAGGAATAAAAAGCGTATCTATTATTAATTGCGGCATTTGAAACGATGCGATGGAAGTAACACGTAGCGTAATGGTTTTTGCTTTATACGTTACGTTGGAGGTCTGAGCCCGAATTACGTGCAATGAGTCACTGTAACACGCTATCGAACTATTGAATGAACGATAATTGACCGAAAAATTTAAGCAAAAATAACTAATTTTAATGAATTTTTAAACAACAACAACAACAACAACTTAAAGGCGCTACCACCAATTGTTAAGCTGGAGATATAGCTATTTCGTGCTTTGCTACTTTTATACTCATCAGTCTCATCACTCATCAGGATTCGAACCCACGCATATCAGATTTTCTCAGTCTTAGCAGTCGTGTGCACTACGCACTCAACCGCTTAAGACCACTGACGTCACAGGTCGAGATGTGTTATTTGTTTATCAAATGCCTTTGAGCATCAGCATTTTTATAAGCGCCTTTAAGTATGCTATCTTGTTCCGCCTCCACTTTTCTTCATACCTTATTTCGATAGACTACAATTCGCAGTACGTATCAAAGGGGGAGAGGTTGGAAGATCGGTAACGAACCAGACTATTAAGTTATTATTGTTATTATTGTACTATTCGTACTATAATGTCAGCTTATTAGGCTTGACCATTCTTTATTCCGTCAATTTCATTGAATTTTTGAACAACTACAGCAACAGCGCTACCACCAATTATATATATATCTCCAGCCAAACAATTGGTGGTAGCGCCTTTAAGTTGTTGTTGTTGTTCACAAATTCAATGAAATTGACGGAATAAAGAATGGTCAAGCCTAATAAGCTGAAATTCTAATACGAATAGTACAATAATACCTAACTAATTTTAATTTTTTTTTTCTAAATTGCTCATAACTTTTTTTTAGCAAAGGTTTGCGCAAAACATATCAGAATTAAACAAAGAAGACGCTCAAACCTTTAATATTAAGCTAAGAAGCTTGAAATTTTCAAGTGTGGTGGCTTTCATTGTTCAAGAAGAATTCGGCTAAATGATCATTTTAGCAAGCAGTTCATTACAATCAACATCGAATTTTCTTGTTTTACTAAGAAATTGGTTTCTTTATATTTAAATATCATTAAAAGTTTATAGTCTGAGAGCTAGTGAACATTTACTCAGTGTTTTAAACCGCTTTAAATTTTGTGCCCATGTCGTTTGTATCAGTGCAAGCTACATGTCATCGGTCTGGCAGCGATATCGCGGCCCCAACACCACTAAAATGCACTTTCAAAGTGCAACAACAAAAATAATCCCTCTAAAAGAGCTTTACAAGGCTCCAAATTTTCATCCCTAAATCCTTGTGCCTATGCTAACTAGAATCCATCGGTCTGGCAGCGATACCGTGGACCTAACACCAGTAAAATATTATTTCAAAATACACTTTCAAAATGCATTTATGTCGTCATTGGTCTTTGGTATTGCTGCCAGACCGATGGATTCTGGTTTGTATAGACACAAGGCTTTATTGATACAAATTTGGAGCCGAATAAAGCTCTTTTAGTGGGATTATGTTTGTTGTTGCACTTTGAAAGTGCATTTTAGTGGTGTTGTGGCCGCGATATAGCTGCCAGACCGATGACATATAGCTTTCACTGATACAAACGACATGTCCAAAAAATTTGAAGCGGTATAAAACACTTTGAGTAAATGTTCACCAGCTCTCGGGCCTTAAGTCTTCAGTTTTCCACTATGAACTGATAAGAGCGTTGAATTTTGAAAATAAAATAGAGTAAACATACAAAAGTAGTAGCCCGTAGCGTAATGGTTAGTGCGTTCGACTGTCACGCTGGAGGTGTGGGATCGCTTCCCAGCCTTTCAAAATGCTTTTTTGTGGTCATTGGTCTGTGGTATTGCTGCCAGACCGATGGATTCTGGTTTGTATAGACACAAGGCTTTATTGATACAAATTTGGAGCCGAATAAAGCTCTTTTAGTGGGATTATGTTTGTTGTTGCACTTTGGAAGTGCATTTTAGTGGTGTTGTGGCCGCGATATAGCTGCCAGACCGATGACATATAGCTTGCACTGATACGTTTGCGTTTGATTGTCGCTCGCTGATGATGGTTCCGCAGCTGAGAACCGAAATGCATACGTGCTAATAAAAGAAATAAAATTTTAAATAATAAAAAAGTTTTTTGGTTTTTTATATTTTTCAATTTTTTCTTTTAACGATCTTTGCGGTCAATAAGGTGTTAAAACATTCAATTTATTAATCTGACCACAAATACGGCTATCATTCACGTTTAAATTGTGAATTAAATTACAAACGACATGTCCAAAAAATTTGAAGCGGTATAAAACACTTTGAGTAAATGTTCACCAGCTCTCGGGCCTTAAGTCTTCAGTTTTCCACTATGAACTGATAAGAGCGTTGAATTTTGAAAATAAAATAGAGTAAACATACAAAAGTAGTAGCCCGTAGCGTAAAACTAAAACTAAAAAGTTTATTTTCAGGGCTACTGCCTCTTGCGAGGAATTGACAAATCCTCCAAGAGTATCACTTGTCACGAATAAGTGCTTCTCGTCTAGCCGTTCGGATTCGGCATAAAATTGTAGGTCCCTTCCATTCCTGTCGAAAGGCGCACACAGGAATGGTTGCGAGTTGTTAGTCACTAGGCCCTGGTTCTTCATGAGCCGTTGTGCCACCCGATTTATTTTTAAACATACAAAAAAAATGGAGCTTCAAAATTAATTTTTAAAGACTCTTCATTAAAACTGTTTATTTAAAAATAAAATAGAAGAAGAAATTTCTGGCTTTAAAGAAAGGTATAACAAGGCATTTTAAGTATTACCGTTGATTTTTTAATAGTATTTTTTTTTTAAAGGCAAACTAAACGAGGGGAATAGACCCCCTCTCTCTTTTGTCATGTCTCAATCAAACCCACACGGTCGAGTTCCTTGTCACACATTAGGTGAATATAAGTTATAACATCTATCGTCTATACATAATGAACAAACTTGCACTTAAATGTCCATAAAATTGTATTTTTTGTTCGATTTTGTTTAGGTATTTACATGCAATGGATGACTTGCCCTTAATTCTACATAATCTACACAACATCCTATAAGCGTAAGTTTATATTTTTTTTGTTTTCTAACAACAGATGCGGCTTCCTGTTTCGTTTAAAAGACAAGGAGCTAACATGCCTACGGCTTGCATTGAGAAGCTTGGGAGCTAGGAGCGTCGAGGTAGAATTCTTCTGAATCAAATGTCAAGTTCATTTAAGTTTTAAGGATTCTGTTTCACTCTGTTTTGATAGTTTGCTTCTACCGACTTCTACATTGCCTAAGGGGACATAACTTTAAGAAAGTTTTTTCCAAAGTAGGTCAACAGAGTCCATCATCAGGAACTTAATTGGCAGACACAAATTTTATTGTTTCACTTTCATAGTTTTTATTTTATTTATTTTTTTTTTTTTTTAGCTTTTTACGCAAAGTACAGCCTCTGCGGCAAAGTTTGCAAATTTTCTTTGTTTTTTTTTTTTGTTTATTTTTCAATTTTTATAGAAGGAGAAAGTTCCTGACGTTCAACTAAGTATATGAAAGACTTGTTGGTGCGGCTGGAAATTTTATAGCTTAAGGGAAAGATTTTCAAATAGGGGTGAAGTAAAATTATATGCCTCTATATTTGGAACGGGTCGTGGGTGTTTTGATGGGTAAGTTTATGAAAATAGATTTTCCAAAGTTTTGCTAATGTACTGACGTTTATGATGGTTTCAAACAATAAGCTTTTAAAAATCTATGTAATGGAATATTAGGTGTGGGAATAATGCATGTTATTAAAGGTTTATCTGCAGTTGGATAAAGATTTAATCCTACATTTTTACCTACCTCTTGTGTGGGCTGGAAAAGATGACACAGACAAAATCACAAACAAAATTCAGTTAATCAAATTGAAAAAAAAAATACTTGAACGATTGTTCATAATAAGAACTACAATTTGCAGAATAAGTTTCGTAAGGGTTATACTAATAATAATAACTTTCTTCCAGTTTTTTAAGGAATGGGTAACGTTGTTACTAGATAGAATAGAGCTTTAAGGCTGAACTTCCGAAGCAGTTGTCATCGAAATGTATCTTGCATATCATTGTGTTAGCGTTACGTTTTGGAAAAAAAGTGCTTGAGTGTTTTCGTAAAGTATGCTACATCTATGGAAAGGTGGCACTTCTTAGAGCACGAATATGTAAGGCCCTACAACGCTTAATTTGGTCGCAAAATGAGTTTGAAGATAGAGACAAATTTCGATTTTTTTTATCTTATGCTTTTCGTAGAGTATGATAGGTACATCTATGGAAAGATGGCACTTTCTAAACATTTTCACACTTGAGCCTTACCTCGGAAGCACAGTTAAGTACAGAGATTCTTTCCTTAGCCGTACGAAACGAATGTAGGATTCCTGAGGAAAAGAAATAGTGGAGGCAACAAATAAATTATGTGGCCATTTAAAGAACAAGAAAGAAACTGATAGACAAGTATGCGATATTTTTTTCGGTTTCAGAACGCACCGTTTATAATCTCCTGAGTTCTGAAAGAAAATAAGACCAAATGTCATACCTCGCCACCAAAAATGAAACAAGATTGTAGGGCGGGTAAAGTCGACAGCTTTGACAGATGTGCTACAAGGCCAAGGAGGGAAGGAAATTGTGTCAACACTATTTCCAGAGTTAACTAACTCGGGCCCAAACCAACACTGAAAAACTGGGCCTTAGTGTTTTGCAAAATTTATTGGACACGTTCGGAAGTTCGTTCTAACTTATGTCACAGTTAGTAATTAATGCCGAGTGTGAGTATTAAACATGTTTTATATTAAATTAAAAATGCGAAACGACTCAAAGTTGATGCTACTTTTCGTTGCGTATATGTACATTAAAATTTCATTCGATGGATTAAGGACGGTGTTTACATTGGATTGACTCCCCGACTATTTTTTAGTTATAAGTTAGTATGAATTGATGGTGAGAAAGAGACGCCGAGTTAAAAGTCTCGTTCTCAATATTAAGGTTACTTTTTCCCAATGTTTTTACAGAAATATTCAGGAGATCTTGTTTGAGATCAAATAATTGAAAATTTACTAATTTAATATTTACCTGTATATCCCAAAGGTATTAACTTCCGTTTTGTTTGTTACACTGCGTAGCCTTAAATCGACGAATTCCATTATTTTAAGCGATAATATGGGACACATACACCCAACCCCACGCCGAAAAATTTAATAATTCCCTTAAACTTCTTCAGCCGTATCTATAAAATTATCTTAAAATGCCTTTTAGAGGTTATTTAGTAAAGCTTGCTTAAATATTAAAGTTGCTTTTAAATCACGTTACTTTTTGTATCTATAATAAATATTCCTTTCATACTTAACTAAACAACCGTAATGTAACGTAACGCAAGAAAATTGACAAATCTGATACAAATGTCTAGTACATTTTTCACTCTCAGGCTATTTCTGTCAGATTGCAAAAAAAAAATTGCATACACAAAAGAGCTCACAAGTAATAAGACAGAAAGAGAAGCAACTGGGTGTATGTATGTATGCATCATTAAACACAGAAAACAGAAGAAATGAAAACATTCCATTTGGTTTGTTTTTTTATTTTGTGTGAAATATATCATTTCTTATTTTATTTTCTTTAACAAAAAAAAAAAAAAAACAAAACAAAACAATTTAAACTCTTCCATCACAGTGCACACACAAATATTTCCTTACTCAACCTACCCTACGCACAATTTGTTTTGATAAAAAAAAAAAAATTATTCTCATGTGTCAAAATATATTTAAGTTGTCTTTGCGTAGCCTTTAAACGCGGTGGATGGCGTTTAAGTTAAGAGGGGTTTAAGTTACGTTGCTTAAATGTGAAAATTGATTATAGATATCTATTTCACACTGAAGTGATATTTGGAGGAAGTTTACTGTTAAGAAGCATTTAAAATGTCTTTATAGATTCGGCTGCTACTGTATAAGTCAAGTGCTTAACAAAGCCTATCATCGTTATAGTAAAAATTTTAGTTACATATTGTGTTTTTACAGGCGCGAACGCAGGAAAAAATTTCGGGGGGGTTTTAAACTGAAAACTCAAAAATTAAGAGTGAAAGAGTGAAATTGTATGGCGAGGAAGTTAAATTCATACATTTCGGGGGCGGTTTGAACCCCCGAAACCTCCCCCCTGCGTTCGCTCCTGTGTTTTTAAAATCCTTTTATTAAATTTTAAATATGTTTTTGTTTGGGCACCACTGTATTTATGACACTGTTTTTATTAATCTCGTTTTATTATTATATATATTATTTTAAAATTTCTTGGTGTTTAAATTAAAAAAAAAGTATTTTCATTAATTTCGAAATAATTTCTTATGCACTATGATTCGATCATGATCATCATAACATTTTTTCTTTCATTTTAGTCACTCACTATAGAAACAGTTCCAATGCAATTTGGTAAATGAATGTCAAACAATGAAACTGGTGTTTGAAATTTCAAAACACACCTTTCAAAAACTGCGTTCCCACCAGACACTAAACCGAGATTTATGTACCAAGATTTATCAAAAATCTCCTTGAATTCCGAAGATTTACAATACAAATTAAATAAATCTCATTCAAATCTTCTTGAAAACATTTGAAAACGTTTGTCAAATCAAACAAACTTTTAATTTGGATAAAACTGGTAGAATTGAATGATCAGGAACTTTGCAGACAATGCGTCCGCTGAAGTTTGAACACCCACCAAAGTCGTAATACTTGTTCGATTTAAAAAAAAAAAACTAAACAGCAATCGCTTCGTCTCGGCAAGACCGAGTGCCGGTATTTTTTAGTTTTTTTTTTTATTTGTCTTAAAAAGAAAGTTATGGTCAAAAGATTCAAAAACCACCAACAAATTAACTAACAAAACTTTGGCATTCAGTCACCACCGTCATTTTCACCGCATTTTTATAAAAATTACGGCAATCGCTTCGTCTTGGCAAAATCTAGTGCCGATTTTTTTAGTTATTTTTTTATCTGTCTTTAAAAAAAAAGTTATGGCCAAAAGATACAAAATACCACCAACAAAATAACTTTGGACTTCTGTCACCACTGTAACATCGGACGGATCCTCATAAAAATTACAACAATCGCTTCGTCTCGTCAAAATCTAGTGCCGATATTTTTTAGTTTTTTTTTAATTGCCTTAAAAAATGTTTAAATATGTTTAAATAACTATGTAGGTTCCTGAAAAATGCATTCATAAGTTTCAGTTTCAGTTTCGTCGAAAATAAAACAAAATCGCATTTATAACAGTTTCTCTGTTCAGCTTCATTTTAAGACGTCCGCACATAATAAGAGAATGGAGAAGAACAGAAGAATTTGGTATAAGAAATAAGGGATACACACAAACGCAACACAGAAAAATAAAATTAAATAAATCAAAAAGGGAGGACTTTATTTTGAAGGTTTTTGAATCTTTTGCCCATAACTTTTGTTTTAAGACAAATAAAAAAAAAAACTAAAAAATATCGGCACTAGATTTTGCCGAGACGAAGCGATTGCCGTAATATTTGTGAAGATCCGTCCAATGTTACAGTGGTGACAGAAGTCCAAAATTTTTTTTTTAATTATTTTGTTGGTGTTTTTTGTGTATCTTTTGGCCATAACTTTTATTTTAATACAAATAAAAACAAACTAAAAAATATCGGCACTAGATTTTGCCGAGACGAAGCGACTGCCGTAATTTTTATGAAAATGCAGCAAAAATTACAGTGGTGACAGGAGGGCAAAGTTTTTGTTTTTGTTAATTTTTTGGTGGTTTTTGAATATTTTGGCCATAATTTTTTTTTAAGACAAATAAAAAAAAACGAAAAAGACGAAGCGATTGCCGTTTAGTTTCTTAAAATCGAACAAGTATTACGACTTTGGTGGGTGTTCAAACTTCAGCGGACGCATTGTCTGCAAAGTTCAGGATCATAGAATTGACCCATTTAAACACCAATTTTTTCGTTGGCAGATGGAAATGTAAAAACAACGTCATATCACGCCCACTTTATATCAAAAAAATTAAACGCCAATTGACTGTTTTGCCACAATCCTTTTTTTTAATCTTTTTGTCCAGTGGAAACACCAAATAAATCTCATTACCTATAAGCCTCGGTCTAGTGGTTGGTTGAAACGTAGTATCCCAGCGCGAAATATCGTCCCCAATGAATTTTATAGCTGAATTCATCAATCAATTTACTAGCCAAATAATAAAAGGAAACGACATGCAATGATTAAGTGAGTGAAGAGTCATGCGAGGTTTCCTCAGTTCATAGACTTGAACCCACTTTTTGCTTTGTGTGTAGAAAACAACACTTTCTTAATTAAAAATTGCTTTTAATAAAGAAAATTATGCGATGAAAAAACTGTTGAAAAGTCATGTATAAGTTGATCAGTTCATCACCTGTGTCCACTCATATGCTTTTTAAAGTGTTAATGGCGAGATAGAAGTTAAATATTTATGTATTCTCTGTGTTCACATTGTCTTTTGACAGTAAATATAATAAGACGACTTGTGGATTTCTGATGCGAAACGAAAAATCCCATACAAAAATGACATGACGAAATCATAAACGAAAAATTTCGTTGTGCTTTTCGTTCTGTGGTACGCTGTTCGACCAGCCAAATTGATCATTATACCAGATTGTGTTGACAAGAGTCTCCACTCTCTTTTCGCAATGAATTAATTGCCATGAGCATTAATTGTGTGCGGAAAATTGTCATTTGGGTTTGTTCATGTTTTTATTTGTTGTTTCTTCCATTAAAGCACTGTTTTTGTTTGATTTTTTAGTTAAATTTCATTTTATTTTTTTGGAAATTATTTAAACTCATGAATATTTTTCCGCTGTGTTTTCCTAAGCATTTCGTTGTCTTTTTGGAGACCGCAGGAAAATTTTGTTTCGTATCAGCAGCGTACTAGGCTTCAGATAAGATTTCATCACTGAGAGAAACCGAACAAGCTTAAAGCACATAATGGTTTTGAAGTGGCCATTTTTTAATAATCTGAGCACGTAAGTTGAAGGCCTTTCAAAAGGTTAGGTTTAAATAGGTGTTTTGGTAAAATAAAACTTTTCAAATTAAGTCTAGTAAACGTGTACATAAGACCCTGTCATTTTAAATATATCAGATGCTCAGATGTGACCCACTTAATTAAAAATTTCAAATATAACACTTTGATTTTGCTGTATTTTCATAAAATGTTGGCGTGATGAAAAATCCAAGCTTCTACTTTAGAGCCTATGGCATCATTGCCAAAAATGCCTATTAAGTGCGAAAATCGGTTACATTTTCGAGTGTGTTTTGAGTTATGTCTAATTAATTAGCGGCTCTAGCTAAACCAAAAGCCTATGGCATCATTGCCAAAAATGCCTGTTAAGTGCGAAAATCGGTTACATTTTCGAGTGTGTTTTGAGTTATGTCTAATTAATTAGCGGCTCTAACAAAACCAATATTTTACAAGTTATAGCAACAATTTTATTTCGTCCTAAAACAAAAATAATCGTCTGAGAAAATTTCAATTGTACTTTTCCACTAAAGCCTAGTACGCTGCTGATGCGTAACGTAATTCCATTGTTGTACCCCATTTATAAAAATCCATCATGGTTTAGGTATCCTAAGCCAAAAATGCAACCGAAAAAGTGAGTTTTCTACCCATTGGCACCTGAAAAACCTTGTCCGACCAGCGGTTTTGTTAATGTTAAGACTAAAGCTATGAATTGGCATCATTTTTTTTTGAAGCCGCGATGAGATAGGTAAACCTACGGTCGCCTCCCGTACTATAATGAAAGCAACAACAATTTAAAACACGAAAAAACCCAAATGTCATTTTCCGCACAAAATGAATGGTCCGGGCAATTAATTCTGTGCGGAAATAGAATGGAGACTTGCCATAGAGATCTGGTATACTCATCAATTTCGTCGGTCGAACAGCGTACCACAACCACAGAACGAAAAGCACAACGAAATTTTTCGTTTATGATTTCGTCATTTCATTTTTGTATGGAATCGTTTCTCAGTGCACTAGGCTTAAAGCTGGCCAAAAACGACGAACATGCTCGTTTGGTTTACCCCATAGACGACGAACATATTTGGCGAACATTCATTTCTTGAATCCCAAATTGGATTTTTACACCGCAGTAAATCTATAAATTCTTCCCGTGATATACGCAGAAAAAATGAGAATTGCTCGCGAACATGCCCATACACGACGAACATCGAAAGAAACGAACACGAACATATCGAAATTTTTGGCCAACGGCGAGCGGTTCGCGAACCACCCCATAGACGACGAAAATATGGCGAGCACGAGCATGTTCGGTGAGCATGTTCGTCGTTTATGGCCAGCTTAAGCTAGAAAAAAATACAACGTTATTTTTCGTAATGTTTGACTGTACTAATAATGTGCAAATGCAAACATAAAAGAGTACATAATTTGGGGTACGTTTGTAAAGACAAAATTCAAAACTGATATCTTTCGAACTATCTATCTATACATATTAAATAAACATGAATACATCTCTTACTTTTTATGTCTGTCTCTGTGTCTATAAAATAATTAAAAGGAAAAAAGGTCAAATATATAACCCCAAACCCGATTGCCCTGAACATTAAATTTTAGCTACCTAAGACTCTGCTCCTTATCACTTCTTATTACCGCAAAGCATTTAAAAGCACACTGCTCCTTGTTTGCTTCTGCTGCAAGTTATTTACAATTGATTTACTAACAAACTTAACTTCTGTTTTCCCCTCTGTGTAATCTCTCTATCTTTGCCACAAGAAAAAGAAATCAACCCCATTATTCTCTTCTTATAGATCCTATGTTAGGGTCACATTCTGTTTATCCAACAACTCACGATGACAAACTTTACAACCGATTGCTATGGATTATAAGTCACAGAACGAACATTGGGGACATTTTAGTTTGTCTGCACTCTATGATTGCCCTGCTTCTCTCCTTTCACTTTAGATAAATCAATTGCAGTCCATTACGCTTTTGAAATTTCATCTTCTTTTGGGAATTGACAGTGATGTGCAAACATTTCAAATTGCATATTTACACATACAAAATATTTCATAAAGTGTATTCATGCAACGTCGCGTCGCGTGGTAAAACACTAGATAAGTTTACGATTTGGTTAAACTTATCATTTGGTTAATGACGTGTAAAATTTTGTATGTGAAATGGTTTACACAATTTGGTTAAAATTATTCAAGGATTTTGATGGGGAAAATTAACCAAATCTTTTTGGTTAAACTTCTCCAAACGTCATTGTGACTTTTAGAATTAGGCGTGTTCAGGAATATGA
The DNA here is from genome assembly GCA_949320155.1 of Melangyna quadrimaculata. Taxonomy (NCBI): domain Eukaryota; kingdom Metazoa; phylum Arthropoda; class Insecta; order Diptera; family Syrphidae; genus Melangyna; species Melangyna quadrimaculata. Next base: position 205,055,236 of record OX439483.1, on the reverse strand, counting down.
TATACATAATTATGATATCTCATTTAGAGAACTAAGGAAAACTCTGACGTGTTCTGTAACTATCGAAAAGCGATTAGTTGGCGATACAAATTGTGACTTAAAACGTGGTTTACGCAAGAAATAATAATTAGGACATCATCTCCCCAACCAATGCGAACTGTTCGTTGACGACGACGAAACTGCCTCAACAGTTGTTGTTATTGTTGTTTTCTTTTTCCTCTTTGGCTGTCTTTCGTCGTTTGGGTGATCGTCAATAGTCGGAAGCTGTCAGAAGCAGACGTACCAAGGAAAGGTAGCTTTCTGAACAATCAAAATCAGAATTTAGTCATAATTCATTGCATCTATTTTTTCGTTCCTGCTTCAAAAACAACTGTCAGTTTCACTTCCGTGAGGTGCACTCGGGGCAATAGTTCACGCTAATCAAGACACCGACACTATGGGCGCTTTTGTGTTAACTTATCATTTTACACAATTTGTAAACTTACGACGTTGCATGCATGCGCCTGCGTAAAGCTGCAACTTGGCACCAAAGAAATACCAGCACAAAAATTGGGTACACGCTGGTCTTCAATTAGATAACGTCCCTTATTTTGGCGGACACTTTGTGGCGGAATCGAAAAAAGTTGATATCAGTTTTTGTAGCTTATTAAATGCTAATTTGTTACTCAATCCAAAAATTTGTAGCTCGCTCTTAAAATAATAAGAATTTTGAAATAAAATTGGTACCCAAATTTGTAGCTTTTTTAATGCTCTTAAGTTCTGAAAAAATAAATTCTGTACCTATAATAGTTTTTTAATTATTCAAATTTCCGCTAAAATAAGTCTGAAGTTAGCGGACGAACATTCGAAAATGACCATTTTTTTTCGTCCAAAATTGTAGCTTTTTAAATGCTAATTTGTTACCCAAAAATAAAATTCTCATCTCTTAAGGCTAATATTTTATTTTAATTTTAAGTTTAAAAGGTGCACTTCCGGTCCGCTGAAGCTGGTGGACAAAATCTAAAAAAATGAGATTTTAAATTTTTTTCTTTTGCCAGAATTTGTAGCTTTTAAAATGCTGACTGCTGGCCCAAACCTTAAATTTGTAGCTCTAACGGTTTACTTAATATTTAAGTTTTTGTCACAAGTTAAAGCTTCTCTGAACTCGAATCAGCATTTCAAAAGCTACAAATTCTGGCAAAAGAAAAAAATTAAAAATCTCATTTTGTCCGCCAGCTTCAGCGTACCGGAAGTGCACTTTTTCAAGCTTAAAAATCAAATAAAAAATCCCCAGTAAAAGCTACAAAATTAATTTTTGAGCAACAAATTCACATTTCGAAAGCTACAATTTCTGGTAAAAAAAAAGTTCAAAAATTCAAATTTTTTTTTAATTTTGACCGTCAAAATCTTATTTTAGCGGAATTTTGTATAGCAAAAAAACCGTGTGAGCTACAAAATCGCGGTTTGCGTAGTTGATCTAGTTCAGAGAACCTTCAAATTGTGGCAAAAAAAAAATTATATTTTTTCATTTTTTTTTTAGACTTTAGAAGGTCGTTTTTTTTGCTTACTTTTGTCAGAAGAAAATTAAATGTTAAATAAACCGTTAGAGCTACAAATTTTAGATTAGCAAAAGAAAAAAATTGAAAATCTCATTTTTTTAGACTTTGTCCGCCAGCTTCAGCGGACCGGAAGTGCACCTCTTAAACTTAAAATTCAAATAAAAAATTACCCTTAAGAGATGAGAATTTTATTTTTGGGTAACAAATAAGCATTTAAAAAGCTACAATTTTGGACGAAAAAAAATGGTCATTTTCGAATGTTCGTCCGCTACTTCAGACTTATTTTAGCGGAAATTTGAATAATTAAAAAACTATTATAGGTACAGAATTTATTTTTTCAGAACTTAAGAGCATTAAAAAAGCTACAAATTTGGGTACCAATTTTATATTATTATTATTTTGGAATAAGTCCGCTAACTTCAGACTTATTTTAGCGGAATTTTCAATAACTCAAAAACTAAGCGAGCGACAAATTTTTGGATTGAGTAACAAATTAGCATTTAATAAGTTACAAAAACTGATATCATGTTTTTTCGATTCCGCCACAAAGTGTCCACCAAAATAAGGGACGTAATTAGATACACTTTCAAACCTATTAATAATTAAATTAAAAATATAGTTAGATCTAGGGTAACATACATTTAAAATTATCTAGCACATCGCTTCAAAAGCTTCAACATAATTTTGACATTTTTGGCGATTAAATTTACGTTTTCTAAGGTCAACCTGGGGAATCCCACAGGTGGAGCCCTTAAGTGAAGCAATGATGTTGAAGAGTTTTGGTCCCAGATTGTTACAATCGTGTCGGCCAAAGAAGGAATAAAAAGGAAATTGATAGCAAGATGATCAAGAAGCGAACGATCAACAGATTTCCAACAAGTTGTGGATATTTAAAAAATATTCCTTTGTTCACACTTTGACTTACGTAATGTCTGACGATCTGAAGCGAATACAACTAAACATAAATGTATAAGAAACGTTGAAGTTATTTTTTTTAGGCACAAATAAGTATTTTGTCTGACGATCTGAAGCGAATATAACTAAACATAAATGTATAAGAAACGTTGAAGTTATTTTTTTAGGCACAAATAAGTATTATTATTATTATTAGTAAATTCCTCAATTTTAAAAGTCTATGGTTGGGTCAAAATTCTGCACTGGTTGTTAGTGATAAAATTAAAATAACTAAAGACACACATTTGTATAAATTATTACAACAGCACTGTTAATATACAGGGTGTTTAGTAAATTCCTCAATTTTAAAAGTCTATGGTTGGGTCAAAATTCTGCACTGGTTGTTAGTGATAAAATTAATTAAATGAAAACAGCATTTCACAATAAGGAACGGAAACAACTTATTACTACAGACACACATTTGTATAAATTATTACAACATCACTGTTAACATACAGGGTGTTTAGCATAAGACACACATAAAAACACTGGATTGCGCATGTAGGTTGAACTAAGAAAAGAAATAACATGCACTACTAGGTCGCATTAAGTTGCTCTTCTAGTTTGCAACTAGAATATATTTTTTGACTAACTTAGAAGTACCGAATTGCAAAATTATGACAACATAGCCAATGAAGAGATATTCAAAAATACCCTTACTTAACTTTTACTTTAGATGGCATTCACAGCCCGGGATGCACTCTGCACTGATTTTATTTTGCGAGGTAATAGTGGAGCCCATGTAGACAAAGGTCGCAAATGCACCAGTCACAGCTCCCTTCGTTCTGCCGACAATGTCTATGTCGTCCGCGTACGTGAGTAATTGAACGGACTTTTTATATACTATGCCGCTGGTTTTGACTTATGCGTTGCGTACAAATGATTCAAGAATGATGTAAAATAGTTTGCATGCCCATGATACCGCGTCGCTTTGCCTCTGACCTTTCTCAACATAAAAAGTTTTGGTGGTGTTCTTACGAATTTTGACGGAGCAGCAAGATTTCTCCATCTTCATCCTGCACAAGTGGATGAGTTTGACAGGGATGCCGAGAAATGACATGGGAGTTCGCCATCGCTGTCGTGGTCGCCGTCGCGGTCACCGTCGCGGTCGCCATCGTCATCGCCATCGCGGTCGCCTCGCGGTCGCCATCACGGTCGCCATCGCGATCGCCGTCGCGGTCGCCGTCGCGGTCGCCGTCGCGGTCGCCGTCGCAATCGCCGTCGCGGTCGCCGTCGCAATCGCCGTCGCGGTCGCCGTCGCGGTCGCCGTCGTGGTCGCCGTCGCGGTCGCCATCGCGGTCGCCGTCGCGGTCGCCGTCACCATCGCGGTCGCAATCGCGGTCGCCGTCGCCGTCGCGGTCACCTTTGCGGTCGCCATCACGGTAGCCGTCGTGGTCGCCGTCGCGGTCACCGTCGCGGTCGCGGTCACCGCCGCCATCGCGGTCGAGGTCGCCATCACGGTCGCCGTCGCGGTCGCCATTACGGTCGCCATCGCGGTCGCCATCGCCACCGCCATCGCGGTCGCCATCGCGATCGCCATCGCGGTCGCCGTCGCAGTCGCCGTCACGGTCACCATCGTCGTCGCGGTCAAGGTCGCCATCCCCGTCGCAATCGCGGTCGCGGTCGCCGTCGCGGTCGCCTTCGACATCGCGGTCGCCATCGCGGTCGCCATCGCGGTCGCCATCGCGGTCGCCATCGCGATCGCCATCGCGGTCACCGTCGCGGTCGCCATCGCAGTCGCGGACGCCCTCACGGTCGCCGTCACTGTCGCGGTCGCCCTCACGGTCACCGTCACCGTCGCGGTCACCGTCGCGGTCGCCATCGCGGTCGCGGTCGCCATCGCGGTCGCCATCGCCATCGCCGTCGCGGTCGCCGACGCGGTCGCCATCGCCGTCGCCATCGTTGTCACCGTCACCGTCGCGGTCGCCGTCGCGGTCGCCATCTCGGTCGCCATCGCCGTCGCCATCGCCGTCGCGGCCGCCGACGCAGTCGCCATCGCCGTCACAATCGCGGTCGCCATTGCGGTCGCCATCGCCGTCGCTGTCGCAGTCGCTGTCGTGGTCGCCATCGCCGTCGCGGTCGCCGTCGCGGTCGCCATCGCAGTCGCCATCGCGGTCGCTGTCGCGGTCTCCATCGCGGTCGCCATCGCCGCCGCCATCGCGGTCGCCATCGCGATCGCCATCGCGGTCGCCGTCTTCGTCACGGTCGCCGTCTTCGTCACGGTCGCCGTCTTCGTCGCGGTCGCCGTCGCGGTCACCATCGCCGTCGCGGTCGCCATCGTGGTCGCCATCCCCGTCGCCATCGCGGTCGCCGTCGGGGTCGCCTTCGACATCGCGGTCGTGGTCACCGTCGCAATCGTGGTCGCGGTCACCGTCGCGGTCGCGGTCGCTATCGCGGTCGCGGTCGCCGTCGCGGTCGCCATCGCCGTCGCGGTAGCGGTCGCCATTGCCGTCGCCATCGTTGTCGCCGTCTTCGTCGCGGTCGCCATCAACGCCGTCGCCGTCGCGGTCGCCATCGCAGTCGCTGTCATGGTCGCCATCGCCGTCGCGGTCGCCGTCGTGGTCGCCATCGTGGTCGCCATCGCGGTTGCCGTCGTGGTCGCCATCGCCGTCGTGGTCGCCATCGCCGTCGCGGTCGCAATCGCGGTCGCCATGACGGTCGCCGTCGCGGTCGCCGTCGCGGTCGCCGCCGCTGTCGCGGTCGCCATCGCGGTCGCCATCGCGGTCGCCATCGCCGTCGCCTTCGCCATCGCGGTCGCCGTCGCGGGCGCCGTCGTGGTCGCCATCGCCGTCGCCATCGCCGTCGCTGTCGGGGTTGCCATCGCGGTCGCCATCGCGATCGCCATCGCGGTCACCGTCGCCATCGCGGTCGCCGTCGCGGTCGCGGTCGCCATTGCCGCCGCCATCGCGGTCGCCATCGCGATCGCCATCGCGGTCACCGTCGCGGTCGCTGTCACCGTCACCATCGCGGTCGCCATCGCCACCGCCGTCGCGGTCGTCATCGCGATCGCGGTCGCGGTCACCTTCGCCATCGCGGTCGCCTTCGCCGTCGTAGTCGCCTTCGCGGTCTCCATCGCGGTCGCCGTCGCCATCACGGTCGCCGTCCCGGTCGCCGCCACTGTTCATGTTTTTATTTTTTTTTTTTCTAAAATCTGTCCGTCGCCATCGCTGTCGCTATCGCGGTCGCCGTCGTAGTCGCCGTCACGGTCTCCGTCGAGGTCGCCGTCGCCATCGAAAAAATTCAAGATAAATAGAAATTTTTTTAAAATATTTATATTACTAGCTGACTTGCTATTCAAGCTTCATAAACTTAATAATTGCAATTGATTATTCATAATATTTATATTAAACTACAGACTTCTAAGAAGTTATATACATAAATGTATGCACAAGCACATTCATACCAACATAAGTGCAATCAGCGTAGGCGAAATGTACAGTGTACACAGCGTAATTCACCTAAGGTGTGACAATAAACTTGAGCATGAAAGTTGGGTCGAGTAAATAAAAAAAATCGTATGGGAGGGGGGTCTATTCGCTTCCATTTAGGCAATACGAGTAATTTTCTAAAAAAATTGACATAAAACAGAGAACAAATATTTAATGACAACGCATTAACACAAACAATATCCTGTTACACCTCTTTGTAAAGAACTACGTAAGAACAACATATCCCCACCAAATGACAGGAATTTAACAAATACTGAAATTGACGATTACTTGGAAAAAATGGACAGTACAATCCAACGAACAATGGAAAAAACCATACCAAAATACAAAGAACGTCACAGACATGTACGGCAACGCTACCATCGACGCACTACACAGACAAAAAAGTGGACTTCTGACAAGACTGAAACTTTTGTACAGACGGTTTACTGACATACACGACCTGGAGATTAGGACACTGAAGTCGTCAATTAAAAACATCAACCAATTGATCAAGGAAAATTATCGGTTGTCCATTAATTTGTATTGGGACAACAAAATTCGAGCCGTTAATTCTAGCGACCCGAGAATGTTTCCACAAATTAACAAGATATTTAGACGGAATGATCAAAACGAACTTCCGTGTCTTAAGCTTCAGAGAACGACAGAGAACAGAGACGTACTTCTGATAGCAGGCATAGATTCAGAGCGAGCCGTCTTGGACGATGACCTCTTTATAATCGAAGATCCTCGTGAGAAAGTGGAGGCTGTGGGGGCTGCTTTCCAGCAAGTGTACAAGGTGAATGCTAGCATTCGCCCGAACCATGACCTGGAAAACAGAGCCTTGCTCCACCACTTCTACCTTCGAAATGAAATGACGCAATGGCGATCAGAGAATCTCGGTTTCACCGGGTTCAATGAAGAACACTTGGCAAACGCCACCATCGTCGAGCGAAACGGGGCTAATTCCCTGTTAATTTCGAAAGTTGAGCTCCAGCTCATCTTCGCTTCATTAAAGAAAAATAAGTCAGCAGGAATCGATGGTATATCCAACGTTGTACTGCAACATCTGCCTCAGGAAGCAGTTGACATTTATGCCACACTGTTTAACAACGCTCTGAATAATGCATATTATCCAGGGCGGTGGAAGACAGCTGTGGTTCATCCTCTCCCGAAAAAGGGAAAGGACAACTCCAATCTTCTTCTGAGTATCTTCTTCTGAGTATCAGTAAGGTATTTGAGAAGGTTATAAATAGAGCTCTGTCCAAGTGGGCGGAGGACAACAATATCATACCGGACAATCAGTTCGGCTTTAAGGCGGGACATGACAGCATTCATGCCGCGTCTAAGCTCGTTTCTGATGTCCAATGGAATAAATCTAAAAGACAGTGTACGGGGGCTTGTCTGGTTGACTTGGAGAAAGCTTTCGACACCGTATGGTTAGAAGGTCTCTATCTAAAGCTAGCCAGACTTGGCATAAGTAAACTCCTTTTATATATGCTTTATGATATGCTCAATGGTAGAAAGTTTGTTGTCAAAAGTGGCAATGTAACTTCTACCGCAACCTTCGAAATTAAAAATGGTCTTCAGCAGGGAGCGGTGAACTCACCGATTCTATTCAGTATTTACACCAGCGATCTGATAGGTAGTCTAGCCCATGCCAAAGCGTATGCCGACGATCTAATTGCGTACAGAACGGCTCCAACAGTTGAGGTCATCAGAATTCTTTTGCAGCGTGACTTCGACAAGATTCAGCGATATTGTTATGACTGGAAGTTGAAAATCAACGTCCAGAAATCCGAAACTATTCTGTTCAGGACTCCGTTGCATGGAGCCCCTAGGGATACAAGAAAGAACTGGCGCAAGCTGGTGATCGTAGGGCCACATGGACATCCACTGGCGAGTAAAAGTGTAGTAAAGTACCTTGACATCTGGATGGATCAGTATTTGTATTTCGAGAGACATATAAGTGCTGCTCTGACCAGGGCCAGGGGAGCTTTTGCCCTGACAAAACGGTTGTTTTACAGCAGCCGTCTTGACAACAGGGTTAAGGTGATTTGCTACATGGCCCTTATCCGGCCAATGATTGCCTATGGATGCCCGGTGTGGTTCAACGTTGCCCCATCTCAAATGGAAAAGATTCGGGTGTTTGAGAGGCAGTGTCTTCTGGATAGGCGACTTCTTTAAAGTCGAGACGTCATCGCACAAGGCGGAGCTGAGCGACTTCGGTTCAGTAGGACTGTGTCTTATAGGGACCGAAGAGATAGGGTGAAGCAGGAGAACCAGTTTTGGTGGCTTGATGTTGAAAATAATAATTTTGAAAGTTGATTTAGCTAGTTGTGGTCTTGGTCGACTTACATCGTTTTAGGTTTTAGATTTAAGTAGGGACAGAGTGGCAAAAAAAAAAAAAAAAAAATCAAACAAAAAAAAGATTATTAAACAACAAAATCAAACAAAAAAAATTACAAAATTGGAAAAGCCTGCTGAGGCTGTTCTAGTTATAAGGTAGTTATAAGTAGTTTTATAGTTGTTTTAAGTAGTTTTAATTAGTTTTAAGATATATTTTTAGGTAATATGTAAGTTTTACATACAAAATTTAAAAAAAAAATGATATATGTAGATACCAAGTTTTTAACAAACAGCTTCACATAACACGGCAGAGATGATCTTTTAGGCGATGTTAAGGAGACTGATTCCTCTGTACTTAGTGCAGTTAAGAGGATCGAGGAAACAATGCTTAGGTTCCATTTATCGGGCTTGCTTTCTAACGATTATAAATAATTTACAGATGAGCTGATGAATACTCCTAAATAAGTAGTCGCCTTTTGTTTTGAAGTACTCGGCAGCATGGCCGTCGGCTAAAGTTGCTTTGTTGGACCTAAGCTAAGGTTTTGATATCTTCATGGATGTCGGTAAATAGTAAAATCTGTCTCACAGCGGAACTAGATTTGTCATCGCCGTTATACAGAAGTGATATTTCCATATTTTCAGCATCGACTTCAAATCCACTACGATGTTCGCTTGCTCGTCCTTGCAAACTTCGTCTCGGGCTTTGTAGCCTTGAGATCTTGTTTTTGCCTTTTAGTAAAACTTTTGAACCTCCATCATGTTATGACATCCCTCAATCTACTCCATCGCACGCTTTTCATGGTTCCTCTCTCTTCCAGCAGCTCTGGACCTCTAGTCCTTCTGTGCAGCGCCACTTTGTAAGCCTCCTGCTTCGCTGAATGAGCTAGGCGGCCTTCGTGGGAACAATCCTCCCCCCTCTTTCATTGACTGTCCCCAACTACCTTCCACAGCAGGAGTTGTTAGACAGAGGTGGACTTTAAAAAAAACCTTGTGTCCTCTTGAATGCACATAAATACCCGTTGAACATCACATATTGCAGGTAGGAGTTGCGTTTCTTATAATAATTTGTTATTTAATTCAAAGTCTGCATTTTAGACAAAATCCTCTTACTTATCCATCTTCTCATTAGTTTTTTTTTATAAATTGACTTGGATAATTTTGCTTTTTGTTCCATCTTGTATTATTTGAATCACCCTGTATGTAGATCTACTTATAATAAAGAACTAGGTATGGGAATAGTATTTTTATCGAAGTTAGTGGAAATTCCCAAATAGCCACCATTTGGATTGAAACTTTTCTCGCGACCGAATTCCACTAAACTAGGATGCTTTGCTTTTATTTTGTGTTCTTTTTCTTCTTTCTTTTGTTTGATTTTATTATCAAGAAAATATTATTCAATTACGTGATATATGGTTGTGTTCTCCACCTCTTTACTGTAAATGGAGCTGCTGCCCACCAAAGAGCCTCGAGTCAAGGATAAAGCAGTAGAAACGGCACAAATGAATAAGTATAGATGCATACAGAACAGAACAGCTATAGCTTAGTTATCTCTGCTGCAGGCAACCAAATGGAATCAGATACCAAAGTAAACATTAAACCGGAGAGAAAAACTAAGGAGCATGCAGCAGAGGAAAATGTGCGATGGCTGATGGTGTATTTAGCCGTGTGTCTTTGTTGGATCGGTTGGATGCGTTTTGGGTAAACAGAAAATCATTTATTTGCAACGTCCCCTTTCTCGTATTGAGTTTCCTTCTTTGTCGATTGGAATTTCAATTTGACGCTTGGATGAGACATCGACTATGACGATTTCGACAACGACATATGACAGCAACAACAACGACGACGCACGGACACAATGAAGTCTTAACTCTTTTATTTGTCTCTCTTTCACGTTGAACGCAAGGGCTCTGCCGTCTGCCATCCATCATAGTATACAGTAATCCTTACGTTGCTCGTCATCATCATCATTATCATGGAGCATATTCAAAGTCAATATTAGTTCGTCGAGCTAGCGATTCCACTTCCATCTGTACCCCCCTCCGCATATCATATGCTATGCAAGGTCCTCGTTCTTTATCGTCATTGGCGAGTGGTGGTGGTGATGGTGGATCTGTGCAAATAATACTTTCTCTAACCCAAGATTCAAACCAACCCACCACCACCATCACCAAGCCCACCAACTCAGTCGTATCGTTACTCACTCAGTAACAGGATGGTAGTGGTGGCTGGTGTGGGCCATTAAAACGATGATATATGAATGAAAGACAGGACCTTATCTCATTATGATAATTTCTGTTCTATTTAAGTTTAGTTTGATTTGCTTTTCGATGCTTGTTCTCGGGTTATGTACGCTTACGCTAGTGACACCGACTGAAGAAGATGACGACGTTTTAATGATGATAGCGTATAGCGACGACCATAAAACAAGCGTGATATTTATCTGTCTTTGAATCCTTTATTTTATTATTCCTCATTTTCGCTCCTGCTGCCTGCCGTCGCATCGAGTCGGTCGCTATTTTCCCCTGCTTTGTCCCCTGTACCCCGCTCCTAGATGTTGATCCGATGCTTTGTGTGTGCTGATGATGCTTTATAAGATAAACGTTATGCGCGCCGCTTGTGAATTAATTCTGAAACTTTGACACTTACTCTTGTTCGCTGGAAACGTGAGGGTGTTATATTTGAAGGGTGTGGCTATTGGCAGCAAAAGTGTTGCCAATAAGCGTCTCTACCGCCACCACCGCTTCCACTGCCATTCACGCACCACCACCACACCACCGCGATATCATCCATGCAACCAACCTCTAGCAGAGATTTATTGAAATTGCAAAATGTTTTTCAAGGATTTAAATGTTGAATGCGTTCGAATTATTGAGAGTTAATTAAGCAAGAATTTGTAGGTTAACGGAAAATGTTATGAGGGTAGAAATTGGAAAATTAATCTCACCTAAGTTTTGACAGATATGAAATGAATTGGTGGTTTGATTAGCGCAGACACAACCTACATAACATACATACCTATATTTATCATGTTATGAGCAGGAAAACATACATTCTCAATTAATATTATTTACAAATGAGAAAATGTAACTATACATAGTAAAATAGTAAGGAAAAGGGTTAAAAGAAGAATCTGTATCACAACTGTATAGGTAATTCTTCTAATTACCTAAAAGTTTTTGATGTGTAACATCTACGATCACGGTAGGGGGTAATTTCGAGAAAAATGTCTACTTCCGTAAGAGACTCCACCCGGTTGAGTGTAAAGAAGCGTTAAAATATGAAAATCAAAAAAATGTCGTTCAAGTTTTGTTTTATATTTGGCACGCGCTAAAGGAGTTGTGACTACCCTTAAAGTGATAAACACAGCACGAGCGATTAGGTGGGTTGGAGGGGATTTAAAAGGAGAAACTGATGCACATTGGTTTTTAATGTCTGTAGTTCACAATGGGAGGGGAAAGTTGAGCTGGGTAGAGCATTCCGTATTCGTGTAGTGGATTAAAGGAAGAATCTCTGTACTTAACAGTACGTCCGAAGGTGGGCTCAAGGGTTAACTGATGGGTATTCCTAGAAACGCAAGTATTATACGGTTGAATTGTTTAAAGGAAGGAATGGAACTGGCTATTTCATTGGAGCACTGTTTGATAAAATCACTGTAAAATAACGAACGGCATGAAACATTTCGACGGTGTTCCAGAGATGAAAACGTTTCCCTTATAGTTCTTTCACCAATTATTTTAAGAGCTCTCTTTTGAATTCTATAAAACAATAAAACAGACTCAAGTGGACTGTTGGAGCACCTGCCGGAATATGGGAGTTGTACTCAAGTTTTGGACGAATAAAGGCTTTGTAGATCACAGCCAGATCAGGAGGGGAGAAACATATCTTGCATCGACGCGGCGATAGGGCTGGCCACGAGACGAGACTTTTGTAAGTCTCGTCTCGGTCGAAAATTTTCAGTCTCGTCTCGGTCTCGTCTCCGAAAAATACGATTTCCGGCCAACTTGTTGATTATTGGAACGAAATATTTTCGATTATAGTTTGGATAGGTGCAGAAGAAAATAAATATTTAACTAAAATTGGATTTTTTAATTTATTAGACTCTCTGTATATTACGGTCCAAATAAAAAAGCCTCGTCTCGGTCTCGTCTCGGTTGCTTAAAAGCCAGTCTCGTCTCGGTCTCGTCATGCGAGACAAAGATCGAGACCGAGACTTTTCTCGTCTCGTGGCCAGCCCTAGCGTTGGAGAAAACCTAAACACCTAGCAGCATTTTTGGCGATGTCAAATTATGTGGTTGTTCCACACAAGGTGGTCTGTGACACACATACCGAGGACTGAAAGCTGTTCAGTATCCTCAATGCAAGTGCCGCTCATGGATAGCAGCATAGGGGCTGGGTTCCGCTATAGCGACAGGAAATAGCATTGAGTTTTGGAAGCATTAAATTCGACTCGGTTTTTGATTCCCCACTGGACAATGCTGTCGAAATCAGAATTTAATGAGCTTATCATACGCTGCCATTGCAGTTCCACATCTGAAGGACATGGATGTGAATCTAGAAACGAATTTGAAAAGCTGAGTGTACAGTCGTCACCAAAACAGTTATAAGGTTTAGAAGTTTCAGATAAAAGATCGTTTATGAATATAAGAAAAAGGGTCGGAGTCAAAACGGAGCCCTAGGGCACCCCAGTATTTATTTTGTAGATATTAAACTTTAAACCGTCCAACACGACTTGTATTGAGCGATCCGAAATGTAATTTCTAGTCCAACGAAGAAGAGGTTCATGGATACCAAATGCACGCATTTTCGATAAGAAAGATTGATGCCATAAACACTATCAAATGCTTTTGAAATATCAAGCGCAATAATCTTACTTTCTCCAAAACGATGTAAAGATTTGTGCTACTGTTCGGTGAGATATGCCATCAGATCACCAGTGGACCTGTTGCTACGAAAGCCGTAGATACTGCCGGTCATTAAGAAGCTTTCGTTCTTCGCGATAATTCTTGAGCTAAAAATTAATCGGCGATAGTAAGTGGGTGAAGAGTATACGCCTTTTTTTGGGACAGGCTAGACAAATGCTTTTTTCCATACACTGGGAAAGAGACGAGTAGAATAGGACAGATGAAAAAGCTTACGCAGTGGTTCATGTTGGTTTTGTCTCCAAGTTGTGACATTGATATTGTAAATGAATTTTTTTTTATAAACTTTGTTTAAAAATGAAACCTTTATTTAACACAACTTAATAAATAATAAATATTATATAAAATATATTACGCGACGCGCTTCGGAGTGTTCTCCATCTTCGGGCGTTAACATCTACCCTTCAAACAGAGCTTAACGCCCGAACCTGTGAGCGCGTGTCGACAGGAATGGAAGGGACCTACAATTAGATATTTTTGGGGACTCTTTTGATTCTTGGTAAACATGCCAAATGAAACCTTTATACCAAAATTCATTTATATCCCATTATTTTAAAATGGTTTTGGGTAATATTTTACTTGGTGTAATTAAAAAAAGTCATCATTCCATAAAAAGGACTTTAACTTTCTACAGGATACATGTATCTTTTCGGTTTTGGTCTCTTTAGAATCAGCGTTGGAAAGCACCCAAAAAACATGTGTCATATGATGGAGTAGATTGTATTACGTCGTGTCGTCGTTCAATCGTAAAGTGACTCATTTCGTTCCACGGATGTATGATTGATACTATCAAGATCTCGAGCGAGAAACAGTTGTCAGTGTCAAACTAACCTATGATTTAAAAAGTAACCACAAGATGGCCTACGATTTATGTAGGTACGATACATGTATGACTGATTTTTTGTGCACAAATATGGAAAATTGTTTTCATTGACTTTGGGATAGTTTCATTTACAAAAACAAGTGCCTAAACAACAACAACGAACACCTCCTCCTATATAAATACTCACATAATACAGATGCACATTATTTTCCTTTCAGACATAACACAAGCATGAAACGAACATTTGTAAGAAGTAAAAAAGAAATATACATATACCTACTTACGCTGAAGCATCAGTTCAGTCCAACCAAGTTCAGTTAAGGCAAACCCAGCACAACCTGTCAGCATCAGTATTTCAGCATGTTGTCTTGATGGAAATTTTATTGACTTAAATAAGGATCATTGAAGTTGCATTTATTTTTATTCAGTTTGTTCACCCTATATGTATAGTGCTTTGTGTATAGCAGCAGCAGTAGAAGTATAGTACAGAATATTCAATTCTTTTCGGACGAGCTATCTTCTGCTCTTCAAGGACTTCTTTGAATTGAAATTCTCTGGGGGGTCATATTGATGATTCAATTTTGAAACATTTCAGCCCAACAAGACGTCCCATGTGCTATTAGTGAATGTACTTTCCTATACATGCATACATTCATATGAAATGAGATGTGAAGTATCAGACATCTATCGGACAATGTGCAATTCGGACAATGTGCAATTCGGACAATGTGCAATTCGGACTCACATGATTGTCTGATGAAATGTACATAATGTAGTTGAAGAAATTTGAAAACGAAAATCTTTTACTTCGTATTGTTTGAGAAAAGTTATGGTGTTTTGTCATTCAAAATTTACTTCTTGAGATAGGCACCTATAGTGGATGTTTATTGGGTGTTAATCAAATATTTTTCTATTTTGATGAATTTTGAAAAAAAATTATTGGAGGTAAAAGTTTTTTTGTGTTCTTTTACGTAATGAAGTACAGATTCGAACTATTTTAGCAAGTACCCGCGCAGAAAAACAATCAAGTTTTCGACAAGGCAATAGAGAGTTGTACATAGATTCTGGCAAGGGGCTAGTAAGGGTTGGTAAATTCTATAACAAGGGCCTTAGCGATTATGAACCCTTTTGCCTCGTCAGGCAAAAAAAAAGAAGAAAAGTTGTGTTATGTGGGACTTGATCAGTCCAATGCACTACCCACTGGGCTAACTCGCTATACAAAAATTCGATGTCGAAATTAAATAAGTTTCATACTGAAATTGCATTAAAAAAAATAAATTGGGTGGCGCAACAGCTCCTTAGGCAGGGCCTAGGGACCTACAACTTTCAATTATTCCTGTGTGCGCTTGTTAGGACTGGTCACGAAACGAGACCCTGCGAGACTGTTGCAAGTCTCGTCTCGGTCTCGTTAAAATCGAAAATTTTCAGTCTCGTATAATTAAGTCTCGTCTCGTCTCGGTCTCGTCTACGAAAAATACGATTTCCGGATAAACTGTTGATTATTGGAATAAAATATTTTCGATTATCGTTTGAATATTTGCAGAAGAAAATAAATATTTAACTGAAATTGGATTTTTTAATTTATTAGACTCTCTGTAAATTTCGGTACAAATATACAGTATACTCGATCTCGTCTCGTTTGCTTAAAAGGCAGTATCGTCTCGTCTTGTCTCGGTCTTGTCATGCGAGACCGAGACTTTTCTCGTCTCGTGGCCAGCCCTAGCGCTTGTCTGCAGGAATGGAGGCAACCTTCAATTTATGCCGAATCCGAACGGATAGACGACAAACACTTATATATGACAAGTGATACTCTAGGAGGATATGTCAATTCCTCGCAAGAGGCAGTAGCCCTGAAAAAACCTTTTAAGGTGGACGAGGCTGAGAATTGAACAGACCTCCAGCTTGACAGTCCAATGCACTAACAATTACGATACGGGCTACTACATTTGAAAAAAGTTACCAACCTTAAAATCATGACCAAGGTACAAAGAATGGCATGAATTGAAATCACTGGGGCTATGAGGTCCACCCCCACAGCAAGGCTGGAAGCTATATATACTCAACTCAAAACCCTTAGATTTATTTGTACAAGAATCCGCAGCCAAAAGCGCACGTCGACATATCTTCGACTAGATTGTACAGAAATATATAAATACCGACGCGACGGTTCCAAGATACATAGATACTGGTGTTGCTGCAGGGTTCTTTTCAGAAACCCTTGAACTAGCAACCTCATGTATACTTCCTAATAACAGCAGTGTCTTCCAAGCTGAGGTCCTGTCAGTGATGAAAGCTGCTAGACAGGTCTCAAAATGATTGGACTACTACAAGCTGATATCACCTTTTTCGTTGACAGCCAAGCGGCAGTGAAAGCGATTTCTGCCAGTGAAATCAAATCGAAGCTTGTTACTTGTTCTGACGAAGAGCTAAGGGTTCTTGGTACACAGCACAACATAATGGTCTGTTGGGTTCCTGGCCACAGTCACAGTGCAGTGGTATCCCAGGTAATGAAAGCTCTGACGAACTGGGAAGTATAGGATCAACACTTGATCTTAATCAAACTGACTCAAAAGTTAAGGTACCACTCTGTTATCTTAAACAGGTAATCGAGAGTAAAGTTCTAGCTACAATTGACAAGCTTGCTTGATACCGGTGTTATCACCAGAAAACTATGGCTTATTTGCGACAGACAAAAGCCCGACAACATCATCCAACTGAGCAAAAAGTGTCTATCACTTCTCTTGAGCATCACCACTGGAAACAACCAACTGGGTTACCACATGAAAAAGATGAAATACTCAGCTTGAAATACACAGGGCACCTAGCCGTTGAACTTCTACGTTGAACTACTGGACACAACCAACTGGGTTACCACATGAAAAAGATGAAACTCAGCTTGCTTGATACCGATGTTATAAGCGGAAAACTATGGCCTATTTGCAACAGACAATAGCCCGACTGCATCATCCAACTGAGCAAAAAGTGTCAATCACTTCTCGTGAGCATCACCACTGGAAACAACCAACTGTGTTACCACATGAAAAAGATGAAATACCCAGCATGAAATACACAGGGCACCTAGCCGTTGAACTTCTACGTTGAGCACTATAGCGTCAGTGAGTTGACTTATCTTTCCCCGAGATTGGTAAAATCCTCTTGAGGATTCTACTGACTAACAAAGCCGTCACTTACATCATCCACTGATATACCAAACTCAGCCACCACACGATGCAAGGGCTCACTGCTCCTACGGGCTTGTTGGAGGGATGATTTAACAAGTGGGTTTAACCCCACTTGGACACTTGAAAGACAATGGTGCGTTATATTAATCTCTCCTCAGTCCGGTGATTATGTTCCGACAGACACTTCAATAATTTGAAAACACCCACCGACATTTCAGGCTATAGCCTGCTGAGACTTCACCAATGCCCTTAACGGGCTAAGTCAAAGGATTCATCATAGGTTTAGTTATATGGGGATCAAATCTCTAGGTTATCACAATGGATCTATGAACATACATTGATCTTAGCGTGACGGTAACTTTAGACCGCCATAACTTAAGAAAGGATTCCCGTATAGAGGTCGTTAATGTACATTTTTTTTTAGATAATTGTACTGTTGTTCTTAGATCATTTTGGGAAAAAAACAAACTCCACGGGAGTTATTAAACAAAATAAAATAAATCAAATTTTTCAAGATGGAAGCATTTCCCTTCTGGTAACATTCTTTAAACATGGTTCTTTAATAGAAAATAATAAAGGGTCCGCCAAATAACTAACAAATAACTTTTTTTTTTTTTTGAAAATGCATCATCAACATCGAGTGTAGCTTCGGTTGTGTGGCACGTAGCGCCGTCCTGTTGAAACCAAATGTTGCCAATATCCTCCTCTTCAATTTTTGTGAACAAAAAAAAAATCGTTCAACATGGCCCGATAACGATCGCCATTGACTGTAACGGCCACTCCTTGCTCAGTTGAAGAAAAATGGCCCAATTATGCCTCTGGACCAAAATCCGCACCAAACAGTGACTCGTTTTGGGTGTATCGGCTTTTCAGTGTATGCGTGCGGGTTTTCTGTGCCCCAAATGCGACAATTATGCTTGTTTACATACCCGCCAAGATCAAAATGAGCTTCATCTGAAAAGATAATTTTTTGGCAAAATCGGCAAAGTAATGTCGCAATATTTCCCAGCGTTGTTCAAGCATATACACAACCATATTCGTTCAGCGGAAGGACAAAACTAATTATCTATAGACATGAGCTAAGTGTTACCATTCACGAAATAAGCACTAGTTGAAAAATAAAACGTTAGATGGCGGACCCTTTATGTTTCCAAGCATTTCTAACCCCAAACACAATTCCCCGTCCAAAAAAATATTTAATATCCTACCATATTAGACTTTTTGACTAAATGTACTGCATCCAAATGTTTTCCACCGTTTTTCTTCAAATCTACCAATTATAAAAAAGTGTTATTATCTTTATTTTGTAGATAGAACCTATAGTTTTTGAGTAATTTAGAAAAAAGTGAATTTTACCCTCTTTACCCCCGCCTAAAACTTTTAGCTCCATCCCCAATTTAGAGTACTTTTAAGGAAAAAAAAGCTGCCTCCCTAGATATAGGGAGCATTCGATAACACCTCCCATGATTACGTAAGCCCTTGTCAGGAAGTGTCATCCCATCACCATAACCACATGGATTAGGGAAATGTAGAGGCACTAGCAGGAACGGATATACAGAGTATCGTCACCACAAGAGGTTGTCCTCTGGGAGGGGTTCTATCATCCTTGCTATGGAGCCTCAGAGTGGATGAACTGTTAGAAAATCTTACCTCCCACAGCATAAGATTTATCGGCTTCCCCGATGATATCGTTATTACAGCGCTCGAGAAGTTCGAAGAAACTCTATGTGATATAATCCAAAGAGGACTAATAATTACAAGGAAACTACGATTGTACCATTTACCAAGAAAAGACTTCTTCCACGCATGAAACCAATCCGGTTAGCTAGCGAAGTAATTGAAATGAAGAGGGAGGTAAAATACCTATGAATTACACTAGTAAACTCCTCCGGAGCAGGCATGTAGAAATAACGGTCGGAAAAGCCACAAAGGCCCTTATGATATGCAAGAGACTTGCAGGAAAATCTTGGGGTTGCAAGCCTAACATCCTCAGATGGATGTTAACCATGATGGTAAGACCCATCATTACCTATGGTGCGGTTGCTTGGCAACGGCTTGGTCTATTATAAATTCTTCACATTAAATTTGATGCAAGTCGGTTTTTATTAATTAATTTCCATTTAATGTATTTTTTTTTAAAGAAATCTGCTTTCTACCTAATCAAAAGGAAAAGACACCGGTTCTACACAATTTTTTTTTTTGTCATGAAAAAACCTACAAACCCTATCTTTTTTCTGTCAAGAATTGTGATTTTTGCTAGTGCAAAATAAAAAAAAATGAACTTGAACTGACAAATTATTATTATAGTTTGAACAGCACACATCATATCGTAAATCATTACTCAGTTTGCTGTCAAAAAGACCCTACAAAAAACGGTTAAAGCCACAACACTGTCAAATTTATACTAAAAAGTTCACCCATGAGCCATGGGTCTTCAAGGATTAGTATTATTTTCAAAAGCAGTGACATTTTAAGAAAGAAAACTATTGTAAATGACTTCAAGTTTATCCGTTATGCTGTCAATATCTA
The DNA here is from genome assembly GCA_949320155.1 of Melangyna quadrimaculata. Lineage (NCBI taxonomy): Eukaryota > Metazoa > Arthropoda > Insecta > Diptera > Syrphidae > Melangyna > Melangyna quadrimaculata. Next base: position 205,035,514 of record OX439483.1, on the reverse strand, counting down.
AAGATTCCCCTAAACTGAAACAGCAGTTGACGGCTGCTGGTATAGTAATTAGCAAAATGAACTTTATCTAAAACTTATCCTTCCTTTTTGCTGTTGGTTGACAATATTTCAAAATACCTATGTACCTATGTATGTATGTGTAAGAATATGTATGATGATGGTGCATTAATACCATCAGAGCCAGAGAAGTAGGTATTTGTTTGTCGGGGAAAAGTGTCAGAGTTTACTGTTCATCGGACACGTTGAGCGGAAGCGTGAACTTACTTTAGATTTTGTTTGGTTGACTGGCATTAGCATTTTGCGGCGATGACGGTGGATCTTGAATGCTCACTTGGCGACAGATTGTTCGCAAGGATATGCGAGGTTTTAAAAGTTTGTCCTCGTTGGGTGTGGGGTTTATGTATAAAGAGGAAAACAACATTTTATATACCTACCTAGTTGCTTTACCCATCTAGTACAGCGATAATTTGAAATTAAATAAGGACACGTCGGATACTGGTGAAAGTTTCACTGACAAATTTGTGCAACTGAGTAGCACAGTTGATCTATAATGTAAAGATGGATAAACTATATACCTACTGACTTATACTTGGGAAAGTTGTTTATTTTAAGGAAATTGGTGTTCAAACTTTGACACCGAATTTCATGCTTATAGAGAATTATTTCGAAAAGTTTCTTTAAAAGGTCATAAACAATTTACTAAAGTCAGAAGAATTAATTTAAGTGATTTAGTTGATTTCTTCATTATCGCACATCCCCAAGTCATAAGGGATGCAGACATTTCAATTAAATTATTCATATTTTAATATGTAACTTAAAGGTATGAAACCTGACAGTTCTAAAAAAAAATGTACTAATTCTAACAATGGTGATTGCATGGCATTTTAGCAGCAAGTTGCAAGTGGCAACAATAGTGCTTGAATGCTTGCATAAGTATGTAAAAAAGAATTTTGTAGAAAACTGGAAATGTTAGCGACACCTTACTATTTTTTTAATTTAATGGTATCAGTAAAAAAGTGAATTGAGCAAAAAAAAGTCCCGTTATTTTCCCTTGCGCTGTTTAGAAATTAAAAACAGATTATTTGGTATTGTAGAAGTATAGGTACTGATGCCATTAAATAAAAAAAAATTAGTCTGGGTCGAATTACACTACTAACCATTGGTGCCCTTGAAAACCATATACATATTATGTACAATATAGCTACATATTTGCCTTAAAAAATCGATAACTTAACTCTTGGTTGAATTAAAAGCATTTAATTAGCAACACTTATCAAAATCTTAATAATATTATAAATGTGAAAGAATGTTTGTGTGTCTGTTTGTTCCACTTTATCTTAGAAAATACTGAAATTATTGGAATGAACATTTGTGGATAGAGAGCCTTGATGTAGGGAATGAACATAGGCTAATTATTTATTTTCAAAAATTTTAAAAAGTGCAATTAAAAACAATTAAAATTCAAAAAATAGGGTTTTTATGAAAATGTTGGAGCTATACCCAATAGTTTAGACTATGAGATGGACATTAGTTAATGAACATTAAATGTTTCGTATTCATGATTGATTTAAGACGTTTTTCAACAGTTTTTGTTGGACACCAGTGCATTAAGTAACACGTTTCGTGGGTTCTAAAACTCTTAACTCTTTTTTTAGGTCGTTGCACCGCTTAGAGTATGTTTAATCGTCAGGAAGGTGCCAAAGTCAACATTTTCTTAAAATTTTAAAAAGTGCAACAAAAAACAATTAAAATGCAAAAAATTGGGGTTCTATGAAAATGTTGGAACTATACCCAATAGTTAAGACTATGAGATGGACATTAGTTAATGAACATTAAATGTATCGTATTCATGATTCATTTTAGACGTTTTTCAACAGTTTTTGTTGGTCACCAGTGCATTAAGTAACACGCTTCGTGGGTTCTGAGACTCAACTCTTCTTTGGGTCGTTGCACTGCTTAGAGTATGTTTAATCATCAGGAAGGTATCAATGTCAACATTTTCTTGGACCTTTGGTGGACGGCCTACTGAATGCAGGTCACCAAAAAGGTACTTTTGTCCAAGAAAAATTTTAAAAATGTCCAGAAAGAATTATGAAAATAAAACGTTTCCAACCCCTACAAAAGAAAAAATAAAAGTTTCATTTAACCATTGTCATTTAAATCACTTTTTTTGCATTTAAATTGTTTTTTGTTGCACTTTTTTAATACAAAATTATGCCCAGTAATAATAATATTTATTTTTTTTTTTAACCAGCTGTATTTCTCAAAGCTGCAGCTGAAGTTGACGGCCCTGAAATATGGGTAAAGGATTTAATTTCTTTTTTAGCAGAAGAATTTTTTGAAATTGGAATGAATGATTCCCGTTAATTCCGTCTAATGAAAAATTATCAACGAGAGCTTGGATGCAGGGAATGAACATAGGTTTATTATTTATTTTCAAAAATTTAAAATGGTGCAACAAAAAACAATTAAAATGCAAAAAATAGGGTTAACATGGAAATGTTGGAGCTATACCCAATAGTTTAGATTATGAGATGGACATTAGTTAATGAAGATTAAATGTTTCGTATTCATGATTCATTTTAGACGTTTTTCAACAGTTTTTGTTGGACACCAGTACATAAAGTGAACCGCGTTGTGCGTTCTAAGACTCTTAACTGTTTTTTGGGTCGATGCTCTGCTAAGAGGATGTATAATTGTCAGGAAGGTGCCAACGTTAACATTTTCTTGGACCTTTGGTGGGTGGCCTTCCAAATGCAGGCCACCAAAGGCACTGTTATCCAAGAAATTGATGATGATTTTTCATCAGAAAAAATAAATTGGAAAAATGAAACAATTTCACAATCAACAACGTTAAAAATATTATTGCATATTGTTACAATTCGTTTTTATCTAACATATTAATTCTTTTTTTCTTTAATAATTTTGTTTTATTTTGAGTGAATTTTTTTTTATTTTTGAGATGCCTGATCTTTAATATTTTCTTGAATATTTTTTTCTCAATTCAAAGTAGTTAGAATGAAACTCACACTATAGTGCTGATAAAATAAAACTTTTAAATACAATTGGCATTACCGATAGTATAATTTGGAGATGACTTTAAATAATGAACCAACACTTGAAAAAAAAAGAATCTCAATTCATCAAAATTCCAATATTTAGTGTTTACTTAAATATTTAGGTCATACCATGTACGATTCACTATTAAAATGGTCAAATGCACCATATGTACAGGTACACCATCTTCGTCCAATTTATCACGTATGGCTTCACCGTAAAATTTTATGTAAATCATACAGAAAGTATCTGAAGCGTGCATTCTTCTAGATAATAATTGTTAAATTATATATTTTCAATATAGGGTGCCTCTCAGGAAAGCCATTTACCTAAAGATAAACCATATTATTGAAAAAATTTACTTATATTCTCCAACTGAAATATAAGTGTGTTTCAAAAAGAATCCTTTGTTCAATTTAAGATAAAATTTTATGTAAATCATACAAAAAGTATCTGAAGCGAGACTCTCAGAAAAGCCATTCTCCTTAACTTGAACAATATTATTGAAAAAAATAACTGACATTCTCCAACAGATATATAAGAGTGTTTCAAAAATAAGTATTTCTTCAGTTTAATGTAAAATTTAATTTAATTCATACAAAAAGTATCTGTCTCCCAGAAATGCCATTATCCACGCTCGCGAACAGAGTTGAACAAAATTAGCACTGCGCTAATATAAATATAAGTTAATAAAAAAACGGTATGTAAAATAATAATGTAAATAATTTAATGCATCAAATTTTCAAGTATAAATTTTATTAGTGTATTAATTAATTTTTTTTGTCAGATTAAAAGTAAATTAAGTCATTTGTTTTACTTGGTAACAATGCATAGAACCTCTGAAAAATGCTTTCCTCTATATTATTTCATTTGAATAAAATTCGAACTAGTAAATTTTTAAACAGAATAATTACAAAACAATTTATTTGCCAAGGGTGTTCAAAAAAGTAGTATTTGATCAGTTCTAACGTCAATCTTTAATTCAATCATCCAAAAAAATTATCTGAAGCGTGCTTTCGTCAAGAAAAAAATTAAATATTAATTATTTACAGGATTCTATCCTCCCGCTTAAATATGCTTTGCGCTTTAAGATTAAATTAAAAAAATCGGTATAGCCAATATTTAAATCAAATTATTGAAGAACAAATTATTTGTCATAAGAGTGTTTCAAGCTAAGTTTTTCCTTAGTTTTAATGAAACAAAACGTTTTATACAAATCATTCAAAAATCGTGTACTTCAAGAAAAACCTGTTAATTAAATATTTTCAATATTGCAAAAACAAATTCGCAAGCTTAATTCATGCGTATTATAAGTGAAGTCAAAATAGGCACCCAATTACCAATGTTGTGTATCCGCAAGCTTTAAAAAACATCGGAAAATCTATTTTTAAAAACTTTGTCGATGAGATAGTCTTATTGAGCCCCGGTTTTTGACCTAACAGTAAACTAATTTTCATTCTTAAAACTGCGAAGCAACGCGAGCACGGGTCCGCTAGTTTAGTATAATTTTCTTTGAAACCCTTATAAGATAAGTTTTACATATAAAAGGTTTTCACTTTTTCATTTGTACTTGCTTGATTTTTATGATGAGGACATAATATACGAATGGGAATAAATTATGTCCTCTATGTGTTAGTACAAAATATTTCAAAAGCTACATATGTATGAATATACAATTAGGCTTGTTTCACACACATTCGGTTTCATTCGGTTCGGTCTCTATTCGGTTTGTATTCGGCTGTGCCTGATATGTGTGAAACGATAAAACGGCAAAAATAAAAACCTAATAGAAACCGTAGAGCACCGTTTTGTCGTTTCACACATATCAGGCACAGCCGAATACAAACCGAATAGAGACCGAATCGAATGAAACCGAATGTGTGTGAAACGAGCCTTAGAAATAAAATTGTATTAAAAATCTTAACACGGTTTTCTAAATTAATACTCTTCTCACTATGAAGGTATTAATTTTAAGCCAATTATTTAATCAGGGGAGTGTACTTAAAAAAAAAAACAAGATTTCAAAGAATATATTAAGTGTCATATGCAAAATTTCGATTTTGAATCGATTTTGAAGAATTTTTCGAATTAAAGCAGTTTTGAAAAGTTTTTTCTTGGAACACTTTGATTTCAAGCTTTTTAAAGGGTGGTTTTAAATTCTCAAAATTACAACAACATTATATTAGGTATACATTTTTTGTAAGAATTTGATATCATTGTTTTTTTCAAAATATTTGAGTTAAAAACATTTGTTAAGTGGTAAAAAATAACCTAATGGTATTTTCCTGAATTATTCTGTCTCTGCAGTTTTATTCGCAATAGATCCCTCTTATAGGAACTAAAACCAAAATATGAATTTATAAATTTACCAAAGCGCTACACGCTCAGACAGTAAACAAAAAGTTTGTATCTATTCAAGTGGAGCGGAGTGTATGTACAACAAAAATAGACTGGGTTCGGAATCATTTTTTGTTCTTGAAATATTTAAGACGAAAATTATTTTTCAACTGTTTTTCTTAGTTTAAAAAAAAGTGTCTGTTGAATTTTTTTGATTAATATTTACCAATTTGGTATTGTGTAATTATGTGTCAGATAAAACAAGTCTGAAGTGAATATCTTATTCCGTTCTCGAGATATTCGAGATAAATGACATTTTACAACTCCTTTTTAAATTGCTGTAATAAAAAACCGGTTTATTGAATTTGTTAGAAAACCTTTTCAACACGTTATGACAATATTATCTGTAAAATAAAATTTATCCGAGGTCGCTATCTTTATTCGTTCTCGAGATGTTGTGGACGAAAAGAGTACCCCGAACGTACGTACTCACACACATCTTGCTAACCCGGGGTTTAGACAAGCGAGTAGAACTAGTAGCGTATATGTGTGTTAGTGTATCTGAACACGCCCAGCGGGAAATATCGTCCCCAATGGATTTTATAGCTGAATTCTTCAATCAATTCACTAGCCAAAAAATAAAAGGAAACGTCATGCAATGATTTAGTGAGTGAAGAGTCATGCGAGGTTTCCTCAGTTCATAGATTTGAACCCACTTTCTGATTTGTGTTTAGAAAACAACCCTTTCTTTCGTTGAATTAAAAATTGCTTTTGATAGGGAAAATTATGCGATGAAAAAACTGTTGAAAAGTCATGCACAAGTTCATCATTTCATCGTCTATGTCCACTCATATGTTTTGTTAAGTGTGCACCGCCATTGTGTGTTTTAATAGAAGTTGATTTTGTTTGTGTTCTCTGTGTTGACATTGCCTACTGACAGTAAATATTATAAGAGGACTTGTGAATTTCTATTAAAATGAGGAAATCTCAGGAAATGAGGAAATCTGAAAGTATTTCGTGTTGTTGGTTTATCACCACTTTGCATAAGTGAAGTGGTGATTAACCAAAAACCACTGACCTAGTGATTTCACATTAATTTAAAGTATTAATTCTATATTTTAATTAACCAATCTTAAATTCACAACACAACAGAATTAATGAATTCACTATTTATTTAATTTTCTTCACATTTTTCATATTGAATTAACTTAATTGCTGAATAAACAACTACCACTTATCTTGTGAATTGACAATTGAATTTTCATTACCTTTTTCATCGAAAATATTGAACCGATGAATAAAGCACATACATTTATGTAGTGAACTCACAGATTATGCAAGCACCATGTTTTTCATCACCTAGGTTGGTGAATAAACAACTTCCAACAAAGTAGTGATTTCGTTGGGGAATTTTCACCAGATTTTCAGCATGTGCTTCCCGCCTAGGACATGCCCATGTTAATTTCATCAAAAGAATCAGCTAAAAAGTGAACGATGCAGCTGCCATTCCTCAAGGAAAAAGCTGGTGTTTCCTCAATGTATATTTGAATTTTTCCCGTTGGGCGAGAGAGTCGACTAGCAGGGCAAATTGTATTATATTTTTGCCTGCGAGTAGCCTGCCAGCTAGTGTAGTGTATTGTTTTCATTTATTTGTTTTGTTTCCATAGTTTCCATAATTTGTATATTTTTCTGTATGAAATATTTAAAAAAAATCATACTAGTTAACAAAACGCGCAGAGCTACTGGACACACATACATCCAAAAAACTAACTCTTTGATACAAATGCTACAAGTTCTACTCGGTTGTCTAAAACTGGGGAAAAACAACGACTTCTGATTCTAGAGACCTCAAAACGTGAAGATATGTCAAAATTTTCAATTCGAAAAATCGCATCAACTACAATAACTTCCAAAAGGAAGTTAAAAACAGTAAGATGTCGCTTACATTTTCAGTTTTCAATAAAATGCATTTAAACAGCTGTGGTTATACAAAGCACTGTATAAGCAATGCATAACAATATCAATCATTTTTATATAAAAAATTGTTTTGGTTTAAATTATATTCTGGAATTCATTCATTTTACATCAACCTGTTTGAGTTAATACTTTTTTTGAAATTACCTAATTTTATTTTTAAACTGATTTTTTTTTTTCAAAATTTCACTTACTTCCGTTTTAACTATTCAAAGATTTTATCAATTTATATTATTTAAACACTGAAAACTAGATGCCCGCAGAAATTTAAGTTTTTGAAAGTTATTTTTTGATCATTGTTTTCCTTTATTTTATTGATACTTTTATCTTTTTATAATGGAAAGATTTTCATCACACCTGAAGCTATTTACTGGCTTTCTACTTAGAATTTTAGATAAAAAACAATTCCAAAATAAAAAAACTGTTGGACAGTAAAACAGTTATCAGAGCTGAAATGTCCTTTGGCACCAATCATGCTGATGCGAACTAAAACCTGCGATAAAGTGCAATTGATGCAATCTAAAATCGAAAATTGTGATAGAGATGTGTTTCCAAAATTTTTTTTAGGCTTCTTCAGGTTATGGTTAAACTACCCGTATATCGACGGCGACGGCAACAAGCGAACGGTCGTTTTCAACGTTGAAGCTCATAAAAACATATTTAAGAAATACCATAGGCCAGGTACTTACATTTTAAACAAAAAATTAATTTAAAAAAAAAATCATTGAAAACATTTTGTTTGAGAACCGAATGACAGTCTTATTCACGATCAGTGTGAGTGACAATCGTTAAATAGATGTCAATCGAACCATTGATATTCTTGCTAAAAAAAAAAAAAATTGTCGAGGACTTAATTTTGTGATTTTAAAATTTTCTTACCATACTTTATTGATATTAATACATACTTTATTGATTATAAAGATAATCGAAGGACACGGGCGACCTGCATCGTGCCTGATCGGGAAATTAATGATTGCCCAGAACTTGGTCTGGGCCAGTAGCGCAACAATCAGTCACGATGAAGTGCTTGTTTTACCTCCTCGTGGTGGTCCCCGGGCAACTATTTGTGTATCCCAATATACATAAATAGGCCAAAATTACAAGTGCGAAAAGGCCTAGCTTTCTAGGATAGGTTACGGAGGTAAGCTATCTCCGTAACTGAAATCAACCCGCTAGCGAAACCAACACTACGCCTCGGAATATTAATGATAACTCGTTGACGACTTTTGGCTATTGTACCCGAACAATGATTGGTTTCTGGAATGTGAAGACGCTTCTTGACGATTGAAAAGAAGGTCCTCAGAATGCCAGATTCCTGCAACTAGAGAAGGAATTCATGCGGTATAGGATGGACATCTTAGGGATAAGTGAAGTTAGATGGCTGGGCTCGGGGAAGTTTAAGTCACCAACCCGTAACACTGTACTATTCTATTCCGGAAAAACACCTGGAAGCGCTCGGGAATCTGGGTTGGATTGCTGCTTTCCAAAACAGCTCTCAAAAGCTTAATTCCCTGGGAGCCTTTAGGTGACAGGATCCTAAAGGCCAGGTTCGCGACTAGAGTACGTCGCGTCACCATCATACAGTGTTACGCCCCAACTTTGCTCTCTTCTGACGAGGAGAAGGAGGCCTCTTATAACCGGCTGAGTGCTGCTTATGATAGCGTTCCACGAGGTGTTATAATTATGGTGATGGGAGACTTAAATGCCAAGGTTGGCAATGACAACACTGGGCTAAGGCATGTCATGGGAAAACATGGTGTTGGTAACCGAAACGACAATGGCGAACGATTTGTCGATTTCTGCAACGCCAACGGCCTTGTTATTGGAGGGAACATGTTCGAGCATAAGACGTGCCACAAAGTCAGTTGGGTGTTTACTGACAGACAAGCAACTTCCAACCAAATTGACCACTTCGCGATCAGCCGGCGTTTTAGAAGCAGTCTCCAGGACGTCCGTAACAGAAGAGGTGCTGCCATGGGAATGGCCCGGGACCACCATCTGATGGTTGCTACCATAAGATTGCGTACAGCTGCAGTTCGGAGATCCCAAGGAAACACTCGAATGCCCAAGTTTAATACAGATAGACTAAAGGATCCCGCAGTGCGCCAACAACTAGGGGACCACCTTTCACAAGCATTGAACGCAATCCGCAGCACGGAAACCACATCCATCGAAAATCATTGGTGTGCTGTGAAAAATGTGTTCATATCCGGTGCTGAAAGTATAGTCGGCCGGACGCAAGGAAGAAATAGTGCTTGGCTTTTCAACGAAACTTGGGCAAGGATCGAAGAAAGGAAACACCTTAAAGCTCGCATCGCAGCTACCCCAGCAGCAGGGAGAAACGAGCTTGAGTCTACGTACCGCATGAAGATGAGGGAAGTTCACCGTAGTGTGCGACGTGATAAGCGTAACTACATCAACGCATTGGCTACAGAAGCAGAAGAAGCCGCTAGTAGGTGTGACAGTAGGACCGTCTACAGAATTACCAAAGAGCTCACTGGTGTCCAGAGCTCTAAATAACACCTGGTTAAAGATACAAACGGATCCCTGCTAATTTCGGATGAGGATCAGCTCAAAAGGTGGAGGGAACACTTTTCTGCGGTTTTAAACCGCGTTTTTGCCAGTGAAGTTAACCCTATTCCCATTGAGCTACCCGAAGTAACAATTTCCCGAATACGCACCGTACCCCCCAGTAAAGAAGAAATTATCACCGCCATCAAAGCACTGAAGAACAACAAAGCGGTTGGACTTGACGGTATTCCTGCAGAGCTCTTAGGAGCAGCCCCAACATCATCGAGCGAGCTACAGCACCCACTTATTAAGAGAGCTTGGCAAACAGAGAGCTTTCCTGAAGAGTGGAAAAAAGGAAAGATTGTCAAGCTACCAAAGAAAGGAGATCTCACACAGTGCGAAAACTGGAAAGGAATATGCGTTCTGCCTGCAATAGCCAAGATAATAGCAAGGATAGTATTGGACCGAATTAAAGACCACCTTGAAGACACACTCGACGCCGGACAAGCAGGTTTCCGCACTGGATCTTCCTGTGTGGATCACATCAACACCTTGCGGATCATCATCGAACAGTGCGTTGAATATCGGTCACCACTTCACCTGCTGTTCATCAATTTTGAAAAGGCGTTCGACAGTGTCAATAGAGACTTTATTTGGCTTGCTTTGCGCAGGAGGGGCATCCCAGATAAATTGATTGCTATTATCAAGGCTACATATAATGGATCCAAGTGTCACGTGTTGCACAAAGGTAGACTGTCAGAGGAGTTTGAAATCCAAAGTGGAGTTAGGCAAGGCTGTATACTGTCACCAATACTGTTCCTTTTGGTGATAAGTGACGTACGGCATGCAGCTTTGTCAAATGGAAATGGAGGAATTCAGTGGACTCTGCAATCTCACCTCAAACATCTGGACTACGCGGATGACGTATGCTCACTCTCTCTCTCTCTGGATCATGGATCTCTATCAAATGACAACTAGGGTGGAGAGAGAAGCAGAAATCGTAGGGCTTAAGATCAACTCGGCAAAAACTAAAAGGATCAGCCTTGGATCTTCCTCAGCAATCCAAGTAAATATTTCTGGACAACCGGTAGAGATGGTAGAGGATTTCCAATATCTTGGGAGTATTGTCTCTACGGGTGGCGGAACTGAACTGGACGTAAACAGCCAAATCAGAAAAACAAAGTCTGCGTTCGGAATGCTGTCCAAAATATGGAGAAACAATTCTTTTAGCTTAAAGACCAAGCTATGACTGTTCCGATCCAATGTTGAATCCGTGCTGCTTTACGGGTGCAGCACTTGGAAAGTCACTGACACTGTCACTAGAAAGCTGCAAACGTTCGTTAATAGATGTCTACGAAACATCTTGAGGATTTTCTGGCCCAACCGTATCTCCAATGCAGAACTTCATGCGAGAACCGGTCAGGAGCCCATAGACTTCATTATACGAAGAAGAAAATGGCAGTGAATTGGCCATACGCTTCGAAAAGGCAATCGGTGCATAGCATCTCAAGCAATGCAGTGGAACCCGCTCACACGGGAGGGAAGACAAGCAGGCCGGCCTAAGAGTACATGGCGAAGAACGGTCGAACAGGAATCGGCACGACTGGAGAAAAGTTGGAGAGAGCTGAAATATATTTCAAGAAATCGTACACGATGGCGCGTAGGTGTAGTGGAGGCCCTGTGTCCCGTAAGGGAAACATCACGGACGTAATAGGTCCGAGGACCTAAGTAAATACGGAAGTGCCCAGCCAAGTTCTGGCACTACAGACTACACCCTTTTTTCAGGATCAAACTCAGGCGATTTTCGACCCTCCTCTAACTTCAGTACCAATAAGGTCAGAAACTTCAAACTCGCAGCATTTGCTAAATTCACCAGCATCAATTCTTTAGCATTAGCGGTTCCCGAGATATGAGACAGCAAAAAACCCATACCGTAACTGACTCACTCACTCACTCACTGACAGATCATGAAAATTATGGAGCACTTCCCGACATCGTAGAATCTTGTAATTTCGCACAACGGTGGGCCTTGTGGATGTGGTATATAGAAAGAAAAAAATGGAAAACTTAAGATTTTTCATCTAGGGGCGTGGTACCCGCCTATTTTAATAGAATTGATATCAATTATATGGAACATTTAGAGCACTTCTGATTGTCGTAGAATGTTGAAATTAGGTAGAGGCGAATGACTTGAACTGCAAACAAAGGCTGCTTGATTTTAAAATCTGATATTTAACGTTCAGGGGCCGTGACATCTGCCCATTTTCTCAGAATTGTTATTAATTATACAGGGTGTCCCGTAAGTAATGGATAACCCTGAAATGCCGCATAGTAGACTTTATGACCGTCCTGAAAACTGATAAAAAAAGTTCTATCCCAACCACAAGAAAAGTTATATGCATTTTTTTGTTCAGTGCATTATTTTTTTTCTTACTTTACATTTTTGAATACCACGACTACAAGTGAATGAGTTCCATCATTTTTTTTTTGCAGGAATATTTTACATTACTTGTGCCAACACATTAGTAGAAGAAAATTATTATAACTGTTGGACTTCTTAGAGAAAAAAATTATTTAACATTGAATTTCAATGCAAAATGTGAAAACAAATAATTTTTGAAAAAGTTAAATCATAGCTGGTATACAAAAAATGCATGAATACCTGAGTGGCCAACTATTTTAAAAATATGCGCGTTAAATGCAAATTTCAAAATGGTATTACTTATTATTATATCTAGAGTCAATAGCAAGTTATTGGTAAAAATCTGCAATACTAGAGTAAATTTAGCAAAAACAAAAGTTTTCAAAATTAGCAAAGTAAACGTGAAAATAATACCAAGCGTTGAACATAGCAGATTTTTGATTTATTGGCTGTTTCTACGATGTTGTCCTAATGATAAATCCAAGCTTTCAACTTCTAGGGCCGCATGCATTATTGATAAAAATGTCAAAAAAGTGCAAAAACCGGTTACATTTTCGAGCTTGTTTGAATTTTACCTGTTCTAGTGGGCTTTCACAAACCCATCAAATATTTTGTTGGTTGCTATTAGTTTATTTGTTATTTTCTCTAAACAAAAAGTTTCTGAGCCAGCTTTTAATCACATGATCACTTAGTTAGAAAACAAAAACAAAAACAGATAATTTTTTAATTTTTTTTTTTATTTAAAGCAAATGCTCAAACTGTTTTCCACCCACTCTTATACAGGTTCTGCACCTCCGAATAAATGAACGTCTTAGTGAACGTGCAAGGTTTTGCTCAGAAATTTGTAATGCAGCTGCCTCCACACGATTTCTTAGCTCCTCTAAAGACCTGATCGGCTTGCTGTATACGATTTCCATAATGCATCCTCAATAAAAAAAATCGAGTGGATTTAGGTCTGGTGAACGGGGTGGCCATAAAATTGGTCCCAGACGTCCTATTCATCTGCCTGGATATCTGGCATTTAAATATGCCCGCACAGAAACAGCTATGGACTCTTATAAACACTCGATAATCCGGGTGACGTGCGTTAGGGTACCTTTCCCTATACAGAGTCGCAGCTTCGTTTGCGTTGCCTTTGCACTCTCCATAAATGAAATGCATGTTTGCATATTCTTGTGCAGAATACAGAATACGTGGCATCGAAAAAGTTCAATCAAACGTCTTAATTATCAAAAAGCAGGTTCAGGAAAACAGCTATTTAGACAGTCAATTTTTCTGAAGAATGAACAATAAAAACGATATAAATAAGTGTTCGTCGTGGTCTTAATCTTATGAATTAAGATCAAATTACACAAACTTTAATTCAAAATTTAAAAAACTTACGATTTTATGCGTTCTCACTTTCTCAGTAATACCATTTTGAAATCCGCATTTAACGCGCATATTTTTAAAATAGTTGGCCACTCAGGTATTCATGCATTTTTTTTATACCAGCTATGATTTTACTTTTTCAAAAATTATTTGTTTTCACATTTTGCATTGAAATTCAATGTTAAATAATTTTTTTCTCTAAGAAGTCCAACAGTTATAATAATTTTCTTCTACTAATGTGTTGGCACAAGTAATGTAAAATATTCCTGCAAAAAAAAAATGATGGAACTCATTCACTTGTAGTCGTGGTATTCAAAAATGTAAAGTAAGAAAAAAAATAATGCACTGAACAAAAAAATGCATATAACTTTTCTTGTGGTTGGGATAGAACTTTTTTTTATCAGTTTTCAGGACGGTCATAAAGTCTACTATGCGGCATTTCAGGGTTATCCATTACTTACGGGACACCCTGTATGTATCACTTCGGATCGTTGCAGAATAAAAAAAATTTGGCAAACTGGTAGATCATGAGTGGTCAATACAAAGGAGATATTGGAAAATTTTAAATTATCCATTCAGGGGCGTGGCACCCGCCCATTTTCTCAGAATTGATATAAGCTATGTGGAGAACTTTTGATTGTCGTAGAATGATGAAATTTGGTAGAGCGATAGGACTTGGCATGCAAGCAGAGGGAAAATGAAAAATTTGAGATTTACATTCAGTGGGCATGGAAACTAACCATTTTCACATAATTAATATTAAATAATATTGAGAGCACTTCCGATTGGCATTGGTGCAAGATTATGAAATTTGCTATTGCGGTTAGTTTTCAGGTGTATACAAAGAAAAAGTTGAAATTATGAAATTTTTCATGCAGAGGCGTGGCATCCACCCACTTCTTATTAATTATTAGGTATCATTCCAACGGAGCACTTCTAACTAATGAAAATTGGTAGAAGGGTAGGACTTGTAGTAAATACAAAAGACATAAATTGAAAACTTACTTTTCCTCACATTGGGCGTTTATTCCACTCACTTTTCCTGATAAAAAGTATGTTTGCAAAAAGAAGTGAAATCACACCAAAAACATAAATCTTAAAAAAGTAGCCAAGTTCTTCTATAGGTATAAATAAACCTTTGTGTAAAAAGACAGCTAACAAGAAATCTAAGTTTATTAATGTTAAATATCAAATATTTTAAGTTGAGTAGTATGGAAGAACCTTAAAATTATCAGAGAAATCTGTTATTCAATGACGGTAGAAGTGAATTGTGACTTTACAAAGAAAATCATCTTCAGCGACGAGGCACACTTTCACCTCAGTGAATTCGTTAACAAGCAGAATTTCCGAATTTGGGCAAATGAGAATCCACGAGTGATTGTTGAAAAGCCGATGCATCCACAAAGAGTGACTGTTTGGTGCAGTTCATGGGGACGTACTTCTTCGAAAATGAGGTCGGCCAAGCAGTTACCGATGCTACCGTGAATGGTGTTTGTTATCGCGAGATGATAACGGACTTCTTGTGGCCAGAAATCGAGAATATGGACCTAGACGATATGTGCCTCCAAGAGGATGGTGCCACTTGCCACACAGCCAACGAAACAATGGCTCTTTTGTGCGAGAAATTCAATCGCCGTGTTATCTCACGTCGGTCTTGGCGATGTTAATTGGTCGCCACAATCATGTGATTTGATACCGTTGAACTTCTTTCCTTGGGGATATTTAAAAAAAAAGTACCTACGTCAATAAGCCAAGAACAATTCAAGAGCTAAGGGATGAGATAATTCGGCACATTAACGACATTGAACCTCAATTATGTATCAGAGTCATTGAAAAT
Organism: Melangyna quadrimaculata; assembly: GCA_949320155.1. NCBI lineage: Eukaryota > Metazoa > Arthropoda > Insecta > Diptera > Syrphidae > Melangyna > Melangyna quadrimaculata. The sequence goes on along the minus strand of OX439483.1, from coordinate 205,020,005 downwards.
ATGGACCTTTGGATAGAGGTATGCCACCGAAGCCATGGCGAGCATTTGGCCGATATTTTGTTTGACACATAATTGTCATAGATCCTTCTATCATAATAATATTAAGATACCTAATTCTCTGAAACCTTTTTTTTTTATTTACAATTAACATCGTGCGTTTTCGTGGGACCATTACGTAAATTATTTGACAAATATTATTTGTGTTTTCTTATTAATTTATCGAAAACTTGCGATCAATAAAGAACCAAACCAAACAAATAAACCACGTTTTGTTCAGTGGTTGAATATTGAACCAATATATATGAAATGAGGAAAACAGCGTCTTGTAAGATGGTGCAGGGAAATAATTCCACGGGAATCTGCTCCACATGGGAATTTATTTCACTTTTAATGGGAATCTGAGTTAAAATCCTTGAACCCGCGAAGGGGGCCACCCAAGGTACTCCTTATTACACATAAGCTTTAAGTACACCAACTGACAATATAAACGCCTGCCTGGCGACTGATTTAATATAACTGATATAAAGAGATTACACAGACACACTAGTTTTTGAGAACAAAAACACTATTTAAAAGTAATAGGAAAAGAAGTGTAATTATTTCTCACACTAAGTGGGCAGAAACTCCACCATTCAAAGTGAAATTCATTGTCAGGAATAAGTGTAATAAATTCTCTCTCTCAGTGGGAATCAACTCCACTTTGAAAAGTGAAGAAGATTCCCACTAAGAGTGAAATAAATGCTCATTGGGAGCAGATTCCCGTGGAATTATTTCCCTGCACCTTGTAAGACATCCCCAAGTACCTAGTTAAGACCTCAGCAAGTGAGTGCGCTTTTGTATTTATGACAAAATAGGTTACAAACAAAAAAGTTGTTCCAGAAAAGTGTGGCGCCAGCCAGCATGGCAGCACTATATATCGCAAGTGGCATATATTTGTAAATAGTGTACAATTTTATTTTATTTAAGTTAAAAATTAAATACATCCGGGCGTATTCATAGTCATTTTCGAGCTGGTTCTGAGTTAAATATAGGTTTAGTTGAATTTTCGGACGTTGATTCTATTTTTTTAAGTTTATCATTTCAAAATATTTGAAGCTGTTTGTGTAGTATACCAAGTTAATTATCTTATAAAAATATAAAACCACCAATTTGTAATTAAAATCGGTCTGTATTCATTGAGGCAAAATTGTCTTAAACTGTAGTTTAGTTAAACCTGGGTCTATCTGCGACTATGAATATGCCTCATTTTGTCTTACTTTCTTTTAAATTTAACAATATGAAAAAAAAAGTAGCTTTGTAGAAAGTCGCCCAGTACCTACTTTTGTGGGTAACAGCGCGCAGTATGCGTTCTTATTAAGCTTCATTAAAATTATATGCGCGGTCTTACCCAAGATTTTGGATGATTTATGTAGAGGATGGGGCGACGAGGAGATACATGAGGACACTCCTCACTACCTATGTCACTGCCCTGCTTTATGTCATCTAAGAAGCAGACTCCTCGGGAGACACTTCTTCAATGACTTAGAGGAACTATCTGACATTACAAGCAGTAACATGTTAAAATTTACTAACGCTACAAAATGGCTTGACAACTCTTAAATCTGACTTAACAAAACAGTCACATGACCCAACCACTGATCTATCAAACTCATCCACCAGACGTTGCATGGAGCCACTGCTCCTTAGGGCCTGGTGGAAGGATGATCTACTCGGTGGGGGTAAGGAAAGAGATTAAGCCCTCAAAAGACAATGGTGCGTTAACCGCTTCTCAACCCGGTGATTATGCGATACCTCTTTTACACCTTGGACCGACTAAACAAATCAGCCACATACACCAACCACGGATTTATCAAACCTACCGACCAGACGTTGAATGGAGCCACTGCTCCTACGGGCCTGGTGAAGGGATGATCTACCCGGTGGGGGTAAGGGAAAGACTTACGCTCGAAAACACTACGGTGGGCTGGAATTTCCCCACCCGATGATTGTGCCGACGGACACCCCTTCAATCACACCAACCACTGATCTATCAACCCACCCACCAGACGTTGCATGGAGCCACTGCTCCTACGGGTCTTGTGCGGGGAAGATCAATCTAGTGGGGGTAAGGGAAAGGATTACGCTCTCAAAAGACAATGGGGCGTCAACCTCTCCTCAACCCGGTGTTTATATAGCGACATACACTCCTTCAATTATTTGAAAACAACTACGACTTTTCAGGCTACAGCTTGTTAGAATTTCAAAGACGCCCTTTACGGGCTATGTCATAAGATTCATCATAGGTTTATTTTTGTATGGGGATTAAAATTCCTTGGGTACCACAATGGATCTACACTGATCTAAGTGTGACGGTAACAAGACCAACTGTCAGCCCACTAACCTAACCTAACCTACAAAAGATGTTGCGCGATCGTATGTGCGAAATTGTGCGATCCAGTCGTTTCCATTTTTTAAAAAGTCCGGGAGGCCCTTTGAGCTCCAGTTCGCCCCTGCGTTCAAGAAAAAGAACCAGTTGCTTACTTAATTTTTTTTTCAAATTTAGCATCTTGAAAATATATTATTTATTCAAAGCCCTCACTCAACAAGTAGGTAGGTACCGGTACCTATAGAGTCAATAAAACCTTATCCATATCCTTTTTGGTTTCTCGAATTTTATTGCTGACGCTATCAACCTTAACTTAACACCTTTGAGCAGATTCGTATACATGTCCTAGCTAAAACAAAATATTCAAGAAATTTTACTTAGGTACATACATATACATTCATACTTGTGACTGTCTAACTGTTGTTGTAGGTAGGCATATAGAGCATAAAGCAATGAAATACAAGTACTTGACATTCCCAAAGTACCTAATAAAATTACCCTGACAGATCGAGTTAATTTTGTAATCTCCAAGCTTGATGAATTCTTTTTGAAAGAAATATCCCCATGTGACAAACTCTGCTCCGTTTTATACTGACATGGGTTTGATAGTAGGTAGGTACAGTCAAGTCGGCCCGCATCAAAGATTCATGAGAATCTTTTATTTTATTTTTTCTCTTTAACGTTGTTTTTTTTGCTGTTGTCATCCTCGTTCTGGACCATTGCCTTTGTTGTCGAAGTCGTTACAAAGTTTTCTATTCAACAAACTTTTACCTTTATGGTTTGGTAACAGTTGAGTCTCAAATTCACCCTCATCTCAGGGAGTAATAGGTAGGTAAGGTATATATAGTTAGGTATGTATATGAAGGAACACCATCACTAAGAGCGTTGATAGACTAGGGGCAAACACCTTGATTTACATGCACAATAATGCTATGATGTGATGGTGCTCTTGGCTTAGCACACCTAAGGGCTGAATGCAATCAAGAGATTTTTTTTTTTCATTTTCTTCCTGCCCTTGTTTTTGGTTTATACTTCTTTACACACTACCTCTACACTGTCATTTATCATCAGACCGATTTGAGGGGGCTTGTAGCATAAACCACATAAACATACAAGGACATGAATTACCTGTTAGTTGCGGAAAATGGGGCTTGAGAAGTAGGGATATCCTATTTCGAACTCACTCCCATAGTTTTTTTTTTTCTTTTTTTGTATGCCAAAATTTCCTTTGACTGTATAGAGCTTTGATTGAAAGTATGTTTTGATCATTTACATAGACAAATTACCTTATGTAAAGTAAAACAAAGAAGCAAATTGGGTGCCGGTGGATACGATTCTTTTGAGAATGACGATGAATTATTTGCATTCCTTTGGTTTCTAAGGATATTCCCAGCTTCAAGCCCTATTACCTACAAACATCTACATTGAAAGTAAGTTTTTATGGGGGTGATTTACTATTAAACAAACATACATACATAAAAACGTATATGGATCAGTCAACTCCGCCTAACTGCACTCCGCTTAACTGAAAACATCGGTTATCTGAAACAAGAAATTCATTCCGGAGACTTTTTAAGAATTTTTCACACAAACTGCTTCGCATAACTGAACTACGCTTAATTGCAAACTGTGGATAATTGAAACAAAATTGTTTGCCTCAAATAAACATTTTGCACTTATTCAACTCCGCATAAGTGTAACGACCGTTGAATTCTACCATCAAATTTTAAATCTAACACACGATTGGAATTTGAAAAGTCAAATCTGAAATGTCTAAATCTCATTTCTTGTCATTCCCTACTGGTATCAGTCGTTTCTTTTAAATTTGTGTATTTTTTGGCTTATCCTCAAAAATTTTGGACAGAAAAAGTAAGGCTGACGAAAAACTTGTCATTAAAAATGTAAATACTTTTTTTGTTTGAATTAAAAAAATTGAAATAAAAATATAACTATTTTGACACAATACAAAAAATTAAACCTACACTTTTTTTTTATTTTCAGGCTACATATGTATATAAATAAAATTTAATTTGTTTTGACTAAACTCCGCTTATTTGATACAAGTTTCAGTTATCCGAAGTTCGGTTAACTGAAAACTCCGCTTAATTGAAACAAATGTTCTGGAATTATGGTAATCCAGTTAAGCGGAGTCGACTGTATTCGTTGACATGAGCTAGAATTTGATTATTTGGCACAGGACAGGCAAGAATAACTTTATATTTTGTACTTGTTTAATTGGTGCACATTGATTAAGAGCAGTAGCGGATCTAGGATTAGGCTCTGGGGGGGGCTTGGTAGATCCAGTTTGAGACATTAATGGCCAGTTTCACAAGTTTAACAATTTATGTTTAAACTTAAGTTCAGCACTTGATTCGGTTTCAAAGTAAACCTTGAACTTAGATAATTCTGTAGTTCTAGTTAAACGAATGTAATCTGCCATTTATACTTCATAGCCTAAGAGCCCGCAACAAATTTTGGGAGTGGATTGATAACTAAAATATGAGTATGATGGTTTGTAGGTGCATATATCGCGGTATCAAAAACAACCGTCCCTCAGGTTTCTTTTTCAGCCTTTTGTTTTTGTGGAGGTTTGAAAATAGCGATTTTCCAGTTTATTTTGTCAGAGGTATTACCACTTAAATAAATTTAAAAAATATATTATGTGATGTTGTCATTAAGTCAAAATATCATAATCTTGGCAATTCAAGCAATAGAACTCAAAATATAAGCTTTTAAAGAGGACCTTATCGTCTTTTTCTTGGAGAATTATAAAACACAAAAAAAAAAAAACTAAATCTCCAAAAAAATCGATTAAGGTTCGCTTACAAACCAAATATCTTGAGTTCTATTGGTCGGATTGCTAAGATTTTGACTTAAAGAAAATGATAGATATTTTATAAATTTATTGAAGTGGTTATACCTATGAAAAAATAAACTGGAAAATCGCTATTTTCAAACTCGCACCCCCGCAAAAGGCTGAAAAAGAAACCTGCCAGACGGTTCTTTTTGATACCGCGATAAATGCACCTATAAACCATCATTCTCATATTTTAGTTATCAATACACTCCCAAAATTTGCTGTAGACTCTTGGTCTATCAGTGCAGCGTTCAGACCACTTGATCGTAATAATCATTCTAAAATCTTATTGATAACTGCCATTTTATAATAATAATAAATTATTATATTTCTTTTTATTTGAAATTATTTTTATTTTTAATGTTTTCGAGTGACGAGGAAATGTAACATTCGTTGTGAGAGTGAAAAGAGAAAATCGCTTCGCTTGAGAACAAATTATTTTAACTATTATGACGATGCTGATTTTATTTTATAATTTATATATTTTTATAATTTATACATAACTAATATAAAAAAGTTTTAGTTTAGGTTAGAGGGAATTTTGGCATTCCCACTTTTCCTTTTAGAATAGCCTTGTTCTTTGTGCATTTATATCAGCTTATATCCCGGTTTAAAATGATTTCAATATTACATATAATAACATCTGTAGTATTTAACATTAAAATATTTTTAAGTGGAGATAGAAAAAAAATGTATATACCTTCAATTTTCAGCCACGTCAAGCTTTGAACCACCAGAAAAAAAAATCTGTCAGTAAATTTGTACGTCAGTCTAGAGGAACTGCAAATATTCACACGCATGATTTTCTGAGAGGCCAGAAAAAACTCAGATTTTCCCAAATTCTTCACGGGTTTTAGCCCCAATTTCGTTTTTTTTTGCTAAATTAGCGAAGTTCATAGGGTGAATTATTTTTTCGTTTGGCATGCTAATTGTTAAGCCCCGACCCCGTTGTTTTCAATTATCTCTTTAAGATTTAGCCCCAACTTGGACTTGACAGTCCCTTGAGTCAAGCGCAAAAATTTTCTGGAATAAGGTAAGTTTTAAAGGAATTATTTGCTTAGCCCCGACCACTATTTTTTTCAATTCTTGTCAAGCGCTACTGGCGAGCTGTTGTTTTTTCGTCCCAATTTTCTGTCAATTATCCGTAGCCCCGAACTTGTTTTTTGTACAATTCCCTTCAGAATTCAGCCCCAACCTAATTAATTTGGGGCTTAGAAAAACAATACCTAGCATATAAATTGCATAGCCCTAGCCTCGTTATTTTTTCTGACTCCTGATTCTGAGTTCTATATTTCAATCAATTTTAAGAACTGCCTGTGGGGGGGGCTTTAGCCCCTATAGCCACCCCTCTGGATCCGCCACTGATTAAGAGCAAATTTTTCAGAGGTCAGTTAAACCTCTCAAATAGTTCTTATTCCACGAATAAAACACAAATATGTTCTTCACACTGAAGTTAGAAGGTCAGGTTTGAAAACAGTTTTGTTTTTATTTATTTATTTATTGCTTAATCCAAGCGTTCTTAAAACTAAACATATGAATCTTAAATCTACTCTTAAGTCTAAGAAAAATGGGGATTTAGAATACTAGGAACGGTGGGTGGAATTAAAGAGGGAGAATTTAAGGGTATCTTTATTGAAGTGGATATCAAATGATTGCAGCATAGTATTAGTTATACGTAGCATGCGGTTAAGGGGTTCGTTATTACCATAATTAGTTCGGTGAAAGTTAATTTTAAAAAGAGAAACCAGTCTAATATTTCTGGGGTTGGTATTAAGGGGTAATTTTTGAAGAAGCGAGGGGCAGTCAATGTTACCAACCAGAAGCTGGTGAATAAAAACAACGTCAGCAACTCGACGACGTTTTTCAAGGGATTGCATGTCGAGTAGTCTAAGGCCTTCTTCACAAGGGTGGGAGGTTTAATCTTTCAGCCCAAGGAAGTGAACGAAGGGCAAAACGAAGAAATCTACGTTGCACCGCTTCAATACGTAGGGAGTGAGAAAAACGTAATAAGGTGACTTGACTAGCATATTCTAAAAGAGGTCTAACAAAAGTAATAAATAATGATTTTGTGACATAAGGATCAGAAAATTCCTTAGACCAACGTTTTACAAAGCCGAGAGCTGAATTTGCTCTTTTGATAGACTCATCAATGTGAGAAAGAAAGTTCAATTGACGATCGCAAATAACACCAAGATCACAAAGAGAGCCGACTTGCTGAATAGGTTGACTGTTAATAAGATACGTTCTAGGGGACAAAGCAGTGTTGCAACTGTGCGACTCTAGTCGCATTTGGACCCTTTTTTTTTGCCCCATGCGACCAGGATACGACCTTTTCAAAAAGTGTCTATTTTGACCCCTTTTTTGAAATCGGGCGACTTTTTGACCCTATCTCTAGAAAACTTCTCTTTTCGGTTGATACAAACTTACCAACCTTCCTTTAACAGTGACAGAATTTCAATCTGTAAAACGGAATCAAGTTGAAATGTATTTGGTTCGACTCGATATATATACAGGGTGTCCAGTAAATAATGGATAACCTTGCAACCAGTTATAGCTGGCCTTAAGACCTTTCAGAAAAAAAATATAAAAAATATATTTTCCTTGGAGTTTTTAGGTTACGATTAAAAAACAAAGTACGACATGCCTCAAATACTTGAACATTACCACCACGGTTGAATGATTATTATTGTTTTTATATTTTTGAAATATTCTTGAATAATTGTACTAATAGATGATGTACCAAATTTAACACTTTCTGTTGCAGTTTTCTTATAACCGGTTGCAAGGTTATCCATTATTTACTGGACACCCTGAATAATATGTTTGGTTTTCCCTTCAACAAGATTTGTATCTTCTTTCTTTTTTTAATTATCAGAATTAGAAAGAGAAATGACAGAGATAGTTTCAAAAGCAATTCAAATTCAAATATAAATAAAAGTCTTAGAGCTTGCATTATAAATAATGTGAAATAATTCCCAAAATTTACATAACAATAGAATGTAAATTTGTTTATTTTTTTTTTTTAACTTTGACTGTAAATTGACTAAAAATTGATCTCTTTGTTTAAGCTTATACTTAAGTTAATTTAAATTAATTTAACTTATTTATTCATTAAAAAAAAGTGATACTGAAATAGAGATATACATATGTATGTTTGTATGTACCTATCTAAAAAATAAATTTAATTTAATCAAAATGAATTTATTTTTGATAAAATTAATTTAAAACATTAAGAACCTATTTCTTTTGCACCTGATAATTATTTAAATAAAACTAAAACTTAAAACAACGCAATTATGTTTAATTTTTTTTTCTCGCAATTTATAAGGATTTTCTTTGATTTGGCTTTATATTGAAAAACTTTTCAAAGGCGACTTTTTTTTCGAGACCCCTGTTTCTGCGACTTTTTCAAATATCTTAGCGGCAATACTGGGACAAAGGAAGGTACTTACGAGAGTAAGTTAAAGCTTGGCATTTACTTACATTGAACTCAAGAAAGTTTTTTTTGACACCATTTTGCGAAATGATTTAAATCATTTTGAAGCAGGGCAGAGTCGGAGGTGAATGAGATACTTCTAAAGATTTTTTTGTCATCGGCATAAATTGAAATAGATGAGTTTTCGATGACAGAGTCGACATCATTAATCGTCAAAATAAAAATCAATGGGCCAAGATGACTACCTTGGGGGACACCGGAAGTAGCAAGGAAAGGGTCAGATTCATATGTTCTAAAAAGAACTTTATATTGTCGATCCTTTAAGTAAGAGTGAATCCATTGAATGAAATTATGCTGGAAACCTAAAGCTTTCATTTTAAAGAGGATCAATGGGTGGGAGATTTTATCGAAGGCCTTACTTAGGTCAGTTGTAATAACATCGACTTCCTTACCATTTTCCAGAGCGCAAAGGGTTTCAGAGACAAATTCTGTTAAGTTGGTGGTGGCTGGTGGTTGATCTACCTCTCAAGAATCCATGTTGATTGGGGAAGAATATATGTTTGCAATGGAAAAGCATTGTATCATAAACAATGCTTTTAAAAAGCTTGGGATGCAAGATAATTTGGCAATAGGGCGGTAGTTACAGATATTGTTTTTAGGACCTTTTTTATGAATGGGGATTATAAACGATTTCTCCCAATGAGAAGGAAAGATTCCTTGATTTATCGAAAGTTGGAATATATCGGTCAAGGGTTTTATAAAATGCGAAGAACATTCTTTTAAAATTATGGCTGGCAAAGCATCTGGACCAGCTGAATAGACGTCTTTTAATTTGTTTAACTTTTCTTCAATGACTAGAGAAGGTATTACGATGGAATTTAAGGAAGTTTGGTTGCAGGTTAAAAGGTAAGAAAAGTATTCGAAATCAGGCTGGGAGATGTTTGTAGAAAAAGACCTACCAAAAAATTGGGCAAATAGGTTGGAAATTTGTTGCGGGTTATCTGAACTGGAATTAAGATACATCAAAGTTGAAGGGTAGCTATCAGATTTTCTTTTAGCATTGATGAAGTGAAAAAAGCTTTATGTGTTATTTATAATGTTAGATTGCATGCGATTAAGGTATTCGTGGTAAAGAGATTCAGAAAGCTCTGAAAGTAAAGAGCTGGAGTACTGGTAATTATAAAGATCAAAAGAGGAACATGATTTAAGGTAGTTTAGCCAAAGTTTATTTCTTTTGTTCCTTAAAGACCTTAGCTCCTTATTATACCAAGGGTGGAACGATGCGCTACACTTTTGTTTGACAATTGGCACAGCTTGAGTGGGGCAGGTGAAAACTTTGGAGTAAAAGCTAGTGAGAACAGCGTTAATATCGGTATTTTGTTGAGAGCAACAGGATCTGTTGGAAGCAACAGGATCTGGCCATCACATACCGACCATCAAACTCATTGCTTTTTGATTTATTGGCTGTAAATTTAGATGTTAGTCTAGCTGTGGGTGAAAACATTGGGTCAAAAATTGGAGGAGGTAAATTGTGATGAGGCATATCCATACGTGGAGAGGGAGTTATACAATGAGGTATAGGATTTAAGGTGTGGAAGTGTATGAAATTGCAATAAGGTCTACTAGAGGTGGAGTTATTATACAAAGATTTGGGTGATTCACTGTGATAAGAGTTATTTAGGGAGGGGGCTCGCTAACGTTTCGGAATTGAGGAATTTTTAGACATTCGATAGGTTGATGAAATGGGTTGTTGGGAAGCATTGGTACTGGATTGCGGGAAAGTCTTACATCTAGTTACAATTTAATTTCTTAAATTAGATAAATTTGTTGAGGTAGCTTTTGGATTTTTTTTTAATTTTATGATTCATCCAATAAGAGATAGTTAATTTATCTTGTAAATAAATAGATTTATTTGAACAAAACAACTATTGATATTTATACGGAATATAAATTTTAAAGCTAGATGAATTAATCTTAAGGCATTCACCTATGTATAGTGATTTTAAATTTTCGAAAATAGAGATTCCGGAAACAGGAATCGTCGGAATTAATAGGTGTATTTTTAAGGATATAAGGGTCGAATTCATTTAGATTTTTTAATTTGTTCAATCTTGTGTTCCAATCATTTACGGTCCAAGTGTTGCCAACACATATGATGGTAGGCTCATCAGGTGGGACAGAAAAAGCGGTGCGGTTAGATGATGTGATATGTTGAGTATCGTCGACTTGAGGAGGGCCGAGAGAAAGAGAGACATTTGGGCTTTGAGTAGACTCAATTTCAGCAAAGATAGACGTATTATAAATGGCCTCAATTGGTTGGATATCTACACTTTCTAATTTCAATGGATCCCAAATCGAAACCATGATGAAATACATTTTTTTTAATGTATATGCGTATACCTAAATAAAACACGGCAGAGAAGATCTTGTAGGCAATGTTAATAAGGAGACTGATTCCTCTGTAGTTGGCGCAGTTGGGCTGTTTGACAGCGGAATTAAATTCGTCATCGCCGGCCGTTTTACAGTCTACAGAAGTGATCTTTCCATATTCTCAACATCGACTGCGAATCTACTATGATGTTCCCTTGCTCGCCTTACAGGCTTCAGTTCAGGATCTGTAGCCCTTTTTTGGTAAAACTTCCGAACCTTATATCTGTTTAGACATCCCTCAATCTCCTCGATCTCGCGCTTCTCATGCTCCCTCTTTTTCTTTATGAAAAGCCGGTGTTCCTTTTTCCTCTTTTGCTCGCGAGCAGCTCTGGTCCCTCTGTGCTACGACGCCTTGTATGCATGCGGCTTCGCTGCAAGTGCTTGCCAGCAATCGTCGTCAAACCATGGGTTTCGTTGTGGTGGTCGAGTGAAACCCAGCATGTCAGATGCGGCATCTCTGATGGCTTCCTGGCTTTCAACACTTGATTCTGGCGGCATAGGACCTCTTAAGAGGTTGTTCGAAACTCGACCGGAGAAGGACCTAGCAAGCTCTCTCGATTGTATCCGTCCGACGTCAAACTTCCTCAAAGCTTTTCTTCGTCTTGTTTGTGCTCGAGATATCCGAAGCCGTACCATGGCTACACAAGGTAATGACCGAGTTAACGTTGGCTCCTCGGAACTTTCAGACATCTGATAGAAAATAAGCGGTACAAGTTGTGTTTTCAAAAAAAAAAAAAAAGTAGAGGGATCGGTGTGATCTAGTCGGTAATTTCAAAGTTAAAAAAAAAGCAAATTTCGCAGCGAAATAAAAAAAAAAATAAAAATGAGGTGTCATAGAGCAGGGTCAGTAGATAAGGAAAAAGTATTTTTATTAAAATAAAAAAAATTAAATTCTGGTAAAGTAAATAAAAAAGTGAAAAAATCCGTATAAAATATTTAAAATTATTTTTTTCCAATTTTCAACAGTGGATTTTGCAACGAAGTACATAGTTATAAGCAATGGATGGTCCTTTATTAGAAACAAGTGCTAAAAGTGAAAGCCTCTGTTGCAATTAAAAAAAAAATTATTTTATAATTTTATTTTAATAAAAAAAACTTTTTCCTTATCTACTGACCCTGCTGTATGACACCTCATTTTTATTTTTTTTTTTTTTTTTTGATTTCGCTGCGAAATAGCTTTTTTCAACTTTTTTTGAAAACACAACTTTAACCGATTATTTTCTTTCAGTCTATAACTTCTTCGACCTTCAAATCTTTACGGATTGATAGACAGTTATGTCAACTTTTTCGGAAGAAACCTTTAAACTCATTTTTGCATTTTGAGCATGCCCCCATACAACCGGCTACCGGCGAGGAAACTGCGAACTAGCTACCACAATGTTTCGTCCGGCAGAGAAGTCGATCAGCCTATTCCGTTGTCTGAGGTGGAGTCGTGCAGGATGTGCTTTCCCATGCGCGTTCATATCGCCTAGGACAACTTTAATGTCATAGCTTAGGGCACTGCTCGGACGTTTTCTCCAGGAGCTCGTAGAACTCGTGGTGTCTTTATCGTTCTTCTCATGCGGGGCATGCACGCACATGAGACTTATGTTGGCGAATTTAAGCTTGATGCGGATTTTCACGAGACGCTCGTTCAAATAGTTAAAACTCAAGACTTTTTGTCTAAGTCTGCTTACAAACGACTTATCCACATCCAAATAAACGCTGCTTTTGTTCGTGGTAGCAGTCATCGTAGTAAATGTCGTAGTTTTTCATCTTCCTTAAGCCCGGTTCATTCCATCGCACTTCTTGGATGGCAGATAGCAGTGATATCTACTTTACAGCAGTCTAGGGCCGCCACTAGTTGTTAGGCTGTACGTGTCCTTTGTTGTCCTTTTTTCGTTAGCTTGGTTTGTCATCAGTTAATCCGTCCGTATCCGATGATTGTTTTAAATAATCTTTACGTGGCCGGGAAGTCACCCCAAAGGCACAACCCCAACCTGGAGGACCAGATCCTTAGAGCATACATCCAGACGTCCCGATATTTGATCCCTGTCCCGATATCGGTCCCGATTTACAAAATGTCCCGATTTTGTCCCGACTTTCGATTTTTACTTGCTACATACATATATGTATAGAGCAATTATTGGTTTTGTGTAGTGTGTCCATCTTATCTCTTTAAAAGAGAACATGTTCTCTTTTTTCCCCCTGATCATTTTTTACACTATCTTTTTCTTTGTTCTCTATTTTTTTTAATGAAATTCGCTTTTGTTTTATTGCAATAAATTGTATTTCAATGTCAATGAAGAGACTTATGTTGGATTTACATGTTTCTGCGTCTGCATAAAGCAGAAAAGTAGAGCAGGACAGATGTATACGAAAAATCCGAGCGAGTGAAAGGGAACCATCAAAAAGATGAACATGTCCTTCTTCATTTCTGCATTATGGCACTTTCCTATAATGCAGAAACGAAATCCTTCTGCACTTTGATCTTTTCTCTCTATCTAACAAATATACATTTTGTATTTGGCATCCCTTTTTTTTGTGCAGAAACCAAATCTGCATAATGCAGAAAAGTAGAGCAGGACAGATATATACAAAAAATCCGAGCGAGGGAAGAGAACCATCAAGAAGATGAACATGTTCGTCTTCATTTCTGCATTATGGCATTTTCCTATAATGCAGAAGCAAAGTTCTTCTGCATTTTAATCTTTTCTCTCTATCTAACAAATATACATTTTATATTTTGCATCCCTTTTTTTGTGCAGAAACCAAATGCAGATACATGTAAATCCACCATAAAGCCTATTTTGTATTTTACTTTTTAGTTGTATTTTGTTCAGCATGCATACCAACGTGTATATGATTCTTGAAAATTAGGACACTTGTTCGGCACTCGGCAGAGTGAACGAATGTGCATATTTCTTATCTAACATTTTTTTTTAAATTTAGTTGTGTTCTCTTTTTTGTTCTCTATTTTGCCTCTAAATGTTCTCTTTTTTATAGTGTTTAGAGGAAAATGTCCTCTTTTTGTTAAGTACCCAGATGGACACCCTAATTTATGTGTCAAAAACAAAAATCAAGGTGTTAATCAAAACTAACATTACGATAATGTAGAAGCCCAAAAAATATTTTCGACAAAAAACGTCCGTCGGTATTTTTGCGTCCCGATTTATATCGAGCTAGAGCATAAGCGAATCGGTGGATTTGCTTCAAATTTGGTGTGAAACATTAGAATGTTGTTCCCTAGGAGTGAGATTCAATTTTTCGTTTTAACTTATCTGTATAAAACGGTCATACAAAATGTGTGTTTTATCAAATTTTCTAAAAAAACGGCTGTAAGGGTTTTGATAAGACTTCGTATATGTATTCCCTAGAACAGTTTTTATAACACTGCATACGTTTAAGCCAAAAACAAATCGAAGAACCGAAATAAATGTTTGGAGTTTTTATGCAAATTACCGGGTTCTTACTTGTTTTGAGATATTCCCTAATATCTCGTTGTTGGCTTTTTTGATTTTGTCATAATTTTGCAATTCATTAGATACATACACTCCTCGTCAACTGAATACGCACAAACATTTTTTAATATACTTTATCCATTTTTTCCAAACAGTGATGGTTATTATGCCATCTGTTGATGCTAACCATTCTCTTAAGATGTTAAGCAGATAATTCCGGAAGAATTATCCAAAAACAACCGTGAGTTTTTCTTCAACCACTTGCAAAGTGTTTTATATGCAAAGTAGGAGTTTTTTTTTTAGTCAACTGAATAGGTACAACGCCATTTTCTTCGTTGTTTATAAGTTTTTTGGAGTGCTTGACAGTTTAAATTAACGATTTTAGTGTTTTCAGTAAAATTTAATTCTTGATTTCAAATTTTAAGAAAAATGGGTAGATCTACGTGTCTTAACAGTGTTGAAAAAGCTAAAATCGATTTACTTAGAGACCAAGGCCTAACTGGACGTGCAATAGCTGATAAAGTTGGCCGAAGTTTTAATGTAGTTTATTCTTACTTCAAAAATAAAGATGCATACGGCAAAAACATGAAGGGAGGTAAGAAAACAGCAACAACAGCAGCTGAGAGACGAAGAATTTTAAGATGTGCATCAAATTCTTCTGATTCTGTGGCAAAAATAAAACAAAAAGTCGGCGTAAACGCAAGTTGCTCAACAGTATTAAGAGTAATCAACAACTCAAGCCATCTTAAACGAATGAAACTTAAGAAAAAACCACCACTTGACGAGAGACGGAAAATGTTGCGATTAGATTTTTCAAGACTTCACATGAGTTGGAAAAAAGAATGGTATCACGTGGTTTTTTCAGATGAAAAAAAGTTTAATTCCGATGGCCCTGATGGGTTCAACTTCTATTTTCACGACTTAAGAAAAGAAAAAAGATTTTTAAAGCGCCATCATAGTCGTGAAGGAGGTGTCATGATATGGGGAGCAGTCAGTTATTATGGAACAGTTGAGCTCGAGGTTGTAACATCAAGAATGACAGCAGCTGGGTATAAAGTAATTTTGGAAAGAAATTTACCTAAATTTTCTAACATCTTTGGACCCATAAACTGGACCTACCAACATGATAATGCGCCTATTCACTCAGCGCGCATAATAAAAATATGGATAGAGGAGCAACAAGTGCAGTTGCTTCAATGGCCGCCGTACTCACCTGATCTAAACATCATAGAAAATGTCTGGGGATGGTTAGTACGCAAAGTTTATGAGGGTGGTCGTCAGTACGAAGACAAAGAAACCTTAATTTCTGCAATCAAATTAGCGTGGAGCGAAATTTCGTTAAATTACATTAAAAAGCTATAGGATTCCATGCCGGATCGAATTTACGAAGTAATTAAAAATAAAGGTGGAAGTACCCACTACTAAACTTAAACAAAAACTTGTTTCATTCCATTCCAATACCAATTTTAATTTTTGTACCTATTCAGTTGACTCAAAAAAAAACTTCTACTTTGCATAAGTTACACTTTGGAAGTGGTTGAAGGAAAAACTCACGGTTGTTTTTGGATAAAACTTTGAAATTCTGTTATTTATATGTTACGAAAATTTTTACCATCAACAGATGGCATAATAACCATCACTGTTTGGAAAAAATGGATAAAATATATTCAAAAATGTTTGTGCGTATTCAGTTGACGAGGAGTGTACTTCTAAGTTAGTCAAAAAATATTGGCCAACATTTAAAACAGCCTAATTTAAAGGGTGAAGCATGATACTACTTAACATTTTTCTAATTTTAAAACAATTTAGTAAAATTTTCTAAATTTTTAATATTTTTGAACTTATAAAACCAAAAAAGTGCCGCTCGTGCAAAAAATGCGCAAGCATTCCTCATTTTCACATTTAGAAATGTTAAGAGGCGTCATATGGATTCAGTACGATACTAAATAAACAAAATAGATTTTAATTTAAGGGGCTTATTGCGAGATTCTATTCAAAAAGTCGATTTTTCAAAAATCTACTTTTTAATATATTTCTGTCAAATTGCTTTGAATTTATATGAATTTTTCTATTTGATAGAAAATTAAATTCGATCAAGAACATTTCTGATCGACTTAAGTCGGTTGAAATTGATAATTTTCGACTTCAGTTGAAAATCAAGTTATCCGAACTAAGACTAGAACTCTTTTCCACACCACCGCTTGGGTAGAGGTTCAGGCGCGTTTTTTTTTGTTTGTGTCCCCAAGAGGCCCAATCCACACATTATAAATACCAATTCGTAGTTCGTAAATGATTTGTTTAACAAAAACCAACTTGTTTTAAATTCAATATGACAGCCAAAGTTGAAGAGATAGGAGGTCGAAATTTTTTATTTAAACTTCTTACGGCCCCATTAATTATTGAAAAAAAAACAAACATATTATCCTTTTGTTTTTATACAAAAATAACCTTTATTGCGGATAACCTATAAATAAACCGCTTCGAATCACAATTTCCGGATTATATCGAAAATTACCAATCTTAGACAAAAAATTGTTTTCACAAAAGTTGTAGATAATTAAATTTTAAACAACTTTTGTTCATCGCATTTTTAGTAAAAAAGTTGAAAATAAAGGAGTTATTTAACAAAAACCAATTTTCTAAAAATTCAAAATGGCGGCTAACGCAAACGAGCTAGGCGGTCGAAAACCGTACTGAACACTCTTTATGAACCCATCTAACGATTAGAAGAAAAAAAATCCACCATTTAGTTTTTGTAATTTCAGCACTTATTTTTGTTTAATTCGACTGGGCTATAATAATAAAAAAAATAGATACCAACCTAACTTACCCCCATATTGTTCTCAATTATATTTTCCTGCAGACACACAACATAAAACCAGTGTTGCCAAGTCGAAATTCCAAATAAAGTCAAATCTGACTTGTAGACTTTATTTTTCTCTTCCAAATCAAGTCAAAAAAAAAAGTCAAATATTTTAAAATTTTGTTTCTAGTCAAAAAAAAGTCAAATATCTAAATACCAAATATTAATGATAACATAGATACATTTTATTAATTATAAACAAAACATAAAGTATTTTATTTATTAAAATAAATAATATTTCATAAATTATTATTATACAAAATAGGAACATAGGTACCTACTTAAGTTAAGGTACATAAAGTTAAAGATCTTCAAAATCTGAGCTACAACATTCAACTTCATTGGTTATATCTATATTTTTGTATAAAGCATATAATCCAACTTTTTTTTTACTTCTGCAGAAATTCCAAAGTTATTTCAACAGTTTTTATTACGCAAATGATTTCTTATCGCCAAAAGAGAATTAGTTAACAACAGCTGCATTCTGTTTCTTTGTTTCGTTTTCATCAAATTTAATTGACTAAAAATTCTTTCTGCTTCTGCATTGGAAATTGGCAAAACCAATATTGATAGAGGAAACTTCGCTAACTCTTTAAATGGATTTTCTCTACTGGAATACGAATAAACTTCGCACCAGAAAGGCACTGTCTCTTTTATGTTTTTCCATTTTATGAAACAAAGATTACTCTACTGGCTTAAAATCTTTTCTTTTGAATCAGGCTCAACCTCTATCTATTCCAGAACTGGAAGCAATGAACTTTTACTTTGGGAAAGGCATGTGTCGACAAAAAGCATGTTGATCTGTATGAGAATTTTTAGATTTTTTGACACTCTCTGCTGTAATTCTTCTATTAGTTTAATAATAAAACTTGCAGTTTTTTTCAAAAAATATGAATTTCTTCGTTACTCACTTCCGATTTGATTTTCAATTCGTTTTTTCTCGCACTCTGCTCCCTGATAAGGATTAGTAGCTAAAGCAGAATGACAGCATATGGTTGGGATTTCAGAATGGTTTCTGTTAGGCTGTACTCCATATTATATATTTTCAAATTGATTGCAGTTCATAGTATAACAAATTACACTCGGCCTACACTGAAGTTGAAATGTATTTTAAAATATTTTAACAAAAAGTTAAGTTGCAATTTGAATTATTGAATAAAGTCAAAAAACAAGTCAAAACACTTTTTACAAGATTTGTATTTCATTTCATGTCAACAGTGATGAAATCTTGTCAAATTTGACATGGTACTGTTCAAAACGGCAACACTGCATAAAACTTTCATACAACAAGTCTCGCTTGAAACATTTTTGCTTGCATCATCTGCGCTGCACAATTTCATACAATTTTTAATATTATCTATACAAATTACAAATACAAACACAAACACAAATACAATACAATCTAGAATACAAGAGCGTTTTACTACACAATGTCCTAAGCAAAGCCCAGCTAAATAAATGAAAGCGTAAGCGTAAGTATGATGCGATTAAGCACGATGCATTAGGTATGCAAGCAGCTCCAGGTACCTTCATTTTGGGTACGTTTTTTTGTCATTCTCTTTTTTGCTTTCGTATATGTTTCTAGGAAAATGCAGTAGGAAGGATGAATGCATTGTTTTGTTATTAGTGTTCTTTGATTGATATGAGTAAAGTTAAAAGTAAAAAGCACAGTCAAATATTACACAAAAATAGGTGTTCTTTGATTGATATGAGTAAAGTAAAAAGTAAAAAGTAAAAAGCACAGTCAAATATTACACAAAAAAAGTGCTAAATTCGCAAAGCGCGATGTAGTTATGAATTTTTGATATGTTGTTGGGGCATGTTACAGAAGTATATAGCCAAGTTTGCAACTTCGAAAAACCTGTGCTCGCTGCAGGAAAAATGCAACAGTGAAAAAAATCACTAAAAACACCCCTTTTTTCCGACATTTTCCTTTATAACTTTGGAAATATGCAACTTAAGAAAAAACCGTCCACTATAAACTTGTTTGTTATAAAATTTTCTACAAAACAACATCAATTTTAAATGCATGTTATATTTGTGTTGCTATCTAACCATGAATTAAAAAAAATCTGAAAAACTAAGTAAATTTGAAGCACTCAAAAAATAGGTCAAAAATTGTCCAAATCTTCTAAGAATTTGGAATCAAATAGTCTAGACTCTAGAGTATTACAAGACGAAATTCGATCCAAATCGGTGAAATAGTTTTGGCAAGAAATATGATGTTAACTAAGTGCAACACAATTATGATGCAAACATTGCGGTGGTCCAAGTAGGACACTTAAGTTGGCACTGATTTTTGTACACGAACTTAGAACCATAAAATCATTAAATATAGTTATAATATTTACATCTTTTTTTAAGCCAAGTGAACAGTTTTCGGAACTTTTAAATTAAGTACCAAAGTTGCTTAAAAAGAGATATAAATATTATATTATTATATTATAATTATTCCCTCTTAGCAGCATATATGGTCAACTCATTGAAAGGCAATAAACTAAAACTTAGAATTTATATTTAACTTGTTTTGTGGGTTAGAATTATTTAAAATATTTTGAATTAGTATTCAAAATATAATAAATTTATTTTGTAATATTTATTATTATTCAATCTTTTGATTAAAAAAAAAAAGTCTTTTTCAAGACATTTCTTAATATTAAAAAGAATAATAGTTGCATTCAAAAACCAAAATACAACCAAAAGAGGATTAAACCTTGATATTATTTTTATAAGAAAAAAATTGGAAGTACATATTTTATAATTTTTAAAAATTGAAGCTATAAAATATTAATAACTATGTTTTTGAGACCTGAAGAAAAACGTAACCACGGTTGAAACGTCGTCTGATTTAGATACTTAGATACAAATACTTTGACCACAACAAAGTCGGCAAAAATTTGGTTTCCGTCGAATGACGCGACGAAGCGAATTTATGTATCAATAAATATTTAAACTTTTATTTTATACCTATAATTTATTAACGTTTTTTTATTAATTGTCGTTATCAATAAAATTAAAAAAAAAGTATTATTTTTTTTTTATTTTAACCTTCCCCAGACCACGTAGCTAAATCAATCCTAAGGACCAGGAATCGCCACTGGTATAGATATAGAGATACAGGGCAAAATGTGACCTATATTTAGTAGTTAAGCTATTTATAATAGTAAAATAAAAAATAGTATTAATTATTTAAGCCAATTATTTCAAAACAGACTATTGACTAAAAAAAATACCAAAAATTAGGGGAATGTACTTAAAAAAAAAAAAAACATGATTTCAAAGAATATAAAAAGGGAAATTAAGTATATATGCAAAATTTCGATTTTTTAGCGGTTTTGAGTATAAGAATTTTTCGAATTAAAACATTTTTGAAAAGGGTTTTCTTGCAACATTTTGACTTTTAGCTCTTAAAGGATGGTTTTAAAAATCTCAAAATTACACAACATTAAGATGGTATAGGTATATATTTTTGGTAGAAATTTGAAATCGATATCATTGTTTGTTTTTCAAAATATTTGAGTTGAAAAACATTTCTTAATTTTTAATAGTTTTTGTTCCAGTTTGTTTGCTCTAGAAACAAAACTGTTTATGGAATTTTTTTAAAAAAATTATCAGTTATTGACTACGTCAATACTACATGTAAAAAAAAATAGACTGTGTTTGAAATCATTTTCTGTTCTTAAAATATTGGAGACGAAAATTATCTTTCAACAGTTTTTCTTAGTTTTAAAAAAAAGTGTCTGTTGAATTTTTTTTTTTTAATGTTTACCAATTTGGTATTGTGTAATTATGTGTAAATTAAAATTAGTCCGAAGTGAATATCTTATTCCGTTCTCGAGATATTCCAGATAAATGACATTTTACAGCTCCTTTTTAAATTGCTTTAGTAGAAAAACGGTTTATTGAATTTGTGAGAAAACCTTTTCAGCACGTTATGACAATATTATCTGTAAAATAAAATTCATCCGAGGTCGATATCTTTATTGATTCTCGAGATATGGTGGACGAAAAAAGTACCCCGAACACATACAGACATCTTGCTAAAAACGACGAATTCTGATTCTAGAGACCTCAAAATGTGAAGATATGTCAAAATTTTCAATTCGACAAATCGCACCAATTACAATAACTTCCAATGGGAAGTTAATAATGTAATAATATTTTATGATATTTAGGGCCGTTGGTCAAAGTGGGTTAAATTAAGTATGTGACCTTCATAGGCTTTAATTAACTAACGCTAATCAACCAAAAATGGCTGATTAGTGAAATCCATGATTAGCAACTCATACTTTGAATTAAAAAAAAAAATTGATCAACAAACACATTTGAGGATTTCCCAGCTCTTCCGGGGGGCAATGGCACAGTGGATATAGTGTTTGACTGCTAACCTGGACGTGTGGGTTCGAGCCCCAGTCTAGGTTGCATTCTTTTCTATATTCCCCAGTTTCAACTGGATGCCACCCGTGTAATGTCATGAGATAATTAACATCTCATTTTCAATCTACTGTGCCAACAAAAATCTTTCCTTTCCTTCTATTCCTTCTAACTAGTGCCGTGCATTGCATTTAAAAGACCTGAGGTCTTACAGGCATATAGTTCAAATTATTATAAGAAAAAAAAAAAACTTATCATGGATTAGAGATGATTAGCTGTGAACGAACTGGCCCTTAAGGGTTGTAGGTGTAGGCAAATCAGAACCAAATTAAATATCCTACTTTGACCACAGCAATGTTGCAAACATTGCCCGCTGCACTTAGTTTACACCATGTTTCTTGGCAAAACTATTAGTCCATTTTGGATCGGATTTTGGAAATTTGCCTTGTAATATTAGATTCCAAATTTATTGCATTGGACAATTTTGTACCTGTTTTGTGAGTGCTTTATAAGATTACTTTGATTTTCATTCATAATTCTGTTTTAACTTTATGGTGAGATAGCAACAAAAATGATATATGCATGAATTAAAAACTAGTGTGGTCTTGTAGAAAATTTTATAACAAACAAATTTATAATGGATGGTTTTTTCTAAAATTGCATATTGCCAAAGTTATAAAGGACAATATCAGGAAAACCGGGGTTATTTTATCTTTTTTTCACTGTTGCATTTCTCCTGCAGTGAATACAGGTTTTTCGAACCTGCAAAGTGAGCTACAGACTCTCATAAACGCAGCGGGGGGTCATAAATGGGGATTGTTTTTTTGTGAAAAGTGGTCGCTGCAGATCAATATCTCTGGGGCTCTGAACTGTTTTTGACTTAAGGTGGGTGGGTCATAAAGGGGGGGGGAGCATGTCTGAGGGGATTACTTTTATTAGGTACTAGTGATAACTATATACATACATAGAAAAAAGGAAAACTCTCATCGTAATAAAAAAAAACAACCAAAAACAACATACCAATAAATCCGCCATTTTGAAACCCGTTTTTCGGGATGTTCCCATGGACCGATTTTGTCCGATTTTGGATATGTTGTTCAGTAGTGGTAACTGATCAATTAAAAAAACTTCTGTTGCAATTTTTTCCACGTTTAATCAATTTTTATCTTAATTTGCCAGTACTACAAAAGTTATAGTCTGGGATACTTTCAGTTAAAAATTGAGCCAGTATATGGCTGTACCTATGTTTTGTTTTTACTTTTGTACGGTTAAGAGTAATGTAAGTAATCCAGTACCGGGTTACTCACTAGTATCGGGCTACTTTTCAATTGATGCTCAGTAATAAGAATTCCAAAAAGACTTCTTGCAATTCAAATTTAAATATTTATATTACTTCTGGCTAAAATTTGGTAAAATTTGTCAAATAAGGGCCTTATAGATTTTCAGGTAAAAAATTTGAAGTTGTGAAGATGAAAAATTAAGATTTAAAAAAAAAATTTAAGATTCTACATATATTGTCAGACAGAATTATTGTTGTAGGACACCAAAGTAATGCGTTAGGTGGTCGGGTCTCGGGTAGTGGTACCTACCATACATAAGATATAGAAAAAGGTCTCTTCGCGGTGGGCTTCCGTCACCGCGCGCCGACGCGTCATCTTTGTTAAGCTTCAAACATTTTGTTAACAAACTAGGTACATTCTTATTTACTGTTTCGAAGGTTAGGTACACATTGTCTGTTGGTATATCTATCTACCTACCTCTGCTAAACTTTTTTTGATCTTTTTTGAATTTGTCTTGAAACATTTAATCCTTATCTAAGTATTAAAGTAGCTATATACAATACATATATATAGATACCTACCTATCCATAGCAACCATTTTCAATTTTTTCCCAACTTATCTTTTTTGTCATTAAGGCCAATCTAATGACGCACACAACTGAAAAAGAAAGATAAACATCACAAAATATTACTCTGCTGCGGTCGCCTCCGTCGGCGTCGTCGTCGGTCGTCGTCACGTGGGTGGTTGCCCTGAAAAAAGTGTGTGTACCTTTGTTACACCCGGAGGATATACTTTCTGCCATTCATCGAAACCGAACACACAAATGCAACCGCACATTTTGTGAACGCAAGCAAAGTAAATAAAATGTCTCACTGCCTCAAGTGGCGACAACAAAAAGCTCAGACAGACGTGCTTTCATCCAGCATCACCCACCACATTAAATCGAACCAACAAAACGAAGTCCTTCTGGCAAATTTCATTCTGAAAACTGAAACACTCTGGACAAACATGTACCTACATGTACATTATGTATGTGGTATATCTTTTCAACTGCATTCATCATAGGAAAGAGAATAATCGGCTGCAGGAGGATACTTTCTCATTATCTTCTGCCCAAAGTGCTCCACCTATTGTTTGGATTTCCTTTTATGTCTCGAAGTCCTCAAAGTATCCTTCGTTTAACATCAAAGTGTTGCAGTCCATTGGTCGGTCAATTGTCCCACTTCGCTTGAAATCCTACATTTGTCATCGTTTAAGGAATATTAAAAGATGGATTTTTGTTTTCATATTTTATATCTAAAAATAGAATAGACAACCTAAATCACTTTATTTTTCTCCCCATTTAACCCCCTCCCCGCCCTATCCTATTAGATATACATACAACTACATATATATATTTATAAATATTTGGCACACAAATCTAGTTAACTCTGGTTGATGGTTTTGTTCTAACTTTGACCAGTTAGACCAGCCAACATTTGTTTTGCAAATGTCCTTAATTCCAAAGGGTCCTTGTTATTGAAATCGTCCATTACTCCTTGCATTTGTTCCTTGAGGCCGTCTGAAATGGATGTTGTTATTCTGTCTCGAAACAGATTTGTAATTGGACTCAAAATTACTCCGGTCAGCTCTTGAATGAATCTTCTTTGACTCAATTGAACTTGGATATTTCTGAAAGGATACACAACACACATAGGTATATAATATTTATTTTTCATGGGACATACAACAGATTTATCTAACTATGTATTTTGGATGATTTGAAATCAGGAAAAAAGTAGGAGGTGGCAGGAAAGGGAAATTCGTTTATTTTGTCCTTTATATAAAAGAGCAGAAAGATCTCCATCCAGGTGACACGACATTTTATATATACGAATACGAAGTAATGTGAATGGCATTTTGCAGGACCTCATGATGAGAAAAGACCTATTTCTGGATATATATTATGGAATGGCTTTGTGGTTGTGAAGGAAAATTTGGGAAATTATTCAATTATCCTGCATTGACTTGGAAAAGTTCCTATTTCAAAGAACAATAATTGTTTTATTCTCAAGAAGCCATGTCATTCGTCTGCGTCTTTGTATATTTATGATTTTGTTAACCTTTTCGGTAGTTCCTTCCTTTATAGGAAGGATCAGCCACAAGGCTGATCCTTTTATAGATAGATAAATAACGCAATCGTTAAAGCAAATATGCATTCATCATCAGTAAGGTTTATATGAAAATGTTTATCATAAAGAAAGATATGAAGAAATCAGGCAAAATAATTTGATCAATGCATGGCTTTAATTTATCTAAAGATACGAAAAATGATGTCATGATTTGGATACAGCCAAGCAAAAACTAAAAGGTAAATGTAGGAAGGAATTTTAGCAAGGATGAATATATACTTACCGAAATTTCATTATCCGGAAATCATTCAATCGAAGTCGAGTATCTTCGACGTTGATTGAAAGATCTGCATAGATTACGGTGTCGTCTAAAGAGCCAACTACTTTGCCATATCCTACGACAGCCATGAGCTTAAGTACGAAGTCATAATCAAACTGAGGAAAAAAAAAAGATAAAGATTAATATTAAGAATGTTCATTAAAAATTATGCATATAATATATATTATGTAGTAATAAAATGTGCAATTACTTTTCATGCTGTTCGAGTAGGTTGAGTTATACGTAGACCTATGGGAGTGCACAAGGTTGTCACCCCAGTATTGAAGCACCGTATTAGATCAAATGCGTTTTTTGAACTGGCTATAAGTCTTATGTTTTTGGGGGCGCTCTTTTCAAATTCGTTCCCCGTTCTATTTAATTCCATTGCTGAGTTATTCAGATGAACTATCAAGTTCATTAGCAAGTGATGTAAGCGCAAAATTTTGACATATACGTCAAATTTTCCATACAATTTATGGTATTTTTACTTCCGATATAGGAACTATAGGGCAAGTTTTGGATTCGTAAACAAAAATCAACTCAAGATAATAATTTTATTTTGGTAAAAGACTAATTTTACTAATAACGGGTTTTAACGGTACCTGTTGAAATTTATTGTTAACTGTTTCAACCAAATTTTGTATACAGCCATATTTTAAGCAGCGTCCACATTATGCCGATCTAAATAGTCAATTTATATTGTCGATAAACATGCTAGTGTGTACGTGGTCAAGCGTATACTGTCATGTGTCCATGGAAGGAAACACTCATTTAGGTACTCAATTTTCCACGTCCATTTTATTTTAAATAACAATAAAAATAAGATCGCGAATGAAAACAAAACAGTAAAAATCAAAATACAAAATAAAATACCACCATTGGGCGCAGACAGTGCATGCGCAATACAAATTCCAACTGTGTTGATAAACTTTGTTTATTTCTATCCATTTGAGTCGGGTTACGTTCGGGTCAGGAAAAGTTGATCGGCTCTGTTGATCTATACGTCCACATCAACTAAACATTGTTGATCAGCACTATTGATATACACAAAACAACATAATGTGGACGCTGCTTTTGAATTACGAATTACGCGTACAAATATTTTCAAAAACATATGATTCCGAATTTTTAAAAAAATGTTAATTTTTTTTTACATTCAATATCTTGAAAACCGGTTTATGATTTTTTTTAAAACTTTGTGCATTTTAATAATTACTAAAAGCGGTATACCAAATTTAATTTTATATTTTTTCACAAAATTTTATATAAAAATACAAATAATTTTAAAGAAAACCGCTCTTATGATTTTCTTAAATTTATTTTCATAGATTTTTATTAACTTATTAAACAAATCAGACGGCATACTTTTTTTTTGGGCTCTAGATGTTTAAAATGGTATTTTTAGCTACATATTTAAATAACAAATTTATAAAAAAAAATATAAAATAATTTATATTTAAATTTGTTTTTAACATTTTATTTTTAACGAGGATTTTTATTGAACCAATAACATTCATTGCCAATTTCTAGCTACGTTAAAGTTGTTAGATAAGAGACCAAGTTTCCATTCGTGTGGTTTATTTTAGGGCCTTATTGCGAGAGTCTACTCCGAACAAAACTAGTCGACTTAAATTGATCAGAAATTTTTGATCGAATTTAATTTTCTATCAAATAGAAAAATTCATATAGGCTTAAGTAGGTTTTCCCACTATTTCCAAAAATTCCTACACTCAAAATCTCTGCAAAATCAAAAATTTGTGTATGACAACTTTAATTCGGTTTAATTTATCTTACAACCATATACAATTTAAATTTTTTGCGGACTCTCCTGATTTAATTACATTTTTTGAAATTAGCCTATTTTGATAAAATGTTTAAAATAATTTATATCTACATACCATAGGAGATAAATAGAAATCTTAAACTAGTAAGATTCTTAGAATTTCATTATCTATTCACTTAAAACTAATTAACGAAATTAAAAAATAGACATAAAGAGACATTTTTCCTTTTATCTGCTACAATAATAAAATCCAAACTTTTTGCACTATAAAATATATTAGCCTATCTATAAAAAGTTTTACTTTTACACTAGGTACTAGGGCTGGCCGCGAGACGAGACACTGCGAGACTGCGAGACGAAGTAAGTCTCGTCTCGGTCTCGTTAAAATCAAAAATTTCAGTCTCGTC
This sequence comes from Melangyna quadrimaculata, assembly GCA_949320155.1. Taxonomy (NCBI): domain Eukaryota; kingdom Metazoa; phylum Arthropoda; class Insecta; order Diptera; family Syrphidae; genus Melangyna; species Melangyna quadrimaculata. The sequence continues at coordinate 204,992,339 of OX439483.1, read as the reverse complement.
TCGGTCTCGTATAATTAAGTCTCGTCTCGGTCTCGTCTCCGAAAAAATACGATTTCCGGACGACTTGTTGATATGTGCAGAAGAAAATAAATATTTAACTGAAATTGGATCTTTTTAATTTATTAGACTTTCTTCAAATTTCGGTCCAAATATACAGTCTTGTCTCGGTCTCGTCTCGGTTGCTTAAAAGGCAGTCTCATCTCGTCTCGGTCTCGTCATGCGAGACCGAGATCGAGACCGAGACTTTTTCCGTCTCGTGACCAGCCCTACTAGGAACCTCTCAACACTTAGATAATCAATGATCTCAGCGTTGCACATGTGGCGTTACATTTTTTCGTTTCACAAAAATTTTACCTTGAAATTTCATTCTCAAGGCGCGCAAAGAAGTTTCACTTCAAAAACATATTAAATATTTTTAAAGAGCCGACAGCAAATTCTGAAAGGTTTTTTTCTCAGCCTTTGGCGGAAGCGGGGTGTTCAAGGTTTTCTAAATTTTTTTGTAAATAAATCATGTTGCTTTATGGTTTTCCCTAAGCCCAAAAACCACAATTTTGTTTATCTGAATAATAGAACTAAAGAGATAAGCTTTTTAAGCGAACCTTAATTGTCTTCTTTTGGAGACTTTGATTTGTTGATTTTTGCGTTTTATAAATCTCCAAGCATCATTATGTATTTTAAAAAAAAATGGAAGTGATAATGCCACTGATATGAAAGTTCTCTGTTTTCAACTCTTTGCCCTCGCAAAAGGCTGAGAAAAAAGCATGCCAGACTTTTGATTTCGATATCACAAAATATGCTCCTTTAAACACTCATACTCAGATTTTGGTTATACATCTACTCCCAAAATTAGCTGTCGGCTCTAATAGAAAATAAAAAAAAAACAGAAACTGAATATTTTAAGACTGAGAAAAGATATCAAATTTATTTAAACGCACTTACAAAGGCTGGTTTTTCGTCTAAGAACAAAGGTCTAAATGAAGTTTATATCATTATTACTTACAGCGCAATCAACGTTAACATGGGTCAGGGTACACCAAAGTTAGACTTTTCTTGAACCCCTGATAAATGATATCAAAATTGCAGATAGGTCCTTACTGGTCAACAATTTTTTTCTTAGAATTCACCCAGGAATCTTGCCCTAAAATACTATTGACGAATTTAGGGACATCCTGTATATTGCAATGGTCTTTTTAAATACACATATGCAAAACATCTTTCTTTTGATTTATCTTACCATCAAAACAAATTTATTTGGTAAGCAATTGAAAATTACATCACTCACTGAACAGCATACATTAAATCTTTGCAAATATCTCTTCCTCATAAACGAAAATAGTCTTCCATTGTGGTGCCGCATTTTATCGGATTTTCCACAGATAAAAGAAAACATGGAAACAGAAAATCGTCAGTTTACAATACTTTTCCTCCTTAATTTGAATTATTTATTCAAAGCTCACCACCAAAAACCAAAGAAAAAGCCTCAATGATATGCATCAACGTGGCAATGGCAACTCTCATTCATTGTGATTACACACAAAGAGGGTTGATTGCATGAGAAGGCACACAAGCAGCAGACAGTGTTGCCGTGAGCTGAACCTACCTCCAAAATTCACTTGATTAGCTGAAATTCTGGAGACAAAAAGTCACTAGAAGTCTTTAAATAACGTTTTATTTTCTATAATAAATTCGAAACAGATGGATTGCTAACATCAGTATACTGCGCTCAGTCGCACTTATATTTTTCATCCGATTTGCTGTGTGTGTGGTTAATTTCAGTTTTCAGTATCCAATTATTTGTAATAAAAAATTTCCAATTAATTTAAATCTCAGGAATGTAAAATTACCAATACCATCATATAAAAAAATAGCGTTTGCATGTCCCAATTCACAAAATGATTGCCTTCAAAAGTCACTAGAAATAATCCAGCGATATCGAAATATCTTTTGTCGAGGAAAAAGTTGAAAATCGCTAGAACGGGAACCCTGGCAGCAGTCTGCAGTTTGATGTGTAGTAGGTAGGTCATGGTAGGACATACGTAACTTTGACCAAGATTAAATAAATAAATTTGTAGGTAGAAATCAATAGTTATTATCTGTATTTCAGTATCAGTTTGTCTAGTTGAGCGACCAGCAACAGACACCAGTGTACTTCAAAAAGCTTTTCCATAAGGCCTGTGCTGACTATTTCTGTTGTGGACAGACTATTGTCCTTAAGTTCGATAAAACTATGCATCTTCATGTCTTTTCAATTTTCCTTTAGATAAAGGTGGGTCAGACGAATGTGCACGAATTTATTAAGGATAAATTTTATCCCAAAAATTATCTCAGATGAAGAGCAGAAGAGTCAAACGAAGATCTTACGCTCTAGGTCAATCTACAAAGTAAACATAACATCCTTAAAACATCAACAACATAAAATCTCAAGATTCAATCTATTTATTCCCTCTAATATAGTACCTATATAAACTTAAAATGTAATCTAATCTGCTTTGTATAAACTATCTACTAGTTTAACTATTCCTCTCAAAACATGACAAACGCATTCAAGTTGTAAACAAGAGTATTCTCGTGTGTGCAATCTTCCGAGAAAAATCAAATTTTACTGTATTTACACAATTCCCTTGTCAAATAGAGCAACTCAGGAAGTCAGCCAGCCAACGAACCAACCAACCAACTACCAACCACACGTCTTTCATTACTTTCTCATTGACAAGAGTGTGAGTACTTTACCCTATTTAAAGGACGCAATAGAAAATCCCCAATGATTTCTTTCCTTCTCCTGATTGATGCTGTTGTAGGAAGCTGTAGCTGTAGGTAAGGTATACCTACTTGTGAACAACTTTGTGTGTGTGAGAGGAGAGGAGTAGCATTAAATTGATCGATTCGATGTCAATGGCGTCTTGTTTATGTCCCCAGATTGACACTGACTGATTGTCTTCACGAATGCGATGATATACCGTACGTATACCCACTCACAAAAGTTCTTTTGTTACCTACTTTCAATACAGCATCAGCAGTCAGTTGGTATCCTCCTCCCCTCCCGTTACTCCTTACTACTTTTCCTTGTAAATTTTGATAATGAACATGTTTTTTAGAACCCCACTTAAGACTATTGTATTTTACCTGAACCGTGTTCCTTCATTCTATAGCTTTCAAGGATTAAAACAATGAAATCATATTATGTATCCATAATGCCCTTCTCTTTTAGATAGTAGGTATAGAATCCATTAAAACAAGACTTTACCTATTCTAAAAAATTCTAAAAGCGATTTCTTGAATATGCATTTAGCTTTTTCTTCTTTCGCTTGAAAACAAATCCCAGACATCACAAAGGTACAACGTACAAGCACTACAAAGGACAAGTGCACTGCGGACAGCCCAAGTGCAGCAGAAGCAGGAGTATTATATACGTCTGTCTATTATACCTACATATACAGTAAATGTGCACCGCAACAATGGTACATTCATTCATTCATCCATTCTAGTTTGGCACTTAGGGTTTGCTTTTGAAAAGAACCCATAACCAGAATCCACCCAAGGATAAGGAGTACATGGACAAATGTGAGACGGATCGCTTCCCAACAAAAGATAAACAGTACGTAGGTGTATACTGTTGTAGAGGAACCTACCCTATTCACTACTCCGATGGGATAAACTCACCTTAAAAGGAAACTTCGTCTTGTGAGGGGAGATACAGTGTATCTATTCAGTACAACACGGTTCAAAAACTAAAGAGAGTTCTTTTAAATTAATTTCTAAAAATTGCATTGATAACAAAAATTACAAAAGGATGAGAACGATTGTAGCTCAGGGAAATTAGACTTTAACTCCAAAAAAAAAATCGACGAAGATGAATATTTTACTACATTTTTAAAGCATTTCTTAAAAAATCATATAAGCTCGGACCACGGCTAAAGTTTTTTAGCGAGTGCTGGTGAATGCAAGGGAGGGGGGTAAAATTCATGTGTTCTGAGCATTTCTCGAAAACGATTTTTTCTTTTGAAAAATGTTAAGATACGAACTGTTCTCTTTGAAATTCGAAACAAAATACATTTTGAGAAAAATATTTAAAGGCATGGTAAATTTTGTCAAACTCACAACCATTCCTGTGTGCCCGTGTCGGCAGGAATGGAAGGGACCTACAATTTTATGCCGAATCCGAACGGCTAGACGAGAAGCACTCATTCATGACAAGTGATACGCTTGGAGGATTTGTCAATTCCTCGCAAGAGGCAGAACCCTGAAAAAAAAAACTTTTTAGTTTTTAGGTGGACGAGGCTGGGAAGTGAACCCAGAAAAAAATCCTCCAGCGTGACAGTCCATCGCACTAATACTAGATAGTAAGCTAAAAACATTTAAACTGCAAGAAAAAAGGAATTTCTTTCAAAATAGTGTTAAAAGAATAACAAATGCGAAAGCGTATTTTTCGATTTAAATAGTCGATTGGTAAGTATAGTGTTTAATCGAATTCCGATTGCCAAAACCAATGTCTTCATTCAGAACAAACGAATTTTGTGTTCAACTTAAAAATGAATGTTCCGACCACCCACAACCTTTTCGTGTTCCGGTAATTTTTTTTTTAATTTTGAGTTTAAAAATTAATTTTTCAAAAAGTATCCTTTAAAAGAACTTTATTTATAAATAAAATAAAGGAATGGATATTGGCCTTATAAAAATGTATAAAAGGGCATTTTAATTGTAACCCTTGTTTTTAAATAATTTGTTTTCCGTTTTAAGTCATTTTTTTAGTATTTTTCCCCTCCCGCCTAAGCGGTTGATAATAGGCTCCCTTCACAGCTACAGCTTTTTGTCACACCTAAGGTGAATCACCCTGTGTATTTGTTGTCTTTATTCTTAACACTACCTATGATAGAAATAGAAAACTCTTATCTGGGTTATTGAAATAACTAAAATAGATCCCGATAGAAAGCAGGATCCCAAGCAGCGTTGCCGAAAGTGGTTTAGTGCCAAATTGGCACTTTTAAATGAGTTTGGCACTTTGGCACCCATTGGCACTCAAAGTTTAAAATTTGGCAATACTTTTTTTTAAATAAAAATATCAAAAAAAACATTAATTAAAAACATTTTAAATTAAATTTTCTTATACAATTTACAAACATTCCTACACTTGTTGCCCTTTTTTGTAAGCCCCACAAAAATCTACTACAGTGAACATTAGGCGTGTACCATCAACTGAGCGCTCCGAGCGCTCGAGGATTTTTTAAGTGCGACAAAAAATCTCAACTGACCACTGAGATTTTTTGCGGAGATTTCTGATCCAAAAATTTCTTGGATTCATTACTCAATTTTTTTTCTCAGTCGAAACAGCTGTTTGTTTGACAACCAAGTTATAATTTTTTGTGGGTGAAATGTTTATGAAAACTCAAACTAATTTAATTAGCTATAATCAGTTTTATCAATTTCAATAATTTTTTTGCTTTTAACAATTAAATATTAAAAGAAAAGTTGAAATTTTTTTTCTAAACTTGTATGAGAATAATAACACATGTTTGTTTTTTTTTGAAAGAGAGCGCAGAATGTTGTCCCACCAAATAATTCTGCCTCCGTTAATCTGACATTGAGCGCTTAGTTTGTAGTACACACCTATTGTGTTGGATGCCTAGGATACCTAGCGAAAGATTTATGTATGCCACTGTCTCTCTTGAATGCCTAAAAATTAATGAAAGACTTGTGTATGCTATTGTCGCTATTTCAATTAAATTCCATCCATCAACTTTAAATGTTGCATGATGCATCAAGTAGAACATAAAATTAAAATTAAAATAGAATTGAATTGAATTTTAAAAAGAAATGAGTAAAAAGGAATACATAATTTTGAGGTCCTTCGATATTACACTACTTAAAATATTTAATTATTTAACATTAACAAACTTAGAACTTGGCGCACTTTAGATCTTAATACTTTTTACGGCTGACTTGATACGCAAAGGTTTTTGTATACCTACCTATAGAAGAACTTGGCTTCTTTGTTAACATTTATGTTTTTGGTGTAATTTCACTTCTTTTTACAACGATTTTTATTATCAGGAAAAGTGGGTGGTAAAAGGCCACTGAAAGCCTCATAAGAAAAATTAAGTATTTAGTGTAAAGATGCCACGCCCCTGCATACAAAATTTCATAATTTCAATTTTTTTCTTTGTATACCTGCACCTGAAAACCAACCGCTCTATAAAATTTTTATAATTCTGCACCAAGCAGAAGTGCTCTCTATTAAATATATATTAATTCTTTGAAAATAGGTGGTTGCCACGCCCACTGAATGTAAACTCTCAATTTTTTAATTTTCCCCTTTCTTGCATGTGAAGTCATACCGCTCTACCAATTTTCATCATTTTACGACGGTCAAAAGTGCTCCACATAATTGATATCGATTCTAAGAATATGGGCGGGTGCCACACCCGTCGGTTAATTTCAAGTTTTCCAATATCTCCTTTATATTGATCACATGATCTACCAGTCTACCAAATTTCCTCAGTGTACGACAGTCAGAGGTGCTCCATAATAATGATATCAATTCTGTGAAAAAATGGCGGGTACCACGCCCCCTGAATGAAAAATCTTAACTTTTCGATTTGTTCTTTTGTATAGGTTAGGTTAGGTTGGTGGGCTGACAGTTGATCTTGTTACCGTCACACTTAGATCAGTGTAGATCCATTGTGATACCCTGGGAATAATCCCCATAAAAGAAACCTATGATAGATCCTATGACATAGCCCGTAGAGGGCGTCGATACAGTTCTAACACGCTGAAGCTTGGAAAAGTCGTTTACAAATTGATTGAAGGAGTGTCAGTCGCTGCGTAAATACCGGGTTGGACGATAGGTTGATGCACCATTGTCTTTTAAGGGTGTATCCCTTTCCATTACCCTCACTGGATTGATCAACCCCACACCAGACCCGTAGGAGCAGTGGCTCCATGCAACGTCTGGCGCTGGGTTCGATAAATCAGTGGTTGGTGCCAGCGACTGCCCAGTTCGGTCAGATAAGGAGAGTCCGTCGACACAATCACCGGGCAAAGGAGAGGCCAGCCCACCATAGTGTTTTTAGAGCGTGAACCTCTCCCTTACCCCCAACAGGTAAACCATTTCTCCGCCAGGCCCGTAGGAGCAGTGGCTTCATGCAACCTCTGGCAGTGGTTGGTGTATGTGGTAGCTTTGATAAGTCGGCCCCATTAAGGTGTTGGAGAAGTGTCTGTTTGCGCATAATCACCGGGTTGTGGAGAGGTTAACCCACCGTTGTCTTTTAAGGGCGTCATCTCTACCTCTATCCCCTCTGAATAGATCATCCACTCACCAGGCCCGTAGAAGCAGTGGCTCCATTCAACGTCTGGTGAGTTTGATAGATTAGTGGTTGGTGTCTGCGTCTACCCCGTTCTGTCATATTAACCTTCGTCGTCGGCACAATCACCGGGTTTAGGAGCGACCAACGTTCCACTGTCCTTTAAGGGCGTGATCCCCCTACCCTCACCTGTTAAATCATCCCCCCACCGGGCCCGTAGGAGCAGTGGCTCCGTGCAACGTCTGGTGGATGAGTTTGATAGATCAGTGGTTGGTGTATGTGCCTACCTAGTTAACTCGGTGAAGCTATCAAGGTATTGAAGAATTGTCTGACGGCATATTAACACCGGGTTGAGGAGAGTTAAACGCCCCATTGTCCTCTTAGGGCGTGATCCCCTCATTTACCCCCACCGGGAAGATCATCTCTCCACCGGGCCCGTAGGAGCAGTAGCTCCATGCAACGTCCGCTGGGTGAGCTTGGTGGATCAGCGGTTGGTGCATGCTTCTGCCCCGTTCAGTCAGATTAGTCTTCAGGTTACTGAAGAAGTGTCCGTAAGCACAATCGCCAGGTTGAGGAGAGGCCAACGCACCATCGTCTTTTCAAGGGCGTGGTCCCTTCTCTTTAACTCCACTTTAAAATCATCCTCACCACCAGGCCCGTAGGAGCAATGGCTCTATGTAACGTCTGGCGGTTGAGTTTGATAGATCAGTGGGTTGGTGTATGTGACTGATTTGTTTAGTTGTTTTTAAAAATTGTCAAGCCATTTTGTAGCGTTACCAAATTTTAACATGTTATTGCTTGTAATGTCAGATAGTTCCTCTAAGTCATTGAAGAAATGTCTCCCGAGGAGCCTATTTCTTAGATGACAAAGTGCAGGGCAGTGACAAAGGTAGTGTCCTCATGTATCTCTTCGTCACCACATCCTCTACATAAGTCGTCCATACTGAGACTCATCTTTTTCTTATGGTCACCCAGTTGGTTGTGCCCAGTGGTAACGCTCACGAGAATAGATAAAGACTTTTTTCCCAGGTGGATGATCTTGTCGGTCTTTTGTCTATCGAAACTAGGCCATAATTTTCTAGTTGTAACACAGGTATCGAGTGAGTTCAATCTCTTGTTGGTTATAGCTAGAACTTTACTCTCGATTACCCTCTTAAGATTACAGGGCGGGACTTGAACAGTTGAATCAGCTTGATTAAGATCAAGTGCTGATCCTATTCTTGCCAGTTCGTCAGCACTTTCATTACCTGGGACACAACTGTGGCCAGGAACCCAGCAAAGTCTTATGCTGTGCTGTGTACCAAGAACTCTTAGCTCCTCGCGACAGCATGTCACAAGCTTCGATTTTATTTCAATGGCAGAAATTTCTTTTATTGCCGCTTGGCTGTCAATGAAAAAGGTGATATCCGCTTGTGGTATTGCCATCATTGAGATCTGTCTAGCAGCTTTCGTCACTGCCAGGACCTCAGCTTGGAAGACACTGCTGTAATTAGGAAGTCTGAATGAGCTGGCTAGTCTAAGAGTTTTCGAAAAGAAGCCTGTACCAACACCAGTATCCATCTTGGAACCGTCGGTATATATTGCGGTCGGTTCTTGCCATTTTTGCAGTCTTATGTCTCAGGAACCACTTATGCTAAAAAATTTAAACTTGGTGAGTTGCCTGAACCTGATAAGCTTAGCAAATACTGCGAATTTTAAGTTTCCGACTTTATTGGTACATAAGTTAAAGGGGGTCATAAATCGCATGATTTTGATCCTGTAAAAAGGGTGTAGTGCAGAACTTGCCTGTGCACTACCGTGCCCTTTGATACCTATCATATGATGTCATATATCTTATATAAAATATGCAAATGAATTTTGCTATTGTTTATTTTTTTTTTTTTATTTTATAATTTTATTGTGTTAATAGTGAAATAATAGACAAAGAATATTTATTGTTTTTGGTTGAATATGCGATTTTTTTTACTTTGGCACTCTGTGGCAAAGTTTTGGCACTCAAAAAAATAATTGGTGGCACTAAGATTTTTTTTGTCAGCGGCAGCGCTGATCCCAGGTTGTTTTTCTATAACATCTTAAAAATTAATCCAGACCCTTAAATACTCAAATGCCGTTTTTATTAGTATAACTGCCCACATATACGATGAAAATTAACAATACAAACAGTTTTCAGAATTATTTCCGCAAACGCCAGAGGTATGTAGAACAGAACTTCTATCAGACTGCAGGTAGTTACTTTTATTCCAAGAAGTAGAAGCAACGATCTACAAAATATGAAATAATTCATTCGCATTCGCAGAGGAAAAATCAAATTTGTTTCAAATTCAAGTTTCTTCAATTCTACGTTGCGTTGGCTGCATTTAAAATGGAAATATGCTGAAAACACTACGTAGCCTTTTGTTACTCACTTATTCCTGGCAAACTCATTTCTTATGGTGTCCATTTCTTAAGGACTTTCTCCTTATTTAAAGCAAATGGGAAATTGAGTGTATGATGCAAAATGTGAACTACCAAATGATAGTATGAGTATGGTTCCTGGCAGCATAAAGAATCTAGGTATAGGTACCTCCCTATACGCAGAGGTATAAGATGTTTGAAAAACAAAAACAAAAATGCATCCATGGAAAGATTATTTTTATACTCCAGGACTTTAGAACAACTTTGCTGCAGCAAATGGCATGGATATAAGAGTAAGTAGGTTGTGCTGCTAGGTGCATGGCGAGTAGTAAGGTGGCTGATAAAAAATGCAGAAAAATTTGTTTCCTTCCTTCCTACGTTCTATGGAGACTGGGAGTAAAGAGTTTTTGGTAAACTCGTACACATATACATACTCTATAGTCACTGATGCTGTAAGCTTTATTTTTTATCCTTGGTTTATTTTTTTATTTTTAATATCTGTCATTGCGAATTACAGAGTGGAAAGTCGCTGAGATTTTCATATAAAAGATAAGCTTCAATTTGCTATCGGAGTTAGAGTAACAGAGAAAGAAATAATAGAAAATAAAAATAAATAAAACAGTAGTAAAAAATATTTAAGAAAAGAAAAGGTTGTGGAGAAAAATGTTGATAAAGTTTTCATTTCCATCTTTCTTATGTATATGTCGTTTCGCTTGGGAGTGACAACAAGTGAGCGATGATGTAATTTTGTTTTTAAATAAACTTTGAGGATTGATGATTTTGTCCTTGGATGGGATTAAGTTTTTTTTTGTTTTGTTCTTTATAAAAAAGTGAAATAGACATAATAATGCACATAGCTATTACGAAGAAATGCATTTCTACTTATAACATAATGGATTCATTGGAAATGCGATGGAAAGCTGAGTAGCTACCTTATTTCCAACATCAGAAATAAAATCACACTTAGAAAATAAATGGTAAATGTATTTATAAATCCTGAAAGCTAGTAAGAAAGGAAAATAAAAATATTTACCTATACATATAGCTGATTATTGTTGCGGTAAAAGGTTTAGCGTCTTCAAGAATGGAATTTTCTCTGAAGGAATTTATTATTTATCTAATTTTACTTTCAACATCCTAGTTTAATGTGTGGGAATTTATTAAAATTATTTTTCTTGTATCTAAATAGTGAGATTTGCATGGTTTGACAAGTCCTAGAACGATCCTGTTTAAAGTGTTTGACTAAGAATTCTAAAGAAGATTGGGTTTTGAATTTAAAAAAAAATGCACTACTGGTTTGCACGCGCACGAATTTGCTCTTTTAGTTAAAAGCTTAAATGTAATTAAACATTGACGTAATGACGATCCATGTAAATGGTTCAATAATGTTGATAATTTTAAAAACGAATTAAAAAAGAATCTTGGAATCTTAAGATATAAATTTTATGTAGATTTACCAAAAAACATAAAATAATGTTCTAAAACATGAAATTTATTTCAATTAAAAAAAAAAAAACAAAAAAATGTTTAACGTTTCTTTTTTATTTACAAAAACAGAAAGTTTTTTTTCACAATAATATAAAATATATAATATTTTTTGGTTCACATATTATTTAAATTATTTTTGAAACTTCGACGTAAGAAAAATGAAAAATATCAACTGAATCGTTTTCGACAAAATCAAAAACGAAAAAAATGGATGAACTAGAAGTACCCACCAAAAATAGCCAAATTTTGACAAAAAAAAAAAAAAATATTACGAAAAAGTAACGTTTCTTTATTGTTTTTATTTGATTCGTTTTCGAAAAAAAAAAAAAAAAAAAAAATGGATGAACTAGAAGTACCCACCAAAAATAGCCAAAATTTGACAAAAAAAAAAAAAAAAAAAATTTAGAAAAAGTAGCGTTTCTTTATTGTTTTTATTTAAGAAATTTTTTTAAGAAATCCTCGTTGTCGTTTTTTGAGAAAAATAATATGTTGCTTTTTGCATAAATATAAACCAAATGTGGTATTGTAGACAATTTTATAACAAACAAGATTATAATGTATGGTTTTTTCCTGAGTTGCATATTTCCAAAGTTATAAAGGAAAATGTCGGAAAATGGGGTAATTTTATCTTTTTTTTCACTGTTGTATTTTTCCTGCAGCGAGCACAGGTTTTTCGAAGTTACAAACTTACCTACAGACTACTCTAACATGCCCCAACTACATATCAAAAACGCGCTTTGCTATTTATCATCGAATTTGACAGTGCTATAAACAGTTTTTGAAACATTAATTTTCAAATAGTCCAGTCTATTTAGATTTTTCTCCTATGGGAATCTAAAAAACCATATGGGGAAGCAATTTTTTTTGTGGGCATCGTAAGATAAATTTATAAAAAGCTTAAGTCCAAGTTTTCTACCATGGATCCCTTGCAGGGTTGCCGCTATATAGATTTTAAGGCTCAACACGCTGTTTTGTATTTTATAAACGGAGAGGTGTACACGATTTTTTGTAATCGATAGACTAAGAAATATAACAAAGTCTTACACATACAAAATGAATCCGAAAAATTTAGGCATCGAGATATGATCGTTTTAAAGTCGAAAACGGGAAAGTAGACGTTTTAGAAATTATTTGCAGTAAATCAGGATGACATTTTGTTATAGTAAATTTTAATATTTTTGGAATGTAATTAAAAATTATTTTACCCATGTTTGAGGAATTTTTGATATATGTGTTGATTTTTGTCGCAGAAAAGTTTTGAAACCCTCAACTTTTGAAGTTCAATTTTGTCAAGCTTTTTAAAAATATGAAATTCTTAAGAATGATAAAGATTACTAACTTTAGTTTTGGACTTTCTTTTATCGCTTTTGCAAAAAGTGTCATTTTTGTACATATATAAGAAGAAGAAATTTATTCTCAACTAGCCGACCCGGCAATGCTTCGCTATTGCTATATTTAGGAAGAAGTTACAAATGTATAAAATGCAATTTATATATTTTAATGATCTTTGGTATGCGATTTTTTTGTAAGATGTAAGTCACTCGGTTTGACTACACGGGAGCATCATGCAACCTAGATCGTGAAAAAAACATGCATGGGTGTCCATCTGGTGTAAAAAAGATCGGAGTGAAAAAAGAGAACATGTTCTCTTTTAAAGAGATAAGATGGATGGAGATAAGATGGAAATGCATACCCCAAGTCGAAGTCCCCAAGTCAAACCCACACAATTGCAGCGATTGAATTTATTAAATGTTACTGCAAAACCCAATTCAATCAGGGACAGTACTTGTTTGGGATTATAGTACCTATATCAGTTCGATTAATTTGTTTTCAGGGTAGCAGCGCCAGCACATCGTCCCATTTGATTTTTCCCATTCAAATTGTTTGCTTCGATCACATAGTTCAACAATTTTTGTCACTAGTAAACTGGAACTATTACAAAATACTAACATTTGTTTGCTTAATAGAGTCAAAAATTACTGTAACAATTTTTATAAAATTTTCACAATTTGTTCTAAGTATTAGTGGGGAAGGTTTAAAAGTGTCTTTAAGTAAGATTCAATTTCTGACAATCCTATAATTCTTATATTTAAGTTTTATTTATGTTCAACGCCGCCGTTAGAAAGCTGACGTTTTGAAATTCTATTCAAGCTTAAGCATGCTATCTTTAAAAATAAAATAAATCGGGTGGCACAACGGCTCATGAAGAACCAGGGCCCAGTGACTAACAACTCGCAACCATTCCTGTGTGCGCCTTTCGACAGGAATGGAAGGGACCTACAATTTTATGCCCAATCCGAAGGGCTAGTCGAGAGGCACTTATTCGTGACAAGTGATACTCTTGGAGGATTTGTCAATTCCTCGCTAGAGGCAGTAGTCCTGAACTTGCATCAGCTACACCCAATTGTCGTTTTCACATAATTTTCACGTTTTCATTAAAACTTTTTAAATATTATTTATGTAATATATATATTACATACAAAATATATATTGCAAAAGACAAAACTATGAAGCAAACTGTACAAACTTTTTTTTAATTATTCAGTTTTATGTTGTAAACACTATGTATTTAGCTCTGGACTTGCACTTATATATGTATGTACGCATAAACGTTTTTATTTACCAGTCTGTTTTTCCAAAAAAGTAAGGTCCGGGTTGAACGGTTTGAAACCCCATGACATATGCCCTGGTTCCTGGATACGCTTCTGACTTTACTTAATTCAGAAGTTTTGAAAATGTTGCATATGAATATTCAATGGCAATTTAATCTTAAAAACCTAATGCAATTACTAACACATGTATGTATGTAAATGAGAAAATTCGACGAAAGAATCGAAATTAAATTAGTATATTAACATATATGTTATGTACATACATATACAGTCAAGTCCACTTAACTGCACTCCGCTGTACTGAAAACATCGGTTATCTGAAACAAGAAATTTATCCCGGGGCCTTTTTGAGAATTTTTCACACAAACTGATTCTCATAACTGAAGTCCGCTTAATTGCAAACTGCGGATAATTGAAACAAAATTGCCTCAAATGAACATTTTCCACTTATTCATCTCCGCATAAGTGAAACGACCATTAAACGCTGCCATCAAATTTAAAATCAAACACACCCTTTGAATTTGGAATGCCAAATCTGAAATGTCAAAACCCCATTTCTTGTTATTCCCTCCTTGTGACAGTCGTTTCTTTTAAATTTGTTATCACACATATGTATAACTATTTTGATACAATACGAAAAATCATACCTATTTTTTTTTTTTTTTTCAGGCATGAAATTTAATTTGTTTTGACAAAACTACGCTTATTTTAAACAAGTTTCAGTTATCCGAAGTTCGGTTAACTGAAAACTCCGCTTAACTGAAACAAATTTTCTGCAATTATGGTGTTGCAGTTAATCGGAGTCGACAGTACTTATATATACATACATATCAGTGGCGTGGCGTCAATAATTTGAAATGGGAAGACGTAACGAAAATGATTGATCTGCGAAAGTAAACAAAAGTTATCTCTTTGTATCTTGAACAAAAAAAAAAAACAAGCAGATACATTCAAATTAGTTAAAAAACAACTCTTCCGTTTGCAGTCTATTTTCATAGGACGCATAGAGTGGCCTTTCATTAAAACGATTTTTTATTAATAAAAGCTACATAGTTTGCTTAATTCATTTAATTCCTCTAAGAGAAAATCTGTTAAGCAACAATCTATGCTTAAAATTTTTTTTAAAACCAATCAAAAACCAAGACTAAAAACCTAGCTCTAAAGTATTTATATACATAGCTATCGAACAAAAAATAAGGAACAAGACTTTCAACTTCACAACTAACTAAATAAACACTAATAATTAAATAAACACTATTTCATTACAGATATTTTTAAGAACTTTTTTGATTCTTGTTTAACAACATCCCAATTAAACTTTTATTCCAAATCTACCTTTTTTCTTAATATTTAACTTGTTGTTCTATAAAAGTCCCATAAAAATGAATAGTTTTTTTTTAGATCCAGCGTTAAAAAGTAGTACCCTAAAATCATGTGTCATATTTTTACATTTAACCATACCAAATATTTCAGATTGATAAACCATACCTTCTTCCCTTTGCCGCTCTTTAAATGCCATTATACCAAAAGCCACCGCTGTGATTTAACGAGACTTTTGATATGCTGTAGATTATATATTATGTAGCAACTATACCTAAAATAATATTTTATGAATTCATTTTCCACCGCTTACCGATATTAAATTACGCATTTAAATCTTTTCTGGACTATAGCTACTTAGCTTAACCAAAAATCAAGCAAACAAAAATAGAAAATGTATTCAACAACTTTCATAGCAAATAAGTCGAAAAAGAGCGTGTTATTTTTCACCCAACAGAACGAATATTAAGAGAAAAGGAGTCAAGCAAAGGAATAAAAATAAGATCCATTGCATACCAATACCAAACCAAACCAAGTGTCAGTATAACACGAGGAACAGCGTCTTATTTTTTCCTATGTTGTTGCGTGTTGGACAAAGAGGATCTAGAAACAAAAATGCTAAGGGAAGAAAGGGAAACAAACCAAATTTTATAAGACGGTGGAAGACGTGTTTTATTTCTAAATTAATTCAGTCAAAGAGAGCGTATGTTCAGCAGTTGAGCGAAGAGCGAAGAGAAGAATGAATTGACGGTGTTTAGATATTCGATAGCTTATGTTTGTGTGTTTTTGCGAATTTGATAATTCAATTGGCAGGGTTGCAATGTATATTGATATTGATGATGATGATGATGATTGATGGTGATGATGATGATTATGTTATTTTGGGAACTACACCCAAATTTATTTGTTTCTATTTCGGATGAGAAGAAATAGTGTACAGGGTGCTCCGTAAATAATGGATAACCTTGCAACCAGTTATAGCAGGCTCTAAAACCTTTCAGGAAAAAAAAAAACTTAAAACAAATATTTTCCTTGTTGTTTTAAGGTAATGGTTATTTTCCAAAAAAAAAAAAAAAACAGATAAAAAACTACGATTTCCCTCATACATAAACCCTACGATCACCGTTGTATTATTAATATCTATGCCGATTACAGAATCCGCAAAACTCGATCCGCAATGATTCACAATGCAGTCTTCTCTTTCCTTTTCAAGATACATGAATAGATGGGAAAGTAAGCACTGCACGGCGCGGCGGATCGATTTTTGGTGATTCTGTAATCGGCATGATTTGAGAACATAGTAAACATCATTTTTAGTAGATAAATGGCTAATTTTAAGAGAGGCTTTTAAAGATAAAAGCTTGTGTTGACCATTTTGAAAAGTACATTAATCAGACAACTTTTTCAAATAATTTGCCATTTATGTTTTCATAAATTTTTTGCATTTTAGAGATTGTAAAACGTTTATAAAAATAAAAAAACTGCGATTTTTGTAAGCAAAAACAAATTTAAAAATTTATTATAAGAAAACTGCAACAGGAAGTGTTAAGTTTTAAGAAAGTGTTATTCAAGAATATTATAAAAATAAAAAAAACTAATAATCATTCAACCGTGGGCGTAGTAGGGTTCATGTATTTGAGGGAAGTCGTATTTTTTTTTTTTTTAAATCATAACCTAAAAACTACAAGGAAAATAGTTGTTTATATTTTTTCTTCTGACAGGTTTAAAGACCAGCTATAACCGGTTGCAAGGTAATCCATCATTTACTGGATACCCTGTATGCTTTTGAAGTAGTTTCTGTGAAACATTTACATTTCCCCCCAAAAGCACTTACAAAAAACTTGTTGGCAGAAGCCTCTAAACCAATTAGTCGTCACTTCAAGTGTAGAGTTTTGTATACCACCTAGTTTACCTGCAATTAAGCGGATTAAAAATTTAAAAAAAAAATATACTCATATATGTAGGTACTCGTACACCATTAGTTCTATCAAACACTCAAAAACCAGGAGCTATAATAAAGCGTCAGACCTCAGAGTAGAGGAGCATCCAGAGTTCCCCCTTGAGCAACGACGTCGACGAACGACAACCCAGGCGCTCTTGCTCTCGTTTATCGCTATATTTACATAAACTGTTTTGTAAACCGTTTTTATATACGCCGACAGGAGGAATATATACAATTTGCCTACATATATGCATTCAACTCTTAACTCAACAAGAACTCAAAGGATGCTACCCCATCATCAGCTTGAATATTCAGGAGTAACTTAAGTTGAAAACGCATTTTAACATGCATTACCTACATTGGATGCAAAATGGAGAAAATAAATAAATACAGGAAGATACTAAAAAAAAAAATAAAAAAACTACAAAATAAAAACGAACCTCCAAGAGACCACTTAATCAAGTCGTCTTTACCTACCCTGTATGCTATCGTATCGTGGCTTTCCTCTGAATTCAACTATCATTCTATATTCTGTGTGTATGTGTTCTTGATGCCACCAACATTACCCAAGTGCCTCGATTCCTACAACTTAATTAAGATCAAATCCTGCAACATGGATGTTATGTGGGGTCTGAGAATGCTCATCATCATCATATTATAATGGTATATTTCAGGTGAAAACCCTTCTAAGAGCTATAGGAAGGTTTACTTAGCATATACGTACTGCCTTACCCTATAGCTGCAAAGTGGAGGAAAGGAGGGGGGTCATCTTGCTTTTAACTATAAACCACCACAACTATAGGGCTGTGTGGTTACGGTTGTCCTAGTAACTCATATTATACCTAAACGCAATTATGAATATAAAAACAAAAAATGCAAATTCACTCTTTGTACAGTACAAACTATGTAGGTATGATGAACATCAACAGAGACATGAAATTGGGGGTATATCATACAATCATATTTTTTAAATATTTTTTCTTCTCTCTACACCGAAATCGTCTACTAGACGAATAAAGGAGAGAGTTTGTGGCAGGATATCATCTACCATCAAGTCTCTAGTACGCTCTACTTCTTTCACGGAATGGAATTAAGTACAAGTGTAGGATGTCCAATTGTCTTCTGTCTTGTCGGAGAAGCTATACGTGTACGTATTTCAAAAATGGCACAAATAAAGAATATTTATTAATGAAGCTCATCAAGGAAGATTTCACCACACAGTGAAATTAAAAAAAAATGGGCACGACTGGATCGGTCAAACTTGCTCTCGTAGCTAACAACTTTAACATAGCTAGAAATTGATGATTTAGAAGTTCCAAATTTATTGGTTCCAAAATATTATGATACCATAAAAAAAATTAAATAAATTATTACTTTAAATTACTATAAATTTCTTGTTTTAATGGCTTTGAGAGCTAGAGCTTAGATCAAGTATGCCATCTGATTTGTTTCATAAATATGAATTTATGAAAAAAAAATAAAACATCGTTCGAGCGGTTTTCTTTAAAATTCCCGGACATGCAGTTTAGCTTTAGGGAAAATCACTCCACTTTGTATCCGCTCCTGTAGTTCCAGCATTAAATCACCATAGCACTCAACAACCATCGTGTCATCGTTGGATGCTTTCTGGATGTCGAGAAAGCATTCGACAGCGTATGGATTGTAGCCTTTATCCATAAGCTCGCGTATTACATTTACCACCGTCACTAATAAAAATTCTTTTTTCTTTTCTTTCTTCCAGAAAATTCTACGTACAAATGGACAACTGCAAATCACAAGGGAAGAACATTAAAGCCGAAGTTGCCCAGGGCTAGAAGCTAGGCCCCTTCTTGTACAGCCTGATGACATCTGACCAGCCTGTGCCATCTGGATGCAAAAATCTCCTGTATGCTGATGATTTCCTCGATGTCGCCTCTGTTAGCTTTACGTAAAGTTGAGCACCATGTTAACAGACTCTACGGCTTCTACATGAAATGGGGCGTCCGGCTAAACACCTCCGAATCGGAGCTTGTGTGCTCAGGAGACCCAGTAGAGGTAGTTGCAGCGCAGCCAACTGCAGAGGTCTGGTTTTGAAACTTCAGGACGGATCTACAATAGCAGCCAAAAAGAACGTGAAGTACCTGGGCATCCACTTCGACGAGTTGTTAAGGTACAAACCACACTCACGAAACGTGCTCAAAAAAAACCTTCCACCGACATCCTGGACGACAACATCATCACGGACAACGAGCAAACAGTTTCGTTCTACGCTGACACAGGGTCAGCTTATCACCGAGGCTAAATGCCAACCCATCCCCCACCAAAACCACCAGGCGACTTATATTTTATAATCCTTTAAATTTAAGACAAAGTATAAGATTAGGCCCCCTATGTGCCAATAAATGTATAATATCTATAAGTACCTATCTAACTAGTTATAAGTCAAATTGTAAATATTATTTTGTTCAATAAATCTTAACTAACTAACTAACTTTCCTTAAAAATTATTTCTCCAATTCCCTCGTTTAAATACAGATTTTTTTCAATAAACTTTTAACGATTTCTCTATAACCTTTTATAATTATGACAAATCTAATTATAGAATTTATTAAGTGTAATATGGGGATTAAGATCCAGAAAGAATTTTGAATCCTCCTAAAAAGTTGTTAGTCTTATAGCTCTTTGAACAATTTTAGTCAGAAAATCGACCTTATTTTTTGTGTCATTCGTTTAAATACACCTTGAAAAACAACCTAGTAGCTCAGAAAATCGTTAAAAATAGTATGCAAAAAATCAAATAATCAACAGTTAAAGACATTGGGGCGTATTCATAGCCATTTTAGACCTGGGTCTAAGTTAAACATAGGTTTAGTTGAATTTTCGGACGTTGATTTTATTTTTGTAAGTTTATCATTTCAAATAGATTTCCGATGATTGTGGCCACCCAGACAATCTGATAAAAAGTGGTTTCAACTACGGTTTTACCATTGATTTTGCTAACTAATAATGTTGAATTTGAGACTTTTCGGAGTACGCGTTGTCTTTCTTGAGGCGATGTTCGCTAGCGGTTTGTTGTTTTTTTCATCGTTTTCCGTATATCAAAGCTAGCTGCATACTTAGTCCAATGTTGTGACCTTCACATCGACTGCTATGACCATTGTCCTGATAGTCCCGGATCTGAGCATTTCTCTCTTCTGTTAGAACACTTTCTTTTGGCAAAATTGTTAAATTCATGAGAAAATGGCTTTAACTGCAGTTGACTGATTGATTATTTGATTTTTCGCATACTATTTTTAAAGATTTTCTAAGCTACTAGGTTGTTTTTCAAGGTGTATTTAAACGAATGACACAAAAAATAAAGTCGATTTTCTGACTAAAATTGTTCATAGAGCCATAAGACTTACAATTTTTTAGGAGGATTCAAAATTCTTTCTGGATCTTAATCCCCATATTACACTTAATAAATTCTATTATTAGATTTGTCATAATTATAAAAGGTTATAGAGAAATCGTTAAAAGTTTATTGACAAAAAATCTGTATTTAAACGAGTGAATTGGAGTGTATGTATAAAATTGTTCACTCATTTTCAAAAATAAAATCTAGTGTGCCAACATTTAGATTCAATTAAATTCAATTTTACACAGAATACATAGAATTTTTTTTTTCAAAAAGCCAAAAATTATTTTTTTGAAAATTTGTAGGTATATCCAAAATTATTTGAATAGTGAAGGAGTTCTTGTATACAAATTTTGGTTGAAATCGGAGCAACTGTCAACGATAAATTTGAAAACAAAAAAATCGGTTCTATGTAGGGTTACCATTTCAGAAAATGACAAAAGGGGGATTTTGAGTTTTATTTAGTGGGACAGCTGGGTTTCAGTGGGTCCAAAATTTCAAAATCCTTTACTTTTAATTTGAAGTAGCCCGTAGCGTAATGGTTAGTGCGTTCGACTGTCACGCTGGAGGTCTGGGATCGCTTCCCAGCCTCGTCCACCTTAAAACTAAAAAAATTTTTTCAAGGCTACTGCCTCTTGCGATGAATTGACAAATCCTCCAAGAGTATCACTTGTCACGAATAAGTGCTTCTCGTCAAGCCGTTCGGATTCGGCATAAAATTGTAGGTCCCTTCCATTCCTGTCGAAAGGCGTACACAGGAATGGTTGCGAGTTGTTAGTCACTAGGCCCTGGTTCTTCATGAGCTGTTGTGCCACCCGATTTATTTTTTTTTTTTTTACTTTTAATTTAAGAAATAAATACAAAACCAACTTGATATTTTTTATTATAATATGAATTCTTTTTAACAATGGTTCATTATAGTATACATGTAGGGCCTACTGTCAATTTCCCTAGTCCTTACGCCGGAAAACGATGTCCCAATACCATATCATCCCATCATCTTCTGTTAATACTTGGTACCGTTGATAAATCATTCGATAGTCCATCACTAGAAAACCATCAGCTAGACTAAATCACACACGACCAGGAAGAAGAACCATTACGAACCCGCAACGATTACAACATCATAGCGACACATCGACCTTTTTTTATTATTTACTGATCTTGTTTCAAGTTTAACTTAAATTTAATTTTTCTGAATTAACTATAATTTGTACTTTTATTTTATTTTAGTATTGAAAATAAAACTTTTAAATTAGTTTTACTGAACAAAACTGTCTTTTGTTAAGTAAACTATTTCTGTCTTTTCGCCAGATGTTAAACATAAGACATGTATTCAGTTGTAAGAACTTTCAAAGTTATGATGGAAGTATCCAAAGATTTGCTTAAGAAAATAATTAAAAAAGTAAATATGAAAAAGAAAGTAGGTTTTGAATGGAAAAGTTGAAAATTGAGAATGTGTAAAAAGGGGGACATTTGCGTCCCCCTTTATCATTTTCTGTGTTGGGGGACAAATTTCTTGATGAGATGAAAAAGTGGGACTGTCCCCCCAAAAGGGGGACGAATGGTAACACTAGTTCTATGACAGGTACCGTTATTAACCGTTATTGGTAAAATTTGTTATCCTCAAAATATTGGCCATACCTACCTTAAATAGTAAACGCACATCTTTTTATTAAAATTCTTGGAGCCGTTTTCGAGAAAAATAATTTTTTTCTTATCGGTTCTTCAACATTTGTATGGAAGGTATTCTACAAAATAATAAAAAGATATCGTACACCTAGTTTTGAAAATATTGACCAAGTCGTTTTAAAAATATTTAGTTTTCAAAAAAATTAATTTTAAATAAAAAAAAAAAATTTAATTTTGGTTCAAAATAATGTTTATACCTTTTACAAGTTTTACCTTTAAAAAATAGAAAATTTTTATCTTAACTGTTGTCGAGAAAATCAAAAATCAAAAAAATGGTTGCACACTGTACAGTGTACAGGTAGGTACCCAAATATTCAATTTATGAAAATTAAAA
The DNA here is from genome assembly GCA_949320155.1 of Melangyna quadrimaculata. Taxonomy (NCBI): domain Eukaryota; kingdom Metazoa; phylum Arthropoda; class Insecta; order Diptera; family Syrphidae; genus Melangyna; species Melangyna quadrimaculata. The sequence goes on along the minus strand of OX439483.1, from coordinate 204,969,883 downwards.
AATTATTAAAAAGTAGCATTTCCTTACTTAATTTATTTAAATGTTATGAACAAAATCCTCCGACCCGTTTTTGAGATAAATATCATTTTTTGCTCTTTAGCGAAAAAAAAATTTATGGCAGGTACCGTTATTTTGGTCCTAAACAAATTTAAAAAAAGTGTGATCATATTAGTCAAAAAACACTATGTACCAAGTTTGAAGAAAATCCCTCCAGCAGTTTAGGCTGTAGGGGCGAGGACAGATAGACAGACAGTATTACGAGGCCAATTTTTTTCGCGTTCTCTATAATCGTAGTGTTAAGGAAAATTAATATCTGGAGTTCGATTTTTTACGAATCCATAACTAGCCATATATTACCTATATCGCAAGTACTAAAATACCTATACCGCAAGTTAAAATCAACCAGTTTTAAGGTTAGCTTCAAGGTGAGCTGCCAAAATCTAAGGACCATTTACTGATTAGAAACATAAACATTAAATCTCAACCTAAACTTTTATGTTGCACTTTTTTCTCAGCATAAACAGTCACATTCATAAGTTCTTATGTTGAATTTGAATACTTAAATTTCGTTTCAGCAAAATGGATCTTAAACATAGAAGCTAAGAAAGAGCCTGTTGTGAGTACAGAGGAAGCTCTATTCATTATATCGCACATGTAGTACTATAGAGTCGAAAAACCATTTTACGTGAATAGAAACAGTTAAGGAGAATGGGAGTTGGTTAAAATAAGCGACCAAAAAAATAACAATCACTTTGCAAATTCGAATAAACATAGACAAATTGTTTTATATTTTGTTATAATACTGCCTTAACCCCACTGTTTATAGTTATGTCTCCATATTCAAAAATGATGCTCTTGAACCGCTTTCCAACGTTGTTTACCTAAATGGTGGGCACTAGACGCACAATTATTCCTATTCATTAAATTCACTAATTCGAATAAAAAAAAAGTAAAATTTTCATTCTGATGAGCGAAGTATGATATTTTTCGCTATTATTGGCCATTGGTGTAAAAGTTCCTTTATTTTGGGGTCTATTCAGCTCATCGAAAGTGACCAATACTGTCATTTTAATGGAACACAATTGCAATTATTTTTTCCTCTAGTTGCAATCTTTGTTGCCATATACTGCCATAACCCCATGGTTTACAGCTTTGTGTCATTACAAAAAAATGATTTACTAGGGCTAAGCTTTCCAACGATATTATATCTCATTTGTGGGCAATAGGTAGACCAAAATGCCCATTCTCCTTTGTTTTTGACGAACAATAAACATAGGATGGTGTTCTAGATCGACTGCCTCCGCCGACTTTTTATTTGAATTAACAAAAGAAAACGTCAACAAAAATCCACAAACTAAAAACAAAATTGAAATTTTGATTGATGTTTTGTTTTGTGAAGTCAAAAATTAACAGAGAGGTTAGTCCAATGTGAACACCGTCTAGAAAATTACAATTTGGCAGCCAAACGATCGAACTTTTTAAGATATTCCGAAATGGCATAAATATATACAGGCTGATTCACCTAAAAAGTCACAAAAAGATAGAGCGTGTAGGTTGGATTAAGACAATAACAAAATCGTATTGGAGGGTAGTCTATTCCCCCCCCCTCTCGTTTAGGCGGGAGGGGCGATTTTCTAAAAAATTGACTTAAACAGACAAAAAATTGTTATGTTATACTTTTTTGTAAAGCCAGAAATACCGTCTTTTATTGTCTTTTTAAATAAAGATATTTTTGTCAACTGTTTTTGAAAAATTAATTTTCAAACTCAATATTTTGAAAAAAAAAATAGAACTTAATTTTCAAACTAATTTTTTTCAAAATTATACGTAATTAAGAACTATTTTTGCTGTCAAAATTCAATACTCTTATCAATTTTTAGTCAAATACTGAAAACCACATGGTTCTAGAAACTTTAGTTTTAAATCATTTTTCTTGTTTTTACTAAGATTTTGATTTTTTATCTTTTTAGTATCTTGAAAACTAAAAGCCCTAAGACCATTCGTTCTTAAGTGTTTGACTAAAAATTGATAAGAGCATTGGTTTTGACAACATGCTTGAACAATTTTCTTCAAAATTAGGAGTTACGAAATATTTTAAAATAAATATTATCTGAGATAACTTTATTTAAATTTTTTTGAAAAAAAAAAAAAAAAAACAATATGGTAGGTGTTGCCGGTAAACCAGCCACCAGGCCCTATTTTGGTTTGTAATAATTTTCGGATCAACTATCACCTTGCGTTTTTAACAAAACTGACGTTTTCTTTATTAAAATCGGTATAATTTATGCTGATTATCAGCTGATTAACAGCTTTGTTCAGTGCTATGAAGTTATGCACGTTCAAAATTTTCCACACTCCCATATGAAAAAAACAAAAAGACGATGAAGAACCATCGGGCCAATTTTCTTGTCTTTTTTAAATTAAAGCGAGAAATCCCAAACTCAGCTGCTGTTTTGTTGAATTCACACATACTGCCAGGCTTGTCAGGTTTTAAAAAGCGTAATCGCCCGAATTTAAATTTAATTCGCCAAAAAATCGCCAAATTTCAAAATTTTCAACCCAAAGATCACCAAATTTAAAAATTAAAAAAAAAATCAGCAATTTGTAGTTTTAATATTAAAACAAAATCAAATAAAAATTATACATAAAAACTTAAAATTTAAAAAAAAAAACTCTCTTGTACTTATTCCTCTTCAATATATTCGATGTACATAATATGAATCCATAGTATTTTGTCAATGGGATCCTTTTTGTAGCCTTTGCAACATGGCTAGATCTACAGCATGTCGTTCTAAGTCAGTTTTGAGCGAACGTATATCGCAGTCGCAAATTTTGCAATATGCTAATTCATCTTTCTTTTATTTGGTTAACTAACAAAGTTGTTTGTTTTGACATAGATACGTCATTTATTTTAGGGATAGAAGTGAAATCGAATTTCATTTTTGGGGTGCGTTCAGTGCAAATAGCAATGAAAAAGATGTAAGGTTAAAGTGAACATTTGAGAAATGAATATTAGAATTTCGATTAAAAAAAATTAAATCGCCAAAAACTAAATATATCGCCTTTTTTGGGGTACATCGACAAACCGATTTTCGTGTCGCCAAATAAAATTTCAAATCGCACATTTGGCGATAAATCGCACAATCTGACAACCCTGCATACTGCAGAAATTCATAATTCAAATGTTGCTGCGTTAATTTGCATGTTTTTGTTTCCGTTTTTATACATACACACTCACTTTTTTACTCATCGTTTCACATGATTCAATTTGACATTGTGTGTTTTGTTTTCAAATATAATAAGCTTCGCAGTTTTGTATCGATCGTAAGACGCTTGACGATGATGAAAGAAAACATTGAACAAAATGAATGATGCAACCGTAATAGTCGTAGACATAATCAGAATACAAGAATTTTACTTTCGAACTTTACTTTCAACAACAAACAATTTATTTTTTTTTTTAATTTATGCTTATTAGCCCAGACAAATTCGACAATATAATCGCAAAGCGCGATGTAATTTAGCATTTTTGATATGTTGTTGGGGCATGTTAGAGTAGTTTGTAGCTAAGTTTGCTACTTCGAAAAACCTGTGCACGCTGCAGGAAAAATGCAACAGTGAAAAAAACGCTAAAATCACCCCATTTTTCCTACATTTTCATTTATATCTTTGGAAATATGCAACTTAGGAAATAAAATTGTTTGTTGTACACAAATCCTCATTAGTTTCAAATTCAGGCATGCTATATTTGTGTTGCTATCTTACCACGAATAAACAAAAAAAATCTGAAAAACCATGTAACTTTGAAGCACTCAACAAATAGGTCAAAAATTGTACAAATCTTTTAAAAAATTGAAATCATATAGCCTAAAGCAGTGTTTCCCAACGTGAGGCCGTCGCCCCACAGGGGGTAATTCGATAGGAGGGGGGGTAGTTTAAAATTTTAGCTTTATTACACTTCTCTCTGAAATATCTATACGCTTCTATGTTTCCACCCATAAAGATATATTTTTGAACATACCCAGGATCTGCATGCATCAATCTCATCAACTGTTTGTTACAAACTTCACTTAACTCAATGACCCTTGACGACAAATATGAATTAGTTGTTTTTTTCAACGGTGATTTATCAGCCTTGTTGTCAGCATTTACCACAGGTGCGTACACAACACTGTTCGCCGGAATACTTAAGATTTGCTGCTGCTCACGATGAACGTTCCCCTTTTGTGTTTTATGCAGATTTGAAAGCGAAACATAAATCTCATTCCGATACCAATAGTTGAACTATGTACTTCCAAAGTTTATCAAAGACAAATTTTGAAAAAAGAAATCTATTTACTGTCCAACATGAAAATAGTTCTTATTTGAGTTTCATTAACTACATTATATGTATGTACGTTTTGAAAATTTACTTATTGTTCACTTATTTTCTATGGATCCAGATTTTTGATGCTAAAAACTGTTCAGGTGTTTAGATAAAATGTTATGCCCTGTCCAAATATTACGGAACAAGATAGACTGTCAGCTCATTAACCTAACCTAAACCGTAACCTAGGGCCAGGGGGACATGTGGATTTTGGAAAGGTTCTCGTGGGACATAGCCGAGAAAATGTTGGGAAACACTGGCCTAGAGTATTACAAGACGAAATTCGAAAATTCGATCCAAATCGGTCAAATAGTTTTGGCAAGAAACATGGTGTTAATTAAGTGCAACTAGCAATGTTTGCATCATAGCTGTGGTCAAAGTAGAACACTTATGTTGGTACTGATTATGGTACACGTACTTGGAACAAATAACTATCATAAAACATTATTATAATTACCTTATTTTTATATCTTTATTTAAACAATCTTGGTAGCAATATTAAAAGTTTCGAAAATCGTTCAATTTGCAAGTAAATACCTATGTAATTTCGTGTCAAAACTTATTCATAGATGTTATCGTAATAATGACGCACTAACATCTCGCCCGAAAAAAAAAAACACTTTCAACACTTCTCTTTCATCAGGATACATGTATCTTTTCAGTTTTGGTCTCCTTAGAAACAGCGTTGAAAATCACCCTAAAAACATGAGTCATATGATTAGACTGTATCAAAACAAATTTTTCAGATTGATAAACTCCCGCCTCCCCCCCTCTCCATCTCTTTAAATGCGTCTATACTCTATACGAAAAGCCAATGTTGGGATTTTGGGTGACTTTGAATATGTTGTTGAGTATAAAATTCTGCGCCGATACCAGCAATAAAATTTCATCAATTAATTTATTCCCACTGGCCCATATTAAGTTTTTCTATCGTTCCTATGCTATATGTGTCAGTTAGGGCGTAAATTGTATAAAAAAAATTGTTTGAAATAACATTTAGAATTTCTTGTTTCTTGTTATAACAAGTGTTTTTTTGCTTAAGTATTACGTACATTTTTGTACAAAGTGCCTTTTTAATTTTTTTTGTCAAAGGCTAAAAAGCCCTATCTACCTTATTTCCTAAATACTAATAAATGTTTATTTTATAACTACATATTTGAAAAAATAAAGCATCAATTAAGCTTTACAAAAAATATTTGTTTGTAATTAAAACCGATAGAATTAAAACACCAAATATCCTATTTTCAGATAAAAGACTTTTTCTTTCTATTACGTTATAACTTTATTAATATCAGAACACAATCAGACCGACCAAACAGTTTCACTTTCCAGAATCAACTGAACTGGCTTGTGTATTTTAGAACTTAAATAAATTAAAACTACTACCAGCAAGCAGCAACCCTTTACATGTATTATAATCTCTTTTTCTTAAGAGAACGTTTTTTCGCTTACAGTAACTTTCACTTTTTATCTTCAGGTTGTGGTAAGCGATTTAGTGTTCTCATCACCTTTGGTAAGACCTGGGGTCCAAACCCAAAGACCATAATGTGGAGGTACACGGCTATTATAAGACCTATCCTTACATATGGTAGCCTGGTTTGGTGGAGCGCGATGGACAATGAAACTAATTATCAAACGCTTAACAAAGTTCATAGACTAGCGTGTATAGGAATAACAGGGGCAATGAGATCCACACCCACTGCGGGGATGGAAACGATACTCAACCTAAAGCCCCCAGATCTACTTGTACAAGAAACTGCAGCCTACAGTGCCCTAAGACTAAGCCAAACCAATAGCTGGAAAAGGAACTCTGTAGCTCACGTACAAATTATCAATTAATTCACGGAGGGCACGCACAGACTACACAACACCCCGTACAGATTTTGAAAAACAGTTTTTTGTCTCCATCCCCACAAGAGATGAATGGGATGCTGGCTTACAACAATCAAATGAACCGGTGGTAGAAATATACACCGATGGGTCGATGATGGATACGGGTTTAGGTGCGGGATCCTTTATAGAAACCCTCAATTTAGCCAAATCTTATAGACTCCACGATAACAACAGTGTCTTCCAAGCGAAGGTTCTGGCAGTGATTAAGGGTAACAAACAAATATTAATGATGGCGATACCACGGGCTGATATCACTTTTTACATTGACAGCCAGGCAGCCAACAAGGCCATCTCTGCCACAGACATCAAATCCAAACTGGTTTCATGCTGTCGTGAAGAGTTAAGAGTTCTTGCCACACAGTTTAACATCAGACTCTGTTGGGTCCCTGGACATCGTGGAATTGAAGGTAATAAAAAAGCAGATGAACTGGCAAGGACTGGTTCATCGTTAGATCCAAGCCTAATAGACTCCATTGTTAAAAATAGTGGAACTTACCAATGACAGGTGGAACTCTCTTGTAACTTGTACCACAACAAAGAATCTGTGGCCCAGCTTCAATAAGAAACAAACAGACAAAATTATGAACTTGAAAAAGAGATCCCTGCATCTTCTGATAGGAATTATCACAGGACATAATCTCTTAGGGTATCATAAAAACAAAATGGGTCTTAATACTATAGACCTATGCAGAGGCTGCGGAGACTAAGGAGTAGAGGGATACGCCCTTCACTACATAGGTCACTGTCCGGCACTCTGCAACATTAGGAAAATATTTTTGGGTAGCTACTTCTTCAACGATTTAACAGAAATCTTGAAGTCAACTGATAATAACATCTTAAATTTAATGAATCTCATCAACGCCTCGAAATGGCTCGATGCTCCCTAGAATTTCATAGGTTATTTATTTTAAAGGGATGGACCAATATATCGGGGTATCACAAAGGATCAACACTGATCTAAGTGTGACGGGAACAAGATCTATCGGCAGCCCATCTACCTAACCTAACCCCAATTACGAAATTCGTATTATGAAGTCGTATTTGGTCGTATTTTGAATTTGAGGTTTTCTTTATGGTAAAGTATCATCTTTTTTGGTGCAATGTCTAGAACGAATAGAGACTGCGATGCTGGTATTTTAACTTAACAACATATTTATCAAAAGACATGACCAAAAGAACAAAAATTTTTCAAAAAGAACACAAATTGTTCTTTTCGCCGTGTCTTTTGATGATGATATTGTTTAGTTTAAATACCACCATCGCAATGTCTCTATTCGTAAATTCTCAAAAGCCTTTTGCATCAAAATAGATTTCATTTTATCATTAAGGAAATCACAAGTCCAATATACGACCATACATACGACTTAATAATACAAATTTCGTAATAGGGGTGAATGTCTCAAACTGGATCTCCCAAGCTCCACCCCTACAGACAAATCCTAGATCCGCTACTGTAAATACCTCCTTGTATGCATATTTTTAACATAAGTATTTGTTGATATTAAACACATTGTAATTCATTTTGTTTTAACCTTTGTTCTTTTACTGATTACACTCGTATATATAAATAATAAAACAAAACGAGTCCACAAGGAGGTTAGTAAATCCTTAGTTTTTCTTCTACTATTGGTCAATAAATATTGTGTCACCACAATATAATTCTCTTTTCCTAATTGACATAACGATCGACAACAGGGTCTTTAAGATACAGTCAACTCCGCTTAACTGCACTCCGCTTAACTAAAAACATCGGTTATCTGAAACAAGAAATTTATTCCGGAGCCTTTTTGAGAATTTTTCACAAAAACTGCTTTGCATAACTGAACTCCCCTTAATTGCAAACTGCGGATAATTGAAACAAAATTGTCTGCCTCAAATGAACGTTTTTCACCTGGTTACAGTCGTTTCTTTTAAATTTGCTTATTTTTTGGCTTATCCACAAAAAATGGCTGACGCAATATTTGTGACTTTTGTATTTTAAATTGTTTCATATGGAAATATAACATTATGACACAATACAAAAAATCATGCCTACATTTTTTTTTCTTCAATTTTTAGGCTTAAAGAAATTTTGTTTGTTTTGACAAAACTCCGCTTATTTGCAACAAGTTTCAATTATCCGAAGTTCGGTTAACTGAAACAAATGTTCTGCAATTATGGTGTTCCAGTTAAGCGAAGTCGACTGTAGCAACGAATAAATTCCATCCTAAAAGCACGATTACAAAACATATACATACATAAGAAAAGTACAGTCGGCCAAGACAGAATTTGTATATATTCCTTCTCTCTAGATAATGGTCATGAATACCCACATATATTTATATATTGGCAGACATCCTAATAAATTCTCAACAATATTATGTACATAATCCTTCTCCTCCCTTAAGAAATATCTTAAGCTCAATTCCCCTGATAGCACTGTCCTGTCCGTCTATATCCTACGAGAGATGAATTCAATGAAAATGTGATACTATCAACAACATCATCATCATCACCAGCATTAGCAGCATCGATGAATCCGAATATCTATATATCCGAATAATCCGAATATATGAAAATAACAATGCAATCAGTAATTAGAGTATTAACTAATTATTGTGATCACAATTCTCAAGAGAAACAGTTTCTATATTATCTGATTTAGCCGAATCAGCTGCTAGAGGCAATTTAATTTTGCAATAACTAACTTAATCGAATAAGTGTCGGTATTTAGATTGAAATAACAACAGTAAAATCTAAATGTTAAATTTTTTCTTATAGGTACAAGTAGATATTATCGGAAGGCATTTATGAGTCCACTGTAGGTTCTAGATGTATACATGATTCATCTGAGATCTGAAAATGAGATACCGATGAGACTTTATATACCTATAGTCGGAGGACGCAGGCACTTCTTTTTAAAATCTAGTAACCTGTGACCTGTGGTTTAAACTTGCATACAAATATTGCGTTATTTTATCAAAGCTAATTTTCATTTACTTTATTTGACACTTGCCAGATATCTACAGTGGGGCCTAACGTGAACCAGACACTTAAAATCTGTCAAACTAATCGTGCCTTTTACATAACTGACTCAGATCAAGATTTTATATCTTCTTTGGGCAAATATTCTACAATATTTTCTAATCAGCCAGACACCTACAGCGGGGCCTTACATCACCTTAAAACTGTCAAGATAATAATTCTTTGTTACTAAAACTTAATTTTTTCGCTTATTTTTAGCTGTTTTTAAATGACTGGATAATGAATACGCCCCACTGTAGATGTATGGCTGATGGGGAATTATTTTTAAACAGTTGCCCATAAATATTAGGTTTAAAACTACAAAGTAAATGGCACGATTAGTTTGACAGATTTTAAGTGTTTGGCTCACGTTACGCCCCACTATAGATGTCTGGCAAGTAGTGTCAAATAAAGTAAATGACACCATCCCATAAGACTTATCAGAAGTTCAGCTTTGATAAAATAACGCAATGTTGCAACAACACTCGCTAGCTCTTAATTGCACCAGGATTGAAAATTCATAGTATAGTCCAGGAAAATTAGACTTTTACTTCGGAAAAAATCGAAGAAAGCTGAATTTTGGTATACACATTCTGTGAACCTTCCTTAATAAGCCCAGAAAGTTTCACCAAGATGTGTTTGGTGCTAGCTTTTTTATAACGGTAAAAAGACGAAAAAGTCATTTTTGAATAAAAAAAAATAAAAATAAATTATATTATTTAAAATAACGTTATAAATATTATATGATTAAAAATACTTAAATCATACAAACATAAATATGACAAATTTAAGGTGAATGTATGTATTTTTAATTATATAATATTTTTTATTTTTTTTTTTATTTAAAATTGTTCAAAAATTTTACCATTTTTGAAGTCGCAATATCTTTTAAGTGATATGTTATACGCAAAAAAGTGTCATAATATTTTAGCTAGGCAATATTAAAATCTACAAGATAAGTATAAAATATTTTCCGAAAAATTCGTCATCTAAGAGAAAAGAGCCAAAAACCAGCATAATCGACTTTTGGTAATTTTTTAAAAATAACAATATCGTAAAAATTATGTCTTCTAGAAAAAAACTGTTAATGCATGCTTATATAAAGGATCATAATGTACACATTTTAACATTAAGTTAACAATTTTAACGATAGAAGAATAGAAAAAAAAATATTTTTTTAACGCTTAATAACTCAGAAACGGTTATAGCTATAAGTAAAGTTGTACGGACTTCATAATTGAAAAAATAAAAGTCATTCTATGAGAAAAGTTGTGCCAAATTGAATTTTGTTTTACCTAGAAATAATTATTAAGTCAATTAGCTTTACTTTGGCATCAAAATAATCATTTATTTTTTCTTCAAAATCTCTCAAAATTGACAATTAATTAGGGCGACCTGCATCGTGTCTGATCGGGAAACTATTGATTGCTCAGAACTTGGTCTGGGTCAGTAGCGCAACAATCAGTCACGATGAAGTGCTTGTTTTACCTCCTCGTGGTGGTCCCGGGCAACTATTTGTGTATCCCAATATACATAAATAGGCCAAAATTACAAAAGCGAAAAGGCCCAGCTTTCTAGGATAGGTTACGGAGGTTAGCATTCTTCGTAACTGAAATCAATCCGCTACCGAAACCAACACTACGCCTCGGATAATTAATGAGAACTCGTTGACGACTTTTGGCTATTGTACCCGGACAAAGATTGGTTTCTGGAATGTGAAGACGCTTCTTGACGATGGAAAAGAAGGTCCTCAGAATGCCAGATTCCTACAACTAGAGAAGGAATTCATGCGGTATAGGATGGACATCTTAGGGATAAGTGAAGTTAGATGGCTGGGCTCGGGGAAGTTTAAGTCACCAACCCGTAACACTGTACTATTCTATTCCGGAAAAACACCAGGAAGCAATCGGGAATCTGGCGTTGGATTGCTGCTTTCCAAAACAGCTCTCAAAAGCTTAATTTCCTGGGAGCCTTTAGGTGACAGGATCCTGAAAGCCAGGTTCCGGACTAGAGTACGTCGCGTCACCATAATACAGTGTTACGCCCCAACTTTGCTCTCTTCTGACGAGGAGAAGGAGGCCTTTTATAACCGGCTGAGTGCTGCTTATGATAGCGTTCCACGAGGTGATATAATTATGGTGATGGGAGACTTAAATGCCAAGGTTGGCAATGACAACTCTGGGCTAAGGCATGTCATGGGAAAACATGGTGTTGGTAACCGAAACGACAATGGCGAACGATTTGTCGATTTCGGCAACGCCAACGGCCTTGTTATTGGAGGGACCATGTTCGAGCATAAGACGTGCCACAAAGTCAGTTGGGTGTCGACTGACAGACAAGCAACTTCCAACCAAATTGACAACTTCGCGATCAGCCGGCGTTTTAGAAGCAGCCTCCAGGACGTCCGTAACAGAAGAGGTGCTGACATGGGAATGGCCCGGGACCACCATCTGATGGTTGCTACCGTAAGATTGCGTACAGCTTGAGTTCGGAGATCCCAAGGAAACACTCGAATGCCCAAGTTTAATGCAGATAGACTAAAGGATCGCGCAGTGCGCCAACAACTAGGGGACCATCTTTCACAAGGATTGAACGCAATCAGCAGCACGGAAACCACATCCATCGAAAATCATTGGTGTGCTGTGAAAAATGTGTTCATATCCGGTGCTGAAAGTATAGTCAGCCGGACGCAAGGAAGAAATAGTGCTTGGCTTTCCGACGAAACTTGGGCAAGAATCGAAGAAAGGAAACACCTTAAAGCTCGCATCGCAGCTACCCCAGCAGCAGGGAGAAACGAGCTTGAGTCTACGTACCGCATGAAGATGAGGGAAGTTCACCTACAGAAGCAGAAGAAGCCACTAGTAGATGTGACAGTAGGACCGTCTACAGAATTACCAAAGAGCTCACTGGTGTCCAGAGCTCTAAGCAACACCTGGTTAAAGACACTAACGGATCCCTGCTAATTTCGGATAGGGATCAGCTCATAAGGTGGAGGGAACACTTTTCTGCGGTTTTAAACCGCGTTTTTGCCAGTGAAGTGAACCCTATTCCCACTGAGCTACCCGAAGTAACAATTTCCCGAATACGCACCGTACCCGCCAGTAAAGAAGAAATTATCACCGACATCAAAGCACTGAAGAACAACAAAGCGGTTGGACTTGACGGTATTCCTGCAGAGCTCTTAGGAGCAGCCCCAACAACATCGAGCGAGCTACAGCACCCACTTATTAAGAGAGCTTGGGAAACAGAGAGCTTTCCTGAAGAGTGGAAAAAAGGAATGATTGTCAAGCTCCCAAAGAAAGGAGATCTCACACAGTGCAAAAATTGGAAAGGAATATGCGTTCTGCCTGCAGTAGCCAACATAATAGCAAAAATAGTATTGGTCCGAATTAAAGACCACCTCGAAGACACACTCGACGCCGAACAAGCAGGTTTCCGCACTGGATCTTCCTGTGTGGATCATATCAACACCTTGCGGATCATCGTCGAACAGTGCGTTGAATATCGATCACCACTTCACCTGCTGTTCATCGATTTTGAAAAGGCGTTCGACAGTGTCAATAGAGAATTTATTTGGCTTGCTTTGCGCAGGAGGGGCATCCCAGATAAATTGATTGCTATTTTCAAGGCTACATATGATGGATCCAAGTGTCACGTGTTGCACAAAGGTAGGCTGTCAGAGGAGTTTGAAATCCAAAGTGGAGTTAGGCAAGGCAGTATACTGTCACCAATACTGTTCCTTTTGGTGATAAGTGACGTACTGCACGCAGCTTTGTCAAATGTAAATGGAGGAATTCAGTGGACTCTGCAATCTCACCTCAAACATCTGGACTACGCGGACGACGTATACCTACTCTCTCATAGGATCATGGATCTCCATCAAATGACAACAAGGGTGGAGAGAGAAGCAGAAATCGTAGGGCTTAAGATCAACTGGGCAAAAACTAAAAGGATCAGCCTTGGAACTTCCTCAGCAATCCAAGTAAATATTTCTGGACAACCGGTAGAGATGGTAGAGGATTTGCAATATCTTGGGAGTATTGTCTCTACGGGTGGCGGAACTGAACTGGACGTAAACAGCCGAATCAGAAAAGCAAAGGCTGCGTTCGGAATGCTGTCCAAAATATGGAGAAACAACTCTTTTAGCTTAAAGACCAAGCTACGACTGTTCCGCTCCAATGTTGAATCCGTTCTGCCTTACGGATGCAGCACTTGGAAAGTCACTGACACTGTCACTAGAAGCTGCAAACCTTCGTTAATAGATGTCTACGAAACGTTTTGAGGATTTTCTGGCCCAACCGTATCTCCAATGCCCATAGACTCCATTATACGAAGAAGAAAGTGGCAGTGGATTGGCCATACGCTTCAAAAAGGCAATCGGTGCAATGCATCGCAAGCAATGCAGTAGAACCCGCTCACACAGGAGGGTACAAGTACATGGCGAAGACCGGTCGAACAGGAATCGGCACGACTGGGGAAAAGTTGTAGAGAGCTGAAATATATTTCAAGAAATCGTACACGATGGCGCGTAGGTGTAGTGGAGGCCCTATGTCCCGTAAGGGAAACATCACGGACGTAATAGGTCCGAGGACCTAAGTAAGTAAGTAAGTAATGATGGTTTTAAATGATAGCTATAACTGGCCCCTTAATCTATTATTTCTATACAATTTTGGAATCCTACGATTATATAAATTTTAAGTTATTAAAAGAACCTCAAAGTGTACATTGACGATAAAGAAAAATAACTTCATTTGATCCCAATACAAATTGGGCCAAACAAAAAATGGCAAACAGAAATTATATGGAAAACAAACAAAATAAGAAAGGTTAAAAGTTGTAAATCAGGGTCATTTTCACAAAACTTCCCCATAGTATTTAATATCAACCGCAGTCTATAGGCAGTGTTTTGACAATTGATTTAAAAATAAACTATAGTGGAGTATAATTACAGATTTTTAGTTTAAAAATTTAAGATTGAAGTAAATTTTATTTAAAAACTATGCGGAGATAAAAATTCGCTAGGTATAGTTAAGGGTAATTGTAAAAATAGTAAAATACATGTAAAATGTATTTTAAGATTTTTGAACGGTTTTTTGATAATTGATTTAAAAATTAACTAGGGGTGTACACTTAGTAAGAAATTTTTAATTTAAAAACTTAAGATCGAACTATATTATAAAGGGTGTCCCGTAAAGGATGGTCCAAACTTAATATGGTGATAGGCCAGGTCATAACTTTTCAGAATTTGGTAACTTGTTCATACCGAATCATAACGGTTTTCGAGTAACGGCTATTTTTCGAAATTTAAAAAAAACTTTAATTTGAACCAGGTTTTTGCTCACCCCGTCCATAATTGACTTCTGCTTTCTACAATTTTTACACTTAAACTTTGTATAACATGTTGACTTATTTTACTGAATACAAAATATTCATTTACATCACCATTTGCCTACAAACTAAAAGATAAACTTGAACTTTGACCAAACTTAATTTTTGACCTCAATCTTCTTAAGAGCTCCATGAATAAAATTCGTACGACACAATACAGGTTTTATCTTCCAAAAATATCCCGTTTTTCTGCAGTTTTTAAAATGATATAAAACTTGCTAAAGCGGTGCTGAGATAGAATGTTATAACCGTTTGAATCCAATGAAACAGGTTAAAAATAAAACAAAAATAAAACATTTTTGTTCAAGTATATCGATAGAATTAAAATATCTTTTAAAATATAACTCCGACAAAGCTGAATTTTAGTGGAGGGCTTCATTTTGATATCTTACGCATTTCTAAAATAAAGAACTTAAATTTGGACAAGGCCTTTCGATTTTGTAGGATGAAAGGGGAAAAGTCCAGTATTTTTAAAGATTTCTCGAAAACAATCAGGTTTTTTAAAAAATATCTTTGGAAAAATTTTAGCTTATAATATTCTACAAAGAATAGATAATTATAATTTTTTTGTTAGACAAATGGATTTTGAGACAATTGAGCGTTAATGCAACGGTGGGGAAAATATTTTGCCCCTGTTTTTTCAAAATCTCTTGTGGTTGATCTTTTTTGTGCAGAATTGTAAAAGCTACCGTTTTTTCGGTGTGAACTTCCTTTTCAAGTGCTTTACGTTAGATTAAAAAGGTGCCATTTGAATACTTGAACAAAATATGAATTTATGTAAGAAAACATTTTAAAACCCGTTTCAGCGGTTTTTAAAAGAATAGAAAGATTTCTAAGATCCAATAATAACGGAACTTACCATGCAGTTATGAAGAAATTATTTAGGTACATACCTCAAAAAGGCTTTAAATGATTTTTATACAAATATTACGAATCACCGATTTATTGGTAGGTATATAATGTATGTATGTATAGGTGCATACATACTTTATATGGCACTTACCGCTCAGGATGGTCTACGGCCTCAACCAACAAGCCCTTCCAGCCAGCTCTGTCCCTAGCTAGCCACTTCTAGTTGCGTACACCAAGTTAGTTGAAGTCGTTCTCCACTTGTGCTCGCCACCTTTTATGGGTTCTTCCTCGGCTGCGTAAACCATTGGGGCTGAATTCGAAAACTCGTCGGACAGGCACGATGTTGTCCATACGCTCCACGTGGCCGAGCCATCTCAGCCGCTGTAGCCCGTAAAGCTCGTCGTTTAATCATCTCCTCAACACTCCTTCGATACACAACGGAAAAAAATCACACGAACAATCTTCCTCTCAGAGCACCCTAGCAGGCTTTCATCCCATTTTTCAATGTACATGCCCTATGAAGCAGTACCGTGATGATTAGAGTCTTGTATAAAGTCTCTTTGGTACTCTGAGAGAGGGTCTTACTACTTAAATGCCTTCTTAGACCGAAGAAACAGCGGTTGGTGAGAGTAATTCCTCGTTTGATCTCTGCACTGATGTTATTTTGCGAGGTAATAGTGGAGCCAAGCTAGACAAAGTCCTTGACAAATTTGAAGCAATGTACCTGCATTCAAAGTATTTTTTTTGAGTTTTAAAGGCTTGTATGACTTTGGATGCCTACAGTTCCGCAAATAAGGCTCGAAGGTCAGTCAGAAGGTTTACAAAACCGGAGAGCTATTCATAGCTAAAAACTAGAACATTCTATGAGGTCTGGTAGCGAAGATATCTTAATTCGAATTAAATCCATTATTTTCGATTTGTTTTAGTTTTGAAAGTTTAGATGACTTTGGATGCCTACAGTTCCACAAATAAGGCTCGGGAGGCATTGCGGTTTTCAAAACTCTTGATCAGTTATTGAAGAGCTATCCAAAGCTGAAAACTAGAACATTGTGTGGGGTCTGGTTGCAAAGATATTTTGATTCAAAGTAAATCTTTGTTTTTCAACCCAAAACTAAAAGTTTTTATATGGTCATAACTTTGCAAATAAGGCTCGAAAGAGGTTGTGGCTGACCTTGATGAATAGAGAACGGACAGGCCTTTGCATTGTTGTTCAAATTTCGATTTTCGAAAAAAAGCATGGACTACCCCCTTATCATTTTGTGAAAAAATAAACTTCTCGGGAGTTACTAAGATAAATAAAAGAAATTGCATTTTTACTTGCGATATACGTAGTATAGGGCAAGTTTAGGATTCGTGCAAAAAAAAAGTTTCGAGATAATAATTTTCCCTAAAATTACGGTGATAGAGAACGCGAAAAAAGTGGGTTTCGCAATTCTATCTGTCCGTCTATCCGTCTGTCCGTCTATCCGTCTGTCTGTCTGTACCTCGACCTGCAGCCTAAACGGCTGAAGCGATTTTGTTCGAACTTTAGACTTAAGGTTCTTATGGGATTCCCTAGAGGGGAAATTGAATTTTTTTTATCTCAAAAAATAACGGTACCTGCCATACAACCAATATACAAAAATTGATTTATTTCAAAAACGGCTCTATCGACAATTACTACAATTACTACAATAAATATTTTAGAAGAAAAAAAAAAATTATAACGGTTATTAACGGTACCTGTCATAGAACCGATTTTTTGGTTTTTAAATTTCTCGTTAACGGTTTCAACCAAATTTTGTATGCAAGTGGCCTCTTCAATCTTAACAATTTTGCATATAAAATTTTTTGAAAAAATAATTTTTGGATTTTTAAAAATATATTAAAAAATTCAATATCTAATAATGAATACATATTTTTTAAATTTTGTGTAAAATTGTAAATTAATTAATTCTAAAAGTTGGCATACCAAATTTTATTTTTAAAAATGTTCAAGAATTTTTATATATAAAAAATTAATTTTTAACAAAACCGCTCTAACGATTTTTGAATTTTTTTTTTCGTCAATTCACATTTATTAAACAAATCAGATGGCACACCTTTTTTTTAGCTCTATCTGCTTAAGCTATTTGTTTTAGTTAAGCTAAACAATTATAAAATTATAGTAATAATTTATATATAAACTAGCTGAGCTCTCCGGTTCCGCCTAAATTTCGTTAATATAATGAAATTAATAATTCCGAGCATGCTAATAATTCCAAAGCTCATTGATAGAAGATGAGTGAAATTGCTAACGAAGTGGTGATTAATGCTTTTGAAGAATAGAGTGTCGCGTTCAGCTTGGAGAGACCTTGATGTTGTTAGGCGGAGAGTTGAATCTGGAGATGGTTTAATCGTTCTAGATGACTGTTATTGAATATTGGAAGAGATTTCAGAGATACAGTGCGGTTCACTTGTTTAGACGCACCATTTTTTTCTTTTTTAATTTTAATTTTTTTTTTTTTTTTATGTTTTAATTATTACACCATTGCATTTATGAGAAAGATTATTTAGTTCTCAATGAAAAAAATCACAAATGCATGCTTGGTGAGTGAGAGACAGTTAACGGTTTTTTTCTCTTTTTCTTCTCGGTCATGTAAAAACAACAGTATTTGTTGGTTCACATGATTAGATGCACAGGTGAATTTAGTTAGTAATTATCTGTTGCGCGGACTTGAACTAATTTTAAACCTTAAGCTGTGAGAAGTGTTTTGCTTTTATTTAAAGCAAAAAATGAAGAAATGGAAGATAGAGGAAAAATGGACGCCTACCATTCGGAAGGCGTTTCAATGCGGAATATTGCGAGGAAAATAGGAAGAAGTGAACAAGCAGTTCGAAATTATTTAAAAAATACTGCCTCTTATGGAAATAGCCAAAAAGGAAGGACCAATACAGTTTTGACACCCCAAGAAAAAAGAAAAATAATAAGAATGGCATCGAATTCAGCTCACTCCACGAGCAAAATCAAGGAATTGGCGAGGGTTACTGCCTGTAAATGTACAGTTCGTCGGGCTATTTTAAGAGCTTAGCACCTGCAATTAAAAAAGCTACAAAAAAAGCCACCATTTAATACAGCCAGGAAGATATAGCGCTTGCAATTCGCGCGCGTTCATATGAAATGGCCCCCAACACCATTACTCCCCCTTGCCTCGAATGATACCACTTTAAATGCAATTCTTCTTTTCTGAGATCGTGAAAATAGTAGTTGTACCCATCTGGGCCAACGATATTGAATTTTTTTTCATTTGAAAAGACTACTTTACGCGAATTTGAATCGCTTCCAACTTGTGTATCTTATTTCATATGAAGGCGCGTGAATTTTAAGCGCTGTTGCTTCGTGGCTGTGTTGGCTTTTTTTGTAGGTTTTTTAATTTCAGGTGCTGAGCACTTAAAATCGCCCGACGAACTGTAGATTTACAGGCAGTTACCCTCGCCAATTCCTTGATTTTGCTCGTGGAGTGAGCCGAATTCGTTGCCAATCTTATCATTTTTCTTTTTTCTTGGGGCGTCAAAGCTGTTTTGGTCCTTCCTTTTTGGTTATTTCCATAAGAGGCAGTATTTTTTAAATAATTTCGAACTGCATGTTCACTTCTTCCTATTTTCCTCGCAATATTCCGCATTGAAACGCTTTCCGAATGGTAGGCGTCCATTTTTCCTCTATCTTCCATTTCTAACTGTTTTTTTTCCCATTTTTTGCTTAAAATAAAAGCCACTCCCCACAGCTTAAGGTTTAAAGAACTAAATAATTTTTCTCAAAAATGGAATGGTGTAATAATTAGTACATATACGAAAGAAAAAAAATAAACTTAAAAAAGACAAAATTGGTGCGCCTAAGCAAGTGAACCGCACTGTACGTGAAGATTCTTGGGTTTGGCAATTGAGGATATGTTCCCAAAGCTTATTTAGGACGATTTTAACATGCTGATCATCATCTGATTTCCTCCAATTGTAATGAAATTGTTTCTCAGTATAGTCATTTATTTGGACTAAGAGAATGCCGGATCAGTGAATTCAATTTGAAGAGTTTTTATTTGCATCCAGCAGTTAGTTGAATATTAAGAAGGATTCCGATTACCTATTGATTTCTGCTAGATGTTTATGGAATCAATATTGAATTCCCATATTTCTCAAAAGTTCCATCGTATGTGGCATGCTCACGTGTGGGCAAACCTTCCACTTTGTACGTGTACGTGCGCGAGAATAAAACAAAAAAAAAGTTGTGTAATTTAAACCACTTCAGTAAAAAAAGCGGAAGGTTGACACGCCACATCATTTTGGTTTGAAAACACATCAACATTATTAATTTAGATATTTAGAGTCGTGCCCATTTTTTCAGATGGCGGTATTTCCCTTCCGGTGCCACTCTTAAAACTTGGTTCTTTAATAAAAAATATGTTTCGAAACATAACCCCAAAAAAAATTCCCCATCCAAAAATATTATTAATATACTCCCATATTACATTTTTTTGACTAAATGTACTGCACCGAAATTTTTGCGACCGTTTTTCTCCAAATCTATCAATTGTACAAAGTAATTTAGAAAAAAATGCATTTTACCCCTCTAACCCCCCGCTACATTTTTTAGCACCACCCCAAATTTAGGGTACTTTTCAGGTAATGTTCAGGACAGACAATTGAAGCTCTCCACCAAAATTCAGCATTGTCGGAATTTTTTCGAAGTAAGGACAGTTTTTTATTTAATATGTCTGGACTGTTATGTACTTGTACATAGCTTAGTATTTGTAGATGAACTGTGGTAAATACGCACAGAGAATATACAAGTTGACCATTTCGAATTTTACTCGCACTTATGCATGTTTGGACTGTTTTTATTTTGTTTAGTTTTGTCTTGAATTTTGAATAATTGGTACTGATGCGAATTTGTAATTGATTGCGCTGCTATAAGTTCCCGTGATGATTTTTTTTTTCATCCAATGGCAGGCTAAATTTTGTTTAGTATATGAACAAGTGAAATTATTAAAAGTTGATTTAAAGGTTTGTAGAAAAAGGCTTAAGAAACCTTAGAACCAACTCTGTATTTTGAAGTGCACACAATAAGGTCGTAAATGTAATTTAGATTATAGGTATAATAACTACACAAAACTATTGTTTGAATCCAGTTTGTAAATCAAACCCATGTTTGTATATGTATATGTATTAACTCTACCTATACTATAAAGCATACGAAACTTACCTGTAGACTCTTGATGAGCAGATAGAATCGGCATACAAATGACCTATCGGAATATGTCATCAATGCGTTGCCATTTCTTTGAATGCCACCTAGATTGTACACCAGACCATTGTTCAGGAATAGTCCCGCAGAGTATGTGATGAAGAGGGGTCTCTGAAAAAGGGACCAAGGGGGGAAGAAACAAATGCTTAATTCTCATCAATCTTATCAATTTCGATTCTACATCTACATAGCTAGGTATATAGTTTTGTATTAACATCACATTTGAACAGTGATGCATAGGCATAGATTACTATTTCATTTCATTGATTTCATATATTACACATACCACAGATAGACTCTCCTGCATGTCCGGCAAGTCGAGATGCGCCAGGCCAAGCTTTTGTAAATGTGCTAATACCATTGGAATTACCATATCGACTTCTTCGTTTATGTTCGACCAACCGACTTCATCCGATGAAAAGATGGAGCTGGAATTGGTGTTAGTGGTGGTGGTGGTGGTGTCCTCATCATCTGTCATCAGCTTTGACTCTGGCTTCACATTGTCATCCCGACGTAATCGTTGCAGTTGGCGATGATGGTTGTTCTCGAAAGCCGTTGATGGCTTCCCTGATGATGCTGTTGCTTTTGCTGCTGCTATTGC
The DNA here is from genome assembly GCA_949320155.1 of Melangyna quadrimaculata. NCBI lineage: Eukaryota > Metazoa > Arthropoda > Insecta > Diptera > Syrphidae > Melangyna > Melangyna quadrimaculata. The sequence goes on along the minus strand of OX439483.1, from coordinate 204,948,523 downwards.
TGCTGTAACCATTGATGCAGATGTGTTCATTGATTGCACGAAGAGCTGGACTATGTCATTATTGACTTTCGTTCCGCCGCCATCGCCATCTCTTATAACCCTCATCGGATCTAACGGAAGCTGAGAGCTTGTTAGTTGATGGTTCTCATTCTGGCTTTAAAGAGACAGAAAATGGAAACAATGAATCAATGGAAGCAGGTGCGAAGGCAGGGGGGTTGGGGGTTCACCACCTCCCCCCCCCCCGAAATGTATGAATCTAACTTCCTCGCCATAAAATTTCACTCTTAATTTTGAGTTTTCAGTTTAAACCCCCCCCCGCAATTTTTGCAACCCTCCCCGAAATTTTTTCCTGGTTCGCGCCTGAATGGAAGCATAAAAAGGGGGACGTGTTTCTAAAACTGCTCTATACTCGAGTTGGGGCTGTATGATGAAACTAACATATGTCGATTTTATTTCCGGCAAAGGATTTGATTAAATCTCAGAAAAGGATTTAAGCATTCTCTCAAATTAAGAGGCCGTGCAGTTGCAGAGGCATATCTATATCTAGGATATATATAGCCTATTGGTGGGTGGGTATTGATGTTCTTTGAGAATTCAATTGAGTTCGGTAGATATAAGTTTTGGTGTATGGTAGGTAGGTATATGCGCATTTACGGCAGTGAATGACAGGCAGGATAATGTTGGAAATTGATGACTTTGTGTTCTTGAAACCGAGATATCGAATAGAGTGGGGTATCAATGTCGAACATTTGGCAACTACTATGTTAGGTGATTCAAAATTTAGTCAAATTTCACAAATACACAGATATGTGTAGGTACCAAGATGTTCAATTTATATATGAACGTGTGTGTAATTATTTGATTTCAGTATGTAGAACAAAAAGTGTCAGTTAGATAAGAGAGCTTAATTTAAGATTTAAGCATTTAAATAATAATAAAGCATAAGGTCTTGTATATGTTTAAAGAGCCAGAGATAAGAAATTGCATGTTTATTTAAAATTAAGAACATATATTTTAATATTTCAAATAACAAATGCAATATCAGTGTTTTAAGAGATGAGCAGGGATGATGTTCAAGGGTAGTAGTGTGCATTCAAGAAGTTAGGTTGAACTACTTAGTGAACGACTTATATACTACTACGACATATTCGTAGCTCAGGCTTATAAGGGGCGGTTAATCCGGCTCCCTACCCTTGGATTTATACTAAGGGTCTGGTCCTCCAGGTCGGGAATTGCGCGTCGAGGTAACTTTCCTACTTTCGTAAAACTCTGTTCCGAAACAACAACAAGGCTCGGATGTGGATGATTTCAAAGTTGACCCCAGCAAACGAAACAAGGACAATGAATTTCGGATCTGAACGTGGTACGTCCTCTCCTTATACAGAATACGTGCAGCCGAATAATAAGTGGAGAACCTGGAAAGGCAAAAGGCTAACGTAACAGCCATCCAGGATGTGCGATGGGATGGAGAGGGCATACGGAGACTGCAATCGTGTGATATCTACTACGGAGGCGGGTGCTTCAAGGAGCAGAGTCAGCGGATTTTTGGTTGCGGTTTTGTGATAAGTTTAAGACCTAGGCAAAAAGTCTTGGGCTTCCGAAATGTAAGCGAGCGCCTGGTCACAACCCGCATCTAATGCAAATTCAAGAACATAACGCTTATCTGTGCTCACGCCCCCTATTAAGAGAAGGAGACGAGACTTTTGTAAGGAAGAGACCGCCAGAACTTTAGCTGACCACGTTACCCACCTAACAATTTTTCCTCTATAAGTTACATTTTTTGAATTTCTATAAGTTATTATTTCGACAAGGCTTGTATTTAGTTTGGATATCGAAGTTGCAAATTTTCGAAGCTATATTTTTTAAAACAGCTTCCTACAGACCTATTACAGGCAGAATCTATAATTTTCTGCAAGCCTGAATATTTACAATTTGGTTACAGTTTTAGTAAGGCTTCCCAGAAATTAGTTTTGAGAGGCATGTGAAATAAATGCAAAGAAAAAGCTTTCACAAGGAAACACTGCCAAGAGCTCTTGCAGGGCCTGCTTACAAACGCCTGAAACAAGCTATTATGTGTACGAAAGTCTAATGGAAGCATAATTGTCAGTGGAATTCTGTCAGTTTATTTTGTTTGTGTAAGCCCCCTGCGCAAAAGCCCGATACAAGCATTATTTTGTGTACTGGTCGGCGCATGTATGTTTCTCCTGCCGAGAGAGGGTTACCACAGGTCAAATTATTTATGAAAATAAAAATAGGAAAAATTTTATCATTTTGAAAATTTAAATTAAACCGATTCATTGAGTAGGTATGGTCTAATATTAAATCGTTTGTATTTTGCAAAACAAAAACGGAACAAACATTTATTTTCTGCAGTGAGATAAATATGGTAAAAGAAAACAATTTAAATTCGCTTGATTAAAAAAAACGAGAAAAAAATATATTTATTTTTTTTTTACTTGAAACTATAATTATTAAAAATGATTGAACAAAAACAGATAAACTTTCTTCATATTCTTGGTTTGTCTTTTTTTTTTATTTCTATAAAAAAATAATACCCCGTATCCCACCAATAAAATTGATTCCCTCAGTATTAAATTTGATCGCAGTGGTAACTCTTATTAAGCATGACGTCCAATTTTGGTTCTATAACCCAAACCCAGTAAACACAAGCCCGACACAAGCATAATAATTGTGTGAACTCTGTCAGACGCATGCGCGAGAAGCATTTATTTCGATGAATTTGCCTCAGCGAAGTGATGTCAGCCTAAGTTGTTTCTATAAGACCTGTGAAGAGGTGGTTATGGAAACTTAATTTTAATCATCCTCTTAGGCGCATGCGCGGGAAGCAATAATTCCGATTATTTGGTCTTAGCGAAGGGTTGCACACTCAACATGAAAGCATTAAAAGCTGGTACTTTGCATGGAAAGCAGTATTCATGTGAAAATAAGGTACTTCTGGCTGAATTATTCACAAACGAGGTGACCATAGTATAGTTTCTGTTTGATTGTTAAAAAATATTGTCACATTAAGAAATTCGAATGTTTTCAAAAATTATCTTAGTATGAAGCTATCATTTCTCAGTAGTTTTTTTATTACATTTTAAACGTTTTTTATTATCTATTATACTACATACATAGCTAGTTTCAGTTGAAAAAACTTAATGATGGTCTTTATTGTTTATGTTTTTTTATTTTGGCAAATTAGTGTTTTTAAAAACAGATACAAATTAAAATTGTCAGTAAACGGTTTGTGTACAAAATGAAAAGTACATATTTTATGGGGCATAAAAGAGTTTTTATATTCATTCTCAACTCAAAGCATTTCGTTTTTAAAAAGCAATTGATTTCAACAAAAAACGAACTTATGTTTTATTTGTTGTCTCACAAAAAGTATGTTTGTGTGACCACTTACATGTTTTCTCTAATGAGTAATCATGGAAACATTAATAATTAAAAAAAAATAACATTATGTAAAAAAAACTCCCTTGCCAGCAACAGACGAATGGTTACCTGTATTTTTCAAATTAGTTTAAATCATCAGGAAGCCTCAAGGAAGTTTTTACGAAGCTAATTTCGGTTTCAAGTGGTTCCAATTTGGCACTTATTTTTCAAATGTCAGGCTAGCTCGATACCTAAGGTGCCCGACTCTCAACCCAACCATCCTCGGTTCAATTCCCGCAAAATCCATTCGGATATAAATAATAATTGTGAAATAAGTTGCAGAAGAAAATCATTACCAGCATGAAAAAAAGGAGAAATATAGACATAAAAATAAAGAATTAATTTGTATTTTGTTTTGCATTGTGCTTCGAAAAGGCTTCTCCTAGGCCTCGACAAGCCTTTTATAAGGGTGTTTAGGTGTGTCTATCGAAACACTTGAACAAAACTACATTTGCAATGTTTGAGTGTAGTTTTGTTCTATAAGGCCTTAGCGAAATAAATTGAGTACTTCCCATAACCCTGTAATTGATTGCTTGAAAGCCTTTCGAGTTTCTCAATGCGGGCCTAATGTGTTTTCTAAGGCCTTTTAGAGTCAAATTTGCTGATTAGGAAATAACTTCGATAGACCCTTACAGAAGTTAAATTGTTAGTTGGGTACTCTTAATCTCTCAGGAAGTCCGCCACTTGCATTAAGAGCAGAGGACCAGTGCAAACACTGTCAACAAGCCATCCAGAAGTGCCGCCTCTGATGTGCTGGGTTTCACTAGGCGACCACAACGAAACCCCTGGGTCGTTGAAGAGTGCCGGATCAAGAAGTGCTGATAGAGTAGCCCGGGAGCTTGAGAAAGAAAACCGATTTCTCAGGAGGAAAAAGAGAGAGCACGAGAAGCGGGTTGTCCAGCCTATTGAGGGTTGTAGCGGAAGGCAAGATGTTCGAAAATTGTATCAGAGGTAGAAACGATCCACCCAAGGATACAAAGCTAGAGCGGAAGCCTGCTGAGATGGAAGTGGGAATATAGTAGTAGGTACACAGTCAGTGTTCAGGATCTGGAAAGAACACTTCTCTAGACTGCTTAACGGCGAAGACAGCCAAGATACCGCTAGTAGGCAGAACACTCCATTCAACTTGGACGATGATGGCCAACAGTTCCGTCCGACCTAACCGAAGTGCGGTTGGTGATATCAAACTTAAGTCATACAAGTCTGCTGGTGCGGATGGCCTCCCAGCCGAACTATTCAAATCAGCGGGAGATGAGTTAGCTAGGGACATACAACAAATCATCGAATCATCATCAAATCAAATTTGGTCGCAGGAAAGTATGCCCGATGAATGGAACCTCGGTATAGTGTGCCCCATCCATAAAAAAAGGAGATGCTCTGAAATGCACCAACTACAGAGGAATAAGTCTCCTAAACGTCGCTTATAATATCTTGTCGGCTATCCTGTGTGACCGCCTAAAACCTTTTGTCAACAGTCTGATCGGCCCTATTAGTGTGGTTTTAGGCCAGGCAAGTCAACCGTCGATCAAGTGTTCACACTCCGACAGATTTTAGAAAAATCCCGGGAATTCCAGATCGATACTCACCATCTTTTTATCGATTTTAAAGTCGCGTATGATAGCGTCAAAAGGGACGAATTATACAAAGCCATGTCATATCTTGGCATCCCTACCAAACTCGTTCACTTAGCACTTGTGCAGGAAGACGATGGAGAAATCTCGCTGCTCCGTCGTAGTCGGTAAGAACACCATCGAATACTTTGATGTTGAGAAAGGATTGAGGCAAGGCGACGTGTTATCATGCAACATATTTAACATCGTTCTTGAAACAACAAACAACTTTACGCAACGCAACGCACAAGTCAACACCAGCGGTACAATTTATCAAAAGTCCGTTCAATTGCTTGTGTATGCAGACGACATAGACATTGTCGGCAGAACGAAGCGAGCTGTGGCAGGCGCATTTGCGAGCATTGAATCCGAGGCGCCTAAAATGGGATTGGCGGTTAATGAGGACAAGACGAATTATATGCTGTCATCGAGAAAGGAATCTCAACATCGTTGACTCGAGAAAAATATCACGATGGACAGATATAACTTCGAAATTGTCAAGGACTTTGTCTACCTGGGTTCCACTATTACCTCGCAAAATGACATCAGTGCAGAGGTCAAACGAAAAATTAATCTTGCCAATCGAAGGGCTGTGGAGGAGAAGATTCAATGACGAGCTATACGGACTATACAGTGACGTTCACCTGGTCAAAAAGCTGAAAATACAGCGGCTGAGATGGCTGGGGCACGTGGAGCGTATGGACAGCAACGCACCTGTCCGACGAGTCTTTAAATCCAATCCCGATGGTGTACGCAGCAGAGAAAGAACCCATAACAGGAGGCGCACACAAGTGGAGAACGACATCAACCAACTCGGTGTGCGCAACTGGAAGCGGCTAGCTAGGGACAGAGCTGGCTGGAGGGGCTTGTTAGTTGAGGACGAAGCCCATCCTGTGCTGTGAGCGCCATCTAAAGTAAGAAAGTAAGTATTAATGTTCCGGGCAATGAATTGTGTGCGGAAAAAATTGCAGACTTGACTCTAGTAATCTACTACGATTTTTAATTTTCGTTATCAAACTGCGTACTGCTGAACAAAACGAGAACAACATTTTTCGTTGTGCCAATTCTTGTATGAAAATTTTAGTTTCGCTTCAGCTGCTTACTAGGGGAGTAGCTATCACGTATCAGCCGTATCAATTATACTGGCCCCCGAGATACAGGGGCCCTCGAACCGAGATAAGTTTGTAAGAAACTGAAATACATTTGAAAAAAAAAAATAAATAAATAAAAAAAAAAATTTTCTTGGCAGGTATCAACTTTTTTAGTTTCAAAAAAAAAGATACTCATTAATTACTCACTTTTCAATTTGAGGAGCAAAACAAAAACAATATGAACACTGAGTAGTCTGATTTGTTTTTGCTTTGCGTTCAAAATAAAATGTGAGTAATTAATGAGTGTGAAACAAAAAGATGGCTAGTATACCTAATTAACATTTTAGAGAGCTACGAATTCATTGTATTGGTCTCGTTTTTTTGTTCTTTATTCGAAGTCATTAACCCCGTGTCCAAAGCCTTATTGCATAGGACAATGATTTACAAAAAGCAAGTATTTTACTAAGTAATCATTTAAATAGACTTGGTGAATTAAGAAATCAAAAATCATTCTTAAGTTTGCTTATCGAGCCCAGAGATTTAGGAAAATAGTAGGGGTAACAACTGTTTTTAAAAATAAAAGAAGCAAAATAACAAAACGTTTTTTGACGAATTGTCAGAAGATGAGAGATTATCAGACCCGGAATCTTAATTCAAAGTCAATGTTTACAAATGCTGCTTAAATATATTGATTTCTCAAACTGAACAAAGATTTCAGAGCCTCTATGATCTAAGTAATTTATTTGAAGTCTTACAACCAAAAAAACTTTTATGCTTTTAAATGAAAAAAATTAAAAGGAAGCAGGAAAACTGGTTGCTAAATACAACGAACAAGAAAAGTTTTAATTTGAGTTTTTTTTTTACTGTTAGTTTAAGTTTTATAGCACCTTCAATTATGTATGTACCTATTTAAAGACCATAATGTATGTACCATTAAATATACTGGATTTGGTATTGTGAGTGTTTTTGTTTGTTTTGTAAAAATTGTTTTTTATTTAATTTGTAATTTTGTAGGGGGGCCACCTAAGGGTGTCTAACAATTTTTGTTTGTCAGATATTCAAAATGGGTATCGTGGATCTTGTAGAGGATACCCACACAAGTATTTCAACGTCCCGGAAATTTTTTAAAATGGTACTTCCAGACCTCGCGGCCGTTTTTTATGTAAAAAACACGTTTTCTTTCAAAGTCAACAAATGATCAAGAATTTCGTGTATCAAACGTGGTTTCACTAACTTTAAAAGATTTCTTTTGACTCTCTAGCACAAGTAACTGCCCCTTAAAATTTTAAAATATGCCTTTTTTACTCGATAAATGGCTGAAACCCCCCCCCCCCCCTAAAATCGGTTGATTTTTAAGCTTTTCTCGATTTTAAAATCCTACATGAGTTCAGGAACGAGCAAGTAAGACTCGTATCAGAGGTAATTTCGTGTGTTGAACTCAAATCTATCATCCGTTTTTCGCCATCATCTCTAGTTTTTGTGATATTACAGTCTGAAAATGGAATATAACCATTTTTTCACCTATTTTTGAGATTCTGGAAAAATTCGAAATGATTTTTTTCAAAAAAAATTCACCTTTTTATACTGAGGATTTTTTGTTTGTTTTTAAGGGTTTCATTTATCTTTTGTTTGTTTTTTAAATACATGAATTGTAAATTTAAATTTTCATATATGACTGGAAAATATATTAGGAGGATCTTTCTCTGCTCTTTTGCAGCCTTATGATGCGTTTTTTCATACTTTGTCGTAGTAAATGTCACTCAAACTGCAGGCATTTTTATATTCCAAATAACTGAGTGCAAATTATTTGGCTGTAGTATTTCTACAACATATTGATACCTTTCCACATTTGTTAGTGTTATTTAAGGTTTTTTAACAATAAATAACTTTTTTATCTCAAAACTGGAAAGAAAAAAAAGGCCTTTTTTTATTTAAAAAAAAAAATTAAATGTCAAAATCCCCCACCTGGCCAATTTTTACCCAGCTACACGATACAACATACAAACATGTTTGACGTTTACATTTTTTTAACGAAGTGTGAGCTTCTCATAATTTAAAAAAAAGCAAACAGAAATGATACAGCAACACTCACTTTCCAAAGAAAACTTCGAGCCACACTCACATAAAATATAAACAAAAAAGTGGTTTTGAAATGTGATTGTGTTGCTTTTCATTTTGTGCTATCGTTAAGAGTTGGGGTTCCAAAACATATTTGGAACTAGTGAAGGGTTCCAAAGCTCTAAGAGTTTGGGAACCGCTGCCCTAGAGAGTCAAAAGAAATATTTTAAAGTCAGTGAAACCACGTTTGATACGCGAAAAAAACGGCCGAGGTTTCTGGAAGAACCATTTTAAAAAATTTTCGGGACGCAGAAATACTTGTGTGGGTATCCTCTGCAAGATCCACGATATCTATTTTGAATAACCGTAAAAAAAAAACATTATTAGACACCCCTAGGGCGCCCTTCAAATTCTTGATACGGGGCCCCTCGAGGGCTAGGTTAGGTTAGGTTAGGTAGATGGGCTGCCGGTAGATCTTGTTCCCGTCACACTGAGATCAATGTTGATCCTCTGTGATACCCCGATAGGAAGATTGGACCATCCCTTTAAAATAAATAACCTATGAAATCCTATGGAGCATCGAGCCATTTCAAGATGTTGATGAAGTTCATTAAATTTAAGATGTTATTATTTGTTGACTTCGAGATTTCTTCTTAATCGTTGAAGAAGTAGCTACCCAAACATTTTTTCCTTATGTTTAAGAGTGGCGGACAATGACCTAGGTAGTGAAGGGTGTCCTCCTATACTTCTGCGTCTCCACAGCCTCTGCATAGGTCTACAGTATTGAGTCCCATTTTGTTTTTATGATACCCTAAGAGATTATGTCCTGTGATAATTCCTATCAGAAGATGCAGGGATCCCTTTTTCAGGTTCATAATTTTGTCTGTTTTTTTTCTTATTGTAGCTGGGCCACAGATTCTTTGTAGTGGTACAAGTTGCAAGTGAGTTCCACCTGTCATTGGTAAGTTCCACTATTTTCTTGTTAATCGCCTGTTTAATAGAACAGGGTGGAATTTTAACAATGGAGTCTGTAAGGCTTGGATCTAACGATGAACCAGTCCTTGCCAGTTCATCAGCTTTTTCATTACTTTCAATTTCACAGTGTCCAGGGACCCAACAGAGTCTGATGTTGTGCAAGAACTCTTAACTCTTCACGACAGCATGAAACCAGTTTGGATTTGATTTCTGTGGCAGAGATGGCCTTGATCGCCGCCTGGCTGTCAATGTAAAAAGTGATATCAGCTCGTGGTATCGCCATCATTAATATTTGCTCGGCACCCTTAATCACTGCCTGAACCTCGGCTTGGATGACACTGGTGTCGTCGGGGAGTCTATAAGATTTGGCTCAATTGAGGGTTTCTGAGAAGAATCCCGCACCTACACCCGTATTCATCTTCGATCCATTGGTGTATATTTCTACCACCGGTTCATCTGATTGTTGTAAACCAGCATCCCAATCCTCTCTTGTGGGGATGGAGACAGAAAACGGTTTTTCAAAATCTGTACGGGGTGTTGTGTAGTCTGTGCATACATACCCCTCCGTTAATTTATTGATAATTTGTGCGCGACCTACCGAGTTTGTTTTCAAGCTATTGGTTTGGCTTTGTCTTAGGGCGCTGTAGGCCGCAGTTTCTTGTACAAGTAGATCATTGCCCCTGTAATTCCTATATACGCTAGTCTTTGAACTTTATTAAGCGTTTTGCAGTTAGTTTCTTTGTCCATAGTGCTCCACCAAACCAGGCTACCATATGTAAGGATCGGTCTTATAATGGCCGTGTACATCCACATTATGATCTTAGGGTTTGGACCCCAGGTCTTACCAAAGATCCTGTTGCAGGAGTAAAAAGCGATCATGTCCTTCTTGGCTCTTTCTTTAGTGTTCAAACCCCAGTTTGGCTTTTTGTCAAGAATTACGCCCATATATTTGTAATGTATTGAAAGACTAAGTCGGGTTCCATCTATTGATGGTAGGACAAAATCTGGTATTTTCCTTTTGTTAGTAAAAAGTACCAGTTCCGTTTTTCCCGGGTTGACCGAGAGTCCACATTTCCTCGTCCAGCTACAAACTTTCGACAGAGCGTAGTTAATCTGTTCGCTGGTTGTGGAAAGAAATTTACCGGTCGCTAGCAGCGCCAAGTCGTCTGCGTAGGCGGCCACTTTGACACCGCTGTGTTCCAGTTCGATCAGGATTTCGTTTATAACCAATATCCACAAAAGTGGTGAGAGAACTCCTCCTTGTGGAGTCCCCCTAGATGTGGATACTTTTATCTATGCATCCCCTAGTTCTGAGTAAATCCGTCTGTATTTTAACATACAGATAATCCAGTTTATGAGGGAATTATCTACTTCAAGGTATACAAGTGCTCTTTTTACCGCATCATTTTGTACATTGTTGAAAGCTCCTTCAATGTCCAGAAAAGCAGCTAGAGTGTACTCTTTGTTCTTGAGTGTTGTTTCTGCTTTGCCTACTAAGTGGTGGGGTGCTGTTTCAACAATTTTTCCTTTCGTGTAAGCGTGTTGGACAGGTGACAACACATTCGGTTTTAGAATACTTCGTATGTGGATATCTATTAGTCGTTCAATGGTTTTTTAAACAAACGATGTTAGACTAATGGGTCTGTAGTCTTTGGCTTCCGTGTGGCTTGGTTTTCCAGCTTTCGGTATGAAGACTACTTTTACTTCACGCCATGCCAAAGGATGTATCCCCACTTAAGGCTGCTTATATTAAGCGCTCGAGATATTGGGTGACATGTTTAGTGTTCTTGTGTAACATCAAGGTGAAGATGCCGTCTGTTCCCGGAGATTTGTAGGGTAAAAATGAGTTTATCGCCCAGTTTATTGTATCCTCCGTTATAATATCAAGTGGCACCGTGTGCTCCGTTTGTGCTGCATCTTCTGTGTTATTAACATCAAAGTAACAACCACGAAAATGAGTTTTGATAAGGAGCTCCAGTGATTCTCCACATGATTCAGTCCATTGATCATTAGGGCCTTTAAGAGACCCTAGGGGAACTGGTTCTTTTGCTAGAATTTTTCTAAGTCTTGCTGATTCGTTTGTTCCTTCAATTTGGGTGCAGAAGGTTTGCCACGAGCCGCATTTCGCCCGTTGTGTTTCAGCTTTGAATTTTCTTTGACTGTTTTTGTATGCTTCCCAGTCTAATTCATTTCTAGTTTGTTTGGCTGTATTGAAAAGTCTTCTTGTTTCTTTTCTTATAATGCCAATTTCGTGTGTCCACCAAGGTGGTTTATTATTGCCTTTCCTCACCTGTTTAAGGGGACATCCTTTTTCAAAAGCTTTATTTAGAATTTCTGTGAATTCTGAGGTGGCTCTATCTAAGGATTCAGGTCCAATTATTGAATTATTTCCTAAGGAGTTAATCCTAGTCTCGTATTCCCTATTGAAAGTGTCCCAGTTCGTATTACGAAGGTGTCTAAATGATTTCTTGGAGGCTATTGTGTCTGGTATGAGAAATTCAATGATTTTGTGATCAGAGAAAGATAGCTCTTTTGACACCCTCAATTGTTCTATTGGTATTGTGCCTGAGTTGTTTGTTAAAGTAATATCAAGCACCTCCTTACAATTTGTTGTAACAAACGTTGGTTCTCTACCCCTATTAGCTTAAAATAAATTGTTTTCAATAATAAATTCAAAAACCGACTCACCTCTATTATTGATGTCAGTGCTACCCCACTGGGAATGATGCGCATTTGCATCGCATCCTAGCACTAAGTCGTGTTCTTTTTCCGCAGCATGAAGTACTAACTGGCATGTTAGTTCAGCTGGTGGCCCTTCCGTCCCGTCCCCAGGCATATAACATAATGCTATAATGAGCGGTGGCAGCCCATCTCTCTCCAACTTGACGGCCGTTTGATCTAAATTACTGTATTTGGATAGAAGAAAAACGTTAAACTGTTTTCTAGCTACGATACATGTTCTAAAGCAATTGTTTCTTCCCACCTGAGCAGATTTGTACAGTATGGTTTCTTTTGTATTCAGCCCTCTGATTTTGCCTCCTGCTAACCAGGGTTCTTGCACGAGGGCGACGTCAATTTGTCTATTCTCCAAGAGACAGACTGGGTTGGCACTGGCAGCTTTACTGTGGTGAAGATTTATTTGATAACATTTCATGATCAGTTTTTAACTACCGAACCCCCATTAACCTTTTTGTTCTGATTGGCTACTAGTCTAAGTTTGCATTGGTTTGTACCAATGCGAACCTTGAAACCAATTTTTCGTAGAAGTGGCAACGATTTTTGGCTAAGTAGCACCGTCACTTCTGTCCCTTCGGCGGTCTGTTCTCCCACATCGACAACATCCCAGTTCTGACTGAGTTGTTCGTTCGTGTAGGGATCTGAGATATCTTTCGATACGGTCCCTCGGGATTACAGGTCCTTTAATAACCAACTTCGCCTTAGGCCTATTAATGTGTCTGATCTCCTCCTTAATAATAAGGCGGAGTTCAGCATTTTGCCAGGGAACATTGGTTTTCTTCACGAAGTCTTGTAGCCATACATAGGTATATTTATCCTCGCATGCTAAAAGCTTGAATCCTTGCAGGGTTTGGATGGTACCGAAGAGGGGCAGTGGCCCATTCTTAACGATAGCCTCGTTCACCTCGTCAAGTATTCTAGACTCCAAGAGTTTCCACTGGTCTTCTGTCAGTTTCCGTGATGGGTTTCCAAAGTCGGCAATTGCCGCCTGTTGGCCCTCTGCGGTCACCTTCGAAAACCTAGCCTTTTTCCTCTTATTTTCTGGTGAGGAGTTCCTTGGAGATATTGTGTCGTCATTCCTAACTCTTTTGGAAGACCCTGCAGTAGTGTGTGGGTTAGAGAGGGGCGGGAGGTCCGACTGCACTTTCCCCAGTACCGTCCCTTGGAGTTCGGTTCGTTCCGACTATCTTTTTTGCTTGTTGTGTTCGTTGTTGCGTCCTGTACACGCTGATACGATCTGTCCAGGGCTTGCTTTTCCTTTGTCGTTAATGACTCCGGATTCCTTCTGCTGAGCCGCCGGATGATCTTCTCAGCGTTTTTTTTTTGTCTGTGCTGTATTTCACTGTCACTTAGGCGACCCTTTGCTTTACGTCGCACTTGTGTTACGGGTACAGCTCTGTCTTTGGTCACGTTTGTTCTGCTTGGTTCGAGGGAATTTTCCGCAACTGGATTGCATTTAGGGTTATGGCCCATAATGTTTTCCTCTTGCGTTTCCTTCCCTCTGGCCCCATCATCGATTGTCTTCTCAACTTCGAGACAATTAGGAGTAAGAGGCTCCATGTTTTGTCTAGACCTTGAGAGAGACGGATCTCTGATGCTGCTTGTCGTGTCAGTAGTACCTATGGGATTTGATTTCTTCAAAACCCCAAGGTTGTGTGTGGGGCTATGGCCCCGCTCGTTACTCGGCGCACCTTCCAGTCCCGTAGGAGCGGGAGGCTCCTTGCAACGATTGGTTGACTGCTTCGATTCCCCTGGCTTAGGTTTTTGTTTGTCTGTCATTTGTCTGGTTGATGGTGTCACCTTCCCCTTACGTTGGGTTTTCTCTTCGCAAGTGTTGGGTGGTCCCATCAAATGTCTTACGCACAAAGCTTTCGCCTCAGAAACCTCTTCCGAAGTACAGGCGTGAGGCCCGTTCTTCTTCGTACTTTCCTGCTGCAAAAAGTCCTGTGCGTTTTGTTATCGTAATCGTATGCGTTCCAGTTCCGTTAAGTCAATCCACCTCCTTGAACCAAGTCGTTTGATTGTGTTTTTGCTATAGGCTAACCTACTATGCCTCGAGGCAGTAGACAATCTTGAAAGATTGGAACTAGCCTCAGAACAGCAGTCACTGATATCATCAATGTCCACTGTTCCGACACTAGTTCCATCTCTCATTCCGAGATTGGCAAAGGGGTCGAGAAGAAGGTACTCTTCTTCCTCAGTCAGGGTCTTGTCCGTTTCGTTCATATGTTCGTCTTCGATGTTTAGTTTCGTGGAAAGTCTTGTCACTGGCGACTTCTCTCCTTCGGTTAACGAAGGAGCCAAGCCCGCGCCAGCAGCCGTGACTTCTAGCGACGTTTTGGCACATATCCGTACCAATGCTTTGTCAATTTTTGTCGTACTTTCCATTGTTGTTCATAGGTTTGAGTTTTGTAAGATTGCGTGGTTCCGCAGCTGGATTGCTGGAGAACCCCACATAAGCTCCCCCACCAACGTCAAGGTCAAACTCTCGGGGGAGCCCTTCGAGGGCTAGCTACGCCACTGTTGCGTACTATGCTTAAATATTGATCTTAATGTAAAAATGATTACGTTTCACTTAAAACTTTGTTGAAATGAATTTAAATGTTACAAAAGTTGATTTCATTGTATGTACAAACTACTACTTTGAAACTAGGTTAACTATCTTAAATGTAATTACCTATTCAAATTAAAAGTGTTTAAAAATAACAACAAAAATTTAAATCATTCTTGATTAGACATTCTAATTGGGTATTGGTTGGATATAGTTCACAATTGATTTTCGCTGTAAAATTGATGACTGACCTAATCAAAAATTGCGTATTGACAAGGCCCTCACTGCCAACTGAATAGTACAAGTGAGAACGCCGCCAGGCCGAAACGGCAATTTTTAAGGACTTAATGCCATTAAAAGCTTTATTTTGAATTAAAAATAACAACTTAAAATCAAAGAAGGAAGTATTTATTTTTGATTATATTTTTTCCTTCAGTGTATAAATACGGCACGTTATTTGTTTATATGTACATTAATCCTAAGAAAATCCTAATTAAAGCTTCATTTGGTAGTAATGGCTACCCATTTCCTTTCTTATTTATTTGCCTTGTAATGATTGTGATTAAATTGCACTTTCCTAGTTCCAACAAAATGGTCAAAATATTTCAACAAACCAAAACCTATTAAATTATTAAATTTGATTGAATCTATTCCATCAGGTTAAAACTCCAGCTACTTGGAATTCCATGTTTTATTTTGATTATTCTAATATACATAATTACATTTCTGTGCAAAGACCCCATTTTCTTGTGTTAAAAGAGGTTAAACTTTGTGTTTCCACAGCTCAATACCGAATACACCACAGATCTAGTCCTTAATTCAAGTCATATCCTACCGTATCTGTCATCTCTGTGAGTTTAATTGCAGGAAATATACCCACACTTTTCACATTTTCTTTTCATGGAATGGCAATTAAATTGATAACCATAACCGCACTTAAACAGGCTTTGAGTTGTCCCGCAAGCAAAAATTATGATTTCTAGACACGCAACTTATTCCGTCTGCCCACACTTCCTATACAAACACAAACCAAGCCACCCACCCACCACACTTCCAATGCCACCCCATTTAATTCAAGATAAACAAATTTATTGTCTAGCTTTCTGTATTCGGAAGCCCTCCCATTCAAATTTACATCGTATCTCAACCCTTACCTTCAGTATTCAGTTGTAAGTATCATTCAAAGTGTGAAAAAAGGCTTCCTACAAAAATGGGCTTGTTTATCAATTTATGCTCAGCTCCAGCTCCTGCAGTTCCAAAGATTTTACGATTTCTTTGCGTGCCTCGACAATTGACAGTGTTCTTTAGAAGAGGGTGAAATTTTTGTATCTGTCATTGATGATGAAGTTGGGGAATTTGTTTTTTTTTTTTGTTTGTGGCAAAAGTGCTGCAGAAGCGGATAAATAAAATTACAGATCAATTTGGATATATACGGGATAAGGAAGACTTATTTATTTTTTCATTCTTTTATTGCCATCAACTTCACCTGCCCTTGCCGTAGGCCACTTTAAGCACGGCACAGTTTTGTGTGAATCTTATCATCTAATGCTACCTAGTTCAGAAGTGGGATAATATCACTTCGAAACAGGTGACAAAACGTATTTTGACTTGTCTGTGTGCTTTAACGGCAAAAGCAGGGTAGGTACACCAGGAATGTGCTATGTTTATCCTTGACACCCAGATACGAACAGTACATACTGGGTAGGGGGGGAGGAGTGAAAATCGCTTCAAAAAATAAAATAGGGCATTTCTGAAGTGTGGAACGTGATTACGTTCAAATGCCGAGACAGCAATCAGCATTCAAATTAAAGCCGTAATGGGAGAGAAGTAGAGTAGATGGTTGGAAAAGTATTTCAGTGTCAGGAGCGAGAACATACGAGATTGAAAGAGATAATCTTAATTCGGTCTTCTTTTAATTTTTGAAAAAGGTTGCAGGTGGTTTTTTCTTTTATAGGTATTCAGAGCTGAATCAGGTCAAGTACTTGAAGTTTAAGTTCTGCAAATATTTGAAAATAGTCAGTAAACAAAAAAAAACATATTTTAGCCAGTCCAGGTTTATCTTATACCTAACGGTTAATGGAAATTGTTTTGTGAAAAGGTTATACGCATGAGGGTGCATACATTTAAAATTAAAAAAACAGAAAAAAGTTTACTGTGGGTTTGTGGGGACAAAATGTTTGCTTTTGGCTTGGAAGGTAACTATGTATCATTTTTCTTATTCATGAACCATAATGTTAATAGACCTGTTTACTATAATACAGGATGATTCACCTATAAGGTATGAAAAAAGACGGAGCGTGTAGGTTATGTTAATATAATCGTTGGTCCCGATCGTCCAAGACCGAATTTCACCATTACCTATCAAAGTTTAATAAAGTACAAAATGTGTTGATGCAGTTAAGTTGCAATGAACCCACAGTTTTAGACCAAAATTTGATATGGCGTGTGCCCGGAATTTTGGATTTTGTGTTTTGTCGATTTGTAGGCTTATTTTGCATTTCTCGCTGAAAATGGTTATAAACAAATTTATAGATTATTAAATTCTCTACCTTTTTTCCCTTAACAATTTTTTTGTAAAATAATCATTTATTGCTAGTAATAAGCAAAAAGTGTTACAAATTAGGAGATTTTCCCAATTTTTCAACTTTTGGATAATTTTTATTAAAAAAAAGTGACACATTGAAACGACCAAGTTGCAAGAGACTAAATTCCCTACAAATTTTATAGATACAAAATTTACGCACGACGAATAGATCACGGCCGGGAACTCGCTCAACACAGAGACATGGCGGAAGCGAGTCAACACATTTCCACCCCACCGACCGTAGAGGTAGAGATTTCGGAGCGGTTTTTTTTTAAGGTGGTATGCCTAATGCACAGCCAAATATTTTTGTACAATGTTTACGACCTAACTGCATTCTCAATCTTTTTGGTGGACATTTAACTTGAATATTGACTGAAGATTGCGTTTCGGAGACTGACTAACTTCAATTTCAGTTTCTTCGGCGCAGCTTTTCTCGCACTGCACAGATAAATCGTTTAAGATACCTCTTCGCTTTCCTGGTTGATTTCTATATTTGTAAGCCCAGCCCGTCTTGCATTTGCAAGAAATTGTCCGTAAAAGGGACTCAAGTACAGTAGATCAACTTCCCAGTCACTTTTGGATTTAATAAAACACTCGCAATGAATGCTGACGTGCGGATGATTCAGATGGTGGTAATTTCGACATATTGGCGCAAAATTTAAAACAACTTATTGTTAAGGGCTTAACATTTTACTATAGTTAACAATTTCCTAAGTATTTAGCAATTTACTATCTATTCCAAAATTGTAAACCTTTTGCTAACTAGTAAATTGCATTTGTAGTGTTTGAATTTGATGAACACAATTATTATTTTTATGCGTTGTAGATTAATTAAATGTTGATGGAAACCCATCATTTGCTTTTAATAAGTATTCGATATTTATATTTTTATCATTTTAACTTCATTAAATATTTACAAAAAACAAGAAAAAAAATTGGTTACCAGCAGGACTCGAACCTGGAACATTCGGGTCCATCCTATACCTGGAGTAAATTTCTCATATGGATTTAGTACGATACTAAAAAGATAAAATAGCCAGTTGGTGATTTTAGCTTTATTAAAATATTAGGGGATAGATAGTACGATGCTAAACTCGTTTAAAATTAGCAAAACACAATTATTAACCTAGTATCGTACTAAAAATGATTTAACGTCGTACTTAATCGTTTAAAATTTTGCGCCATTATTTTTAAATACAAAACTGTGGTTTCATATTCTACTCCATCATTTCAACATATTTGCATCGAAACATTTTATACCTTATTTAACTTTGATAGAATTGCTAGATTGATCGGGCTAGTAGGAAACAGAAAACAAAATATTTATAACCGACTTACTTACTTTACTTCAGATGGCGCTCACAGCCCAGGATGGGCTTCGGCCTCAACAAACAAGCCCCTCCCAGCCAGCTCTGTCCCTAGCTAGCCGCTTCCAGTTGCGCACACCGAGTGCTTTGATGTCGTCATCCACTTGTTTGCGCCACCTGTTAAGGGTTCTTCCTCTGCTGCGTACCCCATCGGGGTTGGATTCGAAGACTTGTCGGGCAGGTGCGTTGCTGTCCATACGCTCCACGTGCCTAGCCATCTCAGCCGCTGTATTTTCAGCTTTTTGAACAGGTCAACGTCGCTGTATAGCCCGTATAGCTCGTCGTTGAATCTTCTCCTCCACAATCTTTCGATACACACCGGACCGAAAATCGATCGAAGAATCTTCCTCCCAAACCATGTGTCCATGCTTCTGACCCATAGAGCAGGACCGGGATGATTAGGGTCTTGTATACAGTCTCCTTGGTTCTCTGAAAGAAGGCCTTACTACTTAAATGCCTTCCTAGATCGAAGAATCAGCGGTTGGCAAGAGTAATTCTTCGCTTGATCTCTGCACCAATGTCATTTTGCGAGGTAATAGTGGAGCCCAGGTAGACAAAGTCCTTGACAACTTACTTCGAAGTTATATCTGTCCATCGTGACATTTTGCCCGAGTCGACGATGTTGAGATTCATCTCTCGATGACAGCATATACTTCGTCTTGTCCTCGTTAACCGCCAATCCCATTTTAGCCGCTTCCGATTCAATGCTTGCAAATGCGCCTGCCACAGCTCGCTTCGTTCTGCCGACAATGTCTATGTCATCTGAATACGCAAGCTATTGAACGGACTTTTGATAGATTGTTGCGCTGGTGTTGACATGTGCGTAGCGTACAATTGCTTCAAGAACGATGTTGAATAGGTTGCAAGATGACGCGTCGCCTTGCCTCATTCCTTTCTCAACATCAAAGGAATCGGTGGGGTTCTTACCAATTTTGACGGTGCAACGAGATTACTCCATCGTCATCCTGCACAAGTGGCCGAGTTTGGCAGGGATGCCGAGACATGGCTCTGTATAATTCGTCCCATTTCACGATATCATACGCGGCTTTAAAATCGATAAAGAGGTGGTGTGTATCGATCAGGAATTCCCGGGATTTTTCTAAAATCTGTTGGAGTGTGAATATTTGATCGACGGTTGACTTGCCTGGCCTAAAACCACACTGATAGGGGCCGATCAGATCGTTGACAAAAGGTTTTAGGCGGTCACACAGGATAGCCGACAAGATTTTATAAGCGACGTTTAAGAGACTATTTCCTCTGTAGTTGGTGCATTTCAGAACATCTCCCTTTTTATGAATGGGGCACACGAAACCGAGGTTCCATTCATCGGGCACACTTTCATCCGACCAAATTTTGCAGATGAGCTGGTGTATGCTCCAAACCCATTCATCTCCCGCAGATTTAAATAGTTCGGCTTGTAAGACATCCGCATCAGCAGCCTTGTACGACTTAAGTTTGGATATCGCCAGCAGCAGTTCGGTTAGGTCGGGACGGAACTCTTGGTCATCATCGTCCAAGTTGAATGGAGCGTTCTGCCTACTAGCGGAATCTTGGCTGTCTTCGCCATTAAGCAGTCTAGAGAAGTGTTCTTTCCAGATCCTCAGAACTGACTGTGTGTCTACTACCATATTCCCTCTCTCATCTCGGCAGGCTTCCGTTCTAGCTTTGTATCCTTGGGTAGTTCGTTTCACCCTCTGATAAAATTTTCGAACATCTCCCCTGCCGCTTCAACCATCAATCGACTCAACCACCAGCTTCTCGTGCTCTCTCTTTTTCCTCCTGAGAAGTCGGCGTTCCTCTTTTCATTTCATCCCGTAGAGCTCCAGTCTACTCTCTCAGCAGCTATTGTTCGAGTCTGCTGCATTGCCTCGTCCTCGTCCTTAGCTGCATGCGCCAGCCGGCACTCTTCACGAACCAGGGGTTCCGTTGTGGTCGCCTAGTGAAACCCAGCACATCAGAGGCGGCATTTCTGATGGCTTGTTGGTAGTGTTTCCACTGGTCCTCTGCACTTGATGCTGGTGGCGGACCTCCTGAGAGATTAAGATTTACGTGGTCTGCAAAAGTTCTGGCGGTCTCTTGCGCTTTAAGCTTCTCGACATCGAAGCTTTTCACAGCATCTGCTCTACGTTGTCGCGTCATGGATATCCGCATACGTAGTCTAGCTACCACCAGGTAGTGATCCGAGTCAATGTTAGCACCTCGGAAAGTTCGGACGTCCAAGATACTGGAAGCATGTCTCGCATCTATCGCAACGTGGTCGATTTGGTTGACGGTTCTGTGATCACGCGACTGCCAAGTCCCCTTATGTATATTAAGGTGTGGGATACAGGTGCTTGAGATGATGACATTTCACCCGCCGCAAAGTCTGCGATCCTGTGTGCGTTTCCGGAAGTTTCGTCGTGGAGGCTGTGTCCTCCGATTATCGAACCAAAGATGCCCTCCTTTCCGAATCGTGCGTTGAAGTCAACAAGCATTATCTTCACGTGGTACTTCGGGTACATATCATACGTTGTCTCCAGGAGATCGTAGAATGCTTCTTTGGTTGAGTCATCTCTCTCTTCATGGGAGGCTTGAATACAGATCAGCGTAATGTTCTTAAATTTGCCTTTAATGCGGATTGTGACCAGCCGCCTAAGTCTTCCCCATATCACGAAACCGCAACCAAAAAGTCGCTGACCTTGCTCCTTGAAGCACCCGCCGTAGTAGATATCACACGATTTCAGTCTCTGTATGTCCTCTCCATCCCATCGCACTTCCTGGATGGCTGTTACGTCAGCCTTTAGCCTGTCCAGGATCTCCACTAATTGTTCGGCTGCACGTGTTCTGTATAAGGACAGGACGTTCCACGTGCAGATCCGAAATTCATAGTCCTTGTTTGGTTTGCCGGGGTCGTCAACTTTAAAATCATCCATATCCGAGGCTTGCAGTTGTTTCGGAACAAACTTTTTTTACGTGGTAGGGAAGTTACCCCGACGCACAACCCCCGACCTGCAGGACCAGACCCTTTCATATAACTCCAAGGGTAGGGAGCCGTATAAACCGCTGAGCTACGAATATGTCGTAGCCCATATAACCGACGCCGGCCGACGGTAAAATTTACCATGCCCTGTTAAACCTCTTTGTAAAGCCAAAAATCCCTTCTTTTATTTAAGTTTTAAATAAATTCCTTTTAATGAACAGTTTTTGAATAATTCATGTTTTCAATATAACAGAACACTATTTTTTTTTTAATTTTTCAATTTTTAGTCAAACACTGAAACTGAACGAGAAGTCAAAACGTCTGTCGGTCTTTTTTATGTGCGCCCTGAACGGATTTGCTTCAAATTTGGTTTGGAGCGTTTTTATGTAATGCCCTAGAAGGAAAATTCAAATCAAACAACGATTTCGGTTTTATCAAGTTTTCCCAAAATATTCAGTCTCGTCTCGGTTTCGTATAATTAAGTCTCGTCTCGGTCTCAGTCTCGCCTTTTTCGCGAGAAAATTTGAATGTGCAGTCTCGTCCCGGGGGTCAATTCTGGTTTTGTGAAAAAAGGGAATCGAAAAACTCGTTTTCACATTCCCTTTCATCGTTTGCTTTCACTTTTTCGATTCACTTGGTGCAAAAAAGCGATTCTCGTTCAGCAAATGAAAACTAAGTGGTGAATTCAATATCATTAACTTTGGTGAATAATTTTGTTGTGTCTCTTGTGAATTTTATTTGCTATTGTGAATGTTGTATGTCGAAACTAAATACTAAACTAAAAAAAATTATTTTTCCATCGTTGTTAATTGTTTCAATTTTGTCAGTCTTTTTGCATTCAATTTATACGAATTAATTAATTACAATATTTTTATTTATTGCCTTCAATATATTTAAGACTTAGTTGGATATTTACATTATTTGTGATTGCGTATTGTGTTAATTAAACTACAATTTTTAGGAATAAAATGAGGATTATCAGGCGAAACTTAATGAAAAACCTTTCGAATGGATCACCAAGGTAAACTTTATTCTATTGCACCGCTTTCCAAAACACTTATGCAGAACCAAGGTCTCCTTCCACTGCTGCGCAGCTTTGTGGGCTCCTCTTAATGCATTTAAATAATTGCCTAAAGATCTACACGCATTATCCCGTTGTCCAACTCCATCTAGTGACACAAATCTACAAAATCATCAACAAATTTAAGAAATACATAAATCGAATTTATTTGTTTATCTATCATAATGCTATCTCGGGATTAACTTCTAAAAAGCTAATAAGAGAATCTTTTCGAGCATTGGTCACGGTTTTCCCTTATTTTTCTTTAAATGTATTTCCTCAACATCCATTTTCACTTTTTCACATCAAGATTCAAAAACGATTGTTTTATTTTTCACAGAACGAGAATCGAATTTAGTGTGAAACACTACCCAGAACCTGGGCCTTATTACGTTTAACGATAACGATCGAACGATATCGTTTTGGCAATAGCTATCCCTATCATATAAGAAAGGGACAGGTATCACCAAAACGATATCGTTTGATCGTTATCGTTTTACATAACAAGGCCCCAGAATTGTCTCGTCTCCGAAAAATATAATTTGTCCCCATATAGTTTAATAGTCAAGGAAAGATAGAAAATTTAATATGGGCAAGTGGGAACAAATTAATTCATGAAATTTTATTGCTGGTATCGACGCAGAATTGTATCCTCAACAACCAATCCAAATTCCCCCAAAATCCCCGCATTATCTTTTTGTATAGTGATGGAGAAAGGGAGGAGGCGAATTTTTATCAAGCTGAAAAATTTGTTGGGTGCTTTCCAACGCTGATTCTAAAGAGGCCAAAACTGAAAAGGTACATGTATCCTGCAGAAAGTAAAAGTCCTTTTTATGGAATGATTACTTTTTTTTAAGTACAATAAGTAAAATATGACCCAAAGCCATTTTTAAATAATGGGATATTAATGAAATTTGGTATTAATGTTTCATTTGGCATGTTTACCAAGAATCAAAAGAGTCCCCAAAAATATCTGAGGTTAAATGGTGTTTTCTTGACGGAGATATGCAAGTGCGTGATTATTACCATAGCATCCATGCACAAATTTTGACACTTATAAAATTTGCTAAAAATATTAAATTTATATTGACACCCCAGGATCAAAAGAGTCCATACAAATATCGTATGTCCAAGTGTGTTTTTTGGGGGTGTAATGTTTGACCTGCTTAGCTAAAAAAACAAATATTTCCCTTTTTTCGTGACCTTTCTTCAATAATAAATGAAAATCCTGATGTGGGCTTTAGGTCAGTTTTTGAAATTCTTATTTTATTTAAATTGCAACGTTTCGGGTGTGTTAACACCCTTCTTCAGGCCTTATTAAAACAATTATATATAACTATATATATACATAAATAAAAACAAATAATCAACAAATGACAATACTTACAACTGAAAACATAACAGGAAATATATCCAAAAATTCTTATTTTTGTATTTTTGTATATGTGTGGTTTTTTGTTGTTGTTTATTTAACAGCCTTGAAAAAGACGTTTTAAATAGATGGGAGTATCTTTTCTTTATTTATTTAATAAGTTTATTGATATGGCTGCATTTTTTTGAATATATTTTCAAACAAAATGAAGTTTGTTATTGAATATTTAATTTCAAATATTTTCAATTTGAAAACTAACTCAAATATGTATGTATATGTGTTGTGTATGTATTTAAAGTTTAAGTATCATTTAAACAGATATGGATTGGTACCTATTAATAAACTGACCATATATATTACTAAGCCTATCACAATCTGAACGTCTGTTTATATTTTTTTTCTGTATTTTTTATATGTAACATTTCAAGTAACATTCTTTTGTTGTAATTCTTTTGTGATTGTAAAATTGTTACATTTTTAAAATCAGGATGCTAATGCTGTCTTTTGCGTGCTACCATTATTTATATCTGATCTTATCCTATTAGTTTTTACATAGAAGTTCCTACATAAACTGATGGACATGGTGTAGACCCATCACCTACACATTTTATCTGCATAGAAGAAGGTCATCGTCCTGATTTTAAAAATGTAACAATTTTACAATCAGTAAAGAATTACAACAAAAGAATGTTACTTGAAATGTTACATATACAAAATGCAGAAAATAGTATAAACAGACGTTCAGATTGTGATAGGCTTAGTAATATATACAGGGTGTCCCTTAAGTAATGGATAACCCTGAAATGCCGCATAGTAGACTTTATGACCGTCCTGAAAACTGATAAAAAAAGTTCTATCCCAACCACAAGAAAAGTTATATGCATTTTTTTGTTCAGTGCATTATTTTTTTTGTTACTTTACATTTTTCCCTATACAGAGTCGCAGCTTCATTTGCGTTGCCTCTGCACTCTCCATAAATGAAATGCATGTTTGCATATTCTTGTGCAGAATACAGAATACGTGGCATCGAAAAAGTTCAATCAAACGTCTTAATTATCAAAAAGCATTAGCGAAAAACAGCTATTTAGACCGTTAATTTTTCTGAAGAATGAACAATAAAAACGATATAAATAAGTGTTCGTCGTGGTCTTAATCTTATGAATTAAGATCAAATTACAAAAACTTTAATTCAAAATTTAAAAAACTTACGATTTTATGCGTTCTCACTTTCTCAGGATCTTAGAATTTACTATTCAAAAAACACAATTAAAATTGAATCAGAAGACTTTTTGTTTGGAGAAAATAACAGATAAAAAATAGCAACCAAAAAAATATTTGATGGGTTTGTTAAAGCCCAATAGAACAGGTAAAATTCAAAACAAGCTCGAAAATGTAACCGTTTTTTGCACTTTTTTGACATTTTAATCAATAATGCATTCGGCCCTAGAAGTTGAAAGCTTGGATTTATCATTAGGACAACATCGTAGAAACAGCCAATAAATCAAAAATCTGCTATGTTCAACGTTTGGTATTATTTTCACGTTTACTGTGCTAATTTTGAAAACTTTTGTTTTTGCTAAATTTACTCTAGTATTGCAGATTTTTACCAATAACTTGCTATTGACTCTAGATATAATAATAAGTAATACCATTTTGAAATCTGCATTTAACGCATTTAATTTTTAAAATAGTTGGCCACTCAGGTATTCATGCATTTTTTTTATACCAGCTATGATTTAACTTTTTCAAAAATTATTTGTTTTCACATTTTGCATTGAAATTCAATGTTAAATAATTTTTTTCTCTAAGAAGTCCAACAGTTATAATAATTTATTTCTACTTATGTGTTGGCACAAGTAATGTAAAATATTCCTGCAAAAAAAAAAATGATGGAACTCATTCACTTGTAGTCGTGGTATTCAAAAATGTAAAGTAAGAAAAAAAATAATGCACTGAACAAAAAAATGCATATAACTTTTCTTGTGGTTGGGATAGAACTTTTTTTTATCAGTTTTCAGGACGGCCATAAAGTCTACTATGCGGCATTTCAGGGTTATCCATTACATACGGGACACCCTGTATATGGTGAGTTTATAAATAGGTATCAATCCATATCTGTTTAAATGATACTCAAACTTTACTTTACTTAACTCCGGCAGACGGCAAATGCCAAGCCTAAATGTTTTTGTAAAATAAATTTGTAAGCTGTAAATCATTTTGATCGAATAAAAACCAAATAATAAAAAAAAAACATAAATAAATACTCAAACCTTAAATACATACACAACACATATACATACATATTTGAGTTAGTTTTCAAATTGAAAATATTTGAAATTAAATATTCTATAACAATAAAATAAGAATTTCAAAAACTGACCTAAAGCCCACATGAGGATTTTCATTTATAACTAAAAAAACAGTAATTTTAGCTAAAAAATCAATCTAACTTTTTTTAGGGTGCTTGCATCATATTGGTTTTTCTTTTATTAGATTCAGGGTTAAAAAGACCTCTTAATCAAATGTCGTATGTACTTACTATCTCGATTACACAAAAATACAATTTTTCGTAAGACCTAACATTTTACTCCGGATAGGGCAGGTCAACCGACTACATTAACTAGAGCCGGTTTTATTCCTTAAACGAGCAATGTGTAAAATTTTGAGCCATTGCATTTAAATTTGTATGAATAATTTTTTTACGAAAAAATAAAAAAAGCAAAATAGTTTGTTTTCAAATTTGTTTTTGTATTAAATTAAAAATTTAAAAACTGTACAGAAAAAAATATGGGTTGTCTTATTGACAATCGCTGGTTGTTAACTGCAAATTGTCATATCGATGAACAAAGTCGTGAAATATGTCAATATCACAATTTTCAGTTGTGAATTTGCAATTTCAAAACGATGAAAAGGTTTGTCAATATTACTAACGCAATTGACAATACGATGTTTCCGGTTGTCAATATAATTGTCGTTGAAAATCAATATGACAGTCGTGGTTGTCAATTCAATATGATAATAGCGGTTTTTAATTCTGAAATCACGGTCGTTGGTTGATAAATAACAACTTTTTTCATCGATTTGATGAAGAAAATTATGAATATTATATCCGTTTTTGGTTCAGTGTAGTATTTAAATACGTTTTTATTATTTTTTTTATAGTTAACGACATAAAAATATTAGGAGCGGGTTTAAATTCTGGTTTTGGAATTCTGCTTTTAAAGTTCTGCCTTTTGTTACAAAAACTCTGCTTTTCAATATTCTGCTTTTTTGGTTCTATTTTACAAAATTCTGCTTTAAAAAAAAGAAAAAGAAAATTCTGCTTATTCTGATTTATTTTTCAAGAATCATTTATTACCGACTTAACAAAAAAACAAATAGTAATGAATGTTTAGTATTCCCCCCTTAATTGCACTTACCATTTTGTCAGAGTTTTCGGTCAATTATCCGGGTGGTTCAATTAACGAAACCCTGCTTTACTGACCAAGCTGTTCAATTGAACGAAACCCGTATTCATTCACCTAAGGAATTCACAAATGTATGTGCCAATTTTAGTGCTTCCAAATAAGTAACTTTAATATATTTGAATGTTTGTTTCATAATGACTTTGTTTGGCCGGTCAATTAACCGAAAAGTTTACATGTTTTTAGTTTTTCAGCTGCATTTTCTTAATATCAATTAAGCGAGGAATTCAATTAAGCGGGGTTCAATAAACCATTTGAAAAGCTAAACTACTTATGCGTGAAATTTTCAAACGCAATTTTATCGTTCAATTAAGCAGGATGTTCAATTAAGCGTGGTGCAATTAAGCGGGGATTACTGTAAATTCTAATGAATAAAATAAAAACAACATCTAAGTAAAGCCACAGAGAATTTTTATTACTTTCTACTCGCTAAAGAAACCGAATATGGCTATGGCTAAAGTCTGTTTCAGTTTTAAAATTTTTCATTTTTGTTTGTTCTTTATAATAATTGTTTTTTTTTTATTCTTTCTATATTGTTGAGCCGTTTGGTTTCAGCTTTGACTCACCTTAAAAGTCGACGATGGCATCGACATTGTTCTGTATTCTTAGAAATGTGTCTTTAGTTGTTTTTTTACATTTTTGAATTCGCAGAATTTTGTAAATCAGAATTTTGAAAAGCAGTATATTGAAAAAAAAAAAAAAAAAAAATAATTTTTAGCTCGTCAGATTATCGAACCAACCTAAATATTTTAAACCATTACTTTATTACAGTGTTACCTTTATGCGACTTTAGTCGCATTTTTGCGACCTTTTCATCGCTGTGCGACGACCTTTTTAAAATTGCGACCTTTTTAAATATGCGACTTTTTTTTCGTTCTAAAAAATTTCACAAAAAGTTTCCTGAACGCGACTATCGTACAATCGATCATGTGTAGGGCGACTTTTTTCGAAGCTAACCGTTATCAAATATAAATCAACAAACCCCTTGCAAAGAGAAACTTGTGAAAATAGGTTGGCTTCCAAAAAAAAAAACATTGAATATGACTGTGATATAAGCGAATGGGCTTCTGAAAATAATTTCATTAAAAAGTATAGAGAAACCATTTCAAAACAATGAAACAATTATTGTGATTTATCTTTTTAGATATAACCTTCACAAACTCTAGATTCAAAACTAGGTATGAAAATTAAGCCACAAACAATTTTTTTTTAATTTTCTTAATATGCCCAGTGATCGGCAGTGCAAAAACAAAAATGACCCACAGTGTGTAAATGCGTGTCTCAGATATATTCTGCAAATCTCCGCACTTATAACTTTCCAACCATATACAATTTATCGAAATCGCTTGGATACTTTTTGAGCAAATGGTACCACAACCAATTTTTAAGACTATTTATATTTATATAAACGTTAAACCTACTCGTGTACCTACATATTAATGTAGAATGAAGTCTGATTTTCTTTTGTTATTATAATTATAGCAATTGTTCAAATTAAAAAAGTTCAAATAATATCTTAAGTGCAGTTTTTATATGGTAAAAAAACATAATATAGGTATGCGACTTTTTTTTTTTATTCAATTGCGACTTTTTGCTCCAAAATGCGACTTTTTTCAAATAATTTGAATTTTGCGACCTTTCTTTGTAAATGCGACCTTTTTTGCGACTTTTTAAAAAATCTCATAGGTAACGCTGCTCTATTAACACCGTCACCCCCATAATAATAAACGGAGCTAGTGGCGAGTAATCATTTACTCGTGGATTAGGAGTAAGATTTCTGCCACTTACAAGCTATCTTAACCAATAAGGAAGGTGGTCTAGAGAAGGGTTAAATAAGAAAAGTAAATATACTTTTTAATTCAGGAGTTATCTCTTAATCTAAGCTTACACGAGATCTCTAAAGTCACAGTTGACGGTGAATTAAGCGCTGTTTTTATTAATATGGCTGTCAATGTCTATAGTTACATTCTAGTTTTTAGTTACGAAAGCAAGTTCGTGCAATCCGACGTGTATATTTTTGTATGTCTACAGGTAACTTATACGTTCTAGCTACTCTAGCCTTTTGGTACACATTATGGCAATCACCCTGCATAAACAATTTAAGTATACCATTTGTACCTACATTATTGTCATTATAAATTATAAATAGTTAATTTCAGATTTTAATATTTTATCGTTAATAATTTAATATTTTATCGATAATAATCAATGTTTACATGATAGTTGTGCAACATTATGCATTTTAATTTCTTTTCATCAAAAGGAATCGAATACCTACATTTGTTTCTAAAGGTAAGGCAGACATTGTGTTCCTGGGGAATGTCAGTTGGGTATTCTATCTTACAGAAGATCAAAATAAAAAAAAAAAACAATACCTGACCTGATCAATTAATATTGATATATTGAAAAGAAGTCCACCTTATAAGGGAACTAACTCCCGCCTCTTACTCTACAAATTTTTCCTACTTTAGACCCTACTTATGCTAGGTTTTCACTTGTCATTGAAAAGACGCAAATCGACAACTTTTCCAGGACAGGGTGGCTTTTACCAACACAAAAAGCAAAGAAAGTAGTAGTAGCGAGCAACTATAACTTACCCTGTCTTGGAAAGTTTGTCAATTTGCGTCTTTTCAATGACAAGTGGAAACCTAGCATTGGGTAGGTTCAGAGAACTTAGGGGACTTGCAAGTAAGTATTCATTACACCTCGTTGAGTACAGTCGCTTTTTTTTTACGCTCCCCAATTATTTCAGTTACTCATTTAATTGTTTTCTTAAGTGCCCCAATAAAAAAGAAAACAAAAAAAAAAAATAATAATAATTCATTTTCCCAATCAATCTACTCAACGTGTTCGACTTGCCTTTTTTGCTTACCTTAGTACTTTTCCCAAGCATACAAAACTCTGTGCCCTAGTTAAATCCTGCATACCCATCGCGAAGTCTTGTCTGAAAAATAATAATCAGTATAAGCAATTGAATATTTGTGATTACTCCCGCAGATTTTAGCGTGTGCCAATTGTAAATAATGGATAACTGCTGCGATTTTTCAAAGTGTGCCGTCGACGGTAAAATTGCTGACCGGGTGGTTTGCCATGGTTTGTGTGGAAAATCGTACCATCCCATATGTACTGGTCTAAACAAAAGATCTACACCTCACCTGAAAGACTACCTTAATAACTTTGTATTCTATTGTGACGAATGCAAAGTTATTTCTTTATCCCATGTTTTGCTTGCGGTGAAGTGTCTAAGTGAATCCATAAACTCAATCTCAGATGACAATAATTCCTTTCATAAACATGTCACTGCCCAATTAAATCACCTTGACGAGTTCTCAAAGAACATCGAAATCCTAAACAGTACTGTTGAAAGTTACGGCAAACGTTGCCTCGCGAAACACAATTCGGTTGTAAAAGAAATCGCGTCTCTGTCAAATAATCGTGGCCACGACCAAAACCCTAGTGCCATTGATGAACTGAAGCATGTTATAAAAACTACTCTTGCTTCTATACCCGTGTCAAATCCCTTCGTGAGTTTAAGCAGCAATATTGCCTCCATCCGTACTGACCTTGATACTCTCCTCCAAAGTTCCTCCCGTTCCAAACCATCTACATTTTGTCAAGGGTCTCCATTGTTCAAAGATCTTTTGTCCAAAATGAATGACATTAGCAGTGATCTCGCTGTTGCCCGGATATCGATTAGTGAAATCTATGAAGAAATCAAAGCTGCCTCCTGTAAAATTGATGAGCTACCGGACCATATTCAGCCGACTACTTCCATCTTTAATACATCCATCCTTGCTGAATTGGCTGAACACTCGGACAGATCCACTCATACTCCTTCGCTTCCCACTATACCACGGCTAAACACCATAGCTTCTCCGAAAGCAGATGAACCAATCATCCATCGCCTTGGGACTTCATGGACCCTCTCTGAGTGGAACAACAGAATCAAGAAAATTAGTGCAAATTCTGAGTTCACCCCCTTCTTCATAAAAGGTACCCCTAAGCAAGCTGGTGTCACCTGGATACAGAAGAAGTTTTACCAGCAGTTTGCTATAACCCTTGGAATATGCAAGAAGCTTTCTTCCTCAAGTTTCAAGATAATGATTCCCTCCAAATACGAATGGCTCTTTTCTGGCTCCCGCAACGACGCTCTCATGCTTGGTAAAGCAAAAATTAGCAAATGGATAAATCTACAAACTAGCTCTAAGTCTAACCTTCCTACAGATAAATCTGATTCTAATTGGAGTTTCAAAACAAAAATATTTCCTAATTTTTCACCCGTAGTCGGAAGCGTGTATCTTTCAATCTTGAACCTTCTCACCCCACCAACTCTTCCTCCACTAACTTTCCTAACTTCATACACTCTCATACATTAAATCCTGCTGCTTCACCTTTTTCACCGTCTGTTTCTTCTTCGATCTCTACTAAAACTACTGATCCCTCTTCTTCAACTGTTCCTCCCCCGATCTTTGACCCAATGGTTCCCCCTTCTGTGAAACTAACATCTAGACTTGCCGACCTTCCACCTACTTCGAATGACTTAGATGGACGTTATTTGATGTAACGTTTACGTGATAATAAACTTTTTGATAACGTTCGCCTTTACCTTGCGTACCTATATGACAAACCAGATTCTGTTTGTATTGAAGGTAAAACTAAAACAAACCTGATCGTGTCAATTCAAAAAGAAGGCCTGCCAACAGATCCTACCTGCCTTCGTAAGATCTACACCCGTTTTCATGAAGGCTTTGATATTTCTCCTGCTACAGTCTCTAAGGACCTTGCTACTTATGCTTCCCATATCGGCTCTAAACGCGTTTCTCACCTTCAAAGTACCCGCAACACCCTAAAAAATTATTACCGACCCTAACATAATTCCTAATATTTTGTCTCTTTATTACCAAAATGTAAGGGGTCTTCGTACAAAAACGGCTTCTGTTTATATCAACTCCCAAAAACTTCCCTATGATATTTTTGCCCTAACTGAAACAAACCTCTGCAATTCTATCCTTGATGAAGAACTTTTTACTTCCGAATTTGCCATTTTTCGAGCTGACGGACTAAGTAACGAAAGAGATCATTCTGGACGAGGTGTCCTTCTGGCGATTCACAATCGTTCTGACGCTAGCCTGGTAAAAAGATCGTGTGTGTCTTCTTTTGAATTTGTATGTGTCAAAATTTCTTTAAAAAAACGATGTATTTACTTAGTCTGTTGTTATATACGCCCTTCTCAGCCCACCCAAGCTTATCAACTTGCTGTTGATGAAATCGACTCTCTGTTTGAAGTCACAGATATTCTTGATGACTTAATTATTGTCGGTGACTTTAACCTCCCACATCTTCAATGGACCTCATCGGAAGATGAGATGTCTTTTGTGCCTACAAATTCCTCCTCTGAAAAGGAACTCCTGCTCACTGACCGATTCTTTGACCTTGGTCTTTGTCAGGTAAGTGGTATACTAAACAACTTAAGTAGACAACTTGATTTAATTTTCTCATCAGATCCCACTTGCTCCCTAGTTTCCAAAAGTGCTCATCTGCTCTCTACCACCTCGACCACTTCCACCCCCCCTCTTTCCATCACTTTCTCATATGAATGTGATAATGGGTCAGTTTTGTCCGAAAATTCTTTTTTTTTCAACTTTCGCAAAGCTGACTTCGCTTATCTTAATTATCTTATCAACAATATTGATTTCAGTTCCTTCCTGAATAACAAAACCTCAATTGATATCGCCTTGGAATTTTTCTACACGTCTATCTTTAACTGCCTTGTTCAGGCTGTTCCTTATGTTCCGCGTAAACATGTCTCTTCCTCCCCTCCCTGGTACAATAAAGAATTGCGAACCCTTCGTAACGTGAGAAATAAATGGTGGAAAACATATTTGCTAACCAGATCTGCTCTGGACTTCTCAAACTACCAGCTAGCTCTACACCGCTTCTCTTCACTTTGCGAACTCCTCCATCTTGAATACATTGACAAAATGCAAAATAGCCTGATTTCAGATCCCAGACGCTTCTACCAGTTTATTAATATTAAACGGAAATCTGATGGCTTTCCCTCAACTCTTAAATTTATGAACTCGACATCTGGCGACCCTAAAATAATCACAAACCTTTTTGCCTCTTTCTTCAGTCAGTCATATAGTAATAATCCTCAAGAACCTGACTACGATTTTTTTAAGTACTTAAAAGATGGCCCTTTGCCTCAATTGAAATAGGTGTTGACATTGTCGCCAAAAAGATAAGTTTCCTTAAAGATGATTTCTCCCCTGGTCCCGATGGTTTGCCTGCCATTTTACTGAAAAAATGCGCCAACTCTCTATGTGAGCCTCTTTCAGCACTATTTCATCTTTCACTCTCTCAAGGTATCTTTCCAAAATTATGGAAGGACTCTTTTATTTTTCCTATTTATAAAAAAGGAGTAAAGAATGATATTGCTAACTACCGGCCTATTGCCAAGCTATCCTCAATCCCCAAGCTCTTTGAAAGCATTGTCTACGATTCTCTCTATTTTCACTGTAAACCTATCTTCTCCCCACAACAGCACGGCTTTTTAAAAGGCAGATCCACCACAACTAACCTTACGGAATTCGTTTCTAAAACTCTTAAGGAACTCGAAAAAGGAAATGAAGTGGACATTATCACCACAGATTTTAGTAAGGCCTTTGATAAAATCAGTCACCAAATTATTTATCTCAAACTTAAAGCTCTCGGTTTTCCTGCCCTTTTTATTTCTTGGCTCAGATCATACCTTGACAGCCGCCAATATAGAGTTATCTTCAGGTTTTCAATCTCTGACCCCATCTTTGCCACTTCGGGCGTTCCGCAAGGGAGCCACCTCGGCCCTTTGATTTTTGTTTTAACAATAAATGACGTTATTAATGTCATTAATGATTCAACTGTCTCTATTTACGCTGATGATATGAAAATAATTAAGGTCATTTCTACTCCCTCAGATTCTACATTACTTCAAAATGACCTTAATTCATTCCAAACTTGGTGTGACAAAAATTTTTTAGAACTCAATGTTACTAAATGCCAATCCTTAACTTTCTCTCGTAAGCGATTACAACTTCCTCCTCGAACTTATTGCTTTCACGAAGTTGCTTTTCAAATTGTCAGCTCTATTCGTGACCTAGGAGTAATTTGCGACAGTCAGTTAAATTTCCGAGCCCATTTCGATCATATTATTAACAAGGCCAACTCTTCTCTAGGTTTCATCAAACGTTGGTCTAAGGAATTCTCGAAGCCCTACGTCACTAAATCCCTCTATATTACCTTCGTTAGACCCCTCCTTGAATACGCTAGTCAAGACTGGTCGCCCTATCAAAACTCTCATTCTCAAAGAATCGAAGCTGTGCAGCGTAGGTTTCTTAGATTTGCACTCCGCGGTCTCCCTTGGTCTGATAGCTTCATCCTACCCCCCTATGAAGATCGTTTAAAATTGATCAATTTGCAAACCCTACAAAAACGCCGCGAAGTCGCTGATATTCTCTTTTTGCATCAGCTTTTAGCAGGGACTATAGATTCTTCTTTTCTTGTGGAAACGATTCCCATCTATACTAACCCACGACACGTAAGATCTGCTCCTCTCTTTCGCCTTCCTCTTCACCGCACAAATTACGGTATCTTTGAACCTATTTCTAGAATGCTGCGATTGGCTAATAACGCACAAGATACCTTTGACTTTCATATTAGTACTTCCTCACTTAGAAGCTCTCTCTACAACTCATCCTAAAACCCCAATTCTTCTTCATTACTATTTAGTTTTAAGTTTTGTTTCTAAAAAAAAGAAAAGAAAAGAAAAATAAAAGAAAAAAATAACTAGACGTAAGTTAATTATTAAGTTTAGACTTAAGCTATGTTACTGTTGCTTGTATTACGCTAAATAAATAAATAAGGCAAATTTCTAGACTGTGATTGGTCAGCTGTCGAAAAATTGTTTCAAATGAAGGGAACTTTCGACAGCTGGCCAATCACAGTATATAATTTTGCCTTACTTGCAAGTCCCCTAAGTTCGCTGAACCTACCCATTATGTCGGATTTACACGAATGACAAAATGTCACTATTTCTGTCATTTTCTTGCCATTTTTGTCATTTTTGTGTAAATGATTTTCATATTTGTCATTAAAATAATGACAGACGAAACTAGCATTAAATTAATTACACTATTTTCAAAATTATGACTAATCGCGAGAAAGAATGAACTTGCTCATTCTTTTATGACAAATTGTTATTTATTTTATTTATTTTATTGCGACAAAACGGAGGATAATTGCGAGACGTTCTTTGATGCTTATTGCCTCACGCGTGTTTTTGTTTGCTTTAGCACTCGTGGTGTTATTTGGTCAACTAGAAAATCAAAATCCTCTGCCGACATTCTTAGAAAATTGTGGAACAGTTCCAGCTTCCGGATCATTCCGACAAAGCTGCCCGCGCAAAGTCATAAAAAACCCCTGTTGCAAAAATAATAATGGACGAACCCAACAAAATCGTTGTTTTCTTCGTGACCGTCGGTTTTCTTCCTGTTGCTCATCCCCAAAAATTAAAATAGTAAAAAGATAAATAATAGAAACTGAATAACTTCTGATTCTTATACAAATATAGCTTTTCTTAAAACTAACGTTTTCGAGAATATCTTCTCATCTTCAGGTTTTTTAAGCAAATTGAAATTTTTTTTTTACATATACATAAATCAAAAATTGATGTGATTAAAAATTTATACATATACATACACAAATAATTTTTAATTTAAAGAGTTAAAGTAATTTTATCTAACAATTATGAAAGCTAATGGTTCGAACTGGTTATAATAAAATTTGATGAAAGTAAGTGAATAAATGCGTTTAGAATTTTGTCTCAAATATGTCTTTAGCTGTTAATGGTTCTAAAAATGCAT
Organism: Melangyna quadrimaculata; assembly: GCA_949320155.1. Lineage (NCBI taxonomy): Eukaryota > Metazoa > Arthropoda > Insecta > Diptera > Syrphidae > Melangyna > Melangyna quadrimaculata. The sequence continues at coordinate 204,912,355 of OX439483.1, read as the reverse complement.
GCAATGAAGATTGTTCAAACAATTTGTTTTTGTTCATATTATTTGTGCGATGTATGTACAATTCTTCATATGCATTTAATAATTTTGGGTTATTTATTTGTTTTAATAATCTAAAACCTGCCAGGTTGTGATTATTATCAATCATATGATCAGCTGGAGTCGACTCATGCACTGTCTTAGAATGGATTGATTTATAGTGTTCTGACCATCTTATTTTTGCTGTTCTTCTCCTTTGGCCAATATAAACTTCATCACAATCTTGACAAATAACGGCATAAATTCCAGATTTATCGAGAGTGTCACTCTTATCTTTTATTGTTCCAATTAGCGTTTTGACTTTATTCCCAGTGCTAATCAGTGACAATTTGATTGAATAATTATTCAACACTCTCATCAAAAAATATGTCAATCCTTGAACAAAGGTACCACCCATAAAAGAGACAACTTTTTCTTTAGATGGAACTAAAGCTGTTAAATCTTTCATTTCCTCTTTTCTTGAATGATTTTTTAACAAAGAATCAACAATTTGTGTACTATAACCATTTATTGTGGCTATTCTACGAATACTTGCCACTTCTTTGATGAAATTATTTTAACTGAGAGGAACATTAATAGCACGGTAACAATAAGAATTAAATGCTGCAAATTTAGTTTGCTTTGGGTGATAAGAGTTTGATGGAATGCATCTTTCAGTGTTTGTTGGTTTTCGATAAATATCAAACTCAATATGATTCTCAAATCTTTTAATCATAAGGTCTAAAAATGGCAAACAAAAATTTACTTCAATCTAATCAAAGAAGTTATTCAGTTTCTATTATTTATCTATAAAAGAACTCATACAGTGCCAAAAAAGTAATTTATTACTATATTTAATTTAAAATAATAAAGCAATTGTTAATTTGTTATGAAGCCCTATCGAGGTATTCGTTGGGAAAAAGTACCCAAACGATAGTGCGTTCCGATCGGAACTTATATTTCGTGCAAATTATCCACTTCGGAACAAAAAAAAAAAAATAAAGGAACGACTGGATCGTACAAACTTGTCTTCGTAGCTAACAACTTAAACATAGCTTGAAGTTAACAATGTGCATATGTATTGGTTCCAAAATATTATCATATGTATCATTAAATAAGTTTTTAAAAACAAAGGACCTCCTACAAATTACTATAAATTTGTTATTTAAATAGATAGAACAGATAGAGCTTAGAAATAAAGTATGCCAACTGATTTGCTTGATAAATATGAATTTATGGAAACAAAATTTTAAAATTTGCTAGAGCGGTTTTCTCAAAAATTAATTTTTTATATATAAAAACTCTTGAACATTTTTAAAAATAAAATTTGGTATGCCAACTCTTAGAATTAAATAAAATATAATTTAACATACAATTAAAAAAATATTCATTGACCCGTTTTCAAGATATTGAATTTTCAAGAAAAAAAAAATTCAATATTTTTTTAAAAATCCAAAAAATTATTTTTCCGAAAAATTGTATATGCAAAATTGTTAAAATTTTAAAGGACCTTTTAGATTTTTTTTTTAAATCGTAAGAGCTATTTTTGAAAGAAATCAATTTTTGTATATTGGTTGTATGACAGGTAGGTACCGTTATTTTTTGAGCTAAAAAAAAATTCAATTTCCCCTCTAGGGAATCTCATAGAACCTTGTCCAAGGTTTGAAGAAAATCATTTCAGCCGTTTAGGCTGCAGGTCGAGGTACAGACAGACAGAATTGCAAGACCCACTTTTTTCGCGTTCTCTATCATCTTAATGTTAGGGAAAATAATTATCTCGAATCATTTTCTTTTGCACGAATCCTAAACTTGCCCTTTACTACGTATATCGCAAGTAAAAAGAAAGAATACAATCGCATTCATTTGACACATACGTCCGTATTAGTTCAGTAAGTGAAGCACTTTGTGATGTTTAAAAGTTTATAAATTTGTCCACAAAAATGGATAGTGTTGCTTTATCATCTTTTTATTATTTCAACCAACCTCTCTTGCTGAACCTTCTTCGTTGTTTATCGCACTAACGAAACAAAATTATCAGCCCTATTCTGCTGAACGGGGGATTGAACGTTTGATTCAGTTCATCGATTCACGTTCGCTCGTCGTCTATATTCTGCTAAGCTTTGGGGAAACTACTTTACCTACTCTTATTTCAAATTTTTCGAAATACTCTGAGAGAATTAATTTTGTGAAATAATTTTTATCCGTCATAGTTTGTAAATGCTTCTAACTAATGCCGGATTTACACGGATGGCAAAGTTGCCAATATTTCTCCCAAAAAAATGCTAAAATAATGGCAGAAGTAATTGTTTTATGACATGGATTTACACGAGTTCAAATATTGGCAGATTTCAAAATACTGGCAACATGCCATAAAAGAATGAGCAAGTTCGTTCTTAGTCTAGGATGGCATAATTTGGAAAATGGCGTCAATAAAGTGTTTACACATAGCCATATTATTGGCAGCATTTTAATGCCAAATTCTCTCTGCCATTTTTGTTTGCAAAAATATTGCGAGTATTTAGAGCGTTTACACAATGACAAGAAAAATGGCTATAATTTCACAAATATATTGGCATTTTCCTATTCGTGTAAATACAGCATAAGTATTTGAATCATTCGTGGTGATAAATACATATTTTGCATTATAAATACAATTTTCGTGTCATGGCAAAGCGCAAAAAGCGTGAATAGAAAACAAAAGGATTTTGTACCTATTTTTTTTTTTAATATTTTTGATCTCTCTCTATCTGTGCAAAACTGTGTTACTTTATAACCCAAAATAACTCGAAAGTATTTAGTAAATTTGTTGCAAAATTTGTTAAAAAATGATAGAAATAAAAACGAAAAATACCCAGATGGACTTAATAAAACCATTTTCTCATCTGAAAGAATCATATTAAATGCTTTACCAAATTTGAAGCAAATCGATCTACCCGTTTATTCTCTAACTTGTTGTAGAGTGGACGTACAGCCACACATAACATTATCGATGAACTTCTCCGTCATCGTAATGCATTTTGTATTAATCGTCTGTACAATACGACAAACGCAACAAATTTATTGCGGGTGCTGTACAATATGACAAACGCAACAAATTAATTGCGGGCGTCAAAGTGAATGTTTTGTATAGGGATGATCGATTCACTGGTTTATGGGAATGTCCAACTGTACTTCCGACGGGGAATGTTTCACTTCGATAGTATAGTAGAATACAAATTGATGATTTTCGAATCATCATTCCCTCCGACGTTTAGCAGAATAGGGCTGTAAAAATAGTCCGCAACTAACAAATGGATGGATGGAAGAAATAAAAAGGTTCCCCTGAATTGACTAGAAGCAAATTACTTCAACCTTCAACTTTGAATTTACCTGTTCAGAATTAAACAAAAATGTAAAAAAATAAAACTGATATAATTAAATGTGCCAAAAGTTCCTTTAAATATTCTAAGTAATTTTGTGTAACATAAGGTTTTTATCTGTATAAATAATTAATCTACGTAATTACAAAAAAACTGATCGTTTATAATTACATTATCTAATAATTTAAACTATAATAATGATTGCATTTTGAAGTAGATGGTTTTATTTTTAAGTCAATGAATCATCAATGAATTTTATTTTAAAATCAAAATACTCGTAACTAGGCAACGTAATTTTCAGAAAATGTATTTACTTAGCTATGTATATTGAAAGAAATTATTTATTTTAATATACATGCATTTTATGATTTTTCATTTTGTCGCGGGCAAACTGTTGAAATCCCGGGATTTCTCATTGTCTTAGCCATTTTTCCCGCCTAGCTGTAAGGAAAATCTGGCAACGCTACTTTTATCATACGTGTATGTAAATCCGGCATTATACCTACGCTTCTGCAAACCATCCAGTTGGTATATTTTTTATTGTAGGTATAATATTCCGAAATGAGATTATTCTAGGAATGCGAATAAATCATTTTAACCAATTTCAACTTATTTTTATTCAACTTTTCGATGAATTTAATATAATGATCTCATTTATAAAATTTAAAAAGAAAAAACTACAAAAAATATGTTTAAACAACAAAAAACTACAATTTCATATTTTCTACACGACCAACAACAAGCTTCTGCGAACTGTCAATTGTAAATTCACAATACACAACAACATGAAGCCGTCCATAAACTTGCGAAAAAATAATTCGCTCGAATTTAACCTCAATTACCGATTTTACTGCATTGGCAATATTTGAGGCAATAAATTGCCTCGCTTATTGCACAAAAAGGCAAAACGTCAACATTTATAGACACAACTATGGAAAGCAATGATTGCTTCTCATATACCGGGCAATATAGCCCCTGCCAAAGCGTCTCCATAGGCAGAATTCAAAGAAATGTAAATGAAATTCGAAATTTATTGTCTCAAATATTGCTAATGGGCCGCTTGGTTAGCTCTCAGCGACCACTCATCACTCATGTGTGTATGTGTGACTGAATGAAACGTCATAATTAACGACCATTCGCAATTGGGATTGGCAGTTCGCAGATCATGTTAAAGGTAATTAAACAATAAGTCGTTGTATTGTGGTAAATTTAAGAATATATCTGAAATGCCAGTGTTGGTTTTGGTACAAAGCGTATAGATTTAATTACCTACTGACAAACCGAGTTTTGAATGTTTACAAAAGTATGCATTCATTGTTCTTACATTAAGTTGCCATCATTATTTTTAATTGAAAAAAAACCTTATGTAAATTAGGTTTCACTTTTGCAACAAAGCAACTGCATATTCTGTATCTGTATACACGACCACTTAAACACTGCACATTATCTTCCTATCAAAATTAATTTAAAAATGAAATATTTCCGGTTGTCAGAGTGTAGACTTACTACGAGTATTATTATGTGCTTCCACTTCCATAATGCATGCTATGGATATCAAATCCAAACGTAAAACACACGTATAAAGTTCTGTTATCAGTGATGGAGAGTATGACCATGACTAGCAACAAGTTACAACGCTGGCGCCCTCAGTAAACTACCAATAATTCACTTGCATAACTCTTTTCTTCAACAATCCACCTTCCACCATCAAATGCAAAACGCGAAACGTCACAGAACCCAAAACAAACAAATTGCTGTTTCTAATTAATAGTCATGGCACGCACCATCTAGTAGCAAAATTATTCTTATCAAAACAGTGGAATCTGAAAATCTCACTATTACCGTCGTCGTCGTCACTCACCAATTATACACACGCATTTTGATTTAATAGCGAGGTACAAGGTTCCAAATGCATATGGTTTACATATGGGTAAGTATGCATCGGTGTATGCGTTGTGAATGAATTAATATGGGTCTAGCTTTGCAGCCATTTGCTACTAACCTGACATTATGCACCATTTCAAGGCTGCCATTTACAAAAACTGCCAAAAAACAACTCACTAATGCACTCAATAACGAACGAGAAGACATTTCAATAAATCAACCGATCGATCCGAACGATAAGTTCTCGATGCAAATAAAATTAGAAGCCGGCGTTTTTTCTAGAGATACCCTCGCCCGCTATGCTTTTTTTGTAACTGACACTAGGCTATCTCACTTAACACGTTTAACTTTAATAGAACCGAAAATATAAAAGTCCGAAGTATTTATAAATTGTTTCAGGGGTCGTTGTAATCGGGTATTAGACTAGAAGCACCACAAGCAATAGCAAAAACATCTTAGCGACGACAATGAAACCAACGAACGACCAACGACCGACGGCGACGGACGACAAAGCTGACATCAACTACAACTACGGCCAAAGTCAATTAGCATTCGTAAGTATTTATTATTTATAGCTTTGATAATCGTAGCTTGTACTTGTATCATTGAGCTTGAATCCCGTTCGGGTTTGCGGGCGTGTATAGCTGTTTTGTACCTATAAGTTGCGATTAAGCTTAATTGATGCGATGATGGCTGTGCAGCAATTTGCGTTTGCCACTCGATGTGATACGCGACTGCGGCTTGAAACAAAACTTTAATTGTCTTGACAAATATTATTTATATTTTCGCAGTGCATCCGGTTTGTATATTTTCCGGAAAAGCCATCTTGTAAACGGAAACTAATAAAGTTTACATTGGCTATGTGTTGGAACGATATAGAGGTAGAGCTGGTGTTAAATTGTCTATATAGGTCGCGTTCGCGATGGGGGACAAACTAAAATAACGAGTCGACTGTCAATCTTGAGAGGCTTTGAGTTACTGAGGCTAGAATAAGCTCCCTCAATTTAACGATGAATATTCTTAGCTTACATTGTATGTTATAGAATATTGAATTGCTTTATTGTGGTGTAATGTACGTAGGAACCTTCTTTTATTTTATTCACTTTCGTTTTCACATAAGTAATCGTGATTAATATTCAAACTAGCTGTTTTTTTATATGAACAAAATATCGACGTGACGGGTGTACATAGCTATGTACAAATGTACATACATTTATGTGTAAGAGTTGAGGTAGGCACGCAGAGGTTGCAAGTATAGGCTTTTGAACGCATAAGGTCAATGACAAAGGTTAATGGTTGTTATAACCTGCATCAAACTTGTGCTCATGTAAAATTATATCAAATTTACAATTTATGTTTAAATATTATCTCTTTCGAGTTTTTCCCGGTTTTTTTCAGACTGTTCCAATTTTTTTATGAAAATATTTAAAAATGAGGGTTTAGGACCCAACAAAAAAAAACATTTTTGACCTAGCCACTGTTTTTCGAAATCAAAATTTTGAAAGTTGTGCTTATACCTTTTATATCCTCTATGTTCACAATATTTCAAGATTCGAAAAAAGATGCTAGATCCTTTATTGTCAAACTTTTTATATTTGTTCGGGTTCTTAAATTTTAAAACAGAGAAAAATTAAAACTTTACTGTAAACGATATGAACTTAGAAACATTCTTTTCAAAAATTGAAAATTGCAGTCCCGGCAAACGTTGTTCTGTCATACAAATTATTTCTAGTGAATATTTTAGTTTTTAAATAGAAAATAACGAATCTATTCTTATCTTCAGTTTCACAGTGGATGTTTAAACTCTACTTTTAGTTTAAACTTCAGTTCAACATTTTATTCAGTTTCACAGTTTCGTTTAAACCTTGAACTGAGTTCAATTTTTAGTTTAAGTTAACCGAGATCATTCCGACGTTTAAACCTAACATAACATTATGGAATTTATTTACTTATTTTTCATAACAAATTCCATCAGAAAATCTATGTCTGCTGTTGAAAAGTTATATCTCTTTTCTTTTTCTTATTTTCCATTTTTTTTAAATTTAGTTCATGTCACTTGGAAAAAAATGTCGGCAGATCATCAACAACCCAAAATAATAATTGTTGCTGTTTCGCGTATTCTTTGCTTCAGAAAGAGAAAGAAGAGATATGGAAAGCGACGTACTATTTGCCATACGTCATTTGGCTAGGCAAAAACAAACAATGCTGCCAACTTTTTTTTTATAAAATCTAGTTAAACTTGAAGAGTTAAACCATAAATTTAAACTCTGTTCAAGGTTCAGCGGACTTAAGTTTAAACTCCCACTTTGAAACTGGGGGTTAGTGTGTTTTTGAATGTTTTAACGATCGATAAAATTGGTCGAATGTGATCGGTAAAATAGAACGAATGAAACGATTTGAATGAGTTTGACGTTTACGCTGGCGGCAATGACGATGCACATTGTCATTCTATAAAGAAACGTTCGTGACTCTTTGGTTCTATTTAGAAGAAAAATGTCGCAGCACTATATCGATGCTTAGCACTTCCTCATTAACCGCCAATCCCATTTCAGCCGCCTCCGATTCAATGCTCGCAAATGCGCCTTTCACACAATGTCTATGTCATCTGCATGCAAGCGATTTTACGGACTTTTGATAAATTGTACCGCTGCGCTGGTGTGGACTTCTGCGTTGCGTACAATTGATTGAAGAACGATGTTTAAAGGTTGCAAGATAACGTGCGAGCGGCAGAGACGAGATGTCACCCAGTTTATCGAAAAAGTTTTGTCCGAGGGCTGTTTTTCTTGTTCTAAGTTTTGATAAATTGTACCGCTGAGCTGCTGTGGACTTCTGCGTTGCGTACAATTGATTGAAGAACGATGTTAAAAGGTTGCAAGATAACGTGCGAGCGGCAGAGACGAGATGTCACCCAGTTTATCGAAAAAGTATTGTCCGAGGGCTGTTTTTCTTGTTCTAACTAGACTAGGGCATTTACAAAGGAAATGAAATGAGCCCTCCTCTGCCTCTTCATCATGACACCCTCTATAAAGGTCAGATCAGTTGATGCCCATTCTGTTTAAGTGTGTTCCCATTGAGTTGTGACCAGTTAGAATTCCAACCAATAGGGATAGTTGAGGCCTGTTTAGCGGGAGTAAGTAGGTATTCGGTTTTTTTCCTTGAAATATCCGGCCAAAGATTTCTTGAAACCCGACACCTGCCTGTGACCACCTATCGTTGGCGGCTTCGAGGAGGATATTATGGATTTATGGAATTTATTTACTTATTTTTCATAACCAATTCCATCGGCAAATGTATGACTGCTGATGAAAAGTTGTTTTTTATATTTTTTTGTACAATTATTGGTTTATTTTCCATTTTTTTTAAATTTTGTTCGTTCACTTGACAACAAAAAAAAATGACAGATTATCAATAGGGCTGGCCACGAGACGGGAAAAGTTTCGGTCTCGCATGACGAGACGAGACTGCCTTTTAAACAACAGAGACGAGACTGTATATTTGGACCGAAATTTACAGAAATTCTAATAAATTAAAAAATCCAATTTCAGTTAAATATTTATTTTCTTCTGCACACATTCAATCGATTATCGAAAATATTTCGTTCTAATAATCAAGTTTGTTCGGAAATCGTATTTTTCGGAGACGAGACCGAGACGAGATTCAATTATACGAGACCGAGACGAGACTGAAAAATTTCGATTTTAACAAGACCGACGAGACTAACAAACGCAGAGTCTCGTCTCGTGGACAGCCCTAATTATCAGCAACCCAAAATAATTGTTGCTGTTTCGCGTGTTCTTTGTTTCGCGAAGCAAAAACGTACAATGCTGCCAACTCTTTTTTATTAAAAAACCTAGTTAGCCTAGTTCAACTGATCTGAAGATCAGATTTTACTGTAAAACACACCTGATCTTAAGTTTAAACTCGCACTGTGAAACTAGGGGTAAGCAGTTAAATCATTCATAAAGATAAGATAATTAATTTGAGTTTATAAAATACTAATTTTATGTTTGGAAGGTTGTGCTGGGCTAGAATGTTTTTTTTTTAATACAATAAAAATAAAACCAAAATTTATTTGGATAGATAATTAAATAATAACTGATGACAAACTAGCTCCTTTATTTTTTCTTTATGGCGTTTTTCTTTTTTGGCTCTAAATAAACCTCTGAGCAGAGGCTGAGTGATCAGAGCAAAGCTCTGAGCAGATTATGATCAGAGCCCTCAGACTTATTTATGAAACACATTTGAGCACTGAACTGTCATTTCATAGGTGTGTTACTAAAATACATTTTTGTTTACCTGATTTAGACGGGCGACTGTCCTGGGAATCCATTTTTAATTTTTTGTATTTCTTTCGTCTGTCAAATCACTGAAAAAAAGTGAAGTTGGCTTCGCTCAGCGTTTCGCTCAATTTGCTCGGTCATTTTATTCTGAGCTAATCGATTAAGCTCTGAGCTAGCTCAGATAGAAAAAAGAAACGCACTTTTTGAGCTCTGATATGTCTGAGCTAAAAAAAAAACATAGAATTTTTGTTTGACAGTTTCTTGATCTGCTCAGAGTTAAAAAAGAAAAACGCCATTAATGAAAGAAATATGCATTGAATATATGCATAAAGCACATATTTAACTCAATGTATAATAATATGTTATTCAACGAGTAATCATACATACGAGTAAACAAAATACGCTTAGCAAAACCTAACGGTACACTTTTCTCTGTAAATACTCAACGGAACTACATAAATTATATACCGTTGGAAACGTTTTGCCCCACAGATGTGCAGAAACCAAAAATTATTTCTGTATGTAGCTGTTAAAGCATGATTTTTATCATTTTAAGGGTTGGGCTTAGAAGTCTGAAATATCTGGAGGTGATGACCATTATTGATTGGAATTTTTTGTTAGAAAATTTGGAATCCATATCTTACCGTAAAGCACAGAAAGTAACATTTTTATATATTTTTCATCAAAATTAACTTCCATAGGAAATACATACATAAATGTTGAAGTATAGTAGACAAAAATAATGAATGTAACGAATACTAAAGGAATGTAAATACCTATAACCCGAACATTTTGTTTTTTTTTTTTAATTAGTTTTGCTTTTCTCAAATTTTCAAAATTGTCATCGATCTTATAAAAAGTAGTAAAAAGATAATCTATGACGTATTCATGAATTGTGTGTTTCTTTCGCTGGCCGAATATTCGGCCACTGGCGATACTAGTCAAACAGTAATCAATTGTGTACTTAGTACAAGTACATACATAGGTAGCAGGAAAAAGATTTATTTATTGTATAGGTTATATAATACACAGTTGAATTTATAAAGTCAAAGAACTAACGAAGTTAACATTGAATAAATTAATACACTGCACTTATATCATATAGCTCTATACCTACTCTGTGTAAAACAATTTACCTGATGTGAATATTTTTGTTTTTTTTTTTTTACACAAAACAATATTATTATTATTCTAGTCCATAGTCAGTCAGTCAAGTATAGTTTTTAGGTTGACCGATGAATATGATACAAACTATAAATACCGATGAATAAAATAGACATTTTCGATCAAAAATTCAACTACTAAGGTCAAAGTCAATTATTTGTAGGTACTCTGCGCTTAGTTCATAATAATGTGATAGTTGATTATTTTACTCATTCACATTTATTTATCACATTCATTAATCATTAGATAAATTATTAATTCGATTTTCGTTTACATGAAACTCATAAATAATTGCTCTAAGTAGGTAGAGGTGCTTCTGATTCTACAAACTATGGAATTAAATGAAGATAATTTTAGCAAGACATTTTTTGAAGCAATCAGCCTTAAAAAATGAGTCTAGTTAAATATAAGTAATTTTTCATACGTAAAAGCGGCCAGTCATAAATTCAATGTTGGAAAAATATCAATTTTGTGGACATTTTTATAAGTGGAGAGTTTTTTCTTTCAGGGGAGTGATATTACCTACAAAATATATTATAAATCCTCACATATGTTTTTTTTTTACTTAAATTACGATATACATACACCTATATATAGATATTGGTATTGTACCTAGTGGGTCAAATTGAACAAAGTTTAATTGAATGAGTTCATATCATGAAGAATTATAGTTGTTTCTTACCAAAACAAAATTATGTAAAAAAATGGGCTCGAAATGTTCACATTTAGACGACCCCTAAGCTGTTTTGATGTTTCCATACAAAAATTGTTGGTATGGGAAAAAAGTTGTTTTTGCAGTAAAAACTCTTAAATTTTATTAAAATTTTAAAATAAAATTAACTATTATGTTTTTTATTATATATGTTTTTTTTTATTTTTATATTTTTAAGCTCAAATTTTTGACGAAAAAAAATTGGAAAAAGTTGTTTTTGCAGTAAAAACTTTTAAATCTTATTAAAATTTTGAAATAAAATTATTTATTATGTTTTTTATTATATATGTTTTTTTTTTTATATATATATTTTTAAGCTCAAATTTTTGACGAAAAAAAATTGGAGACATTATTTTACACAAAATTGTATATAATTACCTTAGAAGGTAGGTACATATATTCTAACTTAGCTTGTTTTGTTCGATGATACTACATATTGATGCTTCTTATTTGGTGGCCATGAAATAAAGTCCAATGAAATAAAGTCCAAAACCAAGGACTTTATTGCAATCCTAGGTGTGAAATAAAGTCCAAAGCCATTTTGGACTTAATTTCACACCTAAGAGTGCAATAAAGCCGTATGGCTTTTTAGCACAATTCTATTTTTGGGGAAACAAAAATAAAAATTATGATAATACGTATTTTAAGTAACAAAATATTTCTTTTTAAGGTAGTTTCATAAATTTCAGGACAAATTTTTAGTTTAACAGTATTTTGGGTGGGCCGCTTCGCGGGTTCAAGGATTTTAACTCTCTTTACGGGTCCTCTTCCCGCTCACGCGACTCCGTCGCTCCGCTTAGGGTATGATCAGTCGTCTGGCAGGCGCCTATGTTGTCAGTCGGTCTGTTATCAAATTTGTTTGCACTAAACAGAAGGGTGGCCCGCTTCGCGGGTTTAAGGGTTTTAACTCCCTTTTCGGGTCCTCTGTCCCGCTCTCGCGACTCCGTCGCTCCGCTAAGGGTATGCTCTTGCTCAGTCGTCTGGCAGGCGCCTATGTTATCAGTAGGTCTGTTATCAAAGTTTTTTGTACTTAACTAAAAAATTTTGCCCGAAATTTATGAAACTACCTCATTAAAATTTCAAAAATTTTTTTAATTTTCATTTGGATATTATATTATATATTATTTCATTTTATATTTTGACTTTATTTTATATTTTGGACTTTATTTCACACCTAGGAGTGCAATAAAGTCCAAAATTTGGTTTTGGATTTTATTTCATTGGACTTTATTGCATGGTACCCCTTATTTATGCTAGATAAATATTGATCTCAGAAACGTTGAAGTGCATACGTCCTATCATAAGACACAAGAGTACACTGAGAAAACTGTACCATGAGTTAAAAACGAAAAAAACTATAAGTTTAAAAAAGAACAAATAGAATTCAGTTTAAAGCAAATTCAAATCCATTTAGATAATGTAGATAATTTGGTTTAAATCGAAACCGATTATGTTTGATTATAGCATTAAAACCTGCACATCATTTTTTAATATTATGTCTTCAAACTTACTTGAGTTTGATTTTTGAAATGCCTGTTTATTTATTTTTCTTGTATAAAGGTATTAAACACAAAACGAATATGAGCGAGTTTGTCTGAAACATGAATTCATTCAAAATATTTACAAACAAAGAAATTGAGCAAACATATTCATACAAACTCGAATCTATTTGAATTGAACTCAAATGAAAATTAACATAGCTGTCTTTGGATTCTTGGCTTTAGCAATATTAAACTCAAACTCGAATCAATTTGAATTAAAATCAAACGAAGAAAGAAGATACAGTATTTAACATAGAACGAATGTGAACTCTTGAACAGTAAACAAACATGGTCGAGTTTATCTCAAACATGAACGCTGAACGCACTGCAAATATTTACAGGAGAACAAAATTTGAACAGAAATATTTTAATGTTGTAACATTTAAGCTCGAACCAGTTTAAAATGAACTCAAACGAAGAAAAAACATAACTGTTGTTTTTTTTTATGTAGGTATATTTGTATTATAATTCTTGGTGTCAGCTTTGAGTTTGAGTTGAAATAGTTATTGAAAATGAATCGTATATGTTGCGCGCATCGTTTCATGTAGTTTTCCGCAGTGCTGTCCGATAAGTACGTAAACATAATTATTCTTTTTGTTAGTGATTGATTTATTAACATGGCAAACGAAGAAGTTAATTATGCTGATTACAGAATTCGCAGAATTTGACTCCCGGCGAGTTGACAAGATTCGCGGTGAATTCGCGATCGCGTTTATTCCAATTAATGAATTCGTCGAATGAACTATATTACCGATTCTTTCACTTCCTTACCATTTTCCGAACTATAATATCGCAGCTGTCATTTTGTTGACATTTTAAACGTCACATCCATATTATTTGTAAACATTTTTCAGTAATACCAAATTAGTTGAACAAAATGTCGGTGGTGCAATTAATGTTACCGACATTCGTTCAGTTTTCTATCGGCGGATTCACTAGTAGCAATAAAATTGAAAATGAGCCGAATTGTCGCTCTAGCTCATTCGCCGAATTCTGTAATAAGGGTGAATATAATTCCGTAAAGCGAAGGTGAAGGCGCAGACCAAAACTACGTGGAGACGAATACTTTATATATTATTCAAAGTGAAATTGAGCTTCCAGAGAAAGAATCAAGGGTTTTACTCGAAGTGGATCTTGCCAAGTTTATATCCTATTTTTTTGGGGTACGTAAAAGTTATACTAGTATACTTATTACAAGACAACTCATAAATAATGTTGAATCGTCCATAGCAAACTTGGGACAATCGATCTGGAGAAAATCAAATGCAAAAGAAAAACAATCACCCCTATTGCGATTGTCAATTATTGATTGACAGTTGATAAATATTGATATTTTGAATTTTTAAACTCAATTCACTGAAAATCTGATCAGCTGTTCATTGATATTTGTCAATTTTCTTATAATTCACAACAGTCTGCTGTCTGCATCATTCTCAATGACCAACACTTTTTTCGGTTGGGTGGTTTAATATCGAATTTCAATATTTATCAACTATCAACCAACTATTGACAATCGCAATCGAATGTTTGTCTTGAGACAAAAAAAAAATTACTTCATTACTGCAAATTTAATAAGTTCATAATATATGTACATATTTTTTCCCAGATTTGGAACAAAATTGACCCAGTGTGTGATGGCAAAATGTCTTTAGTCCTGGTGAAGGTGATAACGAATACGTTCGTCTGCCAGCATGTAGTGGCCCCGTTACCACGTAAAAGTGCATCAAAAGTACAACTTTTCTGAAAATTGAAATCGGGTGACTTGACGCCATCAACTCCCTGATCACAGAAATGGTTTCGACAGACGTCTAAGTGGCCCCAAAACTAGGGCTGGTGACGAGACGAGACCCTGCGAGACTTTTGTAAGTCTCGTCTCGGTCTCTTTAAAATCGAAAATTTTCAGTATCGTCTCGGTCTCGTGTCGGTCTCGTATAATTAAGTCTCGTCTCGGTCTCGTCTCCGAAAAATACGATTTCCGGACAACCAGTTGATTATTGGAACGAAATATTTTCGATTATAGTTTGAATATGTGCAGAAGAAAATAAACATTTAACTGAAATTGGATTTTTTAATTTATTAGACTCTGTAAATTTCGGTCCAAATATACAGTATATCGTGGATTTCAATAGGTAGGCGTAACTCAAAACGTCTGTCAGTTACATTTTGCAACTCAGGAAGTTAAGCTCTTTAAATTGAGATGCATTTCAAGATATTTGTATCTTTAATCTTTTTGATAAACTAGTAATTACATCCGCGACTTTTATCGCGCTTTTCAGCAGTTTGACGTAACTTACAAAATCACTTTCTTGAGTCAAAACCTTTTAATTGGTAAACATTTGAAGAAGCTACCACTAATATGCAATTAAAAAAAAAATAACAACATCCGCGAATTATATCGCAGCTGTCAGTTGTTTGGGGCCACTCAAACGTCTGTCACTTACATTTTAATTTTTTTTTGGTCAAGACCTTTTGATTGGGATACATTTCAAGTGGTTTCCCTCAAAATCCTATTACTAATTTTATTTCGCGCCTTTCCAGCTGTTTGATGACACTAAAAACTATTTTTTTTTAATACTTTAGTACTCTGGTAGTCAAGACCTTCCGATTGCGATACATTTTGGTGGCATACATAAATTATCTACAAATTTCAATAAAAAATCCGCGACTTTAATCGCGTCTGTAGGGGGTTTTGGGGCCACTTAGACGTCTGTCATGTACATATTCGCACTCAGGGGGTCAAGGTCTTTCGTTTGTAATACATTTTAAGTGGTTTCCTTTTTGACAAAAAACGCCAAAAAACGCATTTTCAGGGACGTCTGTCACGTACATATTCACACTCAGGGAGTCCATGGCTAAAAGTTGTGATCCATTTCAAGTGGTTTCCCAAAAAAATCGCGTTTTCGGGGACGTCTGTCTGGGTTTTGGGGCCACCTAGACGTCTGTCGAAACCATTTCTGTGATCAGGGAGTTGATGGCGTCAAGTTGTATTACATTTTTAATGGTTTCCCAGCCGATTTCAATTTTCAGAAAAGTTGTATTTTGATGCACTTTTACGTGGTAACGGGGCCACTACATGCTGGCAGACGAACGTATTCGTTATCACCTTCACGAGGACTACCTATACTATTAAAATCTTTTGGTTTCCTTTCACGACCAAAATCTGCTGCCAGCTCTTAGACTATATGTATCGACCTACCTAAAGATTGCTTCAAAATAACAACTTTCAATCTTTTGATCTTTTTTAAGAAAGTGAAGTTACTCTAGAAACTTTTCTACAGATTCTAAGATATCCAATAGGATGCAAAACGCCAAATCAACGCAAACACCGAAAGGCTGCCTGAGCTTGCCAGATGGAAGTTGATAAAAATAAATTTTCAATCATACTTACCTAATTATTCTAACAAAATTCTTTTTTGGTATTTAATCTTATTCGATATCAGATACAGATAAGGGCTATTTCATTTTACCAAAAGAATGGCACATCAAAACATTATCATAGGAAAAGTTTTAAACAGCGACAAACAAATCCATCCCTCAAACTTTGAATATATTTCAGCAAAAAATGTATTAAATATTTCCAAAATATTACCATAATTTTAAATAGAAATCTTTTTACTATAATAAAATATATTATAATATAAATAAACAGATACATAATGTACATATGTATATTATGTTTGGTTATTACTATTTTCTGTTTGAGAAAGCTGACATCTAAATTATTTATTTTAAACTTAAATGTCGAACACGAGCATATTCCAAAAATTAATGTTATCCTATTTGAAATAACGTCAAATTGATATTTTTCTCAGTGTAGTATGTCAGTCAACCTATTTAATTTCTTGGATAAAAAATATTTCAGTTCCGAGTAACAAGTTTTATGAAGCCTTACGAAATGCCCTTCAGCCTTCAAGAACTGTTTCCACATACTGCGATGAAGGGATGCTGGTTCCAATATAATCGCGCGCTTATAAAAAAAAGCTTCAAAAATACATAGCTTCATGTCAAAATTACCAAAAACATTGCTGGTATTACCGTTACAAGGCCCAGTTAATATTCAGAAAGCTTTTGACCTGCTCATGATTGATGTTGGTTGCTTAGATTCGTGTATTTCGTATTATCAAAAGCAATACATATACAAAGTATGTTTACTATTTTGTTTTTGTTATTATTCTTACAAATATATGTATGTACCTAATATGTAAACTTTTTCGGAAGAAATCTTACAAGTTTTCAGTGTTTAAAGAAACCATGAGAATAACCAGATCCTTAGAGACATATAACAGTCGACTGGGTACAAATATTTCTAAAAATGAAAACTTTTTTTTTTAATTTGTGGACTGTTTAGTCGACGAAGAGTACAACACTAGTAGAGATTTTTTGTCACCTATATTGATGTGCAAACTTTTTTAATTTTTGAAGAACCCAAAATCCTTTTTGAAGCTCGCAATAAAATCTTTGAAGATTTCACAGACAAGCTTACAAAAAATAGCCTTTCACTAACCAAGTTCTTGGCGCAAATAATCCAAATATTTGGCAAAAGTTGTGATCCCTTCGATCTGGAAGATGAAGTTTCATCAGAAACTGAAATTGATCTATTAAAACCAGCGCCGGAAGAAGACAAATCTGTATGCATAGTGTGCTTCAAAAATGAAAGCAGTATTTTGTCTGCCATCATTTCAAACTCTGTATTGATTTTAGTGAGTTTAATATGTTTAATTCCAATTTTATTTTCAAAAATTCCACAAAATTAGAGGGCAGATAAATTTATAAATGCAGAAGTGGGAATAAATTCTCGTTAGGGCTGGCCACGAGACGAGACTCTGCGACACTTTTGTAAGTCTCGTCTCGGTCTCGTTAAAATCGGAAATTTTCAGTCTCGTCTCGGTCTAGTATAATTAAGTCTCGTCTCGGTCTCAGTCTCGCCTTTTCATGAGAAAATTTTAATTTGCAGTCTCGTCTCGGTCTCATCACGGTCAGCTGACTTTTTGAACGAAATATTCTCGATATTTCAAAATATAATTTGTCTCCCATATGACGGTGCTCACATTCGGCTCACTCCCGAGGATTTTTTTTAATTTTACAACAACAAAAAAAATTCCACGAAAATTTTAGTTTTTTTTTAACTTGTGGATTTTTGTTACGTTTTCTTTTGTAAAGTCAACAAAAGTAGGATGAGTCATTCTAGTGTGAGTACCGTCTATAGTTTGAATATGTGCAGGAGAAAATAAATATTCATCGTCGCTTTCCTCATCGACTTGTATGTCCGGGGCATTTGTGCACGAATTAAAACCACAAATTTCACAAATTTGTGTGCATCGCCCAGCTTTTCGACAGCCGCAAGCTATTCCACAGCCCGTCTTGCATTGGCAAGAAATTGTCGGTAAAAGGGACTCTGGTGCAGGAGATGCGTCATTGTCTTAAGGTTGAAGGCACCGTGGTGTTTTTTTTTTTCACCCCCATTCTGTTGGTTCCAGCTCAACTCTCACCCATTTTCGGACTTGATAAAAAACTCGCAATGAATGCTGACGTGCGGATGATTCAAATGGTGGTAATTTCGATAAATTATTTTTGTTTTTAACGGCAGATTTCAAGAAAGATTCGTATCTGACATAATTGAGGGATTTTTCTGTCTTCTTCCCACCGTAAAAAGCTATGAAAATATGTTTCCTAGAGTTCTCAATTGTCCCTTGATTCGACCTCTTATCTCGGAATGTTTTTGCACATGCCTGCAAATCTTCACGATCTTTTAAAAGCTTACCTTTTCCGATGTTGAAAACGGAATAAAGTGCCATCGCAACCAGCAATTGTAAATTGGCATTCGTCAGAATTATTTTCGATATAGCTACTCAAAAATATTGTTCATTGCTGTATAAATTCCATTAGAAATGGTTGTCCTTTTCCACTTTCAGAATGTTACTAAACACACTCTTATCCGATATTTTGGAGTAACTTTGATTTGCTTTCCAATGAAAGCATCATCAGCTGGTTTTGCACAATTAAACATAATTTATAAAAATCAAATCTTGGCTTTACGGGTTCTTCTAGATTAGTGAGCCTTCGACAACGATCAGCCGAAATCAATTTTTCTTTCATGTTATTACACCAACAAACTGAATGGATTGTCACTGAATGTAATCCTTACAGTTCCTCTTGGTGATCTTTCTCACCTCTTTCGATACTTGCTGATAACAGCTTTTTCATGCCCCTTTCCTTATGTGTGACAATTTCGCCAATTTTACACATAAAGCACTCTGCCATGATAAAAATTTTGTTCCGAAGCTACTGCCGCAAATGCTAGTGAGCAAATCAATTCGAATTCTTTAATTTCGAAATAAAAATGAAAAATAAAAGAACAAATGTGTCGAATAAAAAAGTCGACGGGGAAATTTTAGACGATTTATCTGTGCAGTTCGGGAAAAGTTACACCGATGAAGCCGAGACTCAAGACCAAACTCAGAGAAAAACGCAATATTCAATAAATACTGAATTTGAATGTCGACTAAAAATATTGAGATTGCAGTAAAGTCGTTAATTAACATTGAATAAAAATTGTTGGCTGTGGATAAGATTGCTTCCGCCATGTCTTTGTGTTCATCGAGTTCCCGGCCGTGATCTGTTCGTCGTACGGAAATATTGTCGATACAAAAGTTGTAGGGAATTTAGTCTTCTACAACTCTTCCATTTGAATGTCTCACTTATTTTTAATAAAAATGGTCCAAAAGTTGAAAAAACGGGGGAAATATTATAATTTTATCACTTTCTGCTTATTATGAGCAATAAATAATTATTTCACAAAAAAATTGTTTAGATAAAAAATAAAAAAAAAAAAATTTGTATCTATAAGTTTGGATATAACCATTTTTAGCGAGAAATGCAAAACACGCCTGCAAATAGACAAAACACAAAATCAAAAATTCCCGGCACACGCCATATCAAATTTTGGTCTAACGCTGTGGTTTCATATTCTACTCCATCATTGCAACCTAACTGCATCAAAACATTTGGTACTTCATTTAACTTTGATATTTATGGTGAAATTTGGTCTAGAATGATCGGGCTATAATATCGAAAGTTTGACTCAATAGGCATTAACGTTAGTGAACTAATCAATATTGAAAAATGCTGCTTGTAATTAACAACTGAAATTGTCAATTCTTGCAGCAATTATTCTTCATACCTACCTGTTCATTTTGGCGCAGGGACAAAAGTCCACAGGCCAAAAGTCCATAATGGGCATCTGTCCCACTTGGGTGGGTCAGAAGTCCACAATTGTAGTGTGGAGATTTGACCCACTTAAGTGGGTCAAAAGTCCACAAAAAAGGGTCAATATTCCCTAATTTTAGAAAGAAAGTGGGTCATAAGTCCACAATAATTCCATATTATAGTATTGAAAAAAGCAGAACAATTAAGAATTATTTATTTATTTTCTTGAGAATTAATTTGTATACCCTTCACTACTCGTAAACTTAAAGCAGACCAACTGACAACATAGGCGCCAGCCTGGCGACTGAGCATACCCTAAGCGGAGCGACGAAGTCGCGTGAGCGGGACAGAGGACCCGAAAAGGGAGTTAAAATCCTTAAACACGCGAACCGGGCCACCCAAAGTACTGTTTCGTACAAAAAAAAATTAATAAAAGATCGACTGACAACATAGGCGCCTGCCAGACGACTGAGCATACCCTAAGCAGAGCGACGGAGTCGCGTGATCGGGACAGAGGACCCGAAAAGGGAGTTAAAATCCTTGAACCCGCGAGCGGGCCACACAAAGCAGTCTTGTTAAAGAAAACTTTCTATAAAGTGATCCACTGAAGTGGGTCAGAAATCCACAATCAATGGGCGAGAAGTCCCCAAGATTTTTGTATGGACTTTTGGCCCATCGGAGTGGGTCAAAAGTTCACAATTGATTTATGGACTTTTGGCCTATGGACTTTTGACACTGCGCCGTTCATTTTAATTAAATTATTTAAGCAAACACAGCTAATGCAGTTTTTATCTCATCTTTTTGTCTTTGTGCATGAACTTAATCGTGATAAAATTAATTATTGCCTTAATTTTGCAACAACTTATTGTAATTGAATTTCAATATACTTGTTACACACGACACCAAACCTGAACTAAAGTTGTAGAGTTGTTATTTCTCTGACATTATAACACATGTATCTGTTTCTGTATCTAATGTGTCATATTAATGGAATGTAACATGTGTAATAGCCCCCATCTGGTGTTATAAAGCAAAGGTCCTGCTTGTTCTATTATACATATATAAATGTGTTTACTTCCAAGAAAGATACTATCATCATCCCCAATATGATAGTAACAACAGCTAATAGCTCTTAGCAGTCAAAGGTGTTACAACAACAAACGTGATAGTGCTATACCTATACAAATCTGAGCTGGTCAATTAATATTGATCTCGTAACAACATTGTGGCATCGAAACCTTTGACCGGCTATTTACGTGATGACAGCTAGTCAATTCGGATGGCTTGTTTAATATTAACGCTTGGGTGATTTGTTTGTGAATTTTCAATTGAGATTTAACCCTTTTGTTCAAAGGCCTTTGTCACCTTAGACGACATGGAATTATTAATTTATTTGTGGCTTATTAATTTATTTATCTTTTGAGATGTAAGATTCGAATTAAAACTTGTTTATAATAGCTTTAAGAAGAATTTAAAGACTTTCCGCATTATTTTCACATTTTAAACAGTAATAAATATAAAAAAAAAAATTATTTAAACACACGACCAGATCGCACGTACTTGTTCTTTTGGTTCAGGCGTATAAGGCCCTGTATTCTATTTACATAATTATGTATGTGTGTATGTGTGTGCATGTATGTGTAGATGTACGCAGTATAATGCTGAATTCGGCCGTCTGGGAAATTTTTTTTTTTCAGCCGGGGGTGTGGGTGGGCGGTCAAAAACGGTAATTTTTCCGATTTTGGGGTCGAAGTGATAATCACTTAAATTAATATATAAACCATAGAGGATGGTATACTGATGTCAAATAATTCGGTCTTCAGCCTTCCCCTTGCCAGACGCCCATCAAAATGTGCGAAAATCAACTTTTGGCGTGGAGGTGATAACCACGTGAATGCTACTCCAAAACAACAGAAATATCCCCCTGATCATAAAAATGTGTGTCCACGACGTTTTGGTTTCAGCCTTATGCTTGCCAGACGCACTTACTTTTCTCGAATGCATTTTTGAACTTAAAATCTTATCAACTTTTTTCCTAACTAAAATTTTAAGTCTTAAGTTATAGTTTAAGTTTGAGTAGAAAATGCATTCGAGAATATTTGGAAAGTTATTGCCATATAAAAACTTTCAGTTTTTGGGTTAAAGATTTATTTTGAATCAAAATATCTTTGCAACCAGACCAGACCCCATACATTGTTCTAGTTTTCAGCTTTGGATAGCTCTTGAAAACTTATTAAGTGGTTTGAAAACCGGAATGACCTTCGAGTCTTATTTGCGGAACGGTAGGCATCCAAAATCATACAAGCCTTCAAAACTCAAAAAAATTACTTTCAATGTAAATATACCGAAAACTAGACCTTTAAGAAGGGTTTGCTTTGTATGTGCTGATTTTATTTGACAAAACTTTTCTGTATATGTACGTTTTAATGGGTCTAGAGACTTTCGTAAAAAAATGTTTTTTTATTTTTTTAGCGCTAAGGGAGTAGTCCATACCTTTTTGAATTGAATTTTGAACGACAATACAAAGGCCTGTCCGTTCTTTATTCGAAAACGTCAACCGCAACTTCTTACGAGCCTTAATTAGAAAGTTATCGCCTTATACAGACTTTTAGTTTTTGGGTTGAAAAAAACAAAGGTTTACTTTGCATCAAAATATCTTTGCAACCAGACCCCATACAATGTTCTAGTTTTCAGCTATGGATAGCTCTTAAAAAATTAATTAAGTGTTTTGAAACCCGAAATTACCTTCGAGCCTTATTTGCGGAACTGTAGGCATCCAAAGTCAAACAAGCCTTCAAAACTCAAAAAAAAATGTTTTGAATGCAAATATACCGAAAGCTTGACCTTATAGAAGGGTTTGCTTTGTATGATTGCACCATAGTTATGCTTTCCACCAGTAGCGGATCTAGGATTAGGCTGTGGGGGGGGCTTGGTAGATCCAGTTTGAGACATTAATGGCCAGTTTCACAAGTTAGACTACAATTTATGTTTAAACTTAAGTTCAGCACTTGATTTGGTTTCGAAATAAACCTTGAACTTAGATAAAAACTGTAGTTCTAGTAAAACGAATGTATTCTGCCATTTAAACTTCATAGCCTAAGAGCCGGCAGCAAATTTTGGGAGTGGATTGATAACCAAAATATGAGTATGATGGATTGTAGGTGCATATATCGCGGTATCAAAAACAACAGTCTCTCAGGTTTCTTTTTCAGCCTTTTGCGGGGTGGGGGTTTGAAAATAGCGATTTTCCAGTTTATTTTGTCAGAGGTATTACCACTTCAATAAATTTAAAAAATATATTATGTGATGTTGTCATTAAGTCAAAACATCATAATATTGACAATTCGACCAATAGAACTCAAAATATAAGCTTTTTAAGAGGACCTTGTCGACGTTTTCTTCGAGAATTATAAAACACAAAAAATCAACAAAACAAAGTCTCCAAAAAAATCGATTAAGGTTCGCTTAAAAACCAAATAGCTTGAGTTCTATTGGTCGGATTGCCAAGATTTTGACGTTTTGACTTATAGAAAATGACAGAGCATCACATTATATATTCTTTAAATTTATTGAAGTGGTAATACCTATGAAAAAATAAACTGGAAAATCGCCATTTTCAAACTCCCACCCCCGCAAAAAGCTGAAAAAGAAACCTGCCAGACGGTTGTTTTTGATACCGCGATATATGCACCTACAAACCATTATACTCATATTTTAGTTATCAATCCACTCCCAAAATTTGCTGTAGGCTCTTTGTCTATCAGTGCAGCGTTCAGAACAGCTGATCGTAATAATCATTCTTAAATCTTATCGATAAATGCCATTTTATAATAATTATTATATTTTTTTCTATTTGAAATTATTTTTTTTTTAATGTTTTTGAGTGACGAGGAAATGTAACATTCGTTGTGAGAGTGAAAAGAGAAAAATGCTTCCCTTGAAGAACAAATTATTTTAACTATTGTGACGATGTTGATTTTATTTTACAATTTATATATTTTTATTATTTATACATAACTAATATAAAAAAGTTTTAGTTTAGGTTAAAGGTTTTTTTTTTGTGAAAATCTACAGTTACATAAATAATTGAATTTTGGCATTCCCACTTTTCCTTTTAGAATAGCCTTGTTTTTTGTGCATTTATATCAGCTTCTATCCCCGGTTTAAAATGATTTCAATATTACATACAATAACATCTGTAGTATCTAACGTTTAAAATATTTTTAAGTGGAGATAGAAAAAAAATGTATATACCTTCAATTTTCAGCCACGTCAAGCTTTGAACCACCAGAAAAAAAATCTGTCAGTAAATTTGTACGTCAGTCTAGAGGGACTGCAAATATTCACACGCATGATATTCTGAGTGGCCAGAGAAAACTCAGATTTTGATTTGTTGGTCCCAAATTCTTCACGGGTCTTAGCCCCAATTTCGTTTTTTTTTTTTTTCAAAGTTAGCGAAGTTCATAGGGTGAATTATTTTTTCATTTGGCATGTTAATTGTTAAGCCCCGACCCCGTTTTTTTCAATTATCTCTTTAAGCTTTAGCCCCAACTTGGACTTGACAGTCCCTTGAGTCAAGCGCAAAAATTTTCTGCAATAAGGTAAGTTTTAAAGGAATTATTTGCTTAGCCCCGAACACGTTTTTTTGTCCAATTCTTGTCAAGCCCTTATCGCGAGCTGTTTTTTTTTTCGTCCCAATTTTCTGTCAATTATCCGTAGCCCCGAACTTGTTTTTTGTACAATTCCCTTCAGAATTCAGCCCCAAACCAATTAATTTGGGGCTTAGAAAAAAAATACGTAGCATATAAATTGCGTAGCCCCAGCCTCGTTATTTTTTCTAACTCCTGATTCTGATTTCTTTATTTCAATCAATTTTAAGAACCGCATGTGGGGGGGGCTTTAGCCCCTATAGCCACCCCCCTGGATCCGCCACTGCTTTCCACCGAATCCACTCTCTAACGCGGAAAAAGAATGAACTGAGCCAGAGCACAATTAATAATAAGTGACTTACAGACCGATCATCAACTTAACCACATGGTTTACATGGTTGAGAGGAAAATCCTGCGGTTCTGCACGGGACAAGGAAAGTATTACAACAACAAGCGACTCTACGAACAAATACATGATCAATGAGTGTTGCCAAAAGATTGACGAGCAATCTTTGCAATCTTTTGTGATAGTGAGAACCATCAAAAGCGAAGAAAAATACCCCGAGCCTCGATACCTCGATGTAACAGCAGTACTGGACGACGACAAAGCAGTCTAATTCTACGAGAACGCAGCGTCAAACTACCACTTCTGGCTTGTTGCCACCCTTACCCCGCATTCTACCATAAAGACAACCGGATATGAACAACCCGAAATGAACCATCCATAATAATGTTAATACTATAAGACAATTTTTTAAATAATTTTTATAAAAAAAAAACAATGTATAAAATTAGGCCCAAATTTTGAAAGTTGCTCCAAATTGTCAACAACTCAGTTAAAAAATCAGAACTACCGAATGTGATGCAAGGTCTGATGTATAATTTTATAGGTATCTAGTTACTGGACTAAATATAATTCATAATAGCCCTGTTTTTTTTTGCAGGTTCAGAAAAAATTGTCGAAAAAAACGATATTCGAACTTAGCAAAGTCATCGAAGGAAAAATGACCAGCACTATAACGAAACTCATATCGCCATCACTAACCTTTCAGCTTTTGGACTAGTATGCAAAATAAAAACAAAATAGATTCAAATAAAAAGGAATCTCGTTTAAAAAATTATTCCAATCGTTAATGAAACAAAAAAATTGAAAAAAAAACTCAATTTTAAAACACTAATCAAAAAAATAATTAATTTACAAAACATAATGGTCGTCCATTTTTTTTTTTTATACAAAATATTTTCATTCGTTGGCTCTGATATTTTGACGTTTTGATACAAACTATCGATAACAAAATACCTAGTAATTTGAGCTGGCAGTACTTTTTCTATCTGAACTTAAGTTAAGAACCGATAGTTATCTGGACTAGGCTAAGTTGTATTTTATATATAAATTCCTTAGTTCAGATGTTGTTTTTTTCGTCAAATTCTATCTGAACCTGCAAAAAAACACGGCTATAATTGCTTTTTCATGGTAATTAGGTGACAATCAAGACAAAGATAAAAAAAAACTGATGACATAGTTGGCTTCAGACGGTTGAGGGAATAAACCTATAGCATAGAAATTAAATTGACTGAATGAGATTGAATACGGAGAGAGAGAAAAAATCTATTGAATATAATGGGGCATATTCATAGTCCCAGATAGACCCAGGTTTAACTAAACTACAGTTTAAGACAATTTTGGCTCAATGAATACAGACCGATTTTAATTACAAATTCTTGGTTTTATATTTTTATAAGATAATTAACTTGGTATCTTACACAAATATCTTCAAATAATTTGAAATGATAACCTTAAAAAAATAGAATCAACGTCCGAAAATTCAACCAAAGGTATGTTTAACTTAGACCCAGGTCTTACATGACTATAAATATGACCCAATGTAAACAAAATAATTATCGAATACATACGACTATACTATATTAACGTACGGAATACGTATTAATGCTTTGTCAACCAAATTTGAACTTTATAGCAACGGAAAAGTGAGAGAATTTGATTTATTTTTGCTTCTAATTTAGACAAACAGATTATGTACACAAAACATTTCCAAACGTATCCGATTATTTCCTAAATTTAATACAAGTAATTCGTCAAGATATCTAGAAAAATGTCAAATTTATAAAGGTATTCCCTACTATAAGATATAGGTGTCGTACATTTTATCCAGTTGTATGGACAAATAAACCACAAAACGACCATCACAATCAACGAAGACAAAGCAGCCCTGCCATATCCAGGCAAAACTAAACCACTATTCAAAATTTAATTCCGCCCAATTACTGCTTAGAAAACGGTAGGTATATATCTGTCCCCGGATTCTAAATCACATCTGACAAGAGCCTAATAAACCATAGAGGATTCAATATTGACAGCGGACTGCACCACCGCCACCAGACAACCACTGCCATCACCACCATGCACTATGTTCGCCATACCAACCAATTCTCCCTTGCTAGCGGAGCGTCATCATAGTGTATGAACACCACGAAACATCCACATCCTATATGACTGTGCATATTTTAGCTAAAACAAGCGAAGTGATGGTCAAACACCGTAAAAGTTTCTAAGCTAACTTTTTGAAAGAGTTTCCTCAAAAATAACATCAATAGGGTGTGGTATGACGCATAGATGGTCGGCTGGCATATCGACATGCTATCCGGATCTGGATGAAAACAACGGAACGGAACGTCCTGGCCAAGCCTCTGATGGCTGTCGGTAGGTAGGTTAGGTAAAGTATATAGAAAAAGTTGACTAACCAATTTAGGAAACACCGCACAATCGGCCGAGCCCCAAAAAATATCAGACCGCACGTCCGTTTGTTCGAGGCAATCAATTGACATATCCCAGCAGCCACCAAGTTAAACCACTCATACTTGCACACAAATGCACACACGACTCACACATATGCCATGCCACAAATGAAATAATATATCATTGTGCTGTTTGTTCAAAGAACACAAGGATGGATTTTCCAGGAGGATTTGTTGGCTTGTTTTGTATCTAAATTTTTCGGTAAGTAAGTTGTAAGTATACACGTTGAAGCAGTGAGTCGTAAGAGTTTATTTCTTACAAAATAATTCCAATTAAATTTAATGATTGGAGATATTGATTGTCCTTGAATATATAAAGACATTTTGAAAACTCTTCGATGTCTTCGGAAATGACTCATCTTACACAAACTTTGTAACAACCTACAACAAAATTTGAACAAAAAAAACGCTTCGACACCTTACCTTAAAAGTTTAAATCCTATATATAAATTTGTTTAGGACAAAAAAGAAAGATAATTTAATTTCTTATAAAAAAGATTAAAATAACTTTTTTTTTAACAGTGAGGTGATTTCGAGATATGGGCTAAATCATGTTTTTAAAAATGGCGTATAAAGTGATATATTGGTACTACCTGCTTGCTATATGACAAGTTATGGATTCACAAAAAATGAACTTGAAAATATTATTTTTTCTCAAAGACGGCTTATGCGATTCAGATACAAAAATAAGAATATTTAATTGCTTAGAAAAGGCTACTTTTTATTAATTATTTTTTCGGAGAATGGTACCTTCCTAGGCGTGTTTTCTTGAGCTTCTAATGTGAACATTAAGAAATGTTTCACATTAAGCTAATTTTTTACATGGAAATGCAACAACAAAAAGTTAACAGCACATTGAATCTTCGGTTACTCTAATATGAACATTAACTTTCCAATTATTTACAAGGAAATGTTCGTTGAATACCTATGGTAGTTTTGAGCAGATTTTGAAAACAAAACTTTTATACGAAGATTTAAAACTGTACAACAAATTATTTCATGGTCGCATTGTAAATACGATTATCCGCTGCATTGTTTCTTCATTGCATTGATGTCACCTCTGAGGAAATAGTAAAATAATTGGCCTAACTTAGAGTTCAAACAATAAAATCAAATATGCGAGAGCCTAAGTGGGAGCTCATGAATTTTTTTGAAATTGAAATATTCAGCCTTATCGAGGTTTCTGTTTCTGTTAAGAGATAACTCGAATATAAGTCTACTTTTAGAAGCAGCGTAACTATAGAAATGGTTGCACTCAAATCACAAAATCAGTTCAATTTATTTTTTTAAAGGATTAAAAAAACTTTCGCCTTAATAAAGCTGTGATAAGAAACAAAATCAAAAAAGAAGAGGAGGCAATAAGACCCAAAACTTGGAAAGAACTCTCAAAGCTAAGACAGGCTAAACTATTACTTGGGAATTATAACCCACCAACGTTTCACAGACTGTATCAGCTTAAGTAGAAACAACCTAAGAATTATAACGGGTCTCCTCACTGGGCACTGCTAACTAAAAAGACACCTTAACACGTTGACTGCCACCATACGAAAAAAGAGCATCATCGGTGTGCCAAGTGTATTTTTTTGTGTTAATGTATGTTTTATTGTGTGTTTATCAGTGTCCAATAGTTTTTTAGTAAAAGTGTATTGTTTTTTTGTGTTTTAGGAGCATGACCACCGGTTGGTCAGGTGGCACCTAGATAATAATAAATAATAAAATGTATGTGTATAGGGCCACATGACCCACCGGTGGGTCATGCTTCCGAAAAGTAAACCTTGTTGTATTTTCTACTCGCACCGTTTTTTTTTTGGTTTTTTTGCAGAGTTATTTGAAAAGCCAATTATTTATTTGAAATAAGAAAGGTTTTATGGGAGGTCTTCTTACGATGAAGCTTACGATGCGATGGACGACGAAGTTGATTTCGTAGGGTCTGATTCTGATGAGTATCTTCCTTCTGCTTCTGATGTACAATCCGATTCCGATTCCAACGCAATGGAACCTGATGAAGATAATGTTCCTTTTGCTAATACTTGGAGACCTGTTGATGGAAGTTCTTTGAAAAATTTTGATTATGTGGAACCCATGGAATCTGCCGCTGGTTCCAGTTCTACAATGGACACTTTTGATTATTTTTCACTCATGGTGACTCAAGAAGTGTATGAATTGATAGTTCTTCAGACAAATTTGAACGTTCAAAATGCGTTGTCTAGTAGAGCTGTTACTCGATCATCGCGCATAAGGAGTTGGGTTGATACGGATGTTCAAGAAATAAAGGCATTTCTCGGACTCGTTATATATATGGGCATTGTCAAATACCCATCTATAAATAAATATTGGACCAAAGATTCCTTTTTCAAGAACTCGTTTGTCCCTCAAGTGATGTCACGGAACCGTTTTCAACTGATTTTGAAATTTATCCATTTCGCTGATAATGCAACTGTTCCTAACAATCGTCTAGCCAAGGTCAGTGGTCTTTTGGAAGTATTGGAAAAAAATTATATGAATGCCCAAACTCCTGGTGAGGTGCTAGTTGTGGATGAGTCCATGATTCCCTGGCGTGGGAGACTACAGTTCCGCCAGTATAATCCTGGAAAGTCTCATAAGTACGGCGTAAAAATTTACAAATTTTGTGATCCATGTGGGTATATATACACCAGTTCTGTTTATGCCGGTAAAAACAATTGGCTCAATCAAAGAGGTATGCCAACGAATACAACGTCACATAGTACGCAAATAGTGCTAGACTTAGCGGATGCTTATCTCGACAAAGGCAGAACTATGGCGACCGACAATTTTTACACGTCAGTTGCCTTAGCAGAGACTTTGCTTGCTCGAAATACTCATTTGATAGGAACGCTACGCAAAAATCGCAAAGGAAATCCTAAAGAAGTAACAGATGCAAAGCTAAAAAGAGGTCAAATCGTTGGACGAGAAAACTCGGCTATCGTAATAGCCAAGTGGAAAGACAAACGCGAGGTACTTATGTTGAGCACAAAACACGACCTAGAAGAATGTGAAACAGGAAAAAGAGATCGGAATGGTGAGTCAATAAAAAAGCTAAAAATGGTTATTGATTATAACCACGCCAAACAAGGCATAGATATTTCGGACCAAATGGCATGCTATTTTACACCATTGAGAAAAACAATAAGGTGGTACCACAAAATAGCTTTTGAGTATTTGCTATCAACATCTGTCGTCAATGCTTTGATTGTTTACAAAAAAAAAAACTGGAAATAACATACAAATCGCTCAGTTTAGAAAATCAATATGTGAGGCACTCTGCGAACAAAGAACTTCCATCGTACCGGTACAACGCCAATCTATTGCTTTTCATGTTCTCGAAGAATATAAAACAAGAGACCAAAACAACAGGAAAATCCGAAAACGCTGCTTGAACTGTTATACAGAACTTTCCAAAACTATTGGGTGGAAAGAGGCAGCAAAAAAAGCCAACAAAGTTTCAACTTTTTGCCAAAAATGTGATGGAAACCCAACATTTTGCTTGGAATGCGTCAATAAAACACACTGAATTTTATTTATTTTGTTCATTATATAATAAGAATCTAAAATGAATTTTTCTATAAAATCCTTTTCTTTGATTTAATTTTTGAATTATTACTTTTTTTTTATTCAAATAAAATAATGCTTATAACTTCTGCAACTTTGCCGATATAGAGTTATTTATTTCAATGGATCAATGAGCGGACTTTTAACTACATGCCAACGAAGAAAAAATTACGTTTTCGCAGCAAGCCATCGCAAAAAATCGCTTCTAAGAACATATAGTATCTGACCCACCGGTGGGTCATGTGGCCTCCTGAGAAAAAATTTCCTGACCCACCGGTGGGTCAGATGGCAGTCAACGTGTTAATATTCTCGGCCTAGTAATAGGAAGTAGTGCCACATGCAGGTTCTGTGACGCAGATAATGAAACACCGGACCATATTCTAGGCAGATGTAGCACACTCATATATCAAAGTACCTAGGACGCTACTACGCACTTTTATTCTTCAAATTTATTAATTTGGTGACCCCAAAGAATCCAATTCGAAATTTCCCCAGTGGTAAAAATGCTTCATAGTCATAGTCAATAATCGGATATTGATTGTTATACGTTGCTGAATAAAAATACCACATCGGGGGGCACCTAGCCAGGGGAGTCAAAATCAGCGACAAGAAATTAAAAAAATCCTTTATTCTTCAAACAAACTAATTTGGTGAGTCCAAAGAATCCAATTCAAAATTTCCCTAGTGGTAAAAATGCTTCATGTTTAATTTATTTATTTTATTTAAAAATATATTTATTTAATTTAATTTATTTATTTAACTCAGAAAAACAGTAATGAAATTAACTATGTATTAATTTATATACAATTTAATGGAAACCGTTATATTATGCTGGCATCGTCTAGCCAGTTTTTAGTTTTTGTTAATCTTTCTATTGTCATTAAAAATCAATGTCCAACTATAAGTGCGTTTTATTGCATATACAACTTGTGTGACCTCACAAAATGAATAAGAAAAATGTCGTATCCTGTTTCTTTTTAGAATTTCAATTTAAATATTATTCAATTTATTATAAAGTAAGATTGGTTCGCTGATTTTTTAAAGTGATTGAAAATTCTCTAGATTTGTCGAATAAGAGTGGGTCGTTTATCGGATGGAGATTCAACAATTGGAAATTGATCAATAAATGTATGTGCCAAATAAATTACATGTTCTCAAAAATGCAGGGTTAAAAATGTCTCGCTCTCGAAAATAGGTGTGTTTTGTTTGTCCTGAAGCCAAGACTATACAGTCTTAAAAAATATTTTAATATTACCTACAAAACAACAACACTTTATTCTGAATATAAAATATTCGATTGAGTGTAATGAAAAATAAAACAAAATGCTATAGCAACGAGGTTGAATATCCAGTCTTACGATAGCCTCGTTGCTATAGAATTTTATTTTATTTTTCAATAAAATATTTTCTATTCACACTAAGGTGTTGTTGTTTTGTAGTTTTTATTCAAATATTTTTTAAGACTGTATACTCTTGGCTTTAAGTTGAAACAAAACACGCCTTTTATAGGGATATCACGTGGCGGCAAATTTTTTAAAGTTCTTGTAGCAGGTTGAAAGCTGTTGTACAATTTTACTGTTTTGAAAAAAAAAGAAGCTTATTCCTATAATTTCTTTTAACATTTGTTTATTGGCTGCTCTTCCATGCAAATGGTTCAAAATAATTATTCTTTATTATGTACCTGTTCATGTAGCACCCTTGCATCCGCGGTAATAGAATCGCTTTGTTACGATTTTTTTTCATATTTTATCATTAATTTCTTATTTTATTCAATCAAATACACACTAAAATCATTTTATTGCCGTGGTACTTGGTTTCTACTTTTTTAAAGCTGGAAAAAAATTCAGGGGGCGGCAAAAATTGGGTCGGCCCTGGGCTGCAAAAACCCACGCTACGCCACTGCATTGCAAAACCCAAAATATAGTAGAAAGAACCATAGGGTTGTTAAATGGTAGATTTCACTGTATATTGGGTGCTTGGCAACTTCATTATGACCCCAAAAATTCAAAAATTATGTCTCCACTACAACATAACTAAAGAAGCTAACGCAGCAGTGGAAGATTTTGAAGAAACTGAAAACTTTTCTGACGACTCCAATGAAAATCTTCTAGAATCTAATGAATCCCTAAGATCATTTCATCATAGTCAGAGAGTTGCAACCAGAAATGAAATACTTCTGAATTTTTAATGTAACATTTTGTTCTATTATAGTAAATCGATAAATAACAAAAAGGAAAATTTAATGGTTTAGATAACAAAAAGTAATAAAAAACGCATTTGTAGCAGATACATAACAAATGCATCTTTTTAAACCAAACTTCTTTTAGCTTATTTTTGTCGATGGCGCATAGATCGTCTAAAGATCGACTTACTCTTTTCAAATGCTTGGAAGCATCTTGTAGGTTCTGACTTGTTGCATTTAGCTTAGAAGAAATTTCTTTGTAATAATCCTCTTGGAAGTTCACTTGCTTGTTCAAGAGTTGCTTCTTCACAGTTGCACATCGTCCGATGTCGGCCGTTAATAACCGATCAACCAACAAATCCGAACTTGTTTGGATTTTACGCCAGTTTGTCAGTTATTTCTTGCCAGAATAAAATGAAATTAAATTAAAAATTAAAGGTGAATAGCTAATTGATGGTGTTATAATAGAGCCACGTTTACTATTTACGTTTCACACTCCGACTGGCATCCTTTAAAATCGGCATTGTTAAAAACAGGCATCGGGCGAGAGACATTCGTCCGTATAGCTCCGATCCGAATTCGGTCGGTTAATCGGTTTCAGTGTACGCGAACCGTTAGGCTCAGATATATACCCACTTGTTTCAACCACGACTCCACTTTTTTCTTCATCATTATGCTCGGGATTTAATCCTGCATCGTTTTCCTTGTTTTCTGGTTGAAGATTTTGACTGCATTGTTCATTTAATTTTGTTGTTTGAGAATGATTTTGAACGGGCTCCGTTCCAAGTATCCTTCCACCGATTTGCCTTAACTTTTTTGAGTGAAAGGTCCACCACCCGTAGCTCCTACCTCTCTTATATTGGCAGCCAACTTCTTTTCTATGTTGCCTTTGTAATCATTCCAAACCTATTCAATTACAAATTTTAATAGTATTTATTGATTTAAAACAGTATTTCCATAATAAATACCTCTTTCCATCCATTTACAGCACGAATCGATGGTCCCAAAGCATTGACCTCGTTGGCAATGTTTTGCCAAAAATGTGCAACTTCTTCGGCCGGCCTTTTTTGTGGAGTTGCGTGCCACATCTTTTTTAGTCCTTAATATTTCAACCATCAGCTCTTATTGTGCTTTCGTCGTTGTTTCTTTCTTTAATAATCAATTATTGCTTTAAAGAAACAAACATTTATTTGTTTATTTTGTTACTTTCTTTTTTGGAGGGTACATTTTGGTTTAAATAATCCGCAACTATGTATATTCTGTCGGAGAATTTTGGAAGAAATAAAACGCTCAGCTGTCAAAAATTCTTTATATACTGAACGCTCTTTATAGCAATGCGTTGATGGGTATTACAATTCATAGGAAGGTTGTCCGATTTGTCTATGGGAAGGGATACCTCGGTAGAAAATTCTACGATTTCGAATAGGTCGGAAAAAAAATTTCTCCGAGCGGATACCTCGATAGGGCTGATTATCTGCTTTTGCATATTCATAATAATTTAAATTTGGTGTTCCAAATTTGTTTCTTAAAAATGTTTTCAAATTTTTTAAAAGACTGGTTTCGTGTCAAAAAAAAAAATTTCTAGGTTTTATAAAAAAAAACTAAAATGATGGAGATGTCTTAAAAAGTGATTTTCGACAGTGCGTTTGTCTGTGCGTATTTTGTGTGAAGCATTTTAAGGAATTCGCCGAAAAATGTTGCGATAACGAAAATAAAGTGTTGAGGATTTTTCAGCAAATTGCCTTTTTCTTTGGCATACTCCCGAATATCTAGTCAATGGCTTGGTGAATTTTGTTATAATTTTGGATCCGGACACTTTTAAAATAAGAATAGGTGCAATTTTTTTAACGAACAAATAAAATCAAAAAAAAAAACTAAACTATTTTATTTTTATTTTTGACTATTTTTGGATATTCTATTGTAATAAATTAAAAGTAAATCGAAATTGCTATCCAACCTCGTTTTGAATATTTTCTCAGCATCGATTTAAAAATATTAGCGAACCTTGAATGGTTAGCTGCATTTAAGGTGTTAATAATTATAAAAGCAAGTTCGTGCGATCCAGATGGGGTTAATTTTGTTCATTGTCACCCCGTCAAAGGACATTCATTGTCATGCCCTTAAATGTATTCTTGAAGCAAACACATGAATGTATTAACAACTTTTTAATAATTGAATAAAATCTATATCTATCTATCTGCATGTTTTTTTTTCAGCTTCAGAGTTCAGTTTCATAATTAGCTAGGTATTTTTTATATTCTCGCAACCAATCGCGCCTTGAAACTTAAAAATATCAAAATGAGGCCATGTGGCACAGACAACTCAAAAACCAATCAATTTGGACCTCGAATCGACCACCAAAACATATACATTGCCTGACCTGTCCAGAGCTGCATGGCGCACAGCCTGAGTTGCCTCCAGTGCCGCATTCACTTTGCAATCGTTTTTCATGATGTACCCAACGCTAGTAGCATCCACGATTCATCGATTTCAAGGATATTGCCATAAATATATAAATGTAGCTGTATGTACATGTATATTATATTGTGGATATTTGTATGTTATGTAGAGCGAATCCTTTTCGTGGCTCAGAACAGGAACCGCAAACTCAAAATTCAATTGAATTGTTTGCCTCCTTACGAGCGAGTGTGTTGAATTGAAAATAGTAAACAGAAAAACGAACCAACCCCAACCAACGAGGAAAAGCAAGGCCAAGTTTCTCTCATATTTAAATGGACAACGCTTCACAAGGATCATGGTTTCGAAACATTTTTTTTGTTGTATCCTCAAAGTAAAGATTTGACTTGAGCTAAGGAATAAAAGTTTAGATAGATAGCTACCTATATAACAGAAGATGTAGCTTTAAACACTTCTGAGTTCTCTTTAAAGTTGTTTTGACTTTTTTTGTTGTTGGTTGGGGGTAGGTATTTTGGCAGGCGTTAGGGATTGAAGGATTTAGAATTGACTGTGTGTCTGCTTTTGAAAGAATCAACATGAATTTGAGAGGAAAGTATCTACCTATAGGTAGATACTATGTCATAAGGAAATATCTAGGACGAAAAACTACTACTGCATCTAAAAGAACCGCACAACGATAAGTTAGTTTTGGAAGTGCAAGATTGTGGTTGAGTGAAGCGATAAGAACATAGACAGTTTGTGGATCATTAAGAATCATTGGAACTCTGTGAACAATTTGAATGGGTATTTTGACGGGGTTTATGGGATTCAATTGAGAAGTAGTGCAAAGAAATTGTTAAAAAGAAGAGGGATTTTATGGATAACACTTCTTTGAATGTCGAACGTTTAACCATTTCATTGTTTGCTTATTTGTTTCTTTGTTGTTGTAGTAGCAGTAGGTTTATAATTTTTATGTATGCTTTGAAGAATCGGGGAGTGGTTGTAAGTATGAACTGTGATAGCACTGCCAGACATCCCAATTTTGGTGTCCTAATATCCTTCCCGGTTTACAAAATGTCCCAGTTTTTTCCCGAGTTTCCAGTTTTAAATTGCTGAACAATTTCATTTGATATTTATGCTACTTCAACAATTAACTTTTCTTCAAGAATATTTTCTAAAATAGATTGAAGATATTTCATAATGTTAAACAACCTATAAGATTATTTAGTATAAATGATATCAAATTAAAAATTTACTGGAAACGAAACTTTTTATTAAACGAACTGAAATCTTTATGTCGTAATTAGTTTGCAGCTGTTAAAAGAACATCCAATCCAGGTAAGTTAGTTGGAAACTTTATTAAGCAAAACATAATTTTAAAATTTACAATTAGCTAATCTAAGTTTAATATGGTTTGGCCAAAGGCCGTCTACCAGATTGACAATTTCTTAGTTCAAATATTTAACAATTTGTATGTAATTAAAAGTCTTTATCTTGAATGCGTTTTCTGTAACTCAGCGCAGTTGACGCTGGAACAATTTACCAACCTAATTTTCCATTCAAAATATCCAGGACTTCATTCATTTCCATCAAAGCTTCTCCAAAATAAGACACCCGTACCTCTTTTAAGATGGGACATCTGGCAATGAAATGTTATATATCCTCTCTTTCGTCTTTCCTTGAGGTTACAAAGATCACAGATAATTGGCAGGACCGGTCGATGTGGTAAGTAATTAAGATTGACAATTTCACCTCTTATTTTTAATATAATGTTCATCATATTAAGTGGAAAGCGGTTTTGGGAGTACGTATTTTCCTTAAGGTCGAAGTTCAGTTGGCTGTATATTATTCTGTATGGTGATGATTGTGCTTCTGTTTTAAAGTTTTGATAAGAAGTGCGGCTTATCCTATCAAAAATAGCATTAAACATGTTTCTCAGGCTCGCAGTGCTTATATCGGGTGGAATATGGCGGAAACTTTCAGCCGATTCTAATTGCAGCTTCTCCCACTTTTTTACGAGTTTTCCTCTATTTGTAAGCATGGTCTTCAGTACTTGTTTAGGTAGTCTTGCATCATCCATTTCCAATACTTTTATGACATAATCAAAATGCATCTTTACGGTGTCTAAGAACAATGGCTGTACTGTTGTTTCTAAGTACAGCATATAGTCAGCCGTGCAGGCTGGTAATCGAAAAATCCGTTTTAAGAAATACCTCAGAAACCTTTCAACTTTTTCGAATGGTCTATATTCTCAAACTTGGGCCCCGTAGAGAAATATTGGGCCAGCAGTTGCCCGAAAAATTTGTATTTAAAACTATGCTCAATATATTTGTTGTTTAAGCAGCGGCTCCACACGGAAGAAATGGCTCTTTTTGCCTCAGCCAGTTTGCATTGAAAGTGTTTTTTCATATTAAGATTCGCCGTGACTTATACCCCTAAGTATTTGTACTCCCGCACTATTGCAACACTTTCTCCTTGGTATTTCTATTTTTCATTACTTGAATATCTTCTACCTCCTTCCCTGAAGATCATCATTTAAGAGTTTTCTAAATTTACGGTCAAATTCCAAAGCTTACAGTATCTATCAAAACGGTTGATCATACGCTGCATTCCTTCAACAGTTTCAGATAGCAACACTATGCCATCTGCAAAAACTAAAGCTGGTATCTGAATATTTCCAAACATGATTCCTCCTCCAACTTCTTCAAGGATATCATCTATAAATAGGATAAAAGAAAGAAAGTGTACTTAAAACACATCCTTGTTTCACTGCCATTTGCGTTTGGAACTCCTCTGAAACATGCTCACCATCCCACACATAAGCTACATTGTTTTCATACATAGCCTTTAATAGACTTAAAATTTTGCCTGAAATCCCCAAATTGTACAACTTATAAAGAAGAGCTTCACGTGCGATCGAATCAAAATCAGCACGAAAATCAACAAAAAATGCATACAGTTTTTTTTCCTTCTTTTGAAATTTTCTGCAATATTTATTAGTGTGAATAATTGATCTAAAGTTGAATAATTTCTCCTGAACCCGGTTTGAAATTCGTTTAGTATCTTTTTTTTAGTGATCCACTCCGTAAGTCTGTTAAAAATCAGTGCACTATAACAACTTGGCTGAAGTATTCAAAAAAGAGATACCTCTGTAATTTTCCTATGATCCTTTTTTGTGTAGCGGGTATATGATTGCTCTCTGGAAGCATGCAGGGACACTAGCCGTCTCAAATATTCTTTTGTATTCTCCTGTTAGTGCATAAAGAAATTCTATAGAACTATTTTTATAAAATTAAGCTGGAACACGGTGTTTCTCCTGGAGCTTTGCCCACTTTAGCTTTCTGTATAACATTCCGAACTTCGTAAGTTGTGAATGGCATATTCAAAAAGTCGTTGATAAAAAATGGTGCTGCTTAGTGTGGAAGCGGTGAGAACTGCGGGGTGTTAAGTAGGCTGTTAAAATAGGCACGAAGTTTAAAGGCTTGCAATGATGACGTCATTATATTGGTTCTTCCGTTGATAATTTTGGCTGCTTTCCAGAAATCTGCTGAAGATCTTGATGAATTCAAGTTAGCTATATTTTGTTGCTCCAGTTGTTTCCTCTTGGACAAACAGAGTTGCTTAAAGTTTTTATTTGCTGCTGCATAAATTTTTTCAGCAAAAGTTGTGTTTTGTTTTTTTAGAAGCCTTAGGAGTGTAAATGATTTTTTCCTGGCGTTTTGACACTCAGCA
This sequence comes from Melangyna quadrimaculata, assembly GCA_949320155.1. NCBI lineage: Eukaryota > Metazoa > Arthropoda > Insecta > Diptera > Syrphidae > Melangyna > Melangyna quadrimaculata. The sequence continues at coordinate 204,872,847 of OX439483.1, read as the reverse complement.
TCAAACCCCGCCTGTTTTTATTCAGTCCTACGATTTTCTTTGCTACTTGCCGGTGCAGCCTCAATTATAGATAGAGTAAGATCTTCCATGTGTAACGGATTGTTCTCTAACCTTCGTTTAGCTAGTCCCATGTTTAATTTTTTTTAAAAACATGTTCCATTTTATCTCTCCATGCCAGTTTCAGTAATAAACCGAGTTGCTTTGCGTGGATCTTATCATCTGTCATCGACATTAAAAAAGAGGATTCCAAAGGCATGTGGTCTGAAAAATTCCTTGTAGCTATGCTTAAGTCTTTCAGAATTTCGTTCCACTTTCCAGCCACAAAATTGTAGTCTATTACGAAGCACACCGTACCACACATAAAAGTGTACTCGCCACTTGGGTCACCTTGAAAGCTTCCATTTAAAACTCTTGCATCCAACGAATCAGCAACATCCAATATCTTTTCCCCTTTCGCATGACAAACTTCATCCTTTGATCTACGGGTTGGGTTTATAACAGCTGAACAATTTCCACTTAAAAAGTTATTCTGTGACAATCCAATCCTTGCGTTAAAATCACCAACAAGCAGTACATCCATTGACCCCAAATCCTGTAGCGTATATGGGTACGTTATAGAGGGCCGTTTTATTGATTTGTAGTTCTAGAACATCCATTTTCACAACACGCTTAAATTTTGGGACGCCTGCTTCAGGATCCTTACGATAACCGTACAGGTCACCTCCGCTTCCTCTTCCATAAACATTTGATTTAACTGCTGAATTCCATTTTAATTCGTAGTTCTTAAACATTCCATTAAATGTTTCCTTTTCACCTTCTAAGACATGCGTTTCGAAGAGTACAAAAATATCGAAACTTTTTAAATAATTAAAAAAATATATAACAATAAATCTATTTTGTAGCCCTACTACATTATATCCTAGTATTCTTAAATCTTTATATTTTATTTGCTTCTGGTAGACGAATTCATCTCAAAAAATCTCCTCGTGTGAACCGGCATTTGGTTGCTGTCTCGTTTTTGTGGATGCCCCCAAATGGTCCCTATGCCGTACAGCGGTTGTTTTGTTCAGCTGTGCGGATGCAATGTTTCGAACTTTACGCAATTGAGTTGACGTTTTTGGTTGACATTAGCCGTGTTTTTTGTGCCTTTATCTCCCCTTCCATATCTGCTTAAAAATAATTCTCATGTTAAATACAACAACAATTCAAAATTGTTGTTGTATTTTACATGGAAATTATTTTTTAGCAGATATGGAAGCGGGGATAAAGGCACACAAAAACACGGCTAATATTTACGTTTTTGTGTTTATTACCTCGTGAAATTTCATTCATGAAACTCTGAATATTTGAAAATAAAATGGGTTCGCCACAAAGATAGTTAGGCTATTCGATGACTCCCATGTAAATAACTTGCTTCCAATTAAAAGTTTATCATCTTTTTGCTGGGTTTTCACGCCAGGAAACCTATCGCGCAGGAATTTGGCAATGGGGAGCAGGTTATTTATTCTACGGCGCATTTTATACACGGGAGATACTTATGAATATGGATTTGTGTCCCTTTTAAATTGTTTGTGTTTCTAAGAATGGACCAAGCAGCTTTTCGAGAACTCAATCTAACAACAAACATTGCAGTGCGACTGTTTGGAGTGGATATTGAACGTGCATACTCAATAGCATAGTTCGAATCGGTAGTGTCCAATAAACTAGCGCAAACAGATTTTGCTTTTGCGTTCATGTCCGTATTGCCTTCTGCAGGCATGTGCACCACTGTTCACGTCAAATGTAATAGATTTAACTATTTAAGCATTATGTTTATAGCCTAAAGAATTCCTTAAATTTGATTTGTAATCCGACTATCAGAGGTCGTTGTTTGTAACCTTTTTTTTTAAAGCAAAAGTACCCACTTAGCCATTTTATATAAAATTGTAGCTTCCTTCTGGAACTAACCATCGTCGATGTAAGACGCATCGAAATAAAGAATTATAACGATTTAAACGAGTGTCATTTTTTCATAATTTTGGACGAGTGAACCAGCAAGGGTTAGACCCCAACAACCACCACATTCGTCTCCAAACTTTTTTGTAGCAGTTTATCAACCTGGTCCTCCAATGCCACGTTTCTCTCTTCTAGATGCACTACCTTGGCCGAAATTTCCGGGTATTTTCAGGAAGTTGTTTCAATAGCTTTTTGTTGTTATCATCTAGGACTTCTTTCAGGGTCTCGATTGTTAATATTGTAGATGATTCCATTGTAGGCTTCGAAGCAGTTGTTGCTGTGGGTGAAAAAGCTGCTGTTGCCAGACAGGTTCTACGTTTTTCTTCTCTAAGCTGGTCGGGTGATGTTTCAAACAGCCCCCTCTTATTCATTGGGGTTATGCCTTACAGGTCACAACTGAATCGGGTTTTATTTTTCTTAAGTGCTGGGACTTACTTTTATGTTGATTGTTTCAGTGAAAATACCACTTCAGTTGCTTTTAAAAATCAATTTTATAATTTTGTGTACACTTTTTCTATATTTTTAAAGACTTTTATAAGAAGCTTTTTCTGCACGAGTAACCACTTTTGACAGATCAAAAGTAAATCATCCAATCCAGGTTAAATGATAATATGTACCTGTACTGTACATCTGTCGTTTTTATTTCACATTTGTTGTTACATTTACTAAATGGAATAATTTTCTATGAAATTTCTTTTTATTTTAATAAATCATGGGTTTTGAGTTTTAGTTTAACGCGTTTGCCACAGAGTTGTAAGGGTATTGATGGCGCGGCGTTTTGTATTTGTTCCCTTTCACACATAGGCCAGGAATCAAAAAAATGGCTCCATACAAGTTCCTAAATTTTGGTAATAGCTTTGATACTTACATAAATATTGTAGGTACATAATACTATTAAGAAATATCACCGACTGAAGCTGTTGAGCAAAAAAAAATAACAGGAATTTAGTGGGATTTTTACTTGCCATATACGTAGTATAGGGCAAGTTAAGGACTCGTGCAAAAAAAAAATTCAATAATTTACCCTAACATTACGATGATAGAGAAAGCGAAAAAAAAATGGGTCTCGCCATTCTGTCTGTCTGTCTGTCTGTCTGTCCGTCTTACCGTCTGTCCGTCTAACCGTCTGTCTGTCTGTACCTCGACCTGCAGCCTTAACGGCTGAAGGGATTTTCTTCAAAATTTGGACTTAAGGTTCTGATGGGATCCCTAGAGGGGAAATTGCTGTTTTTTTATCTCAAAAAATAACTGTACCTGCCAAACAACCAATATACAAAAATTGATTTATTTCAAAAACGGCTCTAACGATTTTGAAAAAAAAAACAAGACGCGCTACTATAATTACTAAAATAAATATCTTGTTAGAAAAAAATAAATTTTTAACGGTTATTAACGGTACCTGTCATAGAACCGATTTTTTGGTTTTCAAATTTCTCGTTAACGGCTACACTGATTTAAACCAAATTTTTTGTGTAGGTAAGTATTTAAACAATTTTGCATATAAAATTTTTTGAAAATATAATTTTCGGATTTTTAAAAAAATATTGAAATTTTTTTTTTTTTTTTGCAAATTCAATACTTTGAAACGTGTATGAATATTTTTTAAATTTTGTGCAAAATTGTAAATTATTTAATTCTAAAAGTTGGCATACCAATGTTTTATGTTTAAAAATGTTCAATACCAATATTTTATGTTTAAAAATGTTCAAGGATTTTTATATATACAAAATTAAAGGACAAAAAACGGGTTTCAATCACACATACATTATTCTGATCTCAACATCCATACTTGTCATTTTTCCTTATAAAAAGGTAATACAATACCTACTTAAAAAAAGACCGCATATTTCTGAGAACACAAACAAAGCTTCAAAACAAAACATAAAAAACACGTAAAACTCATTTGATTCGTGTTAAAAAAATATATCTACGATCGATCATTTAGTTAAATTACTTTTCGGTCGTTTATCAACTGTATTGTAATGCAATTAAAAAAAATTTCAAGTACCTGCTAAAGATCTCCACAGATAATCATGGTCAGTGCGAATATGGACGAAAGCATTGAAAGATATGACTACCTACATTTCTAGCTACCCACGACGATTTTATTTAATTAGTAAAACATTCAGGTGTATACTGCGGCTCGGCGGGTGAAAATATTACTACAAAACTAAGATACCTACTTTTCGTTGTTGTGTTTTTTTAATTATATTAAGGTAGCCACTTTAGATGACTGCCAAAACATAATAATAGTTAATGCTTTTTTTAATTATTGGTATAGACAACGTCTCATGAATACCAAGCGAATTTACTACGATGAGGGGTAATATTTATTTTTATCGACCTTGAATAAGGTGGAATTCACTACTCGGTCATTGAAAATATCGAAGCGTTTATTATGTGGAATTCATTTTGAGCAGACATGTTTATTAAATATTTCTTACATATATCGGACTCGGACCAATCAAGTTCAATGTGCGCGTAAGAAATAATGTAGTAGACAAGTTGTCGGCAGTATTCCATCGGCCTATAACGCTCTGCATTCGAAACAAAAACAAAAAGAAAACACGAACTAAGAAAATACAAGCAAGAACTTGCTCTTACAGCTAACAATTAGAATGTAGCTAGACATTGATAATGGTTCGATAATATTTTTAAGTCGTTTTTTTACCTTTTCGAAAAAAAATGTATTTATAAAAATTTTAGATGCAATATTTTTTGATTTGCTTAGGAGTATTGAATGGCAAAAGAATACTTAAGTCAATCAAGCCAATAGCGAGATGTTCTGGAATATTTCAAGGCAAATAAAATCACGACGATTTGCTCAAAAAGCCCCATAACTTTTTTTCCGTACTTCGAATTTCTTGGCAAAAACATGGTATGCAGTGGTATTGAAACAGTGCGTTGCAGAGATTACATGTATGAAGTTTAATCGAAATCATTAGAACCCTTTTAGAGATAACTTAGTAAAACCTAAATAATTGTTGTGTGGCAGCTTCCCGTTTTAGATGATCATAAAGAAAAATTTTAATTGGGTGATGACATCATTGTACTTATATGGAAAAGGGCTTACATACAATATAATAATTTTTAATTTTAACTACATGTCTGTAAGACCTCAGGTCTTTTAAATGCAATGCACGGCACTAGTTAGAAGGAATAGAAGGAAAGGAAAGATTTTTGTTGTCACAGTGGATTGAGAATTAGTACAAATTAATAGTACCTAAAGGCTGTCGTTCAACCTTTTCAACCGGAAAAAAATATTTTCCAATATTGTTGAAATTGAATGTAAAAGTATATCTTTATATAAACACTTTGTCGAAATTATTTGAGTATTCTATCCACTTTGTTATCAAACGTTATCAATAAATTATTATTCTGTTTTCTGTTCTTCACCCACACGGACGTGTTTGTATTTAAGTGTCTTACAGATTTCATCAAATATGCTAACGGTTTTTTTTTACTTGCCATATACGTAGTATAGGGCAAGTTAAGGACTCGTGCAAAAAAAAAATTCAATAATTTACCCTAACATTACGATGATAGAGAAAGCGAAAAAAAAATGGGTCTCGCCATTCTGTCTGTCTGTCTGTCTGTCTGTCCGTCTTACCGTCTGTCCGTCTAACCGTCTGTCTGTCTGTATCATTAGAACCCTTTTAGAGATAACTTAGTAAAACCTAAATAATTGTTGTGTGGCAGCTTCCCGTTTTAGATGATCATAAAGAAAAATTTTAATTGGGTAATGACATCATTGTACTTATATGGAAAAGGGCTTACATACAATATAATAATTTTTAATTTTAACTACATGTCTGTAAGACCTCAGGTCTTTTAAATGCAATGCACGGCACTAGTTAGAAGGAATAGAAGGAAAGGAAAGATTTTTGTTGTCACAGTGGATTGAGAATTAGTACAAATTAATAGTACCTAAAGGCTGTCGTTCAACCTTTTCAACCGGAAAAAAATATTTTCCAATATTGTTGAAATTGAATGTAAAAGTATATCTTTATATAAACACTTTGTCGAAATTATTTGAGTATTCTATCCACTTTGTTATCAAACGTTATCAATAAATTATTATTCTGTTTTCTGTTCTTCACCCACACGGACGTGTTTGTATTTAAGTGTCTTACAGATTTCATCAAATATGCTAACGGTTTTTTTTTACAGGAAGAAAAATGTTATTCCATTGCAGCAACTGGCTCCTTGTAAAAAATTCCACTTTGCTTCAAGTTTGTGTATGAGTTTAATTAGTGTTTTTTTTTTTTTGAAAAAAAGATAGAAAAAAAAGTACCTACATACATATGATTTCTATAAGAGTCGGTAAACATCGACCAAAATTTGTGTCTTAGTAGGGTATAACAGACTGACTGAAGAGCCCACTGTTATACCTTGGGCGAAACACAATTATTTCTGGAGTTGAGAACACTTGTACTTTTTAATTGAATTTTATTCATTCACTCCACTTAAAACAGAAGTAATTTCAATATTTTAATATTTAAAATTCTTCATCTTCTTAACATAAATATATAGATATTGAAGTCTAATAGCACTAGGTATGTGCAGTAGCGGATCTACGATTTGACTGTAGGGGGGGCTTGGAGTTTGGATATCCAGTTTGGGACCTTAAGTAATAAAATTTGACTGTCCTTAACCCTAGAAAGATAACCTACGTCGAATCGAAGTAACAAATACATGTAACTCTTATGGGACATGAAATAGGGTTATCTTTCTAGGGTTAAGATCAATTTTATTATTTTTAACAAATAATAGATATTACTTTAGCTTTAAACAAGATATACTCAACTTCAGCGAAACTACACTTTATAACGACAGCCGGCGACACGGCAAAACATTATTTTTTATGAAATTTTAGGAGCTTATCGCACTAAGCGGCAACAGAACTTCATACAAGTTCCGCTGCAGTGCAGTTCCGTCGAGTGCGGTCTAACCTTTAAGGTTCAAGTTTTTTTTTTGTGAAAAAGATATATGGAGATACATTTATGTAGTTATATAACAGACAACGAATTTTGACATTCCAACTTTTCCTTTAATGATATCCGTGTTTTTTTTGCTTTAATATCCGCTCCTGTCGCGCTTTAAAATGTTTTCAATACAAAGTACAATAACAATTATTCATAATTGCTGTAGCGTAGATAGAAGTAAATATAAAGTCGCACCATAGTAAAATTAATAATTTTTAGCCATGCTTGAACCACACGTACAAATTCGTTTATTTATATTATTTAAAATTGATTAGGTACATACATTATGGAGGTAGGTATAGTTTTAAATTAGCTGTGGGTATGTTTTGAACTTCACGTTTTTTACAAGATTTGAAAACTGTTTATAATTGGCTAGTTCAGAAAAATTAACTGGTCGTACTGGCAAAAGCTCATATATGTGATTTTACAGTATCTAGGCCACTGAGTTCTTATTTTCCCTGAATTAGCCAAATTAACGAGAAACTGTTTTGTTCAAACTTACTGTAGGACAAAAGAAAAAGCTGCTCTAAGAAATAACCCGCTGCCCAATTCTGCAAGTCTGAATATATTTTCGAGTATACGTTGCATACCCACACTTTATATTGATGCCCAAAAAATATGTCGATATATCTGCACGTCACTCTAGAGTCTAGAGGGATTGCAAATATTCATTTGCTTTTGCATGATTATCTGAGTGCGCACAGAGAAAACTTATGCTATTGGAATTTGGCTCCTTGACTAAAGAATTTATTTGTAATTACTTAGTCCAAAGATGATTTGTATGTACAATTGCCTTGGCCCTTTGAATTTTTAAAAACTAAGCTCCAAAATTCTCTAAATCCGTTGTTCTCCAATTGTTTTAGACTCAACTGCGTTTCTTTCGTTAAATTAGTTTTGTTTTTAGTGTAAATAGTTGTTGTATTTGACACTTTAATGTTAAGCCCCGACCACATTTTTATCTCTTTGTACTTATCTTTTCCAGTCTTAGCCCAAAATCTGACTTTGAAAGTCCCTAGACTTAAGCCCTCAAAATTCTCTGGAATAAGGTTAGTTTTTCTCAGACCTTATTATTCCGAAGCTGGTTTCTTAGTCCCAATTGTCTGGGTTTTGTTTTTAGGGAAAAATTGTCGTTGTATGAAACATGTCCATTATTCATAGCCCCCACCTTGGTTTTTGTCCAGTTTGCTTCAGGCCTTAGCCCCAATCTTAGGGCTTAGAAAAAAAGTTACATATGTATGCAAATAGTTCAGCCCCAACCACGTTATTTTGTCCAAAAAATTTAATATCTTAACAATATTTTAGACGGAATATAAAACTCTACACGTTTTAATGTATTGCTTTTCAAATTATTTTAGGAATCGGCTGTGGGGGGGGGCTTTAGCCCCTATAGCCACCCCCCTGGATCCGCCACTGGGTATGTGTTTGTTTTTATTTTATTTATGATTTAAATCAGCTGTTCTTTGTTGGAAAACTTACAAAAATATATTATGGTGATTATTTATAAAGGGGGAAACTTAAGCACCCAATATTTTACAATTCTTCTTAAGTCGCCTTCCGCGTCCGACTACTGAAGAAATGCATTTTACTTCAACTGTGTACCTTGGGAAATTGTATTGCCTTTTTATTCACACCAACAAAATAAACAAAATACTCTGTGGTTTTAATAGTCGGGTGCCTTCTAACGTTTGATGGCTGACTAGAACACTTTTTTTATGTTGCCCCAAGCTATGTTTCGTATAATAATATAATAAGGCCTGGATTGCAATATACAAATGATGGGGTGGTAGGTCATAAAATTAGTTCATCTTTGGATTTTTAATACTTCATGTGGTTCTCAACATAGTGCAAAAGGATGTTGCTAAGTCAATTGAAGAGATAGAAACAAAATTTCAACGGCAAATTAGGTGTTCTTTTCATTTATGAAATAAAAACCGGAAATGGATTTTTTGTTTTCGGATAGAAAACCGGAAGTTGGCATTTCAAATCAAATTTTTGGCAACCATTCGAACTTTTTGATATTTTTGGGATCTCTATTCGTTTAGAAAATATATAATTTTTAGTTCGAGAGAACCTGAGTTTTTGTATGGAAAACCGGATGCTAAAAACTCAAATCAATTTTTTTGGTGATATCGACCCTATTGATACTATTTTTTTTTTAATTTTTAAATGTAGCTTATATAAAATAGATGCTTCGTGCCAAGTTTTAAAATGGTATCTCTATTTGTTTATAAGATACATACCTACATAGTTTTTAGTTGAAGAAAACCATTTTTTTGTATAGGGAACCCGATGTTAAAATCTTATATCAAATTTTTGATAGTTTGGCCCTATTTAATGTAAATTTTTTTGATCTCAAAATGTGCCTTACACATTATAGATTCCACAATCTAACTTTGGAAATAGGATCTCATTATTTTAATAGATGCATAATTTCTACATCTTACATAGTTTTTAATTCAAGGGTGCCACTACTGATCGTATCGCGCTAAAAGCTATACTCGGTCTTACTCCCACCTAAAACTCTACTCAGAGTATGGAACTGACCATGTTGAATGCTAGAAAAAGATCGAAATATGACGCCACATCACACCATTTCGTTTTGCCGTTATTTTTGTTAAGTTCAAGTTCGTTCCTTTAATAAATACGACGTTTACTTACTTCGCGCTTAAGTTTTAAATCAATGCAAATTAAATCCTCGTCATCGGTGATTTAATCCATATAAATTCTCTTTTCATCGGAAGAGCAAAAGTTTAAGACCGATTTCAAAAAATGTTTCAATAAGGTGGGGTGTTCCTAAAAGTGCTTACGCGCGTGCAGCCTGCAGAAAAAGGCTTCTATGTGAACACCTTCAGTAAATGATAATGAATTTATGCAACTTAGCCAAAAATCTAGTGAGACAATTCAATTTACTCAAGATGATCCCTTTATTCCCAATAACAAAACAGTGTTTAAAAATAAAACATTGCAAACTGACAAAGTTATTGAGAATGAAGAAATAATTACCTTACTTAAGGATACATTTGATGATCCATCTACCTCCAACTCTGTTAAAACAATGATTCTTACAGTTGCTCCAAAATCTTGGAACATAAATAGAACTCCCGAGGAATTCGGTACATTGAAACGACAGGCAAAAAAAGCTAAGCAGCTCGTAAAAAAGTTTGGGCTTCTGACATCACCCAATCCACGTAATGGCCAAAAAATTCCACCATAAAACTGAATATTTTGTAAGAAGTTTTTATTTAGGAGAAGTTGTTAGTCGTATATTGACCGGAAAAAGGGATTTCGTGTCCGTTAAATTATAAGATGGGAAAAGAACCCATTTGCAAAAACAACTTCTGTTGTGCAATATTTCTGAGCTGCATTATTAGGTTAAAAACCGACACCTAGATATTAAATTGGGCCTCACAAAGTTTTTATTTTGAGACCCAAAAAGTGCATCCTTGGTGAAGACTCTGGTGCTCATATCGTTTGTGTTTGTACCTACCATCAGAACGTTAAACTCATGTTGAATGGGGGAAATATTGAGGCTCTTACTGCTGGAACGAACATTTCGATATCATCTTATAAGGATTGCCTCCAAAGGATGGAGTGTCCTAACCCATAATCGGTTTGTCATTTAAAGCCCGAGAAATCGTCCCCAAATGAACGATGTTACCCTTGTCCTGGTATAGATGCAACTCTAAAACATTTAAAAAATATTTTTGATGAGAATCAAGTGACAAGTGTTCAGTTTGAGACGTGGGTCGGTACAGATTGCTTTATGATAGCTCTCAAGCTCTTCCTAGCGATGATTTTGTTGATACCCTTTGTAGGGCCCTAGACATTTTGAAACACCATGCCTACATTGCTAAACAACAAGCTCTTTATTTTAAGACATTGAAAGAATCTATCAGTGAAAATAAAATTCTTGTGCAATACGATTTTGCTGAAAACTAAAGCTTTGTGGTACCTACAAGATGCGGCACAATTTTCCATTGGTATAATGATCAAGCCACTCTTCTTATCTCAGTATTTTACTACAAAGATGGATTGAAGATTAAACATGAGAGTATTTAAAACACGATACTGCCTGGTTCTTCACTTTCCAAAAGTTACTTCACCAGCACTTCCTAGATAAGGAAATACCCAATTCAAAAATCATCTACCTTACAGACGGAGCGCCACAACATTTTAAAAACTATTCAATTTTATGAATCTCTTCCACTATAAAGAAGATTTTGGGGTCGATGCAGAAATTCATTTTCATGCCACGTCTCATGGAAAGAGCCCATGTGATGGTCTTGGCGGATACTTCAAACGTTTAGCTGCACGTGCAAGTTTCCAGTTGTCTTCAAATAGAGCTATCACAACTCCTAGAATGTTGTACGAATGGGAAAAATCATCATTGCCTCAAACTAAGGTTTACTAATGCAGCAAGGACGATATTCAGCGCGAAAGAAATTTTCTGAAACCACGGTTTGATTCTAATAATTCCCGGAAATAAAAAACTTAACTCTTTCATTCCAATGAAAAATGGAATCACAGTAGAGAGAACAAGCGGAGCAGCGGAAAGCAAGCTTGTTAAAATATTCAGATAAAAAACTGGTACATGGTAACATTTAGCGCATGCGTGAATTCTTTTTTATTTTGTAATAAAAAATAGATGTCAAAATAGTCGAACTTGCCCAAAATTTGATTTTAAATGCCAACTTCCGGTTTTCTACACGAAAAAAATAACAATTCCGGTTTTGATTTCATAAATTAAAAGAACACCTAATTTGCCATATATTCCACCTTTTTTTCTATTTCTTTAAGTGACTTAGCAAAATTTTTATTTACAACCCTACTTCTTGCCTTGAGCCTTGAATAGCCCGTAGCGTAATGGTTAGTGCGTTCGACTGTCACGCTGGAGGTCTGGGATCGCTTCCCAGCCTCGTCCACCTAAAAACTAAAAAAGTTTTTTTTCAGGGCTACTGCCTCTTGCGAGGAATTGACAAATCCTTCAAGAGTATCACTTGTCACGAATAAGTGCTTCTCGTCTAGCCGTTCGGATTCGGCATAAAATTGTAGGTCCCTTCCATTCCTGTAGAAAGGCGCACACAGGAATGGTTGCGAGTTGTTAGTCACTAGGCCCTGGTTCTTCATGAGCCGTTGTGCCATCCGATTTATTTTTTTATTTTTTTTTTTCTTGCCTTGAGCGAACTTTGCAATCCCATAAATCCACAACTAGGCCTGTTAGAGCAAAATCCTTTTGCACATATATGTTGAGAACCACATGAGTTATAAATAATCCAAAGATGAGCTAATTTCATGACCCCCACTTTTTTCGTTGTCCGCTTCATATGAAATGCCTCAAATGTAAGTTTAACTTATAAGGGTGTCCAGTAAATAATGTATAACCTTGAAACCGGTTATAGCTGGCCTTAAGACCTTTCAGAAAAAAAATTTACCTTGGAGTTTTTAGGTTATGATTTTTTCAAAAAAAAAAAAAAAACTAAAATCTACGACATGCCTAAAATACTTGAACATTACCACCACGGTTGAAAGATTATTATTGATTTTTTATTTTTATAATATTCTTGAATAATTGTTATAATAGATGTTATACCAAATATAACACTTGCTCTTGCAGTTTTTTATAATATGTTTTTTTATATTTATTTTGTATACAAAAATCAAGTTTTTTTTATTTTCACAAAAGTTTAACTATCTCTAAAATAAAAAAAAAATTATGAAAGCATATGTGGCCAATTATTTTAAAAAGTTGTCTGTTTAATGTTTTTCCTAAAATGGTACAAAACATGCTTGTTTATTTCAAAGTAAGCAACAAAATTTGATATTAAATCTACTAAAGGAGCTTTTTTCAAATGTAAAATAAGATACAGTAAGTAGTCAGTTATTAGGCTATTAAAAGTGATATTTTCAAAGTGGTAAAGTATGTCAATTGTTAAATGTCGCGATTTCTGTAATTTGCAGTTTTTAATTGTGATTTTGCCTTAAAACGACGACTTGATTTAGTAACAGGATTTCTGGTCTTCAAAAAGATGCCAAGGATACAGTATACGCCACAAGAGTACGCAAACATGCATTTTGTTTATGGGGAATGCAGCGGCAACGCCAACGCAGCTGCAGCAGTTTATAGATCGAGATACCCAAATGCGCGCCATCCAGACTATCGCGTATTTATGAGATTCCACCGATGTTATTCGGAAGGAAAATTGCCTGGTAGTGGAGTTGGTGGCACTAGCGAAGGACGTATCCCTTGATGCAATTGATGCAATTGATACAGACCCCTCTACATCGACACGATTGATAGCACGACGCTTTTAAAATAATTGGCAACTTATGCTTTCATACATTTTTTTTTTTCTATTTTAGAGATAGTCAATCTTTAGTGAAAATAAAAAAAAATTGATTTTTGTATACAAAAATAAATTTAAAAATATATTATAAAAAAACTGCAACAGCAAGTGTTATATTTGGTATACCATCTATTAGTAGGTATAAGAATATTATAAAAATAAAAAAAATTATAATAATCTTTCAACCTTGGTGGTAATGTTCAAGTATTTGAGGCATGTCGTCCTTTTTTTTCTTTGTCAGTCGATCTGTAATTAAGGTTTTTTTACTTAACAGTCTTTGGGTGGGCCGCTTCGCCACGGTCGGTCTGCTTTCAAAGTGTTTGTAGTAAACAGTGATTTGGGTAAAAGTGTTTAAGAATCATATGTGTATGAAGTTTGGGTCTTAATGCCAATTACAAAAAGCAAAAATACCCGCGGGTCTTAGTTCTTTTTTGTGGTGGGCCTGATTACCAATTTAAAAAGGAATTAACACCCGCGGGGGTTAATTCCTTTTTGTTTGGGAATTAACACCCGCGGGGGATAATTCCGTGGGCGTTAATGCACTGCACCATTGAAGGCAATTATTTAAGAAACGATTGTTGTGATTCCTGCATAAAATGGTTTCGTTTGTAGATAATGTAAAACATTTGAAGGAAAAGTTTCTGAAGTAATTGAAGATAAAACATTTATATGTAACAGGTGTAAGGCCTGAAAGCGTTTGGTATGTTCCTACTTATTCTGATATGATTTATAGGTTATTGAATAGATCGGAATTTGAAGGGATGAAAGGAACAATTGCGTTTACGACATTTTACATTTTTTTGAAATGTCGATATCTACTTAACGGTGAGTCTTAGGAAAAAAATGTTCATAACTTGTTTTCTGGCGGAGGGCAAGATTTACAAGTTTTGAATGAAATATTTTTATCGATGATATTTATCGTTTCGCAATTACAAAAACTGATATTTGTGAAATTCAACCTTGAATTATTATTGACGCGAGTTAAGGATCCTTTTACTACTTGAGTATACAATGATTTCCTTATCTAGCACCACAGGAAATAGCACTTCAAGCAGACCATAGATGCTAAGCTAAATGCACAAGTCACGTACACCATTTATATAAATGGATGTGACCAAACTAATACTCGCATAAGGAAACCATTGTATACAAGAGAACAAAGAAGTCTCTATACAGTAATTTAAGAATCTAATATTAAACATAGGTTTGACTGCATGCTCACAAGAATTATAAGCTCTTTTTAGAATTTAAAGTATTTTTCAATAAAGGACATAAGTCCTAAAATAATATTTTTTATATTAAAATCGACCAAGTGTTTTAATTTGCGCACACGGTCAGGTTATGGACTTTCGCTACACTTACTTACTTTACTTAATATGACACTCACAACCCAGGATGGGCTACGGCCTCAACCAACAAGCCCTTCCAGCCAGCTGTCTGTCCTTGCTACCCGCTTCCAGTTTCGCACACCTTGTTGGTTGAGGTCGTTCTTCACTAACTTGTGAGCGCCACCTGTTATGGACAGGCAGGCGCGAACGCAGAAAATTTTTTTAGGGGTGTTAAACAATTTCGGGGGGGGGGGGGTTCAACTGAAACCTCCAAAATTAAGAGAAATTGTATAGCGAGGAAGTTAAATTCATACATTTCGGGGGGGGGGGTTGAACCCCCAAAACCCCCCCTGTGTTCGCGCCTGTGGGCAGGGTTGGATTCGAAGACTCGTGGGGCAGGTCCGTTGCTGTCCATATGATCCACGTGCCCAGCCATCTCAGCCGCTGTATTTTTAGCTTTTTGACCAGTTCAACGTCGCTGTATAGCTTGTATAGCTCGTTGTTGAATCTTATCCTCCACATTCCTTCGATCTTCCTCTCGAAGCACCCTAGCAGACTTTCATCCGACTTTTTCAATGTCCATGCTTCTGCCCCATAGAGCAGGACCGGGATGATAAGGGTCTTTTATAAAGTCTCCTTAGTTCTCTCAGAGAGGGTCTTACTACTTAAACGCCTTCTTAGACTGAAGAAACAGCGGTTGGCAAGATTAATTCTTCGTTTGATCTCTGCACTAATGTCATTTTGCGAGGTAATATTGCAGCCCAGGTAGACAAAGTCCTTAAGAATTTCGAAGATATATCTGTCAATCGTGATATTTTGCCCTAGTCGACGATGATGAGATTCGTTTCTCGATGACAGCATATACTTCGCCTTGTCCTCATTAACCGCCAATCGCATTTTAGCCGCCTTCGATTGTCAGAGTGTGAACATTTGATCGACGGTTGACTTGCCACAGTGTAGGGGCAGATCAGATCGTTGACAAAAGGTTTTAAGCGGTCACACAAGATAGCCGACAAGATTTTATAAGCGACGCTTAGGGGGCTTATTTTTCTGTAGCTGGTGCATTTCGGAGCATCTCCCTTTTTATGGATGGGGCACACTATACCGAGGATCCATTCATCGGACATACTTTCATACGACCAAATTTTGCTGATGAGTTGGTGTAGGCTCCTAACCAATTCATCTCCCGTTGATTTAAATAGTTCGGCTTAGGTCAGGTAGACGGAACTGTTGGACACCATCGTCCAAGTTGAATGAAGTGTTCTGCCTACTAGCGGTATCTTGGCTGTCTTCGCCGTTAAGCAGTCTATAGAAGTGTTCTTTCCAGATCCCCATATATACTACTATATACTACCATTCCCATTCTCATCTCGGCACGCTTCCGTTCTAGCTTTGTATACTTGGGTGGACATTTCACCCTTTGATAAAATTTTTGAACATCACCCCTTGCACTACAACCCCCAATAGACTGGACCGCCCGCTTCTTGTGCTCTCTCTTCTTCCTCCTGAGAAGTTGACCTTTCTCTTTTATTTTCAGCCCGTAGAGCTCCCGGGCTACTCTCTCTGCAGCTCTTGTTCGAGTCTGCGGCATTGCCTGGTCAAAAAATCTATGGGGTTTTCGGCAAACTTGTTGCTGAATTTTATTTTAAGTATTGTTACATACATTGACAAAAATTATTAAAACATCATGTTGATTACGCATTTTTTGAGGAAAATTGACCCCAAAGTTAAAAAATTAGCATGGGCAAGAAAAATGGAACAGGCTAAAAACTTAATATCTTAAGACTGAAAAAAGATGTCAAATTTATTTAAACGCAATTACAAAGGCTGGTATTTCTTCTACAAATAAAGGCCTAAACGAAGTTTTTAGCATAAGTACTTACGGCGCAATTATCGGTAACATGAGTCAGGGTACCCCAAAGTAAGACTTTTCTTAAATTCCTGATAAATGATATCAAAATTGGAGATAGGCCCTTAGCGTAGAATAATTTTTTTTAGAATATACCCCAGAATCAAACCCTAAAATACTCTTGACGAATTAAGGGACACCCTGTATATTGATGTGTGAAAAATAGGTGCTTGAGATGATGTTATTTCGCCCCGCCGCCGCAAAGTCTGCCAGCCTGTATCCGTTGGCGGAAGTTTCGTAGTTCAGGCTGTGTTCTCCGGCTATCGAATCAAAGATATTCTTTTTTCCGAATCTTGTATTGAAGTAAAAAAGAATTATTTTCACGTCGTACTTCGGGCACATATCATAAATTGTCGCCAGGAGATCGTAGAATGCTTCTTTGGTTGAGTCATCTCTCTCTTCATGGGGGGCGTAAGCACAGATCAGCGTAGAGTTCTAAAATTTGCCTTTGATGAGGATTGTGACCAGGCGCTCACTTACTTTAAAATCCCAAGACTTCTTGCGTAAGTCTTTCCCTTATCACAAAACCGCAACCAAAAAGCCGTTGACCCTGCTCCTTGAAGCACCCACCGTAGTAGATATCACACGATTGCAGTCTCCGTATGCCCTCTTCATCCCATCGCACTTCCTGGATGGCTGTTACGTCAGCCTTTAGCCTGTCCAGGTTCTCTACTAATTGTTCGGCTGCACGTGTTCTGTATAAGGACAGGACGTTCCACGATCCTTGTTTCATTTGCTGGGGTTGTCAACTTTAAAATCATCCATATTTGAGGCTTGTCGATGTTGAATGAATGAATCAATTCGGGGTTTGATGTACTGCGACCTTTGATTTATTGTGCCCCCATCTAGAGCTGAATGAGATTGCTCACTTAAAGCTCATCCTCCAAATTTAGTTCTTTGATAAACTTTAGTATTTGGAGTATTTTCAGTGAGGGTAGGTCCCTCTGCTCTATCTGGTGATTTCCCAGATGTCTGTGCTTTTGATGCACAAGTGCGTGGCATTTGCCTAATTTGTGGTCAGGTGTTTCCTCCTGGGTGTTGCAGAATCTACAAGTTGCACTGCTCACTAAGAGAATACTGAGATGTCTCTTTAGTTTGCAGAGTCCAGTGAGTAAACCCGTTATTATTCTTAGGCTGTTCCTGCTGAGATTTATGCAGGCTTTGTAGCGTTCTTGGTTGTAGTTCCCAACTAATAATTTGGCCTGCCTCAGTTTTGGGAGTTCTATCCAAATTTTGGATCTTTTTGCCTCCTCTTCTGATTTGATCTTATTCTTGATCACATTTTCACCTTATCCGCAATAGGGCTCAGGCCCTGTTAGGGAGGTTGTTGCTCCTTTTTTGGCTAGGAAGTCTGCCCCCTCATTACCGGCAATACCCACGTAGCCCGGTACCCAACAGAGTGAGACATTGTTGTTTTTGCCCAGTTCGTTTAACTTCCGCCAGCATTCCCATACCAGTTTTGAGCTTATGGCATAGGAGCTTAAAGCTTTAAGCGTGGCTTGGCTATTTGACATGATAGCAATGTTCCGATTTCGGTAATTTCTTTCAAGATTACGTTCTGCACATTTACCTATGGCGTTTACTTCCGCCTGGAAAATGCTTGTGGACTGTCCCATCGGTACAAATAGTTTGGTTCTTGGCCTAAATATACCCGCCCCAGTCCCTTCAGACGTTCTTGATCCATCAGTATGCCATTTGATGGCGTTTGCTTTAAGATTGTAGTTCGTTGTTTCGCCTACCCACTCTGCCTCTCTTGGAATGTCTAGAAGGTTTGGTACTGTCGACCTGGAGATGCATTGCCTTTCTCTGTTTTCTATGCATTTTCTGGTCCCAGTTCCCTCCTTGGCAAACCACGTTTAGTGTTGTTAGGTGAAGGATAGCCTCCATTGCTGCTGTGAGGCAAGTTCTCATTGCTCCAGCCCTGCTTGTGGCGTAGAACTCTGTACCCCCGTTATTCCTATACAAGCCAGTCTCTGTACCTTGGCAAGGTTTTTGAGATAGCTAACATTAATTTCAGCCTTCCACCACACGATGGAACCATAGGTAAGTATGGGACGAACAATTGCCGTGTACATCCACTGTATGACTTGTGGTTGCATACCCCAACGCGTACCAAAGGTTTTCTTGCATGTGTAGAAAGCACAGAGTGCTCTTTCCATTATTTCCTCTGTGTTACGTTTCCATGTTAGCTTGGAATCAAGGATACTCCAAGATATTTAGCTTCTTTGGAAAGTCTCAGTGGAATTCCATTAAGCTTGGGAGGGGTAAAATTCTCTAATTTCCTTTTCTTGGTAAACAGAACTAGTTCAGTCTTTGTAGGGTTGACCCCCAGACCGTTTTGTGCTGCCCAAGAATAAAGTTCTTGAAGTGCAGATTCCAAAATTTCTTTGATGGTGGTAAGGTACTTACCCGATATCAAAATTACTTGTTAGAATTTTGTTTACAACGAGGACCCAGAGGAGAGGTGAGATTACCCCTCCCTGTGCTGTGCCTCTTGCAACTGTTTTCTCGACAATAATATGTCCAATTTGCGAGTTAATAATTCTGCCACTGAGCATGGTATAAATCCAGTCCACAATGGCAGATTCAACTCCAACTTCTTCCAGGGCAGATTTGATGGACTCCGTTTTTACTTTGTTGAACGCTCCTTCGATGTCCAAAAATGCTGCCAAGGTGTGTTCTTTGTACTCGAGACTTTTCTCAATTTGCAAGACGACCTCATGCAACACAGTCTCCACTGACTTACCTTTAAGGTAAGCGATTCGGAAGTTGCACAGATTGTTTGGGTTGAGAAGGTCTCTAACATGCAGATCAATGATTCTCTCCATCGTCTTGAGGAGGAACGAAGAGAGACTGATCGGTCTGTAATCTTTAGCAGTCGAGTGAGTCGGTTTTCCAGCTTTTGGAATAAAGACCACTTTAACCTTTCTCCAGTTGGTAGGGACGCATCTAAGTGCAATACAACTTTTGAAGATTACCATAAGCAATGGGGTGATTATCTGTTGAGCATGTTGAAGAAATGCTGGTGTAATCTCATCTGGTCCAGCTGATTTATAGGGTTTGAATGAGTTTATAGCCCACATAATCTTCTGCTCTGTGATAACCTGTTCCAATACTGGAGTTGTTTGAATAAAATCTAAGGAGTCTGATTGTGTATAACCTGAGTCTTCACGGCTCTTGCAGCCAGGGAAATGTGTTTCCATAAAGAGTTCAAGTATTTCTTGGATCGAGTTCGATCATGATCCATCGGGATGTTTAATATATTCTGGCATCGTGGGATTGAATGCAAGGATCTTTCGAAGCCTCACTTGTGCTTTCAATAGATTCACAATGTCTAGCCCATGTAGCTTTTTTGGACCTTCTTAACTCTTTGGTGTCTGACCCCTGTTCTTCATGGTTCCACCATGGTGGGTTAGTGGGTTTAGTATTACGATATATGGGGCAGTTTTTTTCGAAGGCCATTTTCATTTTACTAGTAATATTTTGGACAGAATTGTCAATGGATGAGGTTGTCGAAAGCGTTTCTACCTCTGTTGGATTGATACGTTCATTCAACCATTTTGTGTACTCTGTCCAATTTGTTCTAGTTGGGTTTCTAAAAGGCTTTATGTCTTTTTGTTTTCTATCTAAGGTGAAGAGTATCTTTAAGTGATCCGAGAGGGATTCCTCAGGAGAGACTCTACAATTGCCTACAGAAATTTTATCATTATTACTCATAAGAGGGAGGTCTAGAATTCCCTCCCTGTTTTAAATCCTAAATGTAGGGTTCCCTCTATTACATAATATAAGGTTAGAACAAAGAATAAATTCAAAAATTGACTCACCCCTTTTGTTGATATCTTTGCCACCCCATTGTGCGTGGTGGGCATTGGCATTACATCCCAACACCAAAGGTGTCCCTCGTGCTGTGGAATAATCCACGAGATCGCGGGCCGTTTTTGATGGGGGGCCTTCCTCATCGCCCGGCACGTACGATGACGCCAAGATAAAGTTGCCTTCATTGGATTCAACGCTGATTGCCGCGTTATCCCCGTTGCTGTACCTAGATAAAAAGAAAGCATTAATTGACTTTTAGCTAAAATACAACTTCTTATATCAGCTTCTGACGTGGACTGGAAAAGTTTTTTGACCGTCATCCTTGCACCTGGTTCTTTCGAATCCATGGTTCTTGAATTAAGGCCACATCAACGGTCTCCTGCGACATGTAGAGCATTAGGTCGTACTTTGCTGCTTTAGTGTGACGCAAATTAATTTGCATCACCAGTAGCTTTTGATTCCCCTTTGCTTTCATGCTTCTTTATATTTACGGTTCCGAGACCATATCTCAACACGTCCATTTTCTCTTTCAGAAGAAGGTCAGATTTCTTGTCTTTTACGAACAAGAGGTCATTTCCTTCCCCGCTGAAACTCTTCTTAGACTGCAGAAGCTACCATTCTAATATGGAGAACTCCTTATTCTCTTTTGCCATCAGTTTGATTATAGATGATTCTTCATGCGTGGCAGGAGGGGGAATCTATATTCTGACTTGCTGGCGAAGTGGAAGAGATGTGACGGGTAGAACCCCGAGAGAAGCACCCTCCCACGGTTCGCCAATATTGGCGATTGTGCGAGTGAGGAACCCCAGTGATTTCTGGTCCCCACAGCAAAGCATCGCAGATATATTCTTGATAATTATCGTTCTCAGATTTCGCCATCATGGCTTTAAGTATTTCGTTTTCCACAAGTAGCCGTGATTTTCCCTTCCGGGTCGTCCCGACTCATTATGGCCACCTGCAGATCGATCGGTGTGGTATCAAAACTGTTGGTTTTAAGCTTTTTAGAACCTTCTGTCTTAGCTGCCTCCTCCGATCTTGCTCTCTTGGTCCAACTAGGCTTTGTCCCACAAGAGTTGTCTACCTGTGCTTTCTCGTTCCTTTTCAGGTTCGATGAAGCGTTGGTCTGCTGTGTCTTGCTGTAGGTCGCCAAATCCACCTTTGAGTCGGGACGAGCATAAGAGTTTTTGCTGGCCTGTTTATCTTTTAAGGGATAGACCTAGATGTAGCTGCATTCACTCTTTTGTGGTCTGGCTTTATAACGTTCAACTGTTGGGCGGAGTCAATGGGTTCAGTTGCAGTCAATGCCAACTGACGTTCATAGTTCTTCACCAACTGTCTATGGTTTTTCAGTAGGGCCTGGTCTCTCGAACTGAGGGTAGTTTGGTCCTTTTTCTCGGTAGCACTCACGAATCGCTTAGACTCGAAACTTTGAGGGGTGCAGTAGACTTCATCGTAGTCTGTTCGTGACTCGAGTCTTCCAATAGCTCATCCTTGGTTTGACTTCCTATAGAGGGAGGTTCGTAAGTGGTCTTCCTACCGTCGATAGCCAAGCTATCTAGTGCAGGAAGAAGAGCGCCGCAAGGCATTGTTTTCCTGTCTCTTCAATTCTTGTTTGCTTGTTTTGGTCACTGGCGACTTAGCTTCTTGCGAAGCCAAGCCCTCGCCGACAGCCGTGACTTCTGCCGACACTTGAGTGTATATCCACATTCGAATTTCTTTCTCTTGCAAACTTTCTTTTTCCATATTTGTTTTGTTTGGATAACATCCCTGTTTTTGGTTTTCTTAGTTGCTCGACCCTGCAGCTGGATTGCTGGAGAGTTAGGCGTAAGCCCCCTCGCCACCGTAAAGGCGAAAACCATGAGGAGGATGACCTGGAGGACCAGACCCTTAGTATAACTCCAAGGTTAGGGAGCCGGATAAACCGCTCCTTATAAGACTAAGCTACGAATATGTCGTAGTAACCCATATAAGGTGTTCACCAAGTAGTTCAATATAACTCTCTGTAACTGTAGACGCCAGCGTTTATTCCATGTGGGGAATTCGTCCGCTGCCGCCTGGATGAAAGGAGAAGTGCCTTAGTGGGAACACTTCCCCTCTCTCGTTGGCTGTCCCTAGCAACTTTCCACAGTGATTAAAACCCCATCTCCAGCAGAGGTATTAGATACCCGATGTTCACCACTTCGAGGTGGAATAGGAGTTGGTAGACAGAGGTGTATTTTGAGAAAAACCTGTAGACGCTTGTTTCCTCTTGAATACACATAACTACCCTTTTCAACATCACTACCCTTTTGAACATCTTTCGCGACAGTATATCTTATATCTTCAGTAGGATTTCTTTCAGTACGACTAATAAGTAGCTTATGAATTTTATGTTTTTAAAACTGTATTTACTTTATTTATTTATTATTTTTGTATCTACAAAAGCTTTTTAAGTGTGTTTTGTTCTTTTAAATTAAAAATGAACGTTTATAATGATAGCGTTTGACTGAAATACATAATGTTCCTATTAAAATTAAGTTCCGAGTTCTAGTGCCATCACCCTCTCTCCCCTAGGGAAACAGTCTTGTTGAAATTCACGTTTTTGGACTTCTCCATCATAGTAATGTTACATGTTGACATGAAACCAAAACTTGCCCTCAAGAGCAGGTAAAATATAAAATTACAGAGGGCCAGGGCACACCTGCCATATACTAACAACTTTTTAGCTATGACTGGTGTCTGCATTTTAACAGTGGTAAAATCATTTTTCCTTATTCAGTTTAAACTACTTATGTTGTGAAATTAAATTAGCAAAACGCTTCAACACGATTAATTTATTATTTACTATCTTCTCCATAAGCGCTTCCATGTTAAAATTAAAGCACCCCTTCCTCTAACCATCAAAAAGATTTTAAAGTGTCATTTCATTCTGTTAAAGCTCACCGAAGTGAGACACTTTATAAAAAAAAATGATCCAATCATTTTACATTAACGATAATAGTCGTTGATTATATCCTATCCCCACTAAAAGATTCGTTTATTGCAAAAACTTCCTTTAAATCTCAACATTTCATTCTATAGTTCATAAAGTTTCATGTGTAAGGTACCTACCTACATTTATGTACATACCTTCGTATATGTACTTATATATATAACTTTTCCTATAGCATTATCCCGTTGAAAAGATAACATGAAGAAACCATTCCAACTAAATTTCATCTACATAAATATTTTTGCACAAAAACATAAATTTTATTGAGGTCCTCCTTAAGATATACACATCTACATATATATAGGTTCATAGTAAATACGTGTGTGTGGGATGTATACCAGTCTGTAACTCCTACATCCTATTCGTGTGAAGTCCATGTTTCCTGGGTAACAAAACCCTAGATGTGTCGCAGTGAAGCTGATTTATTCTTCTACATAGTTGCGGATATACGAAGGAAGTTTTCTATGAAATTCAGGTGTTATAAGGAAATCTAACAAACATTCATGATGAGGATATTACCTTATTATAGTGCTGTTCGGAAAAAATTACGTATCTAAGTCTTTTTGTATGCTCCTTCTTGTGGCAGTTTTTGGATCTACGATATATGATTGCTCAAGGGTCTAGGTAACTTCAAATACTTATGTAAGATTTAAGACTCAACAAGCTTGCCCAGCAGATAATAAATATTCCAGGGGACCATAAAAATACAACTTTAAAAGGTTATTTTGTTCGTTAGCATCGGTTCATTTTTTATCACAATCATCAAACATTTTCTTTTTTTGAGCTACATACATATGTAATGAATTATGTAGGTATGTAGGTAACAGAAAAGAGAACTTCTGCAAGGCGCAATAGCCGAAGGGTCAAGGCTAGTTAAAGCTTGCTTTAAAACAAATAGAAGTCTTACTGTACAAAAAGAGCCAGACAATGACAATTAACTTGAGACCTTAAGGACTTAGGACATACGAATAATGTGTCTATTCCGTCGAAGTTCTTACTCTTTATGTTTAAAATTGAAGGATTCTTGTACTAATTTAACTAAGTTCTAAACATACTTCATAGGTAGGTAGGTAGAGATGTCGGTCACAAGCGTCCTCGCTCGATAACGCATTTAGGTCTGTAGCGCGCCGTTTTGATACCATTACTCGTTTGACCAGTTTTTTAAGGAAAAGAAGGATGTTTGGTGATAGACCTCCCAGTGGATCATCGCCTACGCCCTGAGTTCGGCAGTTTCCTAAGCTAAGCAACTTGTTGATTTTTCCAAGACGCATACGATCTAATCCCTTAGGGTGATCATCCAGTCTCACATTCGGATGAAGTAATCTCTGAACACATCCGTCTCCTTACACAGCATGACTTATTTGGTCACCAAAGCAAATACCAACCGCTCGTATGACCAGACACTTTTCTTGGATTTGGAAACAGGAAAATACTCAATAGCATCGAAGTTCGCAACTAAAGACCATCTACACTGTGCCAACTCGGCAGCTTGTTGACTGGTATTGAAGCGAAGATCGGTCCCACCGTGTGAACGTTCGGTCCTTGTGCACCATGAGCCTCCTTTAAAAACCAGTAGTCTGCTAGCTTACAGTCTTATGAGATCGACGAAAAAATATACTCAAGATACTCAGATACTCAATTTTAAATGGTATTCAATTTTTTTTGCCGAGCAAAATTTTGACTTTGATGTCAATTTTTTCAAAAAATGCGTAATAAACATAAAGTTTTCTTATTTTTACCTGGTATTAATAAGAAAGCTTTATGTTTATTACATATTTTTGAAAAAAATTGACCTCAAAGTCAAAATTTTGCTCGGGCACGAAAAAATTGAACACCATTTAAAATTGAATATCTGGAAACCCTAAACACCTATCAGCTCAAATTAAACGTAGTTTTAAGGGATAGTATTTCTACTACAGAAAAAAGTACAGACTTTTTTTAAATCGTCAAAAACTGATGTCAAAGTTGAAAATCTGACTTTAATCTAGATCAATTTTTTCTAAGAATATGATCAAGAATCACATCCGAAACTATGGTACACGAATTACCGGACACCCTGTATAGCAATCTTATTTTTTTTTTTTGAAGGCCAAATCGAAAATGAAAAAAAAAATGTATAGGCGTCGCACCTATGCGCCGCAACTTAAAGCGGTTAATTATAGCAGACATATCAGGCCTTAAAATGCATATAGTCTCACATCCGAATAACACTGAATAATTTAATTTCTCTAATGAATGTACAAATTGAATAAAATTACGCTTTTTTTTGTACCCTATTCACCAACAAATATATTTACACCATATAAATTAAAATTAAACTTACTTTTCAATTCTCTGATATCCTGTTAATAAAATAAAAGCAAAACTTTCAATAAAAATTGAACCACGCAATCACAAAAAAATAAATAGCTAAACCACCTTCACTCACCAATTGCCACCGAAAAAATGACTAATTGCAACTCTGACATCAATTATCTTTGTTCTACATCACTCCCGCATAACAGTTCTTTCTAAATCGGTTAGTAGAAGGTTTAGGCTTCAAGTAAAACCAACTTTTACATCAGTTTGTGCATATCATTTTTTTAATCAAATTCCGCTAGATTTGCGAATTCTCACACTGTGCGCCGATGTCATCATTCCACTCCTTTCTGGATTGGAATATAACTCTAAAATCTTAACAGAGGATCATTGTAGGGCTACAGTAGTCAGTGGGAGTCGAAAACATTTCGATTGGAATCAAATGCGTGATGTTGCTGTGCCCAAAGGGGTTGGCAATCCAGAAGTTAGATTCTTTTATTCTTTTCGCACTGCAAAATACCAGGTATTTAATGTGTAAATGTGTAAATCTAGTGGTTAAAGGTGCAGCAAAACGTTTAAGGTATCTGTTGGACAAGAACGAATAGCCCCTGTGGTGGCAATGCTAGCTGTTCTTTAAAAAAAAACTCATTCCGAAGCCTATTAAATTTGAACAATTTTTTTTTCGAATGACACTGTATAATATGCGTACGTCCATGTTTTTGTTTGATTGAGTTGATTCATAGCAAGCGAGAAACTTTAAGAAACTTTTTAAATAGAAATAACACATGAATTTAATAACGAAAAGGATGTGATGCTTTCGGAAATATGTATATAGAAAATAGCAAACGAAGTTGTTCAAAATATCCTTTAAAGATCAAAAGCAGGTCAATGTGTTATATTTGTTTGGTGGTGGGTGGTAAAATATGTAGAGCCGTATGCTGATACGATACTTAAATATCTTAGTTGGTTCAACTCTACTTTTCCTTCGCATAAGCTGTCATATAAGTTCTTATCAAGGGCGGATCCAGACATTCGACCAGGGGAGGTCACATAACACCTATCTACATACAAATCCAATAAAACATAACACTATAAAAATAACTTCTCTTTTAGTTAAACTTACTGTTAATGTTTCTGAATGAACAATAACCACTTGAGTGGTCTACCACCATTGCATTTGGCTAGAATTATTGCAATTTCATGGCTGCAGCACCAACCATCAGATTCTAAATTTAATTGATGAACAGCATGACAATTACTGTTGTGTCAATATTTTCTCCCTTGGACCTTGTACATTTATGGTGGGATTACGCAAACTTCTCAACGGGCCGTACCGATAACCGCAGCTGGTCTCCAAGGTAAAGAGTCTCTAGTCGATAGAATAATGTAGGTAAGGGAAGTCGGCAAACTAGATCCGTAACTTCGGAATAAGGATTGGGTCTGAAGATTGAGATATAGTCGAGCTCGAACTTGAATTGGAAGAAATAACATGGTTTATGTGCTCGTTCTGGGAATTTTGTTCCTCGAAATGTAGTTTAGGTAACTAATTGTGGAGTTTGCTTACTACAAAATCTTAAGATTAAGGCTGGACACGACACGAGACGAGACTCTGCGAGACTTTTGTAAGACTCGTCTCGGTCTCGTTAAAATCGAAAAATTTCAGTCTCGTCTCGGTCTCGTATAATAAAGTCTCGGTCTCGTCTTCGAAAAATACGATTTTCGGACAAACGGTTGATTATTGGAACGAAATATTTTCGATTATCGTTCGAATATGTGCAGAAGAAAATAAATATTAAACTGAAATTGGATAACGGCGGGAGTAACTATACTGTCTTACGAACCGTGTCCTGGTGAACACACATGCTTCATATCGCTCCGTGGACAAGAGAGTTTATTTTTCAATTGAATCGAGTTGTTTTTATTTAAATGCTCGGAAAAGCGATACAAAAACGCGCGCTGATTAAAACAAAGCAAGAATTGTGTAAATCGGGAAAAAGCTACCAAAGTTATCGCGAATTTAAAATTGGCAATAATTAAAATAAATTAAATTTATTATTTTACACATGCTTGAAAAATAATTCTTCCATCGCGCTCCAAAACTTTCCGTGTTGGCCAAAACCAGCAGTGCCAAATAATTAAAATAAAATTCTTGTTTTATAAATTGCCATCAACGCATTTGTAAGGAAACCAAACTGGAAAATCAGTTCGAAAACTCACTAAAATAAAATTTTTTAAATTAGTGATTCTGAAAACTGCGGAAGACAGGAAGACAG
Organism: Melangyna quadrimaculata; assembly: GCA_949320155.1. NCBI lineage: Eukaryota > Metazoa > Arthropoda > Insecta > Diptera > Syrphidae > Melangyna > Melangyna quadrimaculata. The sequence goes on along the minus strand of OX439483.1, from coordinate 204,844,928 downwards.
GAGCTTTAATTTTAAGTAAATTTCGATGTCAGAACACAATTTGAGGAATAAAGCTACATAATTAACCACCTGGCCACTCTCTTCTCCAGAACAAGGGAGGCTATCAAGAAAAGGCGCCAGAGGCCTTCCTTTGGTCAGAGAGTACAACGCTTCTGACAGGACCTGGCTGTTGTGAACGACCTCTCAGAATAGTCAAGTAACTCCGAATATGAATGACTAACTACTTGGGTGACATCGCGAATTTGGACTCATATGAAGAAGCCTTACGGTCCTTCCAACTCTCCGCTAACGTGTCCAGCAAAAATGCACTGGACGAATGGACATGGAATCTTGTGGAGCATTACGGTCGAATAGAAAACCGCCGCTAGCCGCCCCCGAAGACGCTTGCCAGCAGAATTCAACGACAACGAACAACAACATTCACCAGGAGGCAAAGGGCAATAGAATTCGGACTTTTCCAGAGTGAATACCCAAGAGACATAAGATCCTACGCTGACCGAGTCATTAACGGTAAATGTAGGGTAAGCAACAACGTCCAACTGCCAACCCCTGAACTTACCCTCAGCTACTTCTCCAGTACTCTTTCACAACTGTCAGGATATCATCCAACGCAGACCCGGTGACAGTTCCTATTAAAACAAGGAGACCCATTATCTCCAATAATATTCAACATCCTCATAGATGAATTTATTGGTATATTGAATGGGTTCTCGGGAATAGAACTGTCACCGTCGAGAAGACTCCGCTGCCTGGCATTATGCGGATGATATCCTGCTATTCGCGGAGTCCAAAGAGGATGTAGAGAGAATGTTGGGCGCTACGAGTGCACTCCTTGCGGAAAGAGGAATGGCACTAAACCCCGACAAGAGTCAGATGGTCCACCTAAAACACTATACCCAGCTAAGAAAAATGCTTTCGCCGCAACAGATCCTACCAGGTATACAGATCTGACCATCTCGGCTCTCGGAGTAGAGGAGCAGATGCGGTACCTGGGAAGTCAGTTCACACCCACAGGAGACGCCAACGTAAGTCAGCTTACACTTTTTAGGGAGTTACAACGGGTGAGAAGAGCTCCCCTTAAACCACACCAAAAACTCAACATCTTACGGCTATACCTGATTCCCAGGTACATTCCCGCACTACAAAGGCCGACGATCTCGCGAAAGGCCCTTTAAGAGATGGAATGAAAAATAAGGACTTTCGTGAGAATAATATTACACCTCCCGTTCCAATGCTCCAACCACATCCTCTATGCTCCAGTTTAAAAAGGGGGACTAGAACTCGAGTTCCGGAGCAGGATCCCAGTTTTAGTGACGGAAAGGATTGAAAAACTAAAACAGACGAAATAATAGCAGACATCATCCCCATTGGCCAGAGTTGGATCGATCGAAAACGCCACCCAACTCGAAAATTCCTCCTGGCAATGGAATCCACCGGATTTATAACAACGGAACCTGCACTGGATTCTTATATAACCCTCCACTGTACTGAAGTAGCGAAGACAACGTTAAAGCAATCCTGCTCCGCTTCAACCTCCTTCCAACCAGGGGAATCCCATCAAACCCCCCATCCGAACGAAGGTGTCAAGGACGATGCAACAGAAAAGAATCCCTTTGCCATGTGCTACAAACGTGTCCAGCCTCGCACTGGAATTGGATCACTCAGCACAACTTCTTACAAAAGCGATTAGTGACGGCTGCGAGGGAGAAGGGCTGGAGGTTCGAGATGTAGTCACGACTACGTAGCCAGGATGGAATCCAAAATAAGCCTGACATCATTTTCGCAAAGAACAACCACACAATAGAGTGTGATGTCGGGGTTCATTGGGAAGGACCCGTAGCACTGGCCCTTCAATATACGCAAAAGGCGGTAACATACAGCACACCAGCGTTCATTAAGTGCCTGCAGCGGAGATATCCAAACAACACCCTACGAATACCTCCGCTGATAATGGGCGCTAGAAGAACGTGGTGTCGACAAAACGACTTCCTGTCAAATCTGCTGAGCCTAAGTTGTAAACAAATATAAGACATCGTTCACACGACGATAAGGGGCAGCTGGATGATACATCAGGGCTTCATGCGCCGAGGCTGGCAATAGCGCACAACAGCAAATGGTAAGGCTGCCGAACAACACAGCCGAAATCAGTACAAGGGAATCGAATACTAACTTCATGAAATCTTTATATAAGGAGTGTAGCATAAAGTGGTAGATCTTCTAATTTTGATTGAAATTTCTACCACAATACAGGAGTCTACAACTACACGGAACAGAGTATACTCCGGGATTTTGGAATGGAATTGTGTCTTCCTGTGTTCTTAAAAGTTGTCGAACCTTGGTTCGTTGTTAAAAAACAATTTTTTTATACCGAATTTGCCCAAGATTCTTCCAATTCCATTCGAAATTTCTTTTTACATACGGTAAAACGGCTTGTTTTTTCACTGGAGGGGTTACGGAATTTTGTAACTCAATTTGCTTGGGTTTCCAAGCTTTGTTTTGAGTTATAAGTTGTAACCATTTTTCTTTTATGCCTTTTTCGTAAATACATAAGCTGTTTTTCTCTAAAGTTTCCCACTTTTGCTATTAATAAGTGAGAATGAATTATTTGGCACTCGTTGCTCGATTTATTTTCTGTCGCACGTCTGAAATTCCACCCATCTCAGCATTTTGTATAACCCGCTACCACAAACATCCCTCGCACATGTTACAATTGAACAATTTCAACAAAATTTATTTTCTTTTTTGACTATCAAAACCAATTTTCGTTTTGTAAACAATTTTTTAACTGGTTATTAATTTCCATAAATGAACGGGGCTTGGTAAAACATCACTAATGGTGATAACGGCAATATCACATCAAACCTCTTCCCTCTCATCTGATTGCAATCCATGGAGATGACATCATTTGAACCAGTCGTGCTGCTGTTGATGGACTTGTAAACAGCCCGAAATGCATTCAAGTACCTAGCTATACGTGTTACTAATCGTTGGTTCGTTTTTTGATTTTATTCGTTGTCGTGTTAAATTGAAGAGTTCTAGGAATTGTTAAAGATAAAAAAGTGTGAAAACATTAAGGTGTAATATTGTAAAAGTTTTTATATGTGGCGGTTTTCATGTTCAAATAAATTTAAGTAAACATTTTTTTATTTAGCTCTACAAAAAGGCCATTCCACAATTTTGCCTGGATGAAAATATTGATTTATTTTTTTATTTTAAAACCAATTTACAGACTTACACTCCCTGTTTCAACACTAACAGAATTTTGTTATGTGAATTTGTAAATGTGGTTTCTAATTTGATTAGTTTATGTGCGCTGTGATAATTCTATTCAAAATATATTGGACATAATCATTAAAACTAATTGGCTAAAAAAACTAGTTTTCAAAAATTAGGTAACGCCAATAGTGACATCTACCTACGGATGCATGTGTCGGAAACGACGAAATTGTATTTCGACTATAATGTTCCAACAAACACCTTCTCTTGTGTTTGCTTTTCCTTTGTGCTTTGTGACTTTTTTCGCCTGAAAGGTGCTTAATACTACCAAACGTGAAATAAAACACAAGGCTGTAATATGTATAGACCAGAAGACCCGTGCGAAAATTTCGCACATTTAATAAGGCTTTAAATTTTCAAATAGAATGTTTGAACAAAATAAATAAATTCTTTTTATTATCGATATGAACACATTAGAAGAATTTAATTAAATATTATAGGCATTTAAGTGATCATAATATTTTTTCTAATAGAATTTGATCCAATACAAAAATTGCTTTGATTATTTTCATTCTAAATGTGTTTCGATTTTTTTTTTTCAACCCCTTTCGATTGAGAAACCAACAATATTTTTAACATTGATCGTTTATCGCTAAACGAAATGTTACACAGTGTAACACATTTAACAATGACATTTAATTTTTTTTTTTTTGACACAACAATAGTTAACATTTTATAGAAAAAGAACGCACCACTGCCATTTTGCCGAGCTAGAGGAAAGTGTTTAAAGATTTCAAAACGTTAAAATAGTGAAAACACTAAATAAAAAAATGAAATAAAAGTTAACATAGTGAATATTTGCTATACTTTATTTTAAAAAATATGCGTTAAATCGTGTAAAAACACCTATAATATGGAGTTTACAAATGTTTGCATCCCAATTGTGTCTCATATTCCACATAGTGTTTTGACAGGATTTAACGCAGCACCGCATATGTTATATATATATTTTTTTTTAATGAAGTATTGCATGTATTCACTATATTTACATATATTTTACTTTATTATTTAGTTTAATAAGCTTTTTTTACTATTAAACTTAAATCTCAAAAATGTATCTCTCAAAAACACAGCTAAAAATGCTTTTTGGGAAGCATTTAGCTATCGCACTGCATTCTGACCCTGTGTGAATGCATTTGTGTTTTTGTAACTTTTGAAAAAGCCTCACTTTTTCCTCGATATGCCCGTTTCTCCATTTCTTTTTCTAAGATTTTTAATTAAAGTATTATAAAAAATGTTTCTTTTATTCATACAATCTATTGATACCTAATAAATGCATTCGGCTTTTTATAATGAGAAAAAAGATTACAAGGAACAGAAGTAGGTAACAAATATGTTTCTCCACCACTCACTTAATGTGCAAGCGAAAAAGAGGATTATACATACAAAAGTAACTAAAGATGTTTCTCCCCACTCAATTGCAGCGAACAAAAAGAGAATTTTAAATTACAGAAGTAATACTTTCTCTCTTTCACTCATTCAATGGGTTAAAAGTGAGGTATTCTTTATGTCAAATTTTTCATTTATTAAATTATTTGAAACTTCCGAAATTTATAGAAAATAGTGTGGTATAACATAAAGTTTTAGTGCAATGCCATGAGAATGTGTAAATTCCTATTCAGTGATACCTGTTTTAGTGGATTTAACTATTTTATACATGAGAGAAAAGGAGTTTGACAACAGAAATAATATATATGATTCCCAAAAAAACACGCCTATTAAATACTTAATTTTCGTTTCAGCATTATGGGCCTTGAACAATTATAAAACTTGCGATAAAAAAAATTGAGTATTAGGTATGCTATGAAGTTTTCGGATTGGTCATGATTTGTCCACATTCTTAAAAAATGGACACGACTGGATCGCACAAACTTTCTCTCGTAGCTAACAACTTTAACGTAGCTAGGAAAGTCGTATACCTAGTCTTAGAGTCCATAGACAATTTAGGGGTGTGAAAGTGAACCGGAAAAAAGTATATGAGTCGAAAGGTGTGGTAACTGGTAATGCTTATGAAATAAATGCAAGTCTTGCAGTCCCTGGAGACGGCTTAAGATGCGTAATAGCATTACGTAAAACCCCAAAAATCAACTTTATGAACCAAAAAATGTTTTACCAATCCCTAGGTATTGAGCCCCTGATTACAAATCCGTATGTCCAAGACCTATTAGGGCGTCATTTGTCCTGCCAGACCGTTTGAAAAACCGTAAAAACCAACTTTGAGGATCATTGGATGAAATAAATTTTGTTTTACCCATTGATAGGTATTGAGCCCCTGATTACAGATCCGTATGTCCAAGACCTATTAAGGGAGGCATTTGCCCTACCAGGCCGTTTGAAAAACCGTAAAAATCAATTTTAAGGATCCTTGTATGAACCAACAAATTTGTTTACCCATCCCTTGATATTGAGCCCCTGATAACAAATCCGTATGTTCAAGACCAATTGAAGGTGGCATTTACCCTGCCAGACCGTTTATAGAACCCGAAAGATTTAAAAATAATGGGGTACCTACAAATCAGTACAAAACAACAGTAAGATTTAAAATGCTTTTTATTTTTGTATGTTAAGTCAAAAGTCCCTTCTTTCATTTCCTTTTTAAATAAAGTACTTTTAGTGAAAAGTTTTTAAAATATTAATTTTCAAACTCAAAATTTTGAAAAAATAAAAATAAATGTTAAAAGTACTTTTTTTCAAAATTTGAAGTAATGAGGTACTATTTTTAATTTCAAAATTCATTGATCTTATCAACTCATAGTAAAATAATGAAAACTAGATGGTTCTAGGACTTTTACTTTTTGAAAAAAGTACTTTGAACGTTTATTATTATGTTTTTTTTTTTTTTAGCAAAATTTTGAGTTTGAAAATTAATATTTCAAAAACTATTCACTAAAAGTACTTTATATTTAAAAAGGAAATGAAAGAAGGCGGGACTTCTGACTTTACATACAAAAATAAAAGAGCATTTTAAATCTAACTGTTGTTTTTTTTATAATTTGTACCCCATTATTTTTAAATCTTTCGGGTTCTATACGACTCGTATACCCCTAAATGTGCTGTGGGCTCTTGTTCTAGAAGCTTTCGTTCTTCGAAATATTTCTTGAGCTAAAAATTGATCAGCGTTTCCATGACCTTGGATACGCCTTTTTTAGGGACTGTCTGGAGAAATGCTGTTTTGCACCCCATCAGAAAGAGACCAGTAGAAAACGACAGTTGGAAAAGCTTACGCAGTGGTTTTGCCATCGCAGCCTTGAAGAGCACCTCTTCAGAACAATGCAATGGGAGGGACTTGCCAGCGGATTTGTGTATGTGGCTAAGCTTGAGTTTACAATTAAACTTCGTAATTTTAATGTTGAGGGCATCTAAATAAAGCTTTCCACAAAAATTCAGATTTTTATATTTTTTTTTCCAATTTTTCTGGGTAAAAAATGAAATATCGAAAACAGTGTGCAGGCATCTTTAAAGCAGGATTTGAACATGTTCCGCCACAGTAAATCTGGGAAACTTTTAACCAAAGTAGGGGAGACTGGGTACAGTTGAATAACAGGACGGTTGAAACAACGCAAATATCTTGCAAACCGTGGGCGGTAGGTGGATGGGTCTCAGATAAGCATGAATTGGCAACAGGTCAAAAGAAACAATTTCAATCTTGCTTAGGTCGTAGCACGCTTCAGTTGTCTAAGGGAGGTCTTTTTGTTTTTTGACATTAAAAGTAAGTTTTTTTGTTCGGATGTTTTTCCTATTACCGTGTTTTCTATTCGTAGGAGAGCATTGAGTATATTTTTGTGATCGAAGTGAAGAGTGTAGAATACAATATGCTGACTATTTTCACTGTGTCGGTATTGTTACCGACACTATTTATATTTGTTTACTTACAGGAGGGTTTGGGACGGTTGAAACAATGTATCTGGGTACGACAATTGCGTCCTGAAATATTCCGAAATAGTAATTTTATTGGATTCTGACCGATACAAATTGAAGAAACCTTTCCTTATAGTTTTTTTAAATTATTTAATGAAGTATGAAGATTTATTTTTAAATGATTTCATTCTTATTGTTTGTTGTTTTCTTTTTTTTTGCCAAACATTGAAACACTGAATACTAATAAATCTTGTCAAACAATGTCATAATTTACGTTATAATTTAAAAAAAAATCATGAACACTTTTAACTATGTAATATTATGCACTATCTGCATTTGTTTCAACTGACCCCAATCACTGTTTCAACCGCCCCTGGTATGGGTACGGTTGAAATATATTTGATTTTTTGTTTAAAATTTGACGGATGACACTGTACATATGTAGATAAAAACATGATCTTTCATTTAATATACCGTCAACATCGCTCGGTGTTCAAATGGAAATACTATGGACGATATAAGCGAAACTGTTTGAACCGTACCCAGTCTCCCCTACTCTTATATCATATAGGTACTTTCGATAAGTATGTGCTAGATAGTTATCTTTCAGTTGCCACTTAAGTCTGAAAAATGGGAGCTAGTTGTAGGCCTATAAAATAATAATACATTTTGTTGGACAAAAAAAAGATATAACTGTCGGATCTACAATATATAGATATTTTAACAACGCTGAAATCAATCAAAGCAAATTACCAAAACTAGCTTATAAAAGTCATTTCCCGAGGTTTTAACTAAGTTAACATCGCCAATTTTGTTGAACACGCATACAGTGACTCGCTATATCGCGACTCTAATCTTAAATTTTGATGAGTAATATTTTTGCTCTATGAAGTTATTATTTATTTATTTTAGAATTAAATTTGCTACTCCGACAATTTTCAAAATGGCCAAAGTATGTACCTAGGTACATATTATATCATCTTTCAATAAATTTTAAAATCACAAATTTTCCTAATTTCCCCAGGAAATAATTCAACGAGAACAATTTCAGCAATTTTAATAAATCTTCTCGTAATGTAGGCCAAAATGTCCATTGTTGCGCATCCTATACCTTCTTTTTTATCCTTGTCCTGTGTTCAACTTCTAATATAGATACTTTGTGTCTCTAGTCTTTTTCTTTTGTCAATTTCAATTTTCCCACAGAAAATACAACTTCCTTCATGTACCTAGCTACGACAAAAAAAAATATATAAAGTTCAAGAAAACTTCCAAACAAGAAACAACACAAACCTGTCGAGTGGTAGAGGCGCGGCCGGCGGCCGGGGGGTGGGCCGGTGGTGTTAAAAATGAAAAAGCGTCCAGCACGCGTATGCTTGTATGTAAGTTGTTAGGAAACTGTGTTTCTGTTTGTTTGTCTCTAAAGCATGTTGAGTTGGTCTGTAGATATAGTCGGTATCGGTTTCGGTACACTTTAACCCCGTGTTTCATTGTCTCATCTACGCCCTCCGAAAATATTGTGTATGAACATAACGATACTAACATCTCTATTTATGTATATACATATGTATATAGTATATATGGAGAAACTGTTATGCCATTGCCACCCAAAAAAACTCTGGTCTCCAACAACAAGCTTCTTGTTTGAAAGTCAATTTAACTTTTCAATTCGGGCGAAAACTTTGGGAATTATTCATTTGTGGCGTGTTATCCTTATATAGGATTCGTCCCAGCGCAGCGTCCTTAACTCATTGCTAGGTATACGTTTGTCTTTTCCTGCGATGCCGATGTAGGTATCTATTTATCTTTGCTTATAAATGAATGGATCGCACTTGAAACATCAAAAGGCATAATATTGCCAACTGAGTTTTAATAATTTAATTTTATAGCCCAGGAAAAATGTACCTACGCAAAAATGGCCAACCTGCCAAAAATATCCAAGTAAAGATTTTATCTTTATTTTGGTATTAGCAATACTGTCGCCAAGATTCCGCTAGTAGGCTTATAAGATCTTGTCGGCTATCCTGTTTGACCGCCTAAAACCTTTTGTTAGCGGTCTAATCGGCCCCTGTCAGTGTAGTTTTAGGCCAGGCAAGTAAACCGTCGATCATATGTTCACACTCCGACAGATTTTAGAAAAAAAAAACAGGAATTCCAGATCGATACACACCACCTCTTTATTGATTTTAAAATCGCGTATGATAGCGTGAAAAGGGACTAATTATACAGAGCCATGTCATATCTCTGCATCCCTGCCAAACTCATCCGCTTGTGCAGGATGACTATGCAGATATCTCGCTGCTCCGAGGCGGCTAAAATGGGATTGGCGGTTAATGAGGACGAGAGGAAGTTTATGCTGACGTCGTGAAAGGAATCTAACATCGTCGACTCGGGAAAAATATAACGATGGACAGATATAATTTCGAAATTTTGAAGGACCTGGGCTCCACTATTACCTCGCAAAATGACACCAGTGCAGTTATCAAACGAAGAATTACTATTGACAAACGCTGCTTTTTCGGTCTAAGAAAGCATTTAATAAGTAAGGCTTTTAGAACCAAGGAGACTTTATGCAAGTGCAAGACCCTTATAATCCCGGTGACGCTCTATGGGGCAGAAGCATGGACATGAAAAAATCGGATGAAAATCTGCTAGGGTGCTTTGAGAGGAAGATTCTTCGTGTGATTTTCGGTCCCGTGTGTATCGAAGGAGTGTGGAAGAGAAGATTCAAGGACAAGCTATAGGGGCTATACAGCAACGTTGACCTGGTCAAGAAGCCGAAAATACAGCGGCTGAGATGGCTGAGCATATGGACAGCAATGCACCTGCCCGACGAGTCTTCGAATCCAACCCCGATGGTGTATTCAGCAGAGGAAGAATAACAGGTGGCGCGCACAAGTGGAGAACGACATCAACCAACTCGGTGTGTGCAATTGGAAGCGGCTAGCTAGGGACAGAGCTGGCTGGAGGGGCTTTTTAGTTGAGGCCGAAGCCCATCCTGGGCTGTGAGCGCCATTTGAAGTTAAGTAAAGTAAGTAATACTGTCGCGAAAGTCCATTACCAGTCCGTGTGCGCGTCAATAGTAGTTTTTTCTAAGCCTTCAACAGCAATTAACGGAAATAAGCTAATGGCATCTTTTGACCGCTTGTACTGTTATTCGGTAAGTACGTGAGTATTTGGGTACGTTTCTCTTAGGCAAGGAACTGCAGAGATTTCGGAGATCAACTGAGGAGCAATACAAAACACCCTCCAGAAGTCGATACCCAGGTACGGTTTCTGCTGTAAAGATGGAATAAGATACAGGGGAATTGTTTTTGTCATCCCTTTATAGGCAACCTTCACATAGATTCTACCAATTATAGCCTGATTTTTCCCATCGGCGGCGGTTTTCATTTCGGAAGAAAGTTTATAGAGTGTCTGGCCGTGTTTTTGAAGGAATTCAAAGCCATCCGCACCCAAACAGCTTATGCTGGTCCCACTATGGAGCAATCCTAACCGGACCGTAGCATAGGGACGCTGATCGCACGTGATGCACAACGTCGCGCCGCGGCTTCAATGGCCTTGAATGCTTCCTTCTTCTCTAGAAACTTCCCCCCTCAGCCTAGCCATTTTATCGGAAACGATGGTGGTTTGGTCTCCAAAAATTTTTTTTCCGTACTTTGATGTTGTTTTGAAGCCTTTCATGTAGGGTTTTCAGCGGTCTTCTTGGAGAAACGGGTGGTGGTTAAATATAAGTTACCGTGTATTTGAAAAGTCGCTACAAAATTCTGAGCGCTGGAACAGGGGTGATAGATGGAGTGCAGTTGGTGTCTGGAATGCATTCGGAATAGCTGATGGAACGGGGAGAAACAACAGGTATTTTTACTGGGTCTCCGGGTTGGATTCTTGGTGGAGAGTCATTTCTAGGTGGTGATCTAGCTGGCACACGCGTAGTCGAAGGACAGCGGTAAAAAGCTTCCTGCAGGCTGGATTTCCTTTAGGGGACAGTATAGTTAACTTCTGGCATGTGTGCCGGAAGGGTCTCCTGCATTATGGATGCCACTTCGTATCGCAGAGCGACTCTACTTCACTCCAGCTCTCCAGCCAAGAACCGTAAATCCTCAGCTCTATTCGCCCCGACAGCTGCTGTTACTACTCCCTGGATATAGCCGGTCAAAGCTCCGTTATTCGCATGTGTGAACGTGGCCTTGAGGTAGAGCAGTGGTACTTCGTTCTCAGTCAAGAATTCTTGAGCGAGCACTGATGCTACTTCTTCATTATCGTCTAAGCCTTCCATGGTAACCCGTGGAGCGGGTTGGGCTGGACCTCGACGTCTGCTAGGAATTGCAACATCATCTTTGACCCTCCCCCTATAGGAGTCAAAACCCTTCTTATTATTTTTAATCCCATTTTTTTTTTTGCAGGCAAGAACCCCCCGTCGACGACCTAGGACGTGCATGTCTCGATGCCGTAGCCGGGGCGCCCTCTCCTTCCTGCTGCCAGGATCAGCCCCATGCTCACAGGAGCATGTAATAGTGGCAAAGGAGGTAGAGGTTCAAGAGGTTCTCAGATTTGGCCTGTGTGTGGGTAGTAAGCACCTATACAAAATATCAGTTCTTGACATATAACTCCGAAACCGTAAATGCTATCAAAAAGTATTTTTATTAAAACTTGTAGAAAAAAGTTATAACAATTTTTTTCCTTCGACTCTTCGTTAAAAAGATATCGAATTTTCAAAAAACACAAAATGTCAAAAATCCTCGGTTTTCCACGGTTTATATTTTGAAAACATTTGAATGCCAAGTTTGTGCATTATGTGACGTCTTATGAGTAAAAAATATTAGTTTTTTAAACAACCGTTTTAAAGATATAATTATGTCAAAAGTTTGACACAAATTCCAAAATGTCTGTTTTTTGTTTGCATTTTACTCTCAAATGACGGGATTGTCGAAAAAAAAACTTATACTCAATAATATACTTTTCAAGAAGCTTATAAAAGTTTTTTTTTCATTCAAGTCAAAGTCACAAATTATTGCTGCTTCAATACCGTCAATTTTTTTTTAACGGTTTAAACGGCAAGTTTTATCAAAAAATTATATATAGGGTCGGCCAAATACAAGTTTTTTTTTTTTAAATGCAATAAAATGAACAAAATTATATTTTTTTTGTATTATGGCCTTATTAGTAAAGCAAACATTCTCATTAATTATGGAACACAACGTCGTACAAGTTGCTGCCTCAGCTAGCTTCGCAGTAGCGCATTCTGTCACTCCAATTTTCCAAGACCTTGTTGATGATTTCGGGCTGTATTGGCCTTAATTGTTTGAATCATTTCCTTATTTTTGGCATTGGTACTTCACGATTCTCTACTAAAAAATTCTAAAGGGGTCAAGGCCAATTGACATCGCCAAGACGACAGATAACACGATTTTGGAAATTGGTGCGCAAAAGATCGATTGTGGTTGTGGCATGGGCTGTGTGGCGCGGCGCGTCATCCTGCCTGAAACAGAGGTCGTCCAAATCCATGCCTTCAATTTCATTAAAAAAAGGCGGTTAACATGGCTCTGTAACGCCCACCAAAAAATGGTCCAATAATGGGTGCTTCATTTCGACCGAAACTTCTTTTCTAAAAACGCACTGTTTGGGCTACATCACTCACTTTGGAAATAAGTTTTCAATATTCCCCAACGTTGTTCAAGCGCTAAGCGACTCATTAGTTACTTTGTTCTGCGGAGGACTCAGATTTTCTGTCAAGTTTTCGAGCGGGAAACAGCTATCAGTGTCAAAATAACCTATTATTAAGAACAAAACACTAGACCCAGCCTTTCTTAACAAAATTTAAATACTGAGCAACACTTTTTATAAGCTTATACGTGAAAGACGAGCATTCTCGGCATTTTATGTTTTGTTTGAAATGTCGATGTCTTCTTAACGGTGAGTTGTAGGAAAGAAAAGTCCTAACTTTTTTTCTTATGGATGGCAAGATCTACAAGTTTTGTATGAAATACTTTTCGATATCATTTACCGTTTCGGATTTGTATGCAAAAAACTTATAATTTCGATATCTTGAGTAACTATTTCCCACGACACGACCTTGCGACAGTTATGTTAATACCGTTATAATGATAATTGCGTTTAAAAATCTTCACATGGATTTTGTTGTCAGAAAAAGTAAAATTTGTCTGGGCTGCTTAGATTTTCATCCGCAATTCATGCGGATTCCAAAATTGGTCTTACTAGAAAAATTAAGATACTTTGAAATAAAATTTATTTTTATGAAAGATTTGTTAACTCTATAATAAAGATTTATTAATCAAGGTCATTTATTTTTTATTATTATTATTTATTTTATGAGTAATGAAAATGTATCAGATTTTAATAATTTTGTTCCACCATGCAAGTATCGAACAGTTGATTCACATCGGTTATAAAAAAAAATCATACCTGATTGGTTGAACTGTTTTCAAAATATCAACCTTGCCATCAAAAATGTTATTCGTTAATTCGTTGGCAACATTTTTTGCGGATATTCTTTGAATTTTCGTCTAGGTTAGGTATCTAAATATCTAAGGTGCTCAAGTGTGTATTTTCATCTGAGAAAAATTGGTGCAGCAGCAAGGATTATTATTGTACAGTACATGTATACATCTGTAGCTATAGGTATGTAGATGTACATATGTATATACGGAGGCACACAAGCATCAGCAGTCTAGAGATTGCGAATGCAGAAAAAATCCAATAATCTTCTTTTCCCTTCCATGCACACAAAAGCAAGGAAGGCTTAAGAGTCGAGTAGGACATCAAGTGGGTTTGGCAGATTTTTGGCAAAATACTATTTTACTGGCCATACATCGGTCTGCCTTTACCACCACAAATCGAGTTGGATTAGATTTCGTGCTACGTTCCGACTGCGGTTTCTATTAAACTAAGGTGCTTTGACAAATAATGCAGTTGTTTTATTATTAGAAAAAGGTTTTAAAAAAATCAAGTTATAGAACGATGGGATTCAATTTCATGAATTATTTATTTAGTTATTCATGCGAGTCGCCTTTTAAGTGTGAAGTATGAACAATTTAATGAGAAATCAATTTTTTGCATTAAACTTTTTGTTTGTAAATTAAAATAACTGTCTAAATTCTGAACACAATGTAATGTAGCTATAAATAAATAAATTGGGTGGCGCAACGGCTCGTGAAGAACCAGGGCCTAGTGACTATAACAACTCGCAACCATTCTTGTGTGCGCGTGTCGACAGGAATGGAAGGGACCAACAATTTTATGCCGAATCCGAACCTCTAGGCGAGAAGCACTTATTAATGACAGGTGGTACTCTTGAGAATTTTTAAATTCCTCGCAAGAGGCAGTAGCCCTGAAAAAACTTTTAGTTTTTAGGTGGACGAGGCTGGGAAGTGAACCCAGACCTCCAGCGTGACAGTCCAACGCACTAACCATTACACACCGGACTACTACAATGTAATGTAGCTGAAGCTGTTAAGAAGTCAACCGAAACCTTAACCAACAAGCTTTTTTAGACGATTCCTTTCCTATATCTACCTCTACTCCATAAACCCGTTTCTACTTCCCACATACATACATAAATCGATCTCGAGATAACAATTAAACCTAAAATTACCATGATAGAGAACGCGAAAAAGTGGGTCCCGCCATTCTGTCTGTGTGTCTATCAGTCTGTACCTCTACAGCATTTAAGCCACTGGACTTAAGGTTTTTGGGAAATTACCTAGAGGAGAAATTGAATTTTGTAGCTCCAAAAATAACGGCATACCTTCTCGCCTTACAGTTAATTTAAACAAAAAATATTTATCACAGAAATGGCTTTAACCATTTTGATAAAACAAAATTTACTAATAACGAGGTTATAATCGGTAGTTACCTGTCAAAAAATCGCTTTTTTATTTTCAAATATGTCGTTTACTCCGTTTACATGACAGGATTCGATCATCGAATCGAATTGGACTCAGATTTCGATTACATGGAATTGAATACAAATTCAAGTCTGGTTTTATTCTCCATGTAAACGGAGTAGTTAACAGCTTAACCGATTTCGACCAAATTTTTGTACAGAAGTTCCTTTACAATTTTAACAATCTAACAAAAGCGACATAAGAACAATTTTTTAGAGTTGGCGTTATCTCGCTTTGTAAAGCGTCATAAGGTTTTTCCAAAACCGGTTTTAAACACACCGTACATAATTTTCAAAATACATTGTCTATTTTTTTCAATCAAAGGTTTAGTTTGGTAAAATGTTAGAACTAGAAAGATACAAAAGACAAAATACCCCTGGTTAACTCAAGAAGTTATAGATCTGATTGAATCTCGTAACCTTTTGTATTCAAGGTGGCGTAGGTATAGATGCTTTTCCATATTGGCTCAATTTAAAAGAAAACGCAATGCTGTTATTTCGTTAATTCGTAAGAACAAAAGGACATTTTATGAAAATAAGTTTTCTGGTTGTGAATCAAGTTCGGACTTTTGGAAACAAGTTCGTCAAGTCGGCCTTAATTCTAAAAAGCAATCCGTTGATAATGATTTCGACCTTGAAAAATTAAATAAACAATTTATCCAGTCCCCTTCCACAGTTACCGTCACATCACCTAGTAGCCGAGACCCAGTTAATAATCTACCTGATACATTCTCCATCAGCTGTGTTGATCAAATTACGGTCAGACAAGAAATTTTAAAAATACGTTCCAAAGCAATAGGATCAGATAATATCCACCCTGATTTTATCAAAATACTTCTTCCGGTTATTTTAGATCATGTAACCTATGTTTTCAACACTGTGCTAACTACTTGCATTTATCCTGATTGCTGGAAAATTGCAAAAATTATTCCCCTACCTAAAGCTGGAAGTAAAAATGAGTATCGACCCATTGCAATACTTCCATTTATTAGTAAAGTTTTGGAGAAAGTTATTAGCAAGCAAATAAAAATCTATATGGAAAATAAGAAACTACTAACCAAATACCAGTCTGGTTTTCGCTCAAAGCATAGTTGCACGACAGCGTTGTTAAAAGTATGTGATGATATCCGTGATGGATTAGATAAAAAACAAGTAAATAATGTCCAAATGCTAGGTTTAATTGTGTTTTTGGATTTCTCCAAGGCATTTGATTCTGTGAATCACGTAATTCTTTTGAAAAAACTCAAAGAGAGATTATTTTTTGACAACCTCCTTTGTAATTTAATAATGTCATATCTCAACTACCGAGCACAGTATATTTATTTAAATGGCAAATGTTCATCGCAATTATATGTACCGTTGGGTGTTCCTCAAGGCTCCATTTTAGGGCCACTGTTATTTACATGCTTTATTAATGATATTTGTGAATGTATAATTGATTGCCAATATCACATCTATGCGGAGGATGTTCAAGCTTACATAACTTTTCCAAAGCCACTTGGAGATATTTTTGTGGACAAAATCAATCAAGATTTAAGTAGAGTTTACGACTGGACGATTCAAAATAAACTTCACCTTAACCCATCAAAAACCAAAGCTTTGCTAATTGATAGAAGCAGAAATATTGACGTCTTAAATTTTCCGAAAATTTATCTTAACCAATCAGCGGTCGAATATCTTACTTTAAGTAAGAATCTGGGAATTTATTTAAGCAGCAGTTTTGGTTGGGAACTTCACATTAACAAAACAGTTTGTAAAATTTATGGAGCCCTTCGTGGTCTCAGTCCCACAAGAAAATATCTTCCTTGTGACGTTAAATTAAAATTAGTAAAAACGTTTATTCTTCCTTTCATTCTTTACGGCTGTGAAATGTTTTCAAATTTGGACCATGAGTCCATGAAAAAACTCACAGTTGCTTTTAACAGTTGCGCGAGATATATCTTTGATAAAGACAGACATGAACACATCTCTAGGTTTACTAAACAGATATTTGGCTGTTCTCTGAACGGGTTTTTGATGTATCGAACGGTGTTAGCATTGCATAAGATAATATCAACAAAAGAACCTGGGTATCTGTTTGAAAAAGTAAAATTTGGAAGAGGTGAAAGAAACCCACAATTAATACCACCCAGGCATAGATACCAGGTCACCGGTCGCCAGTTTTTTGTTTAAGGAACTCAGCTTTGGAACTCATTACCCCTTAATATTAAGCGCATTAGCAATACAAATACTTTTTCTACATTATTGCACAAATACTTTACAGAAAACTACTGATCACTCAAACCAACATTTTGTTTTCTTATTTTATCTCTCATTGTCTTATTGTCGACTTTCTAATTTCCTCTTATTCTTTCTTACTTGCTTTATTTATTGATCCCTATTTTTTTTTTTTTTTTTTATTTTTGTTCCCATATTTAAATTTTTATTTTTATTAAAATTTCAATGTATTTATTAATTGTTATAATTTATAATTAAATAATGTATTAAATTAAGCTTGTACATGAGTTCAAAAGATTTATATCTTATATGTATCAAGAATTATACTGAATAAACCAAACCAAACCAAACTAGATATTTTCTTTCTTTTATAAAACTAAAATTACTCATACTCCACGCAACTAGAAGTAGGTACGAACCAAGTTTAAAAATAAAATTAGTAATGAAAGGAATGCGCGTATTGCATTTTAACCCCACATCATTTGTAAAGGATTATGAAAAGGCTCTTAAAAACAGTTTGAAACCCGTCCAACAGCAAAATTTACAACATGTTGGTTTTATTTTGTTCATGTCGTCAGAAAAAAAAAATCTATCGAAAATTCTTAACCTTGTAAATGCTCTGCACAAAAAAAAAGAAGCTAACCGCATCTAAAGACAGTTTTTGGTACTTCCGCTTTTAAAAGTGGACAACATTTAATTGTCATTTGATTTTTTAAATTCAAAAATCTATGATAAACCATTTAAAAAAACTTAGTAATTTCGATTATATTTATTTATAAAAACACACATACAAAATTTTCTTGTTTCTCTTATTCGTTTTTAGGAGGTTTTAGAAAAATTAATTCCTTTGTTTTGAAACAGTACAAAGTGACATAAGACCAAATTGTCTTATGACGCTTTACAAAGCAGGTGTTCTCGGCCCATCTTGCCGATCTCCTTTGACATATGAATTTTTTTTTGATTGACAGAAAATTGTTTGAGTCGATTGTCTTCCGTAAAATGGGTGCAATGTTTACGTTTAATGGTGTAACTTGTCACGATGATTTGAGATCAGGAATAATAAACAACAGTGCC
This sequence comes from Melangyna quadrimaculata, assembly GCA_949320155.1. Lineage (NCBI taxonomy): Eukaryota > Metazoa > Arthropoda > Insecta > Diptera > Syrphidae > Melangyna > Melangyna quadrimaculata. Next base: position 204,826,603 of record OX439483.1, on the reverse strand, counting down.
TCGTGACTGATGTCACTAAAATAAAAAAATCTACACACGCCAAATGAAAAACACTATTGGCGTTTTTATTTTTTAACTCAAAGCAGACTACGGAACTGTCAAACAAAAAGCACAAACAGTGTGTTTCTATTTTCCATCTGAGCTAGCTCAGAGTTTGATCGATTAGCTCAGACTAAAATGACCAAGCAAATCGAGCGAAACGCTGAGCGAAACCAACTTCACTTATTTTTTTAGTGATTTGACAGAGGACAACAAAAACACAAAATTAAAAATGGATTCCCAGGACAGTCACCCGTCGTTTTCGTAAAAAAATTGCAAGAAATTTTACGTTAACAAACACACCTACGAAATGACAGTTCCGTTCTCAAGATTTTGTCATAAACATATCATAATCATAACCTGCTCTGATCAAGGCCGTAACCAGACAAATACTTGGTGGGGGGTATTTTATTTTCAAAAAAAAAAAATTTATTTTAATTTTTAATATTGATTCTTGAATTTGAATAGGTATCAGCAAATCAGGCTTCTTTTATGAATGTCAAAATCAAGAATGTTTGTGATTTATTTGTAAGAGCTGTAAGTTTTTCGGACGTGTTCGGCTGGAGTTTAAAATTTAGAAAATTCTAGTAAACTGTTGAGGAATTAGAAAATGTTAGTTAGTTTCATACTAAACCCTTAATAATAGGCTGTTTACATTTTAGTAAGCAAGATTAATGGCTCATTAATTACACATGCTTTCAAAATCAAAATTGTGTACTAGTGTTTATTTTTCCGAAAGCTTTTTAAGCACTAATTTCAGATATTCCAGTCTTAACATGAAAACAACCGTTTTTTATTATATTTGAGGTTAACCAAGAAACTATAATAAAATGTGAAACTATTCGTGTGCCTTCAAAAACTTTTTCCTTCTTTATTGGCCTCTTCTTGCTTGTATACCAATATGGCTGACAGATATCATAAATCCTTTACGACGCGACCCCTACACAGTCTAAAACGTTATAAAACAATGTAACAGGTCACCGATTACTTTTCCTTTTACAAGTAGTGTAAACTGCCGCCATATGATCGAAAGTGTCAACTCCACCTTTTGTTGCGTTGTAATTCATAATAACCGCCGGTTTATACGTCAATTTTGTCCTCATCAATTTTGTCCTCATGGTTAGCCGTTGACAGAATCAGTACATTTTTTTTAGTGCTACTTGCATACATAATATAACGGCGCGGCAAAACGCGATTTTGCTTTGATGGCAAAGATCCTTCGCTTCCACTCCGTAGGCTTTTTCAGCACCAGCATACAATAATATCGCAATGTATGTGTATATTTCTTCTGCAGATGTGTCATACCATCTGCGCATTTTCTTTTGATTGTTGGATAAAAGATTGTCTTCATAAGTTCTTTCGGTTTTCTGTTTGTTTTAATCACTATATTTTCAATAATATTTGGGGTTACTAAGGATTTGAAAGCTTCAGATTTTCCCGAAAACATTGTTGAACATTTTGGAGCATATCCCAATCTTTCATTCCGTTTCCTGATAGTCCTTTGAGTTTCAAATTCATCCGGCATTGACCACCAAATATCGTTGAACTTGATATTTCTTGCACCATAGCGCATCCCTCTGTTAGTTCCAACAGGGTCCTCTTCTTCTTGGTCATGCCGGTTACCTTGTTGGTAACACTTGTATCCAATAAAATGGGGCAACACGTGTGTCCAATAAAGCTGTATTTGGTTCATAATTAGGATCATCAGCATCCGAAAAATCTCCATCTCCATCAGTATCAGCTTCTGATTCATTTTGTTGAACTTCTTCTTCTTCTGCATCTAGGCACCTAGGTTAGGTTAGGTTAGGTAGATGGGCTGCTGGTATTTCTTGTTCCCGTCACACTTAGATCAATGTTGATCTTTTTATAGATTTTGCTGTGGAAAACAATTAATCATCTAATTTGATGACAATCACTAATATAATACTTTTTTCAAGAGGAAAGAAGGAGCAAGAAAAACATTTTGAAAAATGTTGGCTCTGATCGCTCAACCCCTGCTCAGACTTTTTTTCTGAGAGCCAAAAAAGAAAAACGCCATAATGTATTATTAGCGTCTTGCTCTTGTTGAATTAATCATGAGGCAATAATAATTTTTAGCATTGTCTTAGAGGATAGGTTAAGAGCAGACGGTGTTTTTTTTTTTTTTAATTTTAAATTTTTACCAACTTTTGAATTGTATTTTCATTCGATCAGATTTTGAGTATGAATTTTGTCTCTCTTTAACTATTAACCCCATTCAAAAAGATTGGATAATTGTAACCTAAAGTTCTAAGCATCAAAAGGTAGCTAAATCAGGTCTGTGAAGTTTGTAGGGCAACTTTCATCTAGAGTAATGGGACCAACTCGCAGTAATGTGCATTTTTCTTGTTTACATTTTGTTTGTATTTCTTTTCCCAACGTACGCGAACACTTGTTGGCTTTGTTTTTAGACCTTTTTAGAACATATAAGGTAGATATAGGGTGTCCCAACAAGAGCAACGGATTTAAATCTACCGCCATTTTGTTAATTCGAGTTGCACGGTGATTCTTTTTTATAGGTGAAAGTTTTGTGGAAACAGTTTGACAATTATTGCGTCAAAGAAATACGGCGAAATTATTCCGCCAGCCCAAAATGCACACCAAACAGTTACCTACTCGTGGTGGATCCTTGTTGTTTGAATATCACACGTGGACTTTCAGCACCCCAAATTTGACAGTTTTTCTTATTTACGTATCCGTCGAGTTGAAAATGTGCCTCATCTGAAAATATGATTTTTTCTTCGGAAAATCCTCATTAATTTGATGATGTTCCAAAACCCTAAATTCACGGCGCTGCGCAAGGCCCTTTGGCTTGATTTCTTGCACCAATTGAACCCAGTACGCGTGAAAATGCAGATCTTTTACCAAAATTCGTTGCATAGTTCTTCTGGAAATGTTTAATTCTTGATCACGATGACGAATGGATGTTCCTGAACTCTCGACCACAGATTCCCTTATTGTGGCTATATTTTCGAGTGACTGACAAGGACAACGAGGAACAATAATCGATGCTAATTTAGCTCGTGTAGTATAAAATTATTAATACACGCAATAATGTGTTATTCCCCTTATATTTAGGTTTCAGGGTTTCGTAGCTAGGTGTCGCACGCCGAGCGCGAAGAACTGAAACTGAGACATAGAATCGAGACAAAAAGTTGTCGAGAGAAATAAGTCAATGCCTGGAGGTACTCTTAGACTGTACCTAGCTCCGCCATAACTGTTCTGTTAGTTAGAAGTTCAAATTTTTTTTACCAAAAATCCAAAACAAAAAAGTCTCCATCCATTTTGAAGCTTCTAAACCGACCCGTTAAAAGGATACAATTCAACTAATTCAGTAATCATAAACATTTAGATATCATGTAAATTGTAATAATTTTCAAATTGTAACGTTTTTTACGCTCCTGGCCGGAACCGCTTTTAACCTCAGCCGGTCGGGGTCTCTTATGAAGATCAACACTCTATTTAATTTACCCCCTACTGAGAGCATGCTTAATGAACACGAGAACTTGTTGCTCTTTTATCGATTATAATATTACACATGTACTTAAGTTAATTTATATTTTGAAAAAACACTGTAAATTGATTCCTTTAAGAGCGTTGATTTCTGTTTCCCACTATTCAATCCACAGAAACTCGTAATTGTATCCAGCTTAACCTACATAAAATCCATTTAATATGAATCTCCAGAATCAGAGTTTTAATACTTCAAAAAGCCAGTGAACACTTAAAATATTCCTCTCATATTATATCAATCCTCTTTCGCCTGCAAATTCCTACCTTTTTCAGAATCAATACGTATACCTGAAAATTTAATTTAATTTTTTTCTCAGTGAAATAATATTTTCCTCAAAACTCGAATTCGATAACCCACCAATAGTAAGAAAAAAAATTTAAAAAAAATTTGACCTGTACCTGACGATTGCATTTTTTTATGGTGCGACTTGCAATATTTTTAATGCCTCTCTTGGCTGTCTGATTGCAGGCAATTTTTAATATCTTTATATGTTTATATTCAGTAGCGGTTTTTTTGTTGTTATCTTTTATAATATTAAACTTATATAAGTATAATACTTTGCATTGTAGGTATATTGTAGGCATTGTAGCTAGAGGTATGTGTTGTGAGAGGTTGCGGTAAAAGTTTTTATATTGCATGCAGATTGTGAGAAGGAATGGGTGAAGGAATGAATGGGGGGAAATGAGGTAAGGAAGGATTATTTTTACGTGGTTTAAACATTAATTCGCCACACACCCACAGCGACTAACATGAGGTTACGAGAAAATCACCTCCCCTGCCATTCGATGTCGTTAAAAAGGCCACCTCCAAAATAGCAGGAGGGTGCGGTGGCGGTGGCAAATCAGGGCTTATAACTTTTTCGATTAAATTCTAAAATAAACACACCTGAACGCAATTTTCCAACATTTACATTATTTATCCTTTCACGCAATGGATGGTAACAACGCGCTCCTGCTCCACCAAATATAGTAGATATACATAGGTATTCTGAATATGTCCTTGTTATATTATATAATGAATATGGTATGCCATCAGGATCACCAACCATACCATCCAGGACGAGGAAATCCCTTTGGAACTTTGAGACTGTTGTTCTACTTTTCATCTGGCATGCATATATTATGTATATAGTGAGGTTGCGCCAAGACATTCGAATGTACGTACAGTGCTATGAAAAAAATTAGGCCAAATTATCTCAAAAAAATACTTTTTAAGATCTAGGTAGGATATTGATTATAAAAAGGAACTAAGATGTTCAAAGGTTTCTATTTACAGGAGGACTCACCTAAGGTGTGACGAAAAGCTAGAGTGTGTAGGTTGGGGCCAAGACAACTAAAAAATCGTATAGGAGAGGGGGGCTCAGTCTTCCCGTTTAGGTAGGAGGCAAATTTCCTAAACAAATACTTTAAACAGCAAAAAAAAATATTAAAAAACAACAGTAATTCATTTATTTCTTCTTTTTACTTGCGATATTATGTACGTAGTAGGCATAGGCCATGTTTAGGATTCGTGCAAAAAAAAATTCGAGACAATAATTTTCCCTATAACATAACGATGATAGTGGGTCTCGCAATTCTGTCTGTCTGTCTGTACCTCGACCTGCAGCCTAAACGGCTGATCGATTTTGTTCAAACTTTGGACTTAAGGTTCTTATGGGATTCTCTAGAGTGGAAATTGAAATTTTTTTTTAGCTCAAAATATAACGCTACCTGCCATACAACCAATATACGAAAATTTATTTATTTTAAAAACGGCTATAATGATTTTCAAAAAAAAATTACGAGCTACTATAATTACTACAGTTAATATTTTGGTAGAAAAAAAAAATGTATATAACGGTTATTAACGGTACCTGTCATACAACCGATTTTTTGGTTTTCAAATTTCTCGTTACTGGCTACACCGATTTTAACCAAATTTTTTGTGTAAGAGGTTTTTAACAATTTTTACAATGTTGCATATAAAATTTTTCGAATAAATAATTTTTGAATTTTTAATAAAATATTGAAATTTTTTTTTTGAAAAATCAATATCTTGAAAACCGGTCAATGAATATTTTTTAATTTTGTTTAAAATTGCATTTTATTAAATTCTAAGAATTTAAGAATTTTTATATATAAAAAATTAATTTTTAAGAAAACCGCTCACAAGATTTTTGAATTTTTTTTTTCATATATTCATGTTTATCAAGGTGGCATAATCTTTTTAGCTCTATCTGTTTTAGCTATTAAAAAAACAAATTTATAGTGAATTTTAGTATTAATTTATATTTTAAATTGTTATTAAAACGTTTTTAATGATATCCTAATGTTATAGAAACACTAAATATGCACATTGTCAATTTTAAGTTACGTTCAAGTTGTTAGCTGCTAGAGCAAGTTTGTGCGATCCAGTCGTGCCCATTTTTTAAATAAAGTTCGTATAGTGAACAAAAGCGGCTCTAGTTAACGAAGAAGTTTAGTTGCGAACCCTCGTCTAACTATTTCATAATTTTAAACACGTTATACAACTCTTCTAATTAAAGTGGACTCCGCAACGTAACGTTAGCAAATTAAGGTTGAACAGGCACACATTTTACAGATGAAGATAAGAAACACAGCTATAGAACCACAAAAAATGTTTAAATAAACAAACAACTTTAGAACAAATAATTTTAATATACCTAATTATATGTCTGTCGCGTATATAGATTTTGATTTTGTGGTGTTCGAATGTTATTGTTCTTTATTTAGTGGAAAAGAAGTCTACTCGCATTATCCCCAATTCTAGAAAAAACTCAAGCACATTGACTTTGGTGAGATATCTTTTGTATGTTGGTTAATGTTTCCGTGTGATTGATGTTTGTACCCATGTTTTCGCAGAAAAAGTGAAAAATTCAATGGCGCCGAGCTAAACACATTAATAAATACAAAAGTTTAAGCAAAGATACATTTCAAATTATTTCTTCATAAAAGTATTAACTCCACCTTGCTTGACCCTGTACAAAATCGAAAATTTTCAGTCTCGTCTCGGTCTCGTGTCAGTCTCGTATAATTAAGTCTCGTCTCGGTCTCGTCTCCGAAAAGAGTTTTTTCCGGACAACCTGTTGATTATTGGAACGAAATATTTTCGATTAGTTTGAATATGTGCAGAAGAAAATAAATATTTAACTGAAATTGGATTTTTTTAATATATTAGACTCTCTGTAAACTTCGGTCCAAATATGCAGTCTCGTCTCGGTCTCGTCTCGGTTGCTTAAAAGGCAGTCTCGTCTCGTGTCGTCTCGGTCTTGTCATACGAGACCGAGATCGAGACCGAGACTTTTCTCGTCTCGTAGCCAGCCCTACTAAAATCAATTTAAAACTCGATCTAGTAATTCTCGGTTTATTTTTGGATCTCAGTTTTTAAATAATTTATAACTCGAGCATTTCTTCACTTCAAATCATTTCCCTAAAACTGAGTCTAAAATCATTATTGAGTTTTAGAACTTAAGATCTCGGTTAAGTGAGACTTAGTTCTATTGTGTTTTTTACAATATTTGTAGCACCCGGTAGAATGTTTTGACACAAATTTCTGACATTCTATTGACAAATTTAAAAATATATATCAGTTTTATTTTGGCAGTAACCTTTCTTGGCACAGATTTCTGTTATGCTGTTTATTCATTTGAAATAAATTTGACATTTTGTATTTTGTTCTATTTTTGTGCGGTATTTTCAAATTGGATTTGTGTGATTCTGTTATTTTCCGTGTATTGATTTTTGAACATAATGTACACAATGGTTATGAAGACCGCTCGCATATATGTATATAGTGTTCATGTGCAAAGTACATCAAAAGTCCACATTTTCGGAACAAAAATAAGTGTGGGATACGGATAGGTAATGCATTATTACGCGGAAATGGTTTTGGAATATGGTAAGTAAAAATGGTACTTATACTTTTGATGCAGCTTGCATATTCAACCTTTATGTTTCGGTTTCTTTTCCTTTAAAGTAAAAAAATAAAAATAACATCAAAAATCAAAACATTCAGAACATGCAAAAACCACCAAACGAGAATTTAAAACCACCATAGAAATAAAAACATTACCCGTGTGTTTTTGGCATTCTATAAATAGTACAGTATAAAATTACCAAAAAAACGCATCCGCAGTAGCTTGGTTTTTGTATTTCAAAATTGGTTTAACTGAAAGAACACCTATCAGAATATTAAAAAAAAAAATATATAACATTTGTGAGAATCAGTCAAAACTACCTTCACGAAAAAACTAATAGTAACCAACATTTGAGAATGAAATCACCAAAAATCCATTCGAGACTCGGAAAACTATCCGCAGTATGATTCTACTTTAACTTTTATCGGCAGTATTTATACTGCCGATGTTGTATTTGTTATTCATGTAAAATCCTAATATGGATAACTACTATGCAATACTACTATGGATAGCTTTTCCAATAAAACACGGGTATTGCACCAACAAAATGCAACACGTGATGTGGTGATTGCATTCACAAATTTAATTTTTGAAATATATGTAGCTAGGAAGCATTTAGATACACTTTTTGTGTGTGCAACTTAAACTAGGTGATGTCAAATATGCGTTGTGTATTCTAAAATTTGATGCAATTGTTTTTCTTCGAATTTAACATTGAACATTACACCATAATGGTACTTGTGTTCTTGCAAATTTGTTCCAAATTGCTTTTAACTGCATGCCTTTTTAATGGTAGGTACCCAAGCTAAAATTTCGATCAATATCAAGTTTTTTGAAGAAAAGAAAATTTTCTTAAACCGTGTTCTAAGTTGCTCTACCCTAAAATTTGAGGGTCCAAATATAACAAAGTTCTAACTCAAACTAAGATCTAAATCGGAATTATTACGTCTTAGAACTTGATGAAGAAATGGGTTAGAACTCAAATAAGTTCTAATTTTTCGATAAACCGAGTTTTAGGGGTCAGTACTTTATGAAGAAACTGGCCGTAAAAGTGTTAATATTGTTCCAATTAGTCCTAGTAAAGGTGATGACAAATAAGTTTGTCTGTCAGCAAGTAGTGTGTATCGTGACAGCCAAGCAGCCTTACCGAACAAAGTGCATAAACTCACAGTGTGGTATTTTGACCTGAAACGTGGCCATAAATCAATTTTGTCAACTATCACTTCCAGGATTAAGCATGTGTCCCATAACAGGTATATAACCAGGTTACTCTTTAGTGAAGTCGATCTATAAATTCGTCAACTCCGTTCGCGACACCATCAGTTGCAACTTGCACTTGTTGAATAAGCACGAGTTTGTTTGCGATTTTTTAAAAAAAGTGTATTTTCTGTTTGTTTTTTTTTTAATCTTAAAAGTGATTTTTATGAAAAAATTTGATATGGATATCGTAAACCAAGGTATGTACAATATTTTAAGCAAAGAAAATTTTTATATATTCAACTTAAGTTCTTTATATCGATGAGTTAAAGAATGTACTTACAAAATTTGAACTTTTTCCGTTGTTTTTACCAAACATTAGTGCTTTGAATATTGGCATCACCCCGCAACAAAGTTTGTCATATATTTTATTTAACTTCTAGATATGTTCAACAATCCTGCATTTCAGAACCATTCACAAGTTTTCACCTAAGAAAAAACAAAGCATTTGGAAAAGACTCCTTTCAAGCAACCATAACTAAAAATTTTGTATATTATTCCAGATGACTCTAATTCCACCTTGTCCTGGACCAGGAAACAGCTCCATGAGTTGGTAAGAGGAAGCTCACAAAGACTCCTTGACGGTAAGGGAGATTTGGATAAAAAATGTATGGATATAACAAACTGTCCCCCAGAGAAAAAAGATGAACTTAAAAAAATTATCAAGGCGTTCAAAGCGAACTATAAACGGAGATGGCAACTCTGCAACTGCACAGAAAAGGGTTTCTTGGATAAGAATGAAGAGTGGCTTAGCGAAGAAGTAACACTACCTATTGGCATACTTCCCGGAAGGTCTAAAGGTCGCCCAAGCAAAGAGTTCGGGGAATCAAGTGACCGAACAAAACGTCGAAAAACAAAAGAACTTCGAGTGTGTCCTTTGATAAACTGACAAACGCAGCACAGATGAGTCAACGAGCAGCGGGAAATATTGATGTCGCAAAAGTGATGGAGGTTGTGACCAAAACTCCAACCAGGGCTATGAAGTTCTGGAAAGCAGCTGCGATTGGCAGTAAAACCCTGAAAACTGAGAAACACTCTCCTGAAAACGCTTTGAGGATATACATCTCGAATTCTTCGTAATTTGGATTAAGAGGGTCGCAGGTATTTTAGACTTGGTTACCTGCATACTGGGATATAAAATTTTGGAATGAAATTTGAACACCCGGATTAAGAAACTTTCACTCATAAAAACAAGGGATTTTCTAGGAAAAAGTATCTTACAGTTTTTTTTCTAATTTCTTATAAACTATGACATTTATCGGAATGAGGTTTTTAGTATTTGACTAAAAAATATATATGGTCATTGAATATTGACAAAAAAAATGTCCTTGATAAACTAATTTTTTTAAAAAAATAAATTAAAAACCGAAAAAAAATTTTTTTTTCTAAGTTTCAACTTTAAAACTTAATTTCTCAAAAACTATTAAATTAAACAATTTGAATCAAAAAACAAAACAAAGAATAAAATATTAGCTTAAAAAAAATTATAGCACAGTATTGTACGTGCTTTTTTTGATTTTTAATAATTTTTTTTTCTTTCGGCTAATCGGGATGGGCATTTAAGTGGGTTTTACTGTACCTAAAAAATGAAAATTTATCCTTCCAAATAAATTTTAAGTCATTTGAAACCTATTTGATATGAAAAATGTGACCAAATATTTTTGGCCAGGTTTTCGACCAAAATACCGCACTGTGCAACTGCAGAAGTCAAATGCATACATATGATTATGACGTTGAGTTATGACCGTCAATGTCAAACCCTTGACAGACGCTGCCAAAAATACGTTTTTTTCCCTTTCTACGAAAGGTTTCTTAAATTTTGCTAACAAATTATTTTAGGCTTAGGGAAAAAATGCATTTGATGTATCAGAAAAGTGCGCTTATTCCTGAATATTCGTTTACATTAAAGTACATATGCAATATGCATGGGTTGGGAGTCCCGGATACTTGCCAAATGTCCTTCCACCTGTCAAACGCTGTCACGTTGTAGGAATTTGTAAACCAATTAATTGAGCTATTAAAAAAAGGGAATTTTTAATATGCAATGATGAAACTAAAATAAATATTCAATTCAATTCAATTTAATGAGAATGACTAACAACTCGCAACCATTCCTGTGTGCGCGTTTCGACGGGATTGGAAGGACATACAATTTTATGCCGACTCCCAACGGCTAGACGAGAAGCACTAATTCATTACAAGTGATACTCTTGAAGGATTTGTCAATTCCTCGCAAGAGGCATTGGCCCTGAAAGTTGTTTCAGGTGGACGAGGCTGGGAAGTGAACCTAGACTTCCAGCGTGACAGTCCATCGCACTAACCATTACGCTATGGGCTACTACTGAAACCAACCTTTTACAAAAACAATGGTTTATAACTTAAAAAAACATTTAATTATTAACTGCCAATTGTCTATATACATATGTACCAAATATTTTCTTGAAGGTGATTGATGGATTATTGAAAAATCTGTTGGACGCTCATGTATTGCTATGGACAAATTTGGACTGGGAACAAAATTGTAGTTTAATGATGTACTTTTTCCCAAAGTACTAATCATTGGCAACAAACTTTAACAAAATAAAAACATTACTTTGATTGAAGTACTTTGTTTTCTTAGACCTGACGTGCTCTATCGAGAGCATTTTCCATCACTTTTCTTAGAATTTCAGGAATCAGAGCCTTCACTTCTTTTCGGATTTTGGCCTTAAACTGTTGCACGGTTCTTGTCTTAGTGGTATTACACCGTATTTTTTAACTCGTTGGCCAGTTAAAATCCGAAAAAAAACCATATTATCCGATTACCAAAAATTTACTCCATATAGTTGGAGCAGCTGTGTGCTTTCAAATCGTGAACTAATTGAATTTTATATAGAAAAAGGTGTTACTGCCTTAAAATTCCTTTCAAAGACCAAATGCTGAGCAGAGAACGTCGCCTTTTGGGGTTTTCCTTAATACTTGCTCGTCCCCGAGCATGTTCACATCATTTCGAACTGCACGAGGTCACAGACAGCCTTTGTCCTGAAAACTATTCACCATTCAGTAAATGGTTACAGCACTGGAAGCATTTCGAACATGAAAGAAATTTCGATATGATCTTTGTGTCTAATACTTCGTTTACATGGAGAATTAAATCAGACTTGAAGTCGGATTCAATTCCATATAGACCTGGATCGGATTCAAACTGAATTTCTCGATCCGATTCCACTTTGCCAGCTGAATCGAATCGAAAAATACAAGTAGACCTGGATTGAAAAATTAAAGAATCGAGTTTTAAGTGTGTGTATTTCAATTTGCTTTGTTTTGTTGTTTTTTTTTTCTCTCGTAGTCATAAACTTATTTCCGCACGCACACAGTAAAGTTAAAGTGTCACTTCAAGTGTTCTTTGATTCTATTTGAATCCGATTCAGTGAAGTCGTATACCTAGATCGAAATATCAATCCGATTCGATCGTCGAATCCTGTCATGTAAACGGAGTATAAATAAATGATTGAATGACAAAATAAAATTGAACAACTTTGACTCTTTGTTATGTTCCCCAAGTTTTTCAAAGTTAATTCAGAAAAAAAATACGTTAACAAGAAATAATCCAATAATTAAATCATAACGTTACTTAACGGGTATAATTTCAAAACTCTTTTATTCTGTTTTTTTTTTTTTTTACAAATATGAGTTACGTGATAAGGGAGTGTTCTTTACAAGAGCTCTGATCTATGTAATTAAGGGGTGTCCGATTAAAAAAACTCTAATGCATTTAGGTAAAAGGTATCAAAAGGACTTAATGCAAAAGTCTATTCAAAAATCGAATGAACTCCAAGTCTACTATCAATATTTCAAAAATCTATTCGTCAATATTTTTCTGTCGGATTACTATGAATTTTAAGTACAGTCAACGAAGAAATTTGGCTTGTAAAAATTAGTGCTCTCTGGAATATTTTTTTGTATGGTAGGGGATACCCCCAGGTATAAAATACTCAAAGTCCCCAGCCCAGAGCCGCGAGCTAAACTCAGGGGAGGGGGTAAAGGTACCCCTTTTAAGATTTTCGTGAATATTTTCACAGGCGTTAGGCAATAACGCCCAAGGCAAAAGCGCCCAAATCGATTTGGAATCATTGCGCAAAAAAATTGTGAAGAAATTGTTGTTGTATTTTTGTTTCCAGTTTTGGGCGTTTTTTTCCATTTTTTGCTATATTTATATAGATGAAACAACGCCCAAAATTGTATGTTCAAATAGACAAACTGGAAATAAGGCCCACAAAATGAAAACATTAACAAAAACAATTACAAATCAATGAAGTTACGCCCAAATAGAAGTAAATATCGCCCAAAAAAACTGTGAATACCTCTGAGGGTATAGTCAGTCGCCAGGCAGGCGCTAATGTTGTCAGTTCGTCGCCCTAATATTGGGTTACCGTAAGCGCCATTTTAATATTTTTTGGAAAATCGCATTTGAAGTTTTGACAGCATATTGCTCGAAAACCAACCGCTGAGATTTTTTCATTTTTTGTCATGATATTCATACGGAAATCGTCTTTCAAAAAAAGGAAGAAATTATTCCAAAACACTTTTAGTTTTTAAAATATTTAAAATTTATTACAAAATGAGTTTGCCTTATACGCCACTGAAATCAATATTTTCTTTTACTCATACACATACGTCAAAAATTGTGCACATACGGCATTCCAATAATAAATTAGTAAAAAATGTATTTACTTAAAATCACGTGTTATATACATACATGTTTTTTATGTTTTAAAAAAGAAAAGACAAAGTGTTTGAAAACAAAAAATATATTTATTTCACATTTCGTAATAACAAAGTAGTAAAATAAATTTTAAAAAACATTTCACATTATTAGATACTATAAAGTAAAATCGAATAATTATTATTTAAGTTGATTGAAAAGAGCTTCAAAATATTTCTTACGGTTCGCGTACACTGAAACTGATTAACCGACCGATTTTGGCCTGCGTACACTTCTGCCATTCTCTTTCGATGCCTATTTTTAACGATGCCGATTTTAAACAATGCCAATCGGAGTGTGAAAAGTAAAAAGTGAACGTGGCTAAATACAATCAATTAATTTTTGAATACTAATTTAATATTATTATTATTTTTAATTTAATTTCATTATATTCTGGCAAGAAACAACCGACAAACTGACATAAAATCCAAACAAGTTCGGATATGTTCATGGATCGGTTATTATCGGGCGACATCGGACGAAGCCCGTTGAACTGCTGTAGCGCGTACATACCTTTGATTCAATCGGCGGAATTCTGCCGACGACACGACCGAGCATAATTCGGCCGATGACGGGATTTGTGTACGCGAGCCGTTATCCTATGATGATATAAAAGGATACAAACTTCTTATCATTAATTTATTTATTTATTAATTAATTTAATTTTGTTACCAAAGTCTTGTTCCGATGAACTTGACGAAGCAATATTTGTTTTTCCCTGAACTCTGCGTCATATGGGACTAGCTCGTCCAATAAACTTAAAAGATAAGAAACAATAGCGCAAAATTTTAAACGATTTAGTTAATTGTTAAAGCCATTTAAGTTACTAAGGGACAATTTTTCAATAGTCAGATAAGCAGTCAGTTAGTATTTTATCCTCAGCTAGAGCAACAATCTATTTTCAATGGCCAGATATAACTTATTCCTAGGAATAGCAACATTAAATTTATCTGCTCATTGAGAATTCAGATAAAGTTATTGATAGGAATAAATATTTCCAATCTCTAACATTACTGTTTGTTAGCATTGCTTTGAAATAAACGTTAAATAAAATTAAAATTACTTTAGAAATGTTCGATATACAAAAACAAAAATATCAAAAACATATACAAACATAAATGAAAGTGACATTCAAATTATAATATTCTGTAGATTTTTTGTTCTCAATTGAAAAATAAGCGCCTGCCTGGCGACTGAGCATACCCCAAGCGGAGTGACGGAGTCGCGTGAGCGGGACAGAGGACCCGAAAAGGGAGTTAAAATCCCTGAACCCGCGAAGCGGTGCACCTAAGATACTCTTGTTAAATAAAACTATTGACAATAAAATCCATTGAAATTTTGTTTGGAAAATTCGCCTAAAATTAAGGAAAGAAGCCCCAAACTTTACAAAAACAATTTACATGTTCAATTTTCGGGCGATATTTCCATTTTATGATTGGGGTCAAAAAATTTATTTGGGCAATATTTCCATTTTGTAATTTATTTTTGGGCGATAAAATATTTTTTGGGCAATAATTCCAAATTGATTTGGGCGTTTTTGCCTTGGGCGTTATTGCCTAACGCCATTTTCACAACCTAGCATGTTAACGGAAAAGTCTATACTACAAAATTAGAGACAAATAAATTGTCTATAAGAAAAGTTTTGTTCATATTTTTGCTAGCGGTAATAATGAGGGAGATGCGAGGGGCAGAAAAGACAACAAATCTGAAAAAACGTTTTATTGCCTTAGATATTGAATGTTTTCTGACCATTTTACTTTGAAAAAAACAAAATAGGTAAAAACACATTCATTCACTGTTATTTCATCATGACTTGAGGCTAAGAGTGGAGTTATAATTTCCTTTGCTTTCTATATATCCGAAACTATACGAAGAAGTTGAAGTATACTAGATTAGGCATAATTTAATTTGCAAGAGTTGTTTTCATATGGCGCCAAAAATTATAACGTTTTTTTTAAAAGCAACACAATACAAAATTTGTTTGCCATAAAGGGGCGTTATTTCTCCCCCCTTTAGGCATCAATTTATTTTTGACGCCGGGTTGTCAATATTTTTTTCACGTCCGGGGCTCATTTTTTTTTGACGCCCGGTCATTTTTTTTTTGACACCCGGGCGTCAATTTATTTTTGACATCCGGGCGTCATTTTTTTCACATAAGACTTTTGGCCCATAAAGTGTGAAATTTTAAAGAACAAAAATATCATTTTCTGTTTTTGAGGGGCTATTGTGTCAATTGAAACTAATTTTTGCAAATCTCTCTCGAAATTCGGGTAAAAAAAACAACTCACAAAATAAATAGGTCGAACCAAAACTTAGCTTTTTAAGGAATGTTTTTACAAGTGAAAGTCCCATAATGTAATAAGTTTTCAGCGCCAGCAGCGTTGAGTGCCTATGCCTACCTTATGTTGACCAAAATTTTCTGCACAGCTGTGTTTGCATTCTTCCTCCTAAGCTGAACTTTTGTTTCGTCAGTACCCTTTTATTATTTTTTTTTAATTTTGCATTTCTACTCAGGTCCTTACAACAACAACACACGGATGTCGTTGTTTCATATGCTTCACACAATTTGGGCCTGCGGCAATACCATTTATATCGAGGTAAATAAAAACCAATTTCATTGCAGTCACTGATTGAAGGAATATCCCTGGGCGGGAATGTCCGGGCCGTTTGTTGCTGGTGTTGGTGTTGAGTGGGTGGTTAGACGGTAAAATGACGCATTTTATCGAGGGTTGATGATGACTATAAGGATAACTACGTCCCGAGCTCAAGTGTTTCTTCATTCATCGATGTGTTTTTTTTTTTTTTTTTTTTGTCTTTTTTTTTGGAACTTCACCATCCTCGCTCGTTGTAGGGTGCCGAAGGGTACAATTTGAGTATGGTTTGGTTATGGCATCGTATATTTGTTGCGTCTATCTGAACATAAATTTACAGCTGTATGGTGGCATAACTGTTTAAACAGTTTTAATATTTTATGAACGAAATAAATCTGCGGAAGTTTTTGCATCCTGCGAGCTTTTGTTTTATGAGTTTGTGAAGGATTTCGACAATCAACGATGAAATATTTCGTTCAAAGTTTAAAGAGAGCAGGAGGACTTTGATGTGCTTATGAAAGGTAAAACGTTCGAAAATTTAACAACTTAAAATATCGTTGTAAAGCTGTTAATGACAAGGCCGTATATAAGGAAGCGAAAATTCAGGTCTAGGATCCCTAACTGTTGGGTAGTTAACTGTACCTATACCTTTATATTTCAGTTTCAGTAATATATATAGGTAAATAGATCAAGGATAGGCCTCCATTTATAAAATAAAATACATAATAAATTAATAAAGTTTGTGGTGCGCGACAGGAGAACTTATGTCTTAGTCCGATTTGGCGTCTCATCAGTGGGTTGAGTCGGTGGAAGGCCTTTTTGAACGCGTTTGAAGTGGATGCCTCGGTATTTGACGTTCTTTTTGGCTGCTATCGTAGGTCCGTCAGGAAGTTCTTAGGACCAGTATTCTGCAGTAGACTGCGCTGCAACAACCACTTCCGGGTCTCTTGAAGCTCCGATTTAGAAGTGTATATCCCGATGCCCCATTTCCCTTAGAAGTCGTATAGAGTCTGTTGATGTGGTATTCAGCTTTGAGTAGAACTAACAGCGGATATATCGATAAGGTGTATTTAGGGTGTTATCAGCATACAGGAGATTTTCCAATCAGTTGGCACAGGCTGTTCAGATATCATCACGTTGTAAAGAAAGTGGCCTGGCTTCGAACATTGGGCAACTCCTGCTTTGATGGTCTTCACTTGTGATTTGCATTTGTCCAAATGAACACAGAATTTGCTGACATAAAAAAGAAGCCAAGTGAACATAAAAAGAAAAGAGGAACGCCGAATTCTCAGGAGAAAAAAAAGAGAGAGCACGAGAAGCAGGCGGTTGATTCTATTGAGGGTTGTAGCGGCAGGGATGATGTTCGAAAATTTTATCAGAGGGTGAAACGATCCTACCAAGGATACAAAGGTAAAACGGAAGCCTGCCGAGATGAAAGTGGGAAAGAAAACTTCTCTAGACTGCTTAACGGCGAAGACAGTCAAGATACCGCTAAAAGGCACAACACTCTATTCAACTTGGACGATGATGGCCAATATTTCCGTCCACCCTACCTAACCGAAATGCGGCTGGCGATTTCCAAACTAAAGTCGTAAGAGGCTGCGGATGGCTTACTAGCCGAACTATTAAAATCAGCGGGAGCTGAATTGGTAAGGAGCATACACCAACTCATCTGCAAAATTTCGTCGGAGGAAAGTATTCCCCATCCATAAAAAAAGGAAATGCTCTGCAATGCACCAACTATAGAGGAATTAAGTCTCCTAAGTGTCGCTTATAAAATCTTGTCGGCTATCATGTGTGACCGCCTAAAACCTTTTGTCAACGATCTGATCGGGCCCAATCAGTGTGGTTTAAGGCCAGGCAAGTCAACAGTCAATCAAATGTTCACACTCCGACAGCTTTAAGAAAATAAAAGCGGAATCCCAGATGGATACACACCACCTCTTTATCGATTTTAAAGTCGCGTATGATAGCGTGAAAAGGGACAAATTATACAGAGCCATGTCATATCATATACCAAAATCGTCCACTTGTGCAGGATGACGATGGATAAATCTCGCTGCTCCGTCAAAATTGGTAAGAACACCACAGATTCCTTAGACGTTGAGAAAGGATTGAGGCAAGGAGACGCGTTCTACCTATTCAACATCATTCTTGAAGCAATTGTACGCAATAAACATGTCAACACCAGCGGTACAATCTATCAAAAGTCCGTTCAATTGCTTGCGTATGCAGACGACATAGACATTGTCGGCAGAACGAAGCGAGCTGTGGCAGGCTCATTGCGAGCATTGAATCGGAGGTGGCTAAAATCGGATCGGCGGTTAACGAGGACAAGAGGAAGTATATGCTGTTATCGAGAGAGGAATCTCAACATCTTCGACTCGGGCAAAATATCACGATGGACAGATCTAACTTCGAAGTTGTCAAGGAATTCGTCTACCTGGGCTCCACTATTACCTCGCAAAATGACATCAGTGGAGAGATCAAGCGAAGAATTACTCTTGACAACCGCTGTTTCTTCGATCTAAGAAGGCATTTATGTAGTAAGGCCCTCTCTCAGAGAACCAAGGAGATTTTATACAAGACCCTAATCATCCCGGTACTGCTCTATGGGGCAGAAGCATAGACACTGAAAAAATCGGATAAAAGTCTTCTAGGGTGCTTTGAGAGGAAGATTCTTCAAGATTTTCGATCCGGTGTGTATCGAGGAATGTGTGGAGGAGAAGATTCAACGACGAGAAGGTGGATTTTGGTAGTTGAGGCCGTAGCCCATCCTGGACTGTGAGCACCTTCTAAAGTAAAGTAAAAGTAAGCTATAGGATAAGGCTTTAATCCCTAAGCTGTCGAATACTTTCTCGACATCCAGAAAGCATGTAACGGTAACAAGATGGCTGTTGTGGGGTATGGGGATAACATGTTGGAACTTCGGGAGCAGGTGCAGCGTCGAGTGTTTTTCCCTTAAGCCAAACTGAATATCCGGGACGATTGCGTTTTCGCTGTAGAACCTACCCCCATCGAAGTAATACTTTTTCCAGTAGTTTACTTATGTTATTCAAAATTGTATTGGGCCTGTATAATTGGACACAAATTTGCAAGTGCCTTTCTGCGAGATGGCCACGATCTTTGCTGTTTTTCACTTTTGGGGGAAGTAGCAGTCATTGATTCATGATTATAGTTAAAAATATCAACACTGCATGTGCAGTAGGTTGGATCCTTTTCAGCATTTCTTTCCAAATCACTGCACTGTGTGCACCACAGTATATGTTTTATGGTTTTCTAAAAAAAATCGGGAAGCCATTGAAAATTTGTAGTTATGATATGATTTTCTATAAAAATAGAAGACATAAAGTCATTGGTTGATGAAAAATTATTATAATCACTTATCCACTAAGGAATGTAAGCCAATTTCTTACCTTATTGCACATTTTTGAAAGAAAAAATCAGTTCATATTTTTTCAAGTTTGAGTTTGAAGAAATTTTTTTCGAAAACTATTTATAGTAATAACTTGATTTAAAAAAATCAATAAAAGAACAGACTTTTGGCTTTCAAAAAATGTATCGTTCTTTATTATCAGTGTTTCCGTTCTTTTTAAATAATTTTGTAACGGATTTATTTTCATTTTGAAGTATTTTTTAAATAGTTCCCCTCCCACATACGGAAGGAGATAGACCCCTACCTCCATGGTGAAAAATACTTGTATCTAATCTCTCTACAAGAATCCGTTATTATTTTGCGCCAACTATTCGCGTCCCTAATTCTTAATAGGTATGTTTATAATTTTCTTGTGAAAAAAGACCAATTTTCGATGGCTTCCCGATTTTGTTTTTCACAAAGGCGACTCAAAATAGGTAAATGATGACGATAAGTTCAGAAAACCATTAAGCATAAACTATGAGTTGCACACAGTGATTTGGCAAAAAATGTTGAAAACGATACACTCTAATGTGCAGCCTTTTCAGGATGTAGTAAAAGCATCCTTTTGGTCCGGCTGAATTTTTTGATGATACCTGTTACCTCCTCCAGATTGCAGAGAAAAATGCTATCAGTTAGGTCACTTGCTAGGTTGGATTCACCAAAAACGACTCCTTCCGGACTTGAGTGCAGGGTTTGCTGTAGGAATTACTCGACTTCGATCAGAAACATTGGATTGTCAGGATGGTTCGGTGTGAAGTTTCTATCGAAGGAGTTGGCGAACTCTTTATCTTGTACTGAGTCTAAGCGCGTGTACACACACATGTAACTTGTACCGTGCACGTAAATTGGTGGTGGGTTTTAAATAGAATAGCAGAAAGAAATGTACTGAGTCTATATAAAATTCAATTTAATTCATTTAATTGCATTTTTAAAAATGAGTCTGGGGTCGACCCACACTAGTAACTTCCCATTGGTGCACTTGAAAACCATAAAAAATATACATATATAAACATATTTACCTAAGTGGTGGGTGGTAGAGTATATATTATATAATTATATATTTTATAGAGTAATAACTTTGGCTTTTTGGATAATCAGATAGAGATACAGGGCAAAATGTGACATTACCTATATTTTGTACTTTAGCTATTTATAATAGTAACATTTTTATATTTTTTTTGTAAATAGCTTACAAAATTTTAAGAATCTAACATATACAACTTTTTTTCCTAACTCTTCTCGGTATGGAGGTATTAATTATTTAAGCCAATTATTTCAAAACAGAATTGGCTAAAAAAAATACCAAAAATCGGGGGAGTGTACTTAAAAATAAAAACAAAACATGGTTTCAAAGAATATAAAAAGGCATATTAAGTGTCATATGCAAAAATTCAATTTTGTAGCGATTTTGAGTGTAAGAATTTTTCGAATTAAAACATTTTTGAAAAGTTGTTTCTTGCAACATTTTGATTTTTAGCTTTTTTAAGGGTGGTTTTAAAAATCTCACAATTACACAACATTTAGGGGGTATAGGTATATATTTCTGGTAGAATTTTGAAACCGATATCATTGTTTGTTTTTCAAAATATTTGAGTTGAAAAAAAATTGTTAAGAATTTTTAATAGTTTTTGTTCCAGTTTTTTTGCATTAAAAAAAACTGTTTATTGAATTTTTTTAAAAAAAATATCAGTCGTTGACTACGTCATTATTTGTAAAAAAAAAAATAGACTGGGTTCGAAATCATTTTTTGTTCTTGAAATATTTGAGACGAAAATTATTTTTCAACTGTTTTTCTTAGTTTAACAAAAAAGTGTCTGTTGAATTTTTTTTAATATTTACCAATTTGGTATTTTGTAATTATAGCCGAGTTTTTTAATACTCATTAATTACTCACTTTTAAATTTTATAAGCAAAACAAAAACAAAACAAAAACGACGAATTCTGATTCTAGAGACCTCAAAACGTGAAGATATGTCAAAATGTTCAATTCGACAAATCGCACCAATTACAATAACTTCCAATGGGAAGTCAAAAATAAACTTGTATTTGGCCCAAGCTTTACATTTTTCAAGCTTTCTTTTATAAAACAAAAAAAAAATTGCTATGTACATACCTACATACAAAACAATAAAAATTAATGAAAAACTATTCAAAATATCAACCAAAGAAAAACTAATCTCCTCACATTAACCATATATCAAATAAATATTTGTCGTTCTTTCATTTAAATGTTAATGTTTATTGGAGCGGATTGTTTGATTTTTTGCATATACTACCTAGATCTACTTAAGCACCAATCTTATTCCTGTTAAAGGCCAAAGAAAATTGAATGAAAGTAAACATTTATCTATTTTTAAGACCCATCTTTTATTGGCACTTATGAATAAAAAAAGGTACATTCAAAAGTATTCCAGGGCTTACATATTTTTCTTTTTGCAGCACCGAAATGTTTTTCCTTCCATTGCATGTACTTCTACTAAGCTTAAAGGCCGATGTTTAAAATTGTACCCAGCAGGAAAGTCCTTTTGTATTTTTATAAAACGATTGCCCATACCATACCATAAGGGCAAGGTTCTAAAGTTCAAACGGCTTTTTTGCCACTTATTAAAATAATTTTCTCTTCTTTGGATATTTGCTAGATCCTTTAATAATTCCACATCACGCCAGTAAAAAATTGTAGAAGGACCATTCAATTCTTGCTTTGTGAGTTTCTTTTTCCAACTTTTGTTTGTGTTACGGCACGACTTCTCCCAGGGATTTAGAATTTCTGTATAAAAATCAGGATATCTTGTTTCATGAAATCGCATTGTTACACAACAAAAAGAAAAAAATATGAAATTTCCCAGCTTTATTCAGAATAAAATGTATACTTTTTTAATCAAAATTATTTGTAATGTGCATGAATGAGATTTTGCTTTATTTAATAGAAACAATATTGCGAATTTTAAGTTTATTAGTCGAAATATTTATGTGTAGTCAATTTTGATAGATTTTCAGAACTAACTACAACAAATTTTAATTCCAAAGCTTTCGTTTGTATACAGAATATACAGGGATACAAAGAAGTACACACTTCACTATACGTTAATTTCTTTATGCATGTTTCTATGTAGTTATCGTTTAAAGTCATCAGGAAATAATGCGACTCGAAATTTCACCTCGGTTCGGTGGCCGGTGCGCAGCTCCGGGGCAAAAATCTTTTCCCACGCCAATTCTTGACGGAAATTAATGAAATTTGGTACACTTAATGATTTGGGGACGCAAAATTTAGTGGTACTGCCTATATTTTTGTATTCGAAATGATGGCTTCACAATTTATGCCAGAACATGGTTCGAAACATAAAAGTTCCAAAGAAAGCCTTTTAAAAGCTAGGAATCTTATGAAATTTGTATTTGAAATGTCTTAAGACATGTGCCCGAATGTGTACCTTTTGCCCGAAAGAAAGCTTTTTAAAAGCTAGGAATCTTATGAAATTTGTGTTTGAAATGTCTTAAGAGATGTGCCCGAATGTGTTCCAATATAGGTTTGTACCCAACTTAAAAAATTTAATTCAAAATGTTCCGCCAAGTTCATTAGGGATTAGAATTGTTTTGTGTAATATTCCTTTAATTTTTTAATTGCGATATACGTTCTAGTATAGGGCAAGTTTAGGATTCGAGATAATAATTTTCCCTAACATTACGATAATAGAGAACGCGAATTAAAGTGGGTCTCGCAATTCTGTCTATCTGTCTGTCTGCCCGTCTGTCCGTCTGTCCTCGACCTGCAGCCTAAACGGCTAAAGCGATGTTCTTCAAATTTTGGACTTAAGGTTCTTATGGGATTCCCTAGAGGGAAAATTGAAATATTTTTTGTATCTCAAAAAATAACGGTACCTGTCATACAGCCAATATACAAAAATTGATTTATTTCAAAAACGGCTCTTACGATTTTGGAAACAAAATTACGAGCTACTATAATTACTACATTTTATATTTTGGTAGAAAACAAATTTATAATGGTTATTAACGGTACCTGTCATAGAACCGTTTTCAACCAAATTCTTTAGGTAAGAGGTCCTCTGAAGTTTTAACAATTTGCATATACAATTTTTCAACAAAATAATTTTTGGATTTTTAAAAAAATAGTGATTTTTTTTTAAACTCAATATCCGGAAAACGCGCTAATGATTTTTTTTTTTTAATTTTGTGTGAAATATAAAATACTAAAATAATAATTTTATTTTCTAATTTAAATTCAATTAAAAAGTACAAGTGACCTCAACTCCAGAAATAATTGTGTTTCGCCCAAGGCATAACAGTGGTATTTATTTTCTAGGTGCACGAATTTAAACAAATTCCCCTAGAATAATAAAATTCACAGTATCTTTTTGCTGTGATTTTTATAAGAGTCGGTAAACATCGACCAAAATTTGTGTCTTAGTAGGGTATAACAGACTGACTGAAGAGCCCACTGTTATGCCTTGGGCGAAACACAATTATTTCTGGAGTTGAGGTCACTTGTACTTTTTAATTGAATTTAATTCATTCACTCCACTTAAAACAGAAGTAATTTCAATATTTTAATATTTAAATTTCTTCATGTTCTTATTATTTCATGTATTTATTATTTTATTTTTTTAAAATTTTCAAGAATTTTTATATATAGGGTGTCGCGTAGAGGATGGTCCCAACTGAATATCTTGATAGGCCAGGTCATAACCTTTTAGAATTTGGTATTTTGTTCATACCGAATAATAACTGTTTTCGAGTAACGGCTATTTTTCGAAATTTTAAAAAAAACTTTACTTTGAACCAGTTTTTTGCTCACCCTGTCCATAATTGACTTTTGTTTTTTACAATTTTTACACTTAAACTTTGGCTAATAGTTTGACTTATTTTACTGAATAAAAAAATGTTCATTTACATCACCATTTGCCTACAAACTTAAAGATAAACTTAAACTTTAACCAAATTTAATTTTTGACCTACATCTTCTTAAGAGACCCATGAATAAAATTCGTATGACACAATACAGGTTTTATCTTCCAAATATATCCCGTTTTTCTGTAGTTTTTAAAAACGTATACAACTTGCTAAAGCGGTGCTCAGATAGAAAGTTATAAGATGCTTTTAATTTGCATTGCTATATTACCAGAAGTTCTCATAGCACCATTTTTATATTTTATACTTTTTCATTATTGATCCGATTAAATACATATTCTTTTATACAAAAGGTCCTAATAGTTTGCCACTCCGATTCGATCGATTAGGTCCTTATTTTTAATGTTTTAAAAATATAAGACCTAAGCATCTGACCCGGAGTGTAAGAGTGACATTTTTTGTATTTGACGGTTCTAAATCTTTCTGTGGCCAAACTTTCATCCATGTATACCGATGAAGTCGAAAAATATGTTGCCAGCTCTCCGGCTATAACGTTTTGAGGTCTCTAGAATAAGAATCCGTCGTTATAGGAAGATGTATGTATATTGTATATGTGTGTAGTGTATGTACGTACTTTCTTCGTCACCATATCTGGAGAACGAATACAGATATCGACTTCGGATGAATTTTATTTTAATGATAGTAACGTCATATCGTGCTGAAAAGGTTTTCTAAAAAATTCAATTTATCTTTTTTTTTATCACAGCAATTTAAAAAAGGGCTTTAAAATATCATTCGTCTCGAAAATCTTGAGAACGGAAAAAGATATCGATTACAGACTAATTTTATTCTACACATAATTACGCAATAAAGATTTTGTAAAAATTAAAAAAAAAATGGAACACGCTAAAAACTTATATTAGGACTGAGAAAAGATATCAAATTTTTTTAAACTCAGTTACAAAGGCTGGTATTTCTTCTAAAAACAAAAACCTAAACTAAGTTTCAATGTTAGTAATAACAACGCAATTACCGTTAACATGCCGGTCAGGGTACACCAAAGTAAGACTTTTCTTAAATCCCCCAAAAATGATATTAAAATTGGAGATACACCCAATAATCATGCCCTAAAATACTATTGACGAATTAAGGGACACCCTGTATGCACCTACGTAAGAAAAAAAAATCAACACTGTACTATTATTAATAGCTTAAGTAGATAGCGATTTCTTAACGTAAATATGTATATGGTTCTTAATGAGATAATGGATCGCACCCACCCTTTTTTTTATAATAAAATCATATGGATGTTTAAAAAATTAAGAGGATTCTTTTTTAAATAGCCCACCGAAATTGCAATAATTTATGAATGTAAGCAATTAAAATAGAATTCACGTTTGTATCGGGTTTTTCAACAGGGACGCCACAAAAGTAGAGGAACAGGGACAGCAAACGACACCATATTTCTTGCCCCTCTTTTGAAATTTCTCTTCAGTAAGGTTTGCCATTTTATGATGGAAAGATATACGAGCCAACAACGGGTCGAAATTATTAAAATTTACTACCGAAATTCGGAGTCAGTGGCCTTAACGTTAAGAGCGCTACGTCCAATTTATGGTCGTCATAATCGACCTAGCAGATCAACAATTGCTCGTGTAGTGGAAAAATTTAAATCCGCAGGCACAGTACAAAATATTCTCGTGCCAGTGCGACAAAGAAGTGTCCGTAGTGTCGAGAATATTGCTGCCGCTGAGGCTTCAGTTGCAGAAAGCCCAAATGTGTCTCTCACACGTCGTTTACAAGCGTTGGGCATCTCTGTGAGCTGTGACGTCGTTGTGGCTAATTTTGCGAAAAGATCTTGGCCTACATCCTTACAAGATTAAATTGACGCAAGAACTGAAGCCGCTTGACCACCAGACAGAGGCGTATACAGCTTTAGTTCTTGGGGGGGGGGTCATGCAAAAAAAAAAATAACACAAACTAATATTTGTTAAAAGTCAAGTGCCTTATATTTTTTTTTTTATATTTAACTGTGCGTAGCTATATAAAATAAAAGCGAAAAAATCATAATTAACTATACTAAAGGGTTTTCCAATAGGGACGGATTGATTTTGGCAGCTCGTGGCGGCCATATTGTTTCTTTTACTTTCGGTCAAAATATCGTCTTTTAATCATTCACTACAGACAAATCATCATGGTGAGTTACAGCGTCGAGCAACACGTGCAAATGATGTTTTAGAGCAGTTAGAAGTTTATCCCAATTTTGGTCGAAAAATCATCTTTAGCGATGAGGCCCGTCTTTGGATGAATGGGTACGTGAGTAAGCAAAATTTCCGGACTTGGGACGACACTAATCCACGCGAGATTCACGAGGTGCCAATGCATCCAAATAAAGTTTCTGTTTTGTGTGGATTTTGAGCTGGATGCCTGGAGGCGTCATCGGTCCGTACTTTTTCGAAAATGATGCTGGCCAGGCCATCACCATCAACGGCGATCGCTATAGGTCGATGATCACCAACTTCTTGTGGCCTAAATTGTGCCACACAGCTTAAGACACAATCGATATTCTGCACGAGCGGTTTCATGGCATGGTTATCTCGCGCCGAGGCGACGTGAATTGGCCACCAAGATCGTGTGATTTGAACCCTTTGGACTTTTTCTTGTGGGGCTTTCTTAAGTCCCATCAGGTCTATGCGAATAAGCTGCAAACCACCTCGACCCTCAAAGACAACATAATCGATGCCATCGGTCAAATTCAGCCTGATTTATTTGCCATAGTAATCGAAAACTGGACCTTTCGAATCCGCGCCAAGCAGCCAAGGCGGGGGCGGCCATTTGAACGATGTTATATTACTATAATAGGGCTCTCAAATAAAGATAAAACCTTATTGATATCTTGTTTTATTCAATTTTTAGATCGACCCGCCCTTAATGGGAAACCCTATAATACAATACCTTTGTTAAAAATAAGTTAAAATAATTCAAAATCGTTCATATCGTTAAAAATCAAAAGTCAGCGTGAAATAGCAGTTACGAATGTAATACTACATATTCACTACGCCAAGTCAGGCAATTTCGTTGAAAATATATATTTCGAACTGCCAAAGCCAATTCAAAATGAAATGAGCTACCTATAGAAACAAATTAACAAATTTAAGATGAAAACACTTTTTTGGTATTTGCAAAGTTGACTCATTTTTGGTTCCAAAGAAAATTAAAATAAACAACTGAGTCGAACGAACCTTTATTGGCTGAACCAGTGACCGCGCTCTTCGTTTTTATTCCTGACTGTTACATTTTTTATTTCGGAGGGCCTCAGCAACAGCATACAGCAATCTCCAGTTGCCTGACCAAAGAAAATCAGTTAAGCTAGCTGTGAAAATACTGAGGAAAAAAATTTTTTGGATTCGCCTTGGTTGTCTGAGAGAGGGCCTTACTACTTGAATGCCTTCTTAGACCGAAGAAACAGCGGTTGGCAAGAGTAATTCTTCGCTTGATCTCTGCACTGATGTCATTCTGCGATGTAATAGTGGAGCCCAGGTAGACAAAGTCCTTGACAACTTCGAAGTTATATCTGTCCGTCGTGATATTTTGCCCGAGTTGACGATGTTGAGATTCCTCTCTCATTGACAGCATATACTTCGCCTTGTCCTCATTAACCGCCAATCCCATTCTAGCCGCCTCCGATTCAATGCTCGCAAATGCCCCTGCCACAGCTCGCTTCGTTCTGCCGACAATGTCTATGTCATTCGCATATGCAAGCAATTGAACGAACTTTTGATAGATTGAACCGCTGGTGTAGATATGTGCGTTGCGTACAATGGCTTCAAGAACGTTCTTGAATAGGTTGCATGATAACGCGTCGCATTGCCTCAATCCTTTTTGAACATCAAAGGAATCGGTGGTCTTCTTACCAATTTTGAGGGAGCAGCGAGATTTCTCCATCGTCATCCTGCACAGGCGGACGAGTTTGGCAGGGATGCCGATACTCGACATGGTTTTGTATAATTCGTCCCTTGATACATGTGGTGTGTATCGATCTGGAATTCCCGGGATTTTTCTAAAATCTGTCGGAGTGTGAACATTTGATCAACGGTTGACTTGCCTGGCCTAAAACCGCACTGATAGGGGCCGATCAGATCGTTGAAAAAAGGTTTTAAGCGGTCACACAGGATGGCCGACAAGATTTTATAAGCGACGTTTAGGAGACTAATTCCTCTGTAGTTGGTACATTTCAGAACATCTCCCTTTTTATGGATGGGGCACACTATACCAATTTTGAGGGAGCAGCGAGATTTCTCCATCGTCATCCTGCACAGGCGGACGAGTTTCGCAGGGATGCCGAGACTCGACATGGTTTTGTATAATTCGTCCCTTGATACATGTGGTGTGTATCGATCTGGAATTCCCGGGATTTTTCTAAAATCTGTCGGAGTGTGAACATTTCATCGACGGTTGACTTGCCTGGCCTAAAACCGCACTGATAGGGGCCGATCAGATCGTTGAAAAAAGGTTTTAAGCGGTCACACAGGATGGCCGACAAGATTTTATAAGCGACGTTTAGGAGACTAATTCCTCTATAGTTAGTACATTTCAGAACATCTCCCTTTTTATGGATGGGGCACACTATACCGAGGTTCCATTCATCGGGCATACTTTCCTGCGACCAAATTTTGCAGATGAGCTGGTGCATGCTCCTAGCCAATTTATCTCCCGCTGATGAAAATACATTACATATTCGTATTATAATTGAATACAAAGATTCTTTTTCGTTGCTTTTCAAGAATAGTGTGAACAAAGTTCACGAGTGATTTTGATATGCCTCTGATTTGGAAAAAATGTATGTCACTAAGACTGCCACCGATGGAAAAGTGAAAGGCACCTTCCAAAATAAATATGTGCATCAAATATACCTAATCTTTCTTACCAGTAAGCTTTTCTGATAAAAATAATGGACAAAATTGTTAAATTCTACGAGCCTAGTCGCTTTTTGTCAATAATTCCATCCGACTGGTCAAACGGTTCACCGCAAGGAGTGCCAAAAAATCTCCTTTACTATAGCTATTGGCTTTTGCATTATGGGATTCATAGGTTACTTTGTAAAAGTAATCCACATCCAAATCAATAACAATATTTTTCGATCGTAAATATTGAATAAGAGCAAACAAAATCCTTTCGTAATAGGTTTTCATCATAGTTTTATATATTTATGTCTTTTATCGTTAACATTAATATTTTTTGGTTAGAATAACTATAAATCGAAAGTTATCACTTTTTTGTTTTTAAAAATAATTTGTCATACAGAAATCAAACAAAACAATTTCTGTATGTGATCTATAATGTGTTTAAAGATTTTATTTTCAGAAAAAAAAATGTTCTTTTTTTGAAAATCCTATTAGCTTTTACTTTACTGAGTGAAAATTTGGTAACAACTCCGCACTTTGATTTCTGTTTGGTTTAACAGGTTTTGGCTGTCATCTCAAAACGGAAACTAGCCTATGCATATATTTTAAGATTTGAATGTATTATGATATGAGAAGTTTGTTGTTGTGTTAAATTTCTTATTGAATTGAAGTTACCAACATTCAAATTCTCTATTGAATTCTAAATTAACAATCAAAAATCCTACTAGCTTTCTAAGTAACCAACTTTCATTTTTTTTTCTATGTGGTTACTAAATAATTATTTCAGATCAACAAAATAATCTTGACTCTCGGGGGGGGACATGACCCCGTGACCCCCCCCCCCCTGTGTACGCCGTTGCCACCAGAAGCGTCGTATGTTCGTGAACTGGGCTGAGCAACAACTTGAAAATAATTCGGATTTTCATCGAAAAATCATCTTCAGCGATGAGGCTCATTTCTGGCTGAATGGCTTCGTCAATAAACAAAATATGCGGTATTGGTCAGGCAGCAATTCACACGTACTCCATGAGTCATCATTGCATGCCGAAAAAATTACGGTTTGGTGTGGTTTATGGGCCGGCAGCGTCATTGGCCCGTACTTCTTCCGTGATGATCAAGACCGCCACGTAACTGTGAATGGGGATCGCTACCGTTCAATGATAACCGAATATTTTTGGCCCCAATTGGATGATATGGACTTGGAGGACATGTGTCTTTAACAGGACGGCGCCATAAGTAACACAGCGAATGTCCCAATCAATTTATTGGAAACCAAGTTTGGAGAACGTGTTATCTCACGAAATGGTCCAGTCACTTGGCCGCCTCGGGCATGCGATTTGACGCCGTTAGACTATTTCCTGTGGGGCTACGTCAATTCTATGGTCTATGCCAACAAGCCAGCGACGATTGATGAACTTCGTACGAATATCGAACGTGAAATTGCAGCAGTATCGGCCGATTTATGCTTGAAAACCGTCGAAAATTGGGTTCAGCGTCTGGACTTCTGCAAGCGTGCCCGTGGTGGCCATGCAAAAGAAATCGAGTTCCATACATAATGCCATTAAATGTACTTTCACAGGAATAAAGAATTTCATTGATATTCAAAACCGTTTTTGTTTTATTTAAAAAAAACTCTTATTGAAAAACCCTTTATATCACGAACATGCTCTTGTAGTCAAGAATGCAGCTAGATTTTGACAATGTATAATGAATCAACAATGTTTTTTATAATGTTGATGAGAAAATGTTAAAAACAAACTGAAACAAATATTTTAGTCAGATAAAAATCAAAGTTATACTCGCACGTTCTTCATTGTTCAAGTAGTATTTTAAAAATTGCATGTATATCTTTATAATTTAAAAAACGGATAAGTATCACCAAAACAAAAATTCCAAAGTAGACAATAAATGTTTTCAATTACGTAGGTACTTAAAGTCCTATATGCTATAGTAATTGTAGCCTCTATAGCCAATGGTGTTTTGTATGAACATTGCGAATATTTACGGTAGTTATAATTTTGTTTTAGAATGGTTCACCGACGCCACTGCCACGCCGCCGGCCGTGGCAACGATGCCCTTGGACCCCATGATGATTCTTCAAGTAAAGATGGTCTCGACTTTGATGACGATAGTATGCCGGATCCTGATGATCTGCATACGCAAGCAATTGAACGGACTTTTGATAGATTGTACCGCTGGTGTTGACATGTTTATTGCGTACAATTGCTTCAAGAACGATGTTGAATAGGTTGCATGATAACGCGTCACTTGCCTCAATCCTTTCTCAACGTCAAAGGAATTTGTGGTGTTCTCACCAATTTTGACGCAGCAGCGAGATTTCTCCATCGTCATCCTGCACAAGCGGACGAGTTTGGCAAGGATGCCGAGACATGACATGGCTCTGTATAATTCGTCCCTTTTCACGCTATCTTATGCGACTTTAAAATCGATAATGAGGTGGTGTGTATCGATCTGGAATTCCCGGGATTTTTCTAAGATCTGTCGGAGTGTGAATATTTGATCGACGGTTGATTTGCCTGGCCTAAGACTACACTGATAGGGGCCGATCAGATCGTTGATAAAAGGTTTTAGGCGGTCACACAGGATAGCCGACAAGATTTTATAAGCGACGCTTAGGAGACTTATTCCTCTGTAGTTGGTACGTTTCAGAACATCTCCCTTTTTGTGGATGGGGCACACTATAGCGAGGTCTGACAAATCTGTATTTCAAAAAATATTGACAGGTGACAAATTTGTCAGAAAAATACAATGACAAATTTGTCATGACAATTTTGTCATTGTTATATACTGACACATTTGGCGTGACAATTTTGTGATTTTCATACTTACATATACTTACTGACAAATTTGTCGTGACAATTTCATTGCATAATGTTAAATGTGTTATGATCGAAAAACGATGAAATATGGAACAAAACCAAATCGATAAAACCAACCTCTCGACCAATTTTTTCGATGTTAGATTAGTAGTAACAGAACGCTGGCACTCTTTCAATTTTAAAATGTCACAGTTTTCAAAATCGTGTTATATTATTAAAAAGTGAAGTGCATTAAACATAATAAAAACAAATTAAGTTTTTAAAAACTGAGAGTTTGAAAATGGAAAACATTCTCAAAATAAGTGTACTGAAGTAGAAATTGGAAACTACCTGGTACTTAGTTCCACTTCCAAGCCAATGTAATGCACATAGAAATTAGGTTTTAGTATCCAGAGAGTAAATCCTCTTTGTAAGATGCTGTAATCTTGCACTAATTCTCGATAAAATATATATATCCCCGGCTGTTTTTCCGATACGAAATTTTTCTTTAAATTGTAGGCCATTTAACCATTCGAAATCATTTTTTATTCTCTGTTTAAAATTGCGAGGGCGATGCCGGTGACGTATTACACAGAGACCCAACTGAGAATCGTCATAACTTTCACTTGGAAATATATCGTTTATCATTTTATGTCTTTTAACTGTCATCACTGGACCGTAACTGAGTTCCTGAAGCAATTGTCAATTAAATACTGACAAATATGTAAATTGTAATTTAGTTTTCATTTCATAAGAGAATCGTCAGTACAAATTTGTCGGAAAATTACTGACAATTGTGGAAAAATACTTGACAATTCATTGTCATGACAATTTCTTTATGAAACGAAAAGATGACAATCGGGTATTTTCCGAAAATTGTACAAAATTGTCAAATTGTATATGGAAAATATTTTGACAATTGTCAAGTTGTAAATTAACAAATTGTCACTTGTCATCTGTTGCAATTGTCAATGTTTATGAAATAGGCCCCTGGTTTATAATATCTCTGATTCAGCTGCCCAGAGTTACCAACCATTGGAGTTCAGAACTTGGTACCCCTCTAATTCAACATACAATGCCATCTTATAAATTTGAAAAAATAAGACAGTACCTGCATTTCAACGACAACACTAAATGTCTTCTTAGAAGCAATCCTGACGCTGATAGGATCTTTAAAATTCGTCCAGTAGTTGAGGCCTTGAACGAAGCATATGCAAAAGTTCCATTATAAACACGGCTTTGTGTAGATGAGCAAATGTGCTCTACAAAAGCACGGGATATGCTCAGAAGATATAACCCCAAGAAACCTCATAAGTTGTGTTACAAATTGTATGTGTTGAGTGGTGTTTCCGGTTATGCGACAGAGCTTGAAACTGGAAAAGAAAATGTCGTAAGAGCTGAAGAGCGAGATTTGGGAGCCTCTTTCAACGTCGTTGCGCGAATATCATCAGAAGAAACAGAATTCATGATTGAGAGCTGGCGAACGAAAAACTCATTATGAAGAAAGACCGAGGACACTCAGAAGAGTACGTAGTTAATATCAACGGCATTGACGTGTCAAACGGTTGTATGGAAGGACAATAAAATTGTATAACAATATAGCGTCCACATTATTTGTTGGTCAAAACCTCATATCTGAAGTTCGTACGACAAGAAGAACTCGAGGTACATCAACATACCGCGACCTTTTGTGGGCGAGTATAACCAACATATGGGCGGTGTTGACCTTATCGACAGTATAATGGGTATCTAATCTACAAGATAAGACTAAGGTGCAAACGATGGCAGATGCGACTCTTTTATCATTACTCGGATCTTACTATGGCTAATTCGTGGTTGCTCTACAAAAGGGTATGCAAATACAAAAAACTGCCTGCCAAGGCCGTCATGGCGCGGCGTCAGCAGATTTTGTAAAAGATGGGTTCCAAAGCCGGTCTGACAACACGCCACAGTATAGATGGTGAGCAGTGAGATCCAAGCAAAGCAACACAAAGGACCTGCCCAACATGTTCAACGCTCCACCACAAGCAGTTCGCAGATCAAGTTGATCATTGGCTTTAATAGACCGAAAAAAAAAAACATGCAAGTTCCCAAAATGTACTGGATTCACTCATGCCGTGAGCGAGAAGTGCGGCGTAGCCTTATGCCTTACCAGTAACAAAAATTGTTTCAGGAATTTCCATCTCGTAAATGATTTTCGTTTGACTCAAAATTTCATTTATTATTTTTTTTCATTATTTTGTTAGTTTTCTTTGCCATTATAATTCATTGTTGCCTATAAGCTTCACTCCCCCTTTTGTAATATTTTGCACAGTTCCCTAGATTCATCAACATGGGTCTCACAGACCCTTACAGTTGAATAATCAATCATAGCAAGCGTTGTGAAAGAGATACAATTACGTGCATTTCAGTACCTTCCTGAGGCAAAGAGAGCTTATTGTCGCGCAAGTTTCGTTGGTGCATAGACGTTTATTTTTTGATATGTTACCTGCAAATTGTCTGAGATACGTATGTTTATGAATAGTGTTACAATTATTTATAGTTCCGTGTTTTATACATTAACATTTTAAAATGAATTTATGTGCATACATTTCATAGAAAGAACTGTATATATATAATATTATGAATTGTGTACGTTGTTTTTAATTTTGGTGATTACTATCTACCATCATTTTTTAAATTTTGGTTGATTAACGCAAAATTTAAATTTGCAATCGTTTTATTTGGTGTCTTGAAATATTTTTTATTCGATTTGTTCTTCAGCATGGGTACTTTAAGCCAAGAAGAAATATATTCACTATTATCCAACACTAGAGACGAAGACACTCTTCCCCCGAATGATTTTGGGAGTGAAGTCGAAGACATTTTAGAGACTGAAAGTGAACGACCAACAGATGATTCAAGTGATTCTGATGACGATCATCTTCAAAGGTCAAATCATTCTCGCCGTCGTCGCCGCCGCCTTATCAATTCTTCCCATTCATCAGATAGTGAGCAGCCTCTTCAGGAATAGGTGAGTTCAAGATAACCAGAAGCTCGAATAATTATCTCATCAGTTAACAATCTGAGAGGCAAAAACGGTCACAAGTGGTCAGCGAAGCCACTCCAAAGCTTCACTTCCCGAACACAAGCTAGAATTATAATTCATATTATTCAAGGACGGAAAAATGAATTAAAAAATGCAATAAATCCACTAGAACAATTCAAACTGTTTATCTCCGAATCGATAGTGAATATCATTGTATTACACCCCAATACAGAAATCTCTACTAAAAGAACAAACTACGCGGATAAAACAGCTACAGTTAGTGATACTTGTGCTGAAGAAATAAATGCCTTGATAGGATTGCTTTTATTAGCTGCAAGAAATAAAGATAATCAACTCACAAGCGCAGAGCTGTTTGATCCAACTGAAAGTGGGACTAAATATAATTCAGTTATGTCCAAAGATTATTTCGATTTTTTACTGAACTCTCTAAGACTTGATGATAAATCAACCCGAGAAGATCGAAAAGCTTTTGATAAGTTTGCACCAATAAGGGATATATGGGAAATGTTTATTGCTGTTTGTCGAAACAGTTACAAGCCCGTTTCATTTGTGACTGTGGATTTCGTTGACTTTGTACAATTCGAATGTATATACCATCAAAACTCGACAAATATGGAATAAAAACAGTTGTAATTTGTGATTCGAAGACATTCTATATGATAGATGCGATACCATACATGGGAAAAGGCACAAATTCGAACGGGGTACCATTGGCATCCTTTTTCGTGAAGCAACTTACGGAAACTCTTCGAGGTAGTAATCGCAACGTTACAATCTATAATTGGTACAAATTAACAATTGGTGGTACAATGCGTTCTAACAAGCGAGAGATCCCTCCGCAACTTTTACAACCAAGACCGACAGGATCTTCAATGTTTTGTTTCGATGGCAAATCTACATTAGTATCTTACAGGCCTAAAAAAATAAAAATGTCCTTCTGCTTTCAACAACTCACGGAAATGGAACATTGGCCCCATCGGGTAAGCAAGATATGATAGAATTTTATAATTCCACCAAGGGTACAGTAGATACGTTTGACCAAATGTGTCTAGTATGTCTTGCAGTAGAAAGACACAAAGATGGCCACTATGCTATTTTTTTGGCATATTGAATAGGTGTCTACAGTCAACTCTTTTGTCATCCACGTACATAATAACAGCCGCAATGAACAAAAACCATTGACAAGGCGAGAATTTGTGAAAGAGGTAACACACAAATCATTGTCGCGAAGTACCAACTTTGAGGCGTTGCCTAAAAAGGATTATTGATGCCATTTTAGGTGATACTTTGCCATATGTTCCAGTTATATCTGAAAATCAACCCAGAAAAAATTGTGTTCTCTGCGATTACAAAAAGAAGGGTAAGACCCGATTTTTTTGCACCTCCTATAAACGTCTCATGTGCGGGAGCATCGCGGAAATTGGTGTCAAGATTGCGCCGAGTGATAAAATTTCATTGTTTTTTATTTTATTTATTTATTTTATGTGCCTATGTGTTTTTTTTTTTTGCAAAAATATTTATAGATAGAAAATGTGATAACTTTGAAGGAAGGGGTCTCACAGACTTATGTTTATGAACGATGTAACAATGAATATTGTTTATGAATCTAGGGTTAATAAATAATTTCAAACTTTAAGAAATACGTACTTTTTATAAAACATAAACATAAAGGTTTCGAGTTATAGAGGGTTAACAAAAAAGATGCCATTTAATTTCTTGAACAAATATCCATTTTTTCGAGAAAAAAATTAAAAATCGTTTAAACGGTTTTAAAAAAAAAGATATTTTGTTTACCTTTATAAAATATTTTTAGGAACAAAATTTGGAACGCTTATACAAATAAATTAGTTATGTATAAACAGCGAAAATCTAATTTCAAATAAATTTATAAACCCGTTTTTGAAAAATCGAATTTTCAAACAAAAAAATTTCAATATATATTTTTTTTTTAATCATATTTTTATAAATTTTAATATTCAATTTTGAATTGAATTGAATCGATTCATCCAATAATGGGGAAGTAGAAAATATGAAATTATTTTTATTGGAAGTAAGGGCCCTTATCAACAAAAAAACAATTTTTTCAGGAAACTCTCTGAAAACATTTGAATTTTACACAAACAGAAAGGTATTGTCAATAATGCTATCAGCACATCCAAAGCAAACCCTTCGAGAAGGGTTAGTTTTTGTTATATTTGTGATTTTTTTGAGTTTCGGAACCTTGAATATCTTTTGATACCTACAGTTCCGAAAGTAAGCTTCGGAACGCATTGCAGTTTTTAAAACGGGTTTACCACGATATCTGGAAACCAAAATCCAGAAATCAAAAAATCTCGAAAAAAATCTAGAAAGCATAATCTCGAACTGCAAAAATCTAGAATGAAAAAGTCTAGAATAAATATTAGTTTAAATATTAGTTAGTTCAACAATTAATATAAATTCTAGATTAGGAAAGTCTCCTTAAGAGAATCAGTTCACTGCACATGCTCCCATCCAACTATACAAGTAGGTCACTTAATTTAGTGTTGCTAGTGACGGTCTCTTATAACAACGTAAGCTTTCTTATTAAAAAAAAGTGCAATGAAACTAAATGAGATCGTAACAAACAAAGGTTCCATCAAATTAAAATGGATGGGTTTATTTATCATTTAAATAAATCTGTAAGAAAATAAGTTTTACTGGCTGTGTGAACTGAGCAAATCTAATTTTTGTCGTGCCAGGTTAACCAAAGTCAAACATAATGATAATGATAATGAAGATTCCAACTGACCACGTGCATAGTCCAGTCGCACCTAAAAAACATGTGTATGCTGCGAACTCAGCTATCAAATCAAGAGGTAAGGCTTCTTTCACACAAGGAAACTGAGTTGCCGACAACTGGGAGTTTGTAGGCGAGAAGGGCGTAAGGGAAAGCCAAAAAATCTCCCCTCTCGCTACTTCTCGCCTACAAACTAGCTAGTTTCTGGCAACTCAATTTCCTTGTGTGAAAGCGGGCAAAGGCAACATGTGATCCACCTTCCCAAATTGTTCTGAGAGCGAAGGTTGAAACCCCAGTAGAATGTAGGGTACATTTACCATCCGAAGTACAAAAACGGAAAATTTCTCGAGTTAGAAGCCATATAGAAAAAGAGCCAACTGATTTATATGAAATAAATATTCCACAGCATTTAAGGTAAACGAATACCCACTTACCCTATTAACAAATTGCAAAATATTATGTGTTCGTGTATACATATTTTTTTGTGCATCAGCTACTATATGTACAGAAATAAATATGATTTCAGGTACGTCGATGGAAAACTGTTTGTCTTGTCGGAAAAAGATTATTATGAAAACAAACTCATTATTTTGGGAACAGTGGATAGTCTTAAATTGTTTGGTTCGTCAAGAGTCTGGCTGATGGACGGAACCTTTGACGTTGTGCCATCTATTATGCGACAACTTTTCTCTTTGCATTGCATGGTAAAAGGAGAAGTTATTCCAGTAGTGTTCTGTGTCATGAGCTCAAAGTCTAAGGCTACATACGACATTTTCTTTTCGGAGCTGATACAATGTTGCAATGAAAACACCATCGCTCTTGACACTTGTTTAATAATTTCCGATTTTGAAAAGGCAAGTTTCAAGTCAGCACAGTTTTTTTTCCTAAAGCTCAATGCAAGTGTTGCTTTTTTCATCTGGGACAAATCCTTTACCGCAAAATCCAGAAAGAAGGATTTGCTAACATGGATGTGATGAAAATTTTTACCTGGATATGCGAATGCTTAAGTATTTAGCTTTTGTGCCTGCGGATGAAATTCGTGAGTATTTCACTGCATTGAGTAATCAATTCGGCGCAAGCAGTC
This sequence comes from Melangyna quadrimaculata, assembly GCA_949320155.1. NCBI lineage: Eukaryota > Metazoa > Arthropoda > Insecta > Diptera > Syrphidae > Melangyna > Melangyna quadrimaculata. Next base: position 204,787,629 of record OX439483.1, on the reverse strand, counting down.
AGAAAATTGGAAAATGGTTTGATACAAATTATATTGGTACCACCCAATCCAAACCAATGTATTTCCCAACCTTTTGGGCATGTGCTGACCAAATAAAACAAAGCTTACCCAGAACTCAAAACAGAGTTGAGTTCTGGCATAGGAGGCTCAAGGTTTTAATTGGAAGGTCTTTATAAATTAATTGAAGTTTTTGCTAGTGAGTCAATTCAGGTTAAAATGGTAAAATGATTTTCCTCCCACAATTAATGTTTGTTCACGTATTTCCACTTTCAGCGATTTGACTTTTATATTTATATCCTTTTTGAGTTCAAAACGAAGTTTACGTTTATTTCGGGATGCTGCCTGTAGTCTAAGTGTATCGATACTCCTGTGTCGCGAAATTTGTTCTTAGCTTATAGCACCCGTCGAACATCATCTTACTGTCGCATTTTAAGAAGTACGTTCGAGATAGAAGTACCCCTTTCACGTATTACTTGTGATTCCGACACAACATTCGGATCGTTAGTCTCCAATAATCCCATGCATATTTCTTTGGCTTTCTCCGTAGGAATTAAGCCGGCTTCCGTTGGTTTATGCATGCATGACTATATTTAACTCTTTTGCTTTTGACTCTAAAAACTCAACCCCCAGGGAGTTGCATCTAGCTTCTACCTGTTGAAGCTGGGACTGTAATGGGTTGGGGTCAAAATACTGTATTTCATAATACTGTATGTACAAAATACTGTATGATCAAAATACTGTAAGTCAAAATTCTGTATTTCAAAATTCTGGTTGGTCAAAATTCTGCATTTCAAAATTCTGTATCTCAAAATTCTGTATTTCAAAATTCTGTTATTAGTGCGCAATTTTTTACATAATCAAAACGTTTTTTTATTTCAGCCTAATTGCAGCATTTTCAAATATTGAATTTTGAAAACAGAATACTTTTTTTAAGAATATATCATTATAATTTTTCATTAGCATAATATTCTGATATACTTCCCTTGAACAATAACATGTTCCTATGATAATTCATGTCTTTGAATGTAGTAAAACAAAATAAATGGTAACTTGTTCTTATTTTCTCTTTCTCATTTTATTCTTCTTAATTGTTTGTATATTAAAATTTTGCTTATAATCTCAAGTTCATCTGTTCGTTATCATTAATATACAAGGAATTTTGTGATTTTGATTTGTTTTGTTGTAGTTCTTCGTTACTTTGTTTTTGTTAATACATTTCTACAAACAATACATAGAGAGTTACTTATAAATAATATTGCTTATAATCTATTTACTTATTTATGACTAATTATTAATGTATTCTGGTTTTACATTTGTTTGGATTTTCAATAATTAATATACATATAGGTACAATACATAAATCGAGTTCTGCTTTTTGTTTTTTTTTTATAATGGAAGCTTAAAAATGTAATTATGCAAAAATAATTTTTTTTTTTTTTGATACAGAATTTTGAGACACACAGTTTTGCTCATACAGCCAGTGTTTCCGTTTTGACCTGTTTAATGTCAAATTTAACAAGATTTCACCGCTGTTGACATGAAATGAAATACAAATCTTGTCAAAAGTGTTTTGACTTGTTTTTTGACTTTATTCAATAATTCAATATGCAACTTAACTTTTTGTTAAAATATTTTAAAATACATTTCAACTTCAGTGTAGACCGAGTGTAATGTGTTATACCATGAACTGCAATGAATGAAGTTACCTTGGAATATATAGGTATAATATGGAGTACAGCCTAACAAAATCCATTCCCAAATCCCAATCATATGCTGTCATTCTGGTTTAGCTACAAGCTCACAAAACAACTGGTTTTAGTTAACAAACTAATCCTTATCTGGGAGCAGAGTGCGAGAAAAACTTTGAATTGAAAATCAAATCGGAAGTTCAAAATTCATATTTTTAGAAAAAAACTGTAAAAGTTTTATTATTAACCTAATAAAAGAATTACAGCAGAGTGCTAAAAAATCTAAAAATTCTCAAACAGATCAGCATGATTTCTGTCGACACATGACTTTCCCAAAACAAAAGCTCATTGCTTCCAGTTGTGGAAGAGATAAAGGTTGAGTCTGATTCAAAAGAAGAGATTTTAAGCCAGTGGAGCAATCTTTGTTTCATAAAATGGAAAAACATAAAAGAGCACTGTCTGGTGCAAAGTTATCAATTGTTCTGGTGCAAAGTTTATTCGTATAAGGATGCCAGTGGAGAAAATCCATTTAAAGGGTTGGCGAAGTTTTCGTTATCAATATTGGTTTTGGCAATTTCCAATGCAGAAGTCGCAAGGTGCCACAAGGTGGTTATGTTCAAGTAGGGTTGCTTAAACATAGTATATCGACAGTATCGATAGTAAAAAACTATCGTATGTATTGATAGTTTTAAAAATACTATCGATAGTTTTTCACCTCACAAGTTTATTAGTGGTGAAACCCATAATAAGCAACATTAGTTTTTCATTTCAAAATATTTGAAGCTATTTGTTTAGTATACCCAGTTAATTATCTTATCAAAACATAAAACCAACCATTTGTAATTAAAATCGGTCTGTATTGATTGAGCCAAAATTATCTTAAACTGTAGTTTAGTTAAACCTTGGTCTAATTGTCATTAACTAACAATTTTGATTCTATGTTTCTCCTATCTCTTATAGCCCTTCCACACTACCCCACTGTGTATTAATACTTGTCAAATTGAAAGTGGGAAATAATTCCACGCCACTGCCAAATTTGTGGGAAAGAAATGACTTTTCATATTTTGCTTCCACTCTGGCTTGTATTAATACATTACCTTAACCTAAAAAAAAGTGTGATAGAATGTGGGATAGAATTAGAACCATTCCTAAAATTATTCATGTATTAACACATGTCAAATCGTGTGGAATAGAATGTCGAGTTGTGTAGGCTGGGATTTCAAATTTTGTTTCCACACTATTCTACATGATTTGTTCCCACTTTTTTGACATGTATTAATACACAGTGGGCTAGTGTGGAAGGCCTTTTATAACTCATATTTTTTATTATTGTTTCTGTTTGGGTTCAGTGTTCTTGTTCCTATTCTGTTTTTATTTTTTGTTTTAATTAAAAAATATATCTCTCTTTCGGTATTGTTTATTTTTGGTTCTTTAACAAATTTGAAGTAATAATTCATATAAATCAGATCCAGATTCGTATGGATAAATTTCCCACCAACGGCTAGGGCTTTTAAAATGAAAGATACTATCGATACTATCGATAGTATCTATAGTTTTATCTTAAAATTATCGATACTATCGAAAGCGCCGACTATCGATGTTAAAGCAACCCTATATTCAAGAAATAAAATTAAGTGTGCCTTTGTGGATGGAAATAAAAGAAAGCCATGACTCCCGCCGTAACCGGATATTTCACATTTTCCAATTTCCTTCATTAGTAACATTTTTATTGCAAACAGCAGTTGAGAGATATTTCAGAACCTAATGTTACATCCTGTCGCAATATGAAGACATATACATTTCAGCACTCATTTTCGTTCAATCAGAGTCAGTCCCAGTCGCGTTTCATGTATAAAGTATAAAGCATGAACTCGTGTTATAATTTTGTTCTGCATTGACTGTCAATTTTTATTTTTAGTAAGTTTATTGTTATTATGAAGATGGCGATGGGTACCTATGCTTCTTTGCTTGTAGGTATGTAGGCTGCCTTAGTTCGCTGGTGATTTCCCATTTAAGCTGTCAATTTTGAAACATCTTTTTTCTACGAATTTTTAAAGTCTTCTAAGAAGAAGCCTTCCCAACCACAAACAGTTCCTACCTTTATTTCTTAAAGCCCGAAATAAAAAAAAAAACTCCCACATAACAATTGAAGATTTTGGGGTACTTTTACGAATGCTTCTTTTGCACAAGGGCCAATTCCAACTCCTTCCTTTTGCATATATCAATTTCATTGGCATCGTTTGCTTGTTGCCTGAGTCCATGCCGACAATAACAACTGTGTCAGCAAAACGGTTCTCCTTGTTCGTAGAACGACCGAAGCTCACGCTTGGTCCCCAAAGTTTAGTTTTTTTTTTTGTATTCTTTATATGCGAACGAGTCTTGCAGCAATTGTGTGCTTCTGTGTCGTTTAAACTATGCGCTCTATTGTCATCTGCGATCATGGTTGAGAGAATCTATTACCTACCAAAAGCGGCACGCAAACGAGAAAGGAGTTACTGAGAAAATGATTTAGGGATCAGTTACCATTATGGCCATTGGCCATAAGTCAAGCGTGTGTACTTGACAGCGAATGTCCTGGATACTTAGTGTTTTGTGACATATACCCCCTTTAGGCAAGGCCTTCTCTGGTCGTTTGGTCAGTCAATAAATCGAAAGGAGGAATGATAAAAACTATAGTAGTAACATTGTGACTGTGGATATGCTGAGTCCACACATATAGATTCACTAGCCCTTGACATTCATACATACACACATCGTACTGTCTGATGGACAGGGTCTGGTTACCAGAATAGGTTTACGACTTTATTACCAACTGGTCCGATATCACGAGGGTGACTGCCCTGCATGCAAGAGAAAAGCAATAAAATATATTACATCCGATGATTTTTTTATATTCGACATACAAAGTGGTGGTATTCGTTTTTTTGTTCCAAGTTTTGTGGCAGCCATTCGGGAAAATGACTGAACTTCATTGAGGAAAAACAATAGGTACAAGGAATCTTCCTCGATATGCTTAATATTTTAGTTACTTTTCAGGGGGTCAATTTTGGTTTTGTGAAAAAGTGAAACGAAGAGTTTTTTATACTTTCACACTAAATCCGATTTTCGTTCCGTGAAAAAATCAAAGCAAACGTCAAAAAAAAAATCGTATAAATATGTCTGCTCGCTTACGCTGAATTTCTGTGATTTTCTATGCATTTTAGTATACAAAGTTCTATCAATTTCATTTTTTTTCTTTCAGGGCATCAATCGATAGCGAATATTATCTATGTAGGTACATGTGAAAGCCAAAGCCTGAAAATAGAAAAAGAATTAATTTGTCCGAAGAAAAATAATGTAAAGAGCGTCAGTAACACGCGAAAAGATTTTCTGATTAGCTGCTTAGAAGTTAATCTAGAATCGCACGTTACAGTCAAAACAAATTAATTTGATTTCAATTTTTTTGATGCTTTTGTAGATTTATTTGAGTAGACTGAGCCCAACAAGGAGAAAATACAGGGAAAACTCTGACAAAGGATTTAAATGCTGAAGAAGAAGCCCACAAAATGACTCATCAAACTTGGGGCTATTTGAACTAAGCGACCAGTTATAGCGATCAAATGGATTTTTTGTACTGTTTACATTCGATTTAAAACACAAATGCTACATTAATCGATGACTTTTAACTCAAAGATTTTCTTGTGCGAAAAAAAAACATTCAAAGGAACCACTACTTTTTGTTAAAAATGCATTTATTTATTTTCATTGATGCAAATTCATTTGTCGTGTCAGCTGATCGTAATTTCTTACAAAATGGAACAAAATATTCCACTAATTTGAGTGCCAATTTCACTCTTTCCACTGACAGAAGAGAATTGCAGACGAAAAAAATGTTCTTGTGTATTTCAATCACGAAAACTTTGGCGGGAGGCTAGACAACTGACATAAGCTTTGTTCAGCGACGTTGTTCCGAACAGTTTGGAACAGCTTAGAACAGAAAAGTACAAGTTTTTGCTGTTCAATTCTACTCCATGCACTCTTATTAATTTTACTTAACACAATTTTCTGTTCCAAACTGTTCTGATTAGCTTTTCAGTGAGTCTATTCCGAACAGTTTGGAACAGAATAGAACAAGATTTTTTGTTCTTATCTTTTAGGTAGAACAACTTTTAACAGGTTTGTGACAACTGTCAAAATCAGCTGCTGTCACTATCAAGTTGATATTTTTTAACAATTATCGTGGCTCTTTGTGCTTTTACTTTGGAAATAAATAAATAAATATTAAGAAAAAACAATAAAAACTTAATAAAATTGTGTTAAGTAAAATTAATAAAAATGCATGGAGTAGAACTTACTTCCGAGAAGGGTTGATCCGTAGTGGTTCATTGTTCGCCCAATACTTAACTAAGTTAAGAACAAAGTAAATATATATGTATGTACAAATTCAGTATTTTAAATATTTGTTGTTAAATTGTTCTTTCAGAAAAAGGATTCCGAACACAAGTTTTCGAGAGATCATTGAGACGAAGGGAAGTGGCTGAGGCAGAAGAAGACTTCGTGACAATAGTGAAAATGCCATCAGTGCAAAATGGTTTGCTGGAGCAGTCAACCACCCAAGGGCAAAATGCCATAAGGTTGGATAAAGACTGCCTGCTCCTATTAGCAACATATAAGGAGCTGTATCCTAATTTGGGAAAAAATGTGGTTCTCAAAAGGAAGCAACAAATGCGGATAGCGATATCGGAAAAAATCCGTGAGTAGGAAGCATCGTTTACTCCTTATCAATTTGGAGGCAAATGGAAGAGCCTGGAAAGAAGTTTCAAAGGCAAAATAAAACACAAACAAAAAACAGGAAACGATCGTTTGAGCTGTTCTTATGAAATGTAAGTTTTATCAAATCATATAAATGTATGTAGACTAAGTTCGGTTGGATGAAAGAAACAAAAACAAAGAAAACAACATATGCAACTTATTTCAATTATTTTTTTTTTTTACATAACAGAGAACTTGCTGAAGTGTTGCTAGATCGGCCATCTATAGTACCTTCATGTTTGTTAGGCAGCATCATTGAGAGCGCCCAAACACGGAACGATCTTCTCGCTCAGTCGGGGTATGAAAACGGTAGGCTAAGCAATAAGCATAAAAGTAAATTATTGGATATTAATGTGCAAAATATTTTTATAATTAGGTCCGACCGTCCCACCTGACGCCTTAATTGCAAACGAGGTAGTGCCTTGTGAGCATGTGAAGCACCTCAAGACCCGGAAATTGATTCCTCACCAACGGAGGGTAACAACCGAAACGGATAAAAAGAGCAAACATCATCACTGGTGAGCTCTGTAAGTGGAGGGCGCAGTTCGTGGATGAGAGCCGCTTCTAACGGCAGTACAAGCTTGATGTGTATAAATCCGGGACGGAAGAGCTCCGAAAAAGTCGGGAAAAGAAGGAGGAACTCCTGGAGAGACTGACAAGGCTCAGTGATAATCATGAATCATAATTAAGGATGTGTCGATATAGATGTATTTAAACCTATCCGCTATGTACCTGAAGGAGCAAGCTTCATGCCCGGCAAACCGGAAACCACAAAAAGAGGGCCAAATGTATTTCTGCTGAATACATTTTGCAGAGTTCCAATTTGAGGTACTCCTTGTAAAGCGCACTTCTTACACGGAGATGTGTGATAAACTCTTTTTCCGTGTATGTTGGGACAACTTTAGCAATAAACTGCTCAATGCAATTCATCTTTAAGTTTCCAAAGAAAAAGTGACTACATTGATCACGGTTTCATTCCATGAATCCGAGGAAGAATTCGTGGACAAATCACTTCCTGTGTCGAAATCACTTTCAATTTCGGCAAAAACTATTTTTCGTATTAATTTCAGCTCTATTTTTAATTAAATGTATTTCTTGATTATCCACCAAACTCGAAATCTAAATTACTTGTTTTGACAATTACATCTCACAGACAGCTGCCTGTTCTAACTTTTTTAATAATTTTAACTATATGCCTGTAAGACCTCAGGTCTTTTAAATGCAATGTACGGTACTAGTTAGAAGGAATAAAAGGAAAGGAAAGATTTTTGTTCAAACAGTGGACTGAAAATTATATGGGATTTATCTCATGAAATTCCACGGGTGGCATCCATGTTGAAACTGGGGAATATAGAAAAGAATGCTACCTAGACTGGGGCTTGAACCCACACATCGAGATTAGCAGTCAAACCCTATATCCACTGTGCCAATGCCACTTGTCTGACGTTTTTTTTCTATTCTGTTCTGTGCTGATCTGAAAAAAAAGTTCACTGAACAATCCTATAATTTTTCCTGTTCGACGTCATACTCTTCACAAGCCGTTTCGCCAACCAATTTATTTTATTTTGAAGGTTTTGCATGAACAACAACCACTTGTGTTGGCTACCACCAAGTATTACTTTTTGGCTGGAATTATTGCAATTTCATGGTTGCCACACCAATCATCAGATTCCTTTTAGTGGTGCTTAGTCTATAGTCCAATTTAAATTTATAAATTGTTTTTGCCGTCAAATGGATTCGAACCTAGACCAAGATACCTAATAGGCCGTTGCCCTACGCATTGCACCACCGAGGTCACCTGATCGTGCCCATCCAAATGAAGGTTTTTCTAATTTACAATTGCATTTGGACAACTATACTCTGTTCAACAAAAATTGTCAGTATAGGGCTTATGGGCGAGCTTTTTTCAAAACAGTGGCGCGTGCGTATACTTTCACGACACTGAATTGAGAAAACTGCCAATAAAAAAGATTGTACACCACTGAACAACGTACAGGAATTGTTGTTGTAATGCCCTGCAAAATACCGTACACTCCACCATGACCGTGAAAATTGAAACAAAGATCACTTAGTGCACTCCAATAAAGACTCAGAACCGTTTGAATCATCAAAATCAAGCGAGTAGTTTTTGAATTAGAGCAAGGTTTATGTCACACTTTTTTGATTTTCGTATAAATTCTTAGGAAAATCAAAAAAGTGTGAGATATACCTTGCTCTAATTCCAAAACTATTCGCTCGATTTTGGTGATTCGAACGGTTCTTAGTCATTATTGAAGAGTTCATATACATACTCACATACATACAAATTTCGAATGACCATAGTTTTTTTTGGATTTTTTTTAGAGCTATCGTTCTAAGTTCTCTCGCCTCGACCACCTAAAAAACTAAAAAGTTTTTTTTACAGGGCTACTGCCTCTTGCGAGGAATTGACAAATCCTTCAAGAGTATCACTTGTCACGAATTCGTGATTCGGCTTAAAATTGTAGGTCGCTTCCATTCCTATCGAAAGGCGCACACAGGAATGGTTGCGAGTTGTTAGTCACTAGGCCCTGGTTCTTCATGAGCCGTTGTGCCACCCGATTTACTTTATTTATTATGTTCTAAGTTCTAAGTGATCATTATATCAATTTTTAATTGAGAAAAATATATCGAAAAAAAAATGTATGAGACGCATACCCACATACATACAAATTTCGAATATACCAAATATACGAGTATATTTGAGTAAGAAGTAGTTACAATTTTTTTTTTATTTCTACTGATTATTTTCTAGAGTTTTGGTCAGTTAGAGTTTTAGGTATCAGGTTTTGAGGAGAAATATAAGGCTACATTTAAGAATACTAATTTAGTGTCATGCCAGTGCTGCAGCCCAGAGGACGGCAAAAAACGTTCGTTCTCAAAAACTTATCTCTTTTTTCGGAAACGACTCCTCGCATTTGGATACAATGGTTATAATTATTACGCTTCAAGGTTATAATAAAAAATTAAATAAAAGATTAGAGTTTCCTTACCATGTTATTATTATATAAACAATGTTTATGATAAGAAATAATTTTTTACAGGATGCTGTAGTGATGGTCGATTTGATCAAGGACGTACGTTTTGTTGCTCGGCCACGTCAATCCCAAATGCCGTCTTTTTTTCCAAGACGTATAACACCTAAAGGCAAACAAAATATTGACGAAAAGTTACTCAAACTTTTTACGGAAACTTTCCAGCCTTTCCGTATAGTAGAAGAATCTGCGTTTAGGGAGTTTGTTACTGCTCTAAGCCCATCGTACGAGCTACCGAGCAGACATATGATCTCCAGAACGCTGATACCAGCAAAGTACGAGGAGTGTGTTAATAAAACGCGGAAGGTTCTAAAAACGGCCAGAAAAGTTTGCGTAACAACAGTTATATGGCAGTTACTGTACATTTCCTTCACGACCAATTTAAAATGGTTTCATTGCTTTTGGAGTGTGCAAACTTGACAGTAAACCATACTTCGCAAAATTTGGCAAGAGAATTAGAGAGAGTTCTCGATTCCTGGAAGTTAAAGGATAAGCTTTTACTTGAAGTGTCCGACAATGCAAACAATATAAAGTCTGCTATCCTTCATGTCTTGCAGTGGAAACATTTAGGCTGCTTCGCCCACACGATAAACCTTATAGTAAGTGATGGAATGAATGATTCAGAAGCTACGAGGATTGTAATCAAAGTTAAAAACATTGTCGGACACTTCAGAAGAAGCTCAAACGCAACTGCCAAACTTCAGGCGTATCAAACGAGCCAAGGAGTAACAAATCCATTGAAGTTGCTTCAGGACGTGCCCACGCGTTGGAACTCTACGTTCTATATGCTAGAACGATTTCTTGTAGTCGAAGAAGCAGTGAAGTCAACAATGGCTTTGATTGACATGGCAACAAGCTTCTATTTATCGGTTGACGAGTGGGTTGTTGTTCGGGAGCTTTGCCAAATTCTTAGACACATGGAGAGAACGACACATGAATATATCCAGGGAAAAATATCTAACAGCTTCCTTTGTCATTCCCCTTGTAAATGGCCCTTAAAGCGTGTATAAGAATTTTGCAAAGAAACCCTACACAAATTGTGTGAAAAACGTGGTCCAAAAAATAAACACGTCGCTCGAAACAAGGTTGCCAAGTTTGGAGAACAGCAGCACCCTTGCAGTAGCAACCTATTTGGACCCACGCTTCAAGCATATCCCTTTTAAGGATAAGACAAATGCTGATCACGTGAAGCAAAGATTGATTGGCTTAGTAGCAAAAAAGTTTTCGGCCCAATTTCATCAAAGACGTAATTCCCCAGCACCAGCAGCGGTTTCGGCACAAGCACCAGCGAATGCGGAACGAAACATGGATGATGATATTTGGGCTGAATTCGACAGGGAAGCCGCTCAATATCAACCAGTGGAAACTGCAAGAAGCATGGCTATTGGGGAAGTGCAAAGGTACCTTGAAATGGATAGGCCTTTAAGAACTGATGACCCTCTGAAGTGGTGGCGAGAATGTAGCTACATGATGCCAAACCTAACCATTGTTGTTCAAGAAAGGCTAAGCACCATCGCAACATCAGTACCTTGCGAAAGACTTTTTTCAAAGGCTGGGCAGTTAATTTCCGAACGGCAGAGCCGTCTAAGTGCTAAAAAAGCAAAAATGCTCCTTTTTTTGAATTGCAACGCAGGCATTTTAAAAAATAATATAAATAATCCATTTTTGGTTAATTAATGTCCGTCAGTCACTAATTCCTTCCGACCGTCTGCCAGTCAGTCAGTCAGTCAGTAAGTCAGTCAGTCAGTCAGCCAGTCAGTCATTCAGTCAGTCAGTAAGTCAGTTCTTGCAACAAAGAATAAAGCTTCCTAAGGTAAGTTCCGCAATTTATTAATTTAATTTATCAAATATAAAGTTTGAATTGATAACTCACAAAATAAAAATTAGTTTGAAATTAATCTACTTTCGTATTTTGATTTGTCTTAACTTTAACTCTTATACATACTGAGTTGACTTTAAACCAACTTTAACTGCCAAATAAACGTAGAAATAACTTTCGACTTAGCATACTAAACTTAAGTAAAAAAAAAGTTATTTTTTTTGTAATTTTTTTTTTTAGTAACAAAGTAAGAAAGTTTATTTTTTTTTGTAAAAAAGTTATTTCTTTTGTAGAAAAGTTAATTTTTTTTAAGAAATAACTTTCTACGTAGCAAACTAAACTAAAGTAAAAAAAGTTAGTATTTTTTCGTAAGAAAAATAATTTTTTTTTGTTAAAAAGTTTAATTTTTCTTGTAAAAAAGTTTATTTTTTTTTTAAAGTTTAATTTTTTTGTACAAAACTTATTTTTTTTTTGTAAAAAATTATATTTTTGTTTGTAAAAAACTTATTTTCTTTTTGTAAAAGTTAATTTTTGTTTGTAAAAGTTATTTTTATTTTGTAAAAGTAACTTTTTTTTTTAAAAAAGTTAAATTTTTGTTTGCAAAAAAGTTAATTTTTTTATAAAAAAGTTTTTTTTTTGTAAAAAAGTTATTTTTTTTTTTTGTAAGAAAGTTAATTTTTTTTTCAAATAATATCCGCCAAAACCTAACCGAAATAAGCAAAATAGTGCCCACCGGATCCTGTATCCGTGGCAACCTATTTCGAATTTTACCCCTGCCGACAGCTTAGTTGTCTGTCTGAAAGTAAAAATGATTCGCCGCAGAACCGATTTGATTTTCAGCCAGTGGAAAATCCAAATCCACAAACCAAATCTTGTATGGTCACCTTTAAAATATTTTAAATTCATGAATCACAATCACAGGTTAAACTCACAGTGAATTGTAAATCACAATCACAACTGTGATTGAAAAATTACGACTTCGCTCATCTCTATTTTGACAAAATGACGATAGCAACGATTCTCTGACTGTGAAACGTCGGAATAAAAATAATATACCTTTATGATTACTGTTATTTAAAATTATATTTATAGGAATTTAGTGAAATTGTATGGCAAAGTCAGCGATGAGCTTTTGGCAATAAGGTTTAGAGTTGGGATTACTTCCCACAACCAAAAACTGCCGGCCGACTTCATCGTTGTCCCATGCCCATAAATAATAAAGGGGTATGCAGACGCAGAGGCAAAACAAAAATTTTTTTCGCGCTTCGGGCACATGGTTCGAACAAACTCGAATACTAGTGCAAAGAATTTTTTTTTGATGTATTGCTTTTCGAGGAAGTATTCGTATGATACTGTGCGAATTGAGGATTTCACCTCTCCGGACACCAGTTTTTCAACACGGAATATTGGAGATTGGTACAGCTACTGTCGTGAAGTCATTGTCGACTACTTTTTGGATAGGCAAAAAGAGAGAAACAAAATAGGTGGCCCTGACGCGTCGTCCAAATTGACGAGAGCAAGTTTGGACGCCGCAAATACAATAAAGGTCGTCGTGTGGATGGCCATTAGGTGCTAGGGATGATCGAAGGCGGGTCAGAAGATCTTCGTCTAGAAGTTTGTACGGACAACGTACGAAGTGCTGAGGTAAAATGAATTGGAGGGCTTACGTGCTTACGACTGCCTGAGTGAACATGGGTTCGCCCATAAAAAGGTGAACCATAGGCCATAGCGATCCGGACAACCCGTTTGTCGCCGATGATGGCACGCACACCCAACGGATTTAGTCACAGTGGAGAGTTGTAAAAAGAGCTTTTTATAACGACAGTTATAATCATAACTTTGGTGACTGGGTTGTGAAATACAAGTGGAGGAGAAATTTAAAAAAAAATCTAGGATTCATTCGATGAATTAATTAACGCAATAAATTATATAATTTTTTAAGCATTCTGCCTTAAAATGAATTTATCATCAAATATCTGCTTCAAATAATTGTATTTAATTGAAAGTACTGAAAGTAAACCAAAGTACTGTTTAGTACTTAAAAAACTTTGATAACAGATCGACTGACAACATAGGCGCCTACCAGACGACTGAGCATATCCTAAGCGAAGCGACGGAGTCGCGTGAGCGGGACAGAGGACCCGAAAAGGGGGTTAAAATCCTTAAACCCGCGAAGCGGGCCACCCAAAGTACTGTTTACTACGAAAAACTTTAATTACAGACCGACTGACAACATAGGCGCCTGCCAAACGACTGAGCATTCCCTAAGCGGAGCGACGGAGTCGCGTGAGCGGGACAGAGGACCCGAAAATGGGGTTAAAATCCTTAAACCCGCGAAGCGGGCCACCTTAAGTAGTGTTTCCTACAAAAAACTTTGATTACAGACCGACTGACAACATAAGCGTCTACCAGACGACTGAGCATACCCTAAGCGGAGCGACGGAGGCGGCTGAGCGGGACAGAGGACCTGAAAGGGGGATTAAAATCCTTAAACCCGCGAAGCGTGCCACCTAAAGTCTTTTTAATCGAAAAAAAAACATCCTTATTAGCAAAAAATTTCCCAACAAAAAACCCCAAACAAAATCCACACATCAGACAACACTAACCAAAGCGAAGTTGTAGTAGTAGAACTGTCACAATAATTGTATAATTGTTTTATTTAGTAGCCACAGGTTTCATGCATTGTGAATGCAATTTTTTAATTTTAAATGTTTATTAAACATAGAAATAAAAGTTTGCTCATATAAATAATTATTAAATTTAATCATTTAATCTACCTTAAATAAGTATTTGCGTGTGAAAATTTGTGCTATATTAAGTGAAACTTGAGCAAAGTGAAAAAAAAAATACTAAAATCTGAAAATTTAAATATTTTTTAATCATCGTCTCGATCTTCCTCACCGTAATATTTTAAAGCAGTTCTATAGAGACCCCTAGCTCACTGTAAAAAAAAAAAAACAAAATTCAAGGCGTGCGCCCTTAATGGAAAGTCGCCCAATTTTTGTTTTCAAAATTCAATGCTCCAATTAATTCTCAGTCAACCGCTGAAAACCGGATGACTCTAGGACTTTTATTTTTCAAAATACTTATCAAATTATGAGCCAACCAAGAAGAATCCAACTAAATGATCATTTCAGCTTCGTTTTTTCTTGTTTCAATAAGAAGTTATAAAGTTTAAGTTGAAGTTATAAGTTTATTTTGAAAAGTAAATGTTCCAGAGCCATCCGGTTTTCAGTGGTTGACTGGGAATCGATTGGAGCATTGAATTTTGAAGGCAAAAATGGTACCTAACAAAGAAAACTTTTGAAAAAAATTAGTTTGAAATTTTTGTGTTAATTTTTTTAAAATTTTAAGTTTGATAATTAATTTTTCGAAAACTGTTCACTACAACAACTTTATTTACAAAGAATATAAAGAAGGGATATCTGGGTTTGCAAATAAGTATAGCATGATTTTGTACGTGTTACCGTTATTTTTTAATAATTTTTTTTTTCTGTTTTCTGTCATTGTTTTTTGATAATTGCCCGTCCTGACTCAACGGGGGGGGGGGGGGTAATAGAAGCTCCTTTTTTTATACGAGTTTTTGATTGTCTCGATCCCAACCTACGCGCTCTAAAATTTTGTTGTGAATCACGCTGTAGGTAAATTCTATTGATACGGGGACTTTTTTGTTCTGAAATTGTGGTTTTATTTTTTCGAAATAAATATGGGAGTTTTAATTTTTTTTTTAGTTTAATTAAAAGTATTTATTTCATTAATAGTCATATTCTCTTAAATGTTAGTAGTACTTTAATTAAGATTTTATCAAACAAAGTCAGCTTTCGTACCATACGGTTGTGTTTTATTATTTTTCCTTGCGCCTTGTGCCTCATAATGTCTATTCAATGCTTTCTCTTTGAAAAAAAACGTCCGACTGTGATTATGTGTCGTGCGTCATTTGTCGCTTAATTTTTCATTTCAAGTGTTTAAATTTAACCGAAAATATTTTCAATTTGATAAACAAAAGTTAAAACAATTGTTGGAGGTGTGATATGTGCACTGAATATTTTTCTGCAACATGTGATGCGAAAATAAACATTTTATCCAAAAAACTAAGTAGTCTGTATGATGAATTTAATGTGTATCGTGATTACCATGAAGCTGGCACAACTAAGAAACCTGTGAACACTCGCTCAAAAGTTAAAGCTGACCTTGGTGCCGTAGACTCTGTAATTAATAAAAGCTATTTGTCGCCTGCCTTATCTAGTAAAAAAAAAAACAAAGCCCACAAGCGTTACCCCTATTCGCCTCTTAAATAGTGCATCTAAGCTTACCTTGCCTACAAAAAAACCTGCAAAAAATGCAAGCATAATCACAGCAGCTAACAAAAACAAATTGAAATCAAATAATAAAGTGCCGCTTTACAAGCGAAGCCAATAACAAAAATGAAACGGTCAATCTACTTGATGATTTTCTTCTGCTAGCTGATGCTGTTGGTGTTGAACTTGCCATCTTAATCAGCAAGTGCAAGATGTTGGTATAGGTGAATCAGACGCCAATGATGTCACTGTAAATTTAGATCACAATGTTGCCACTGCTTATTCTGATGCTAGTACTAATGTATTAAAAAGGCGTGTAGATACGGAATCTCAAAATATGGTTGAGGGAGCTGTTGGTGATGCCTTAATGGGTGCTGTTGCAAATAATGCTGCTGTTGTTGTTACCGTTGAGTCTGATGTTGAAAATGTTTATAATCCTGTTAATGCTAATAAACCTGCAAATGCTGTTATTTCTGATATTGATAATGTAAATGCTGTTAATGATGGTTCTGTAATAGGAGGGAAATTCAATTATTCCTCAGCACCACCCATTATACCTTCAGAAGCTGAACGGGCCAAAAACCCAAGAACGATTCGTGGTTGCAGTGCATTTTAGCAAGATGAGGTTGTGCAAAAGTTAAAGTCGTTTCATCTTGATAGTTTTCGACCATCCATCACCTGTGATGCTACTGTTAATCACCTAGGTGAAGTACTTCGTATAAACCCAGGTATAATTTCATGTTTTAAGTTAATTAAGCGTGGTGAGCCTGAAGAAAACATCACATTCATTAATTTAAAAATTGGTGTCCCTGCTGAATATAAGGATACAATGTTCCAAGAGAATATCTGGCCTTTGGGAACTAAATTGCGTGCCTTTCCATATTTGCCAAAAAACGAAGATCTAAGGATAGACCAGAGCCAAACTTAACCAAATGCTCTTCCTACTGCCCTCCTCTCAATGATTTTCATATTTTTTATCAGAGCACCGTTCAATATTCACCTTTGTTGGGTGCCAGGCCATAGGGACATTCTGGGAAATTGCAAAGCTGACGAACTCGCCAAAAGTGGAACAACACTACCTATTCTACCAGACAAGGCAGATATCGGTATACCTATCGCTACTTGCAAACTTATGCTGAAGCAAGATGCTATAAGGAGAACAAGCCTTAGGTGGAATAACATCACCACTTGCCTGGCAACTAAAAAGATCTGGCCAGTGTTGGACACGAGGCGCTCTAAGTGTTTGTTATCTTTAAGCAGATTGCAGATCAGCTCCATAATTGGTGTCATTACTGGACACTGCCTTATAGGCAATCACGCCACGCTTGGAGTATTCGCAAATGATTTTTGCAGAAGCTGTATGGATGAAGAGGAAGAAGAATCTATTCCTCATCTTCTCTGTACATGTCCCGCCCTATCTCAAAGACGTAAACTCCATCTTGGGGATTTCTTCTTCGATGATCCAACAGATCTAGAAAGCTCGGACGTTAATAGTCGCATGCGCTTTGTAAAAAGCTCCAATTGGTTTTAGCGAGTGCGGAGAAAATCTAAGATTCATGTGGTATCACAACGAACCAATCGATGGTCTAAGTGTGTCGGCTTCTTTGCTGGCAGCCACTATAACCTAACCTAACCTATCAGAACACCGGTGGATAACGTACTAAACTACAACAAGTGCTTCTATTTTCCTCTTCCGCTAAATATGACATAACTGGCTTCACAGTAACTTGGCTATAAGATGAACATCATGATGCTGAAATGTTTAATGATAGTCAATATACAGTTTTCCGTAAAAATCGTAATTATGAAGCCCTCGATTGTGAAAGAGGAGGTGGAGTACTAGCGGCCGTGCGTTCCTCATTTCATTGTACTCGAGTGGAATTGTTGTTACCAGCTTCTGCACCTGATATTGACCAAAAATTGCAGTACCTCTGCATATGATTTTCAATCGTTCTCTAGAAAATGGGGAATTTCTTGATACTTGGAAACGATCAACAATAACACCAATTTTTAAATCAGGTAGCAGACAAGATATTTCAAATTACCGTCCTATATGTAAAATTTCTACAATCCCAAAAATCTTTGAAAAACTTGTATATGATAAGTTAGCCCCAATTGTCAAAGGAATTATTTCTCCCTGGCAACATGGTTTTGTAGCTGGTAGATCCACTTCAACAAATCTTACCATTTTTTGTAATGAAATTTTGAATGGACTTGAGAATGGTTCTCAATACGACGTTGTGTACACAGACTTCTCTAAAGCATTTGACAGAGTTAATCACGACGCTTTATTATTGAAATTAGATAGAGTTGGATTTCACTCAAATTTCTTAAAATGGATTGGTGCATACTTAAAGTATCGGGTTCAGTACGTTTGTATCAATGATATTCTTTCTTTGCCAGTATATGCTACATCAGGTGTCCCTCAAGGTAGCCATTGGGGCTCTTCTCTTTCTTTTATTTATCAACGACATTCCTGGTATAATCAAAAATTCAAAATGTTTAATGTATGCCGATGACTTTAAAATTGTTCGTAGCATTAACTCTGAACAAGATTGCTTTCTATTACAGAAAGATCTTAATAGCTTATCAAACTGGTGTATGATTAACTCTTTGCATCTAAATATTTCTAAATGTCAAAGTCTAACGTTTTGTCGCAAACGTTCACCGATCAGTTTCACATAACAAATAAACCAAAAAGCACTAGCTATAATAACCTCCAACAAAGATCTTGGTGTAGTTTTTGACCAAAAACTTAACTTTGTTTGTCTTGCGTAATTCCAAAGATTTCTCGGATCCGCATACACTAAAATGTCTCTATTTTGCCTTTGTAAGATCTATTTTGGAGTATTGTAATACCATATGGAATTCTTCTTATGCAGTTTATTCGCTCAGAATAGAAAAAATTCAAAAACAATTTAATAGAGTTGTGGTAAGAAGACTTTAATTGGAACATAGATATGCCTGTTTATGAAACTAGGTGTAAATTACTTGGATTATGCCCTCTTTACATTCGAAGGAAATACTTCGCGGTAATGTTTGTTCGCGACATAAGCTGGTCATATTGATTGTCCTCACATTTTGTATTTAATTGGCTTTAATATTCCTGCAAGACTGCTTAGGGACAGATTGTTTCTTAATGTTCCATACCATAGAACTGTATAAGCCGCTAATGAAACTTTGTATGTGCTTAAGAGAAACAAATACTGTTTACGACATGATTGATTTTAATTTGAGCAGGTTTATATTTGAATCGGTTATTTCAGAAACAACATAAGTCAGCTTTTCACAATTTTTTTTTTTTGCAAATTTCTAATTTTTAAATAGTTATTCGTCTTTTGAAGAGATACTACACATGTCAGACCCCTCAGAGTACGAAAACTGAGTGTACTATTTCATTGTTCCGAAGAGAAAGGACATAAGTCATTGACTTATGCTGTTTTTCCACAAAATTGTTTTACCTTGTAAACATAACGGTCCGTTATTTTTCTGACAGAAGATTTTTATATTAAAAATATACCAGCCGGTGTAATTACTAAAATAGTTTAGTGTTAGGTGAAAAAAATGGAAGAATGTGAACAAGTGTCCACTATAAACCCCAAGAGAAAGAGGGGCGTGAAAAATCTTAGATTATACAAGAACGAAATAATAAAAAGATCTAGAATAACTGGCAGTCAATATACAAACTGGAAAGGAAACGTGGTAGCTGCTGTGACAACCGAAGTAGAATGCATGTAAGTTAAAAATTAGAAGCTTTATAGGGAAGGATAATCCCAATCATGTATATTTTTATAGATGTAAAAATAAATGCCTCAACAGTTTGAATGATTCTTTAAAATTAGAAGTTTTCACCAAGATTATAAGCTTCACTTCGAAGAATGAACAAGACAGTTATTTGCAGAGTCTCATCTCTGTTCAACCTGTTACTCAAAGGAGGCGTCGAAAGCCTGAAGATCAGTCACCTAGGCCATCAAGAGGATCTACTTACTCGTACGAGTTGACAACTTCTGTGGGGAAATTCAAAGTTTGCAAATCTGGGTTTATTAGAGCGCATGGAACAACCGCTGGACGCGTCAGAAGACTTTGTTCTCTTCTTGCACATGGTAAGAATCCTAACGACAAACGTGGAAAAAATGTTTCTGGAAACGCAACTCCAGGTCATGTCATTAATGCAATAAAGAATCATATCAAATCTTTTCCAACAAAAATGGGGCATTATACATCTGGTGAACGCCATTATTTGAGTGAAAAATTAAACGTCAAGATGATGTTTAAAATGTTCCAACAGCGATGTCTAGAGTTTCCAGATGTTAAGTACAACTTTTATTACAAGATATTTAAGGAACAGTTCTCTCCTTTGGACGTCCTCAAGTGGACACATGTTGTACGTGTGAGGAGCTAGAAGTAAAGATAAAAAGCACTTTTTTGAACGATGTGGCAAAAAGGACAGCAGTTGCTGAAAAAATACTACATCTAAGACGGGCTAATAAGTTCTATTCGACCATTAAGTCAATTCAAGAAAAATTACAGTTGGATGAAACAAAAACTATTGGCGGAATATGTATTGACTACATGCAAAATCTTCAAATCCCATGTATACCTGTACAGGAAACGTTCTACTTAAGGCAACTTACTGTTAGCGTATTTTGTATACACGATCTTCGAGACAACACCGCCACTTTTTTTGTTTACCATGAAGGGACCGCTGGAAAGGGCCCGAATAAAGTGTGCTCTTTTTTAAATCAATTTTTTGAAAGTAACATGAAGGATGTCCAGGAGTTTCATATTTTTTCAGATGGCTGTGGTGGTCAAAATAAAAATCATACAGTGATAATATTTTTGTCATCTCTAGTAGCTTTAAAAAAGTTTAAGACTATTGAACAGTATTTTCCTATACGATGACATTCCTTTTAACCATGTGATAGGGACTTCGCAGTCCTAAAACGTAAGATTAAAAAAACTGATAGAATTTACACTGTTCAGGAATATGCCGATTTGATACTGTCTTCTTCAGTATCAAACAAATTTACAGTCATTTTACCAAAAACGGCTGACATCATCGACTACAAAAGCTGGTGGCCACGCTTTTATAAAAGAAACATGCTTTCAATGGAGTCTCTTGGAAGACATGTGGCTAGAGAAAATAAGTATACGTTTACTATAAGTAAATTTACTCAGTTTTCCCACTCGGATTGTTATGATAAAACAGTTGTTGCGAGAGACTTTATTAACGGTTTAACAAGTCACACATTTAACCTGGGAAACCTTCAAAGAGATGAACTGGTAGCTCTACCGCAAGCCCTTGCTTATCCCTCTGGAAAGGTGCCAATTAATATTAAGAAGATGAATGACATAAAAAAAACTAAAATCGTATCTACCAGGAGACGTTAACATTCAAGAGTACTATGATGAGATTTTCGCTTGGCCAACTTGCGAAAAGGATTGTCCAATCGATACAGATCAATAGTATTTTCTTTATATTTTTGTAAGCATTTTGTGTTGTGTTTAAGCTTATAATAAAACAAAAGTTTCACCAAAAAAGTTTGTTTATTCCAGAAACGACATAAGTCAAGCGACTTTAAAGGCTTAAAAACCGGTTAAGACTCAAAAAAAGACAAACAAATTGGCGGTTTTTAAATGCATCTTAAGCCAAATTATAACTTTGCATACTCAAAATGTTGAGTGTTGTGGAATTTTATCATATAAAACAGTTTTTTGTTGCTCCTGAAAAGTTAATGTTCATTGACTTATGTTGTTTCTGAAATAACCGATTCATTTAAAACACGTTTGTTATTAATTTTAAATTCCTTATTTTGATGGTGTTAATGTCACAATGTTCAATATATACATAAATTAACTACAAAAATTGTAAAGTATCGCAAGTTGCTTATTATTATTTATCAGTAGTCTATAAGTTTATTATATATTATTTAATTATAATGTATTACTGTTTGACGAAATAAACTAAACTAAGCTAAACTAAACTAAATAAAAAGTTGATATTGTTATTATTGTACTATTCGTACTAGAATGTCAGCTTATTAGGCTTGACCATTCTTTATTCCGGTAGTAGCCCGTAGCGTAATGGTTAGTGCGTTCAACTGTCACGCTGGAGGTCTGGGTTCGCTTCCCAGCCTCGTCCACCTGAAAACTAAAAAGTTTTTTTCAGGGCTACTGCCTCTTGCGAGGAATTGACAAATCCTCCAAGAGTATCACTTGTCACGAATAAGTGCTTCTCGTCTAGCCGTTCGGATTCGGCATAAAATTGTAGGTCCCTTCCATTCCTGTCGATAGGCGCACACAGGAATGGTTGCGAGTTGTTAGTCACTAGGCCCTGGTTCTTCATGAGCCGTTGTGCCACCCGATTTATTTATTTATTTATTCTTTATTCCGTCAATTTCATTGAATTTTTGAACAACAACAACAACTTAAATGCGCTACCACCAATTGTTTGGCTGGAGATATAGCTATTTCGTGTTTGCCACTTTTGCACTCATCAGTCTCCTTTTTGTGGTGCTGAGCTTTAATCCAATTTTATTTGAAAAACTTTTTATGCACACCAAAGGATTCGAACCCACGCAGTCAGTAAAAAAGTTGAATCTGTACGAAGACTTTTTTGATACAGCGTATATATTGAATGCAGAGCATGATGAAATTATGGGACCATCGACATGACAGCATCCCGTCAAAAACAATAAACCCTAGCTTAAGTCGTTTAGCAAACGGCAAATCAACGAGGTAAGCACGACAGCCGCAAATCGAAAAAATCAAAAGCGAAGATCTTTGTTATCAATCCCAACAGAAAATCTATTCGAATTTGAAGAAACATTATTCGTAATTAAAGAAAAACACTTTAAATTAAAAGAGAGAAAAATGTTGGCTTTAGAAAATCGGCAAAAATCATTGTGTGATTTGATGAAAATAATAAAAGAGTAATTGTTGTTTAAATATTGAAATTTGTATTCTTTTGTTTCGTAAATACTTTACAATCGAAAAATATGCAGATAAATTAAGAACTTTTTAAAATTATTTCTTACAATTTCATGTTGGAAATTTAGTCCCTTTGCATAAAGAGTTAGTAGTGTAGAAGCGTTTAAAGCTAGCCTTTTGATATGGTTTTTGTGGGATTTTCGTTTCTGAGTAATCATCAAAAATGGGTGTCAATGGGTGGCAATAGGCACAGTGGATAAAGTGTTTGACTCCACTTTGGGGGGGGGGAGTCGAAATCTTTGTACGAAAAGGCATAAATTATAAAATTATATATGTATAATAGCGAAGTACGCAGATTTCGGTTGCTTGAGGCATGTATCGTATGCATTCCTCTCAAACATGGGAAGCGGATGTATGCGATTGCGGCTTATGCAGCTGAATCACCTCAGCCAACTGACTTTTTAACAGAGCTTGAAAAACTTTTTTCAATGCTTGCAACTGAACTCGGAAGTGATTTGAATGCCAAGCATTTAGATTGGAGAAATCAAATACAAAATCCGAGAGGTAGCCATCTATTGAATTGGATGGGTCAATACAACGTTGAGTATATGCTCGACCTTCTGGCTACTGATAGGCCTTGGTTTCCAAGAAGCGGTTCCTATCTGGATCTATTTGCTTAAGAACTCAAGGCTGACAATTACTGAACTGACACTGTGGGTCAACGACCAAGAAACTATTTACGAACGATAGAGTATGTATCAGCCATCTTGACGATGTCAATTGGCAGCCTCGGAGCTGCGATTTTACCCCTTTGGACTTTTTTTTGTGGAGAGCCGCGAAAGGACGATGTAATGCCAACAATCCCGAAACGATTCAAGCACTTAAGGTCAATATTATCCAAATCCAAGCAATCCGTAATGGTACAGCCCAAAAACCATCAACAAGGTCTTAGAAAATTGGAGTGACAGAATGCGCCAGCTACTTGCACGACGCGACGTTGTGTTCCATAATTAATAGGAATGTTTGCTCTCACTATCCTCTATTTTGTATGTTTCTATTATTTGCCATTAATGCCATTTGTCAAATAATAATCGATAAAAATCGAGGTTAATCTCCAGCAGGGTTTTGTTTAAAATACTGTTTTAATCCTTCCGCAAACCCCAATCCCCCCTCGTACACACATTTTTGTTTTACTATATGCATTCTTATAGTAAAAAATAAATATTTATATTTATAATTATAAATACTGGTTACGAAGCGGAGGTGGTTAGAAGTCGCCACACAAAAAAAAAGACTAATATTGCTGGCGTCTTATGTTACCACTTTTGCGAAATTAATAACCCAACCAATAATTTATGATCTTCGTAGGCAGACGTGGGGTCCGTTATAGTCAATAATGTTATTATAGTTATCGAAGGTAGGTATATATACAACGGCATTGTTTTGTTTGGCATGGTTTGTGGGTGGTTATTTGGAAAAATAGGATGGGCAAGGCATATAATAAACCTAGCTAATGTAAGAACAACAGTTGTTGGAATCACCCAATTACGATTTAGTTATAAAGGGTGATTTTTAAAGAGCTTGAGAACTTTTTTTAAAAAAAAAACGCATAAAATTTGCAAAATCTCATCGATTCTTTATTTGAAACGTTAGATTGGTTCATGACATTTACTTTTTGAAGATAATTTCATTTAAATGTTGACCGCGGCTTCGTCTTAGGTGGTCCATTCGGAAAGTCCAATTTTGGGTAACTTTTTCGAGCATTTCGGCCGGAATAGCCCGAATTTCTTCGGAAATGTTGTCTTCCAAAGCTGGAATAGTTGCTGGCTTATTTGTGTAGACTTTAGACTTGACGTAGCCCCACAAAAAATAGTCTAAAGGCGTCAAATCGCATGATCTTGGTGGCCAACTTACCGGTCCATTCCTTGAGATGAATTGTTCTCCGAAGTTTTCCCTCAAAATGGCCATAGAATCGCGAGCTGTGTGGCATGTAGCGCCATCTTGTTGAAACCACATGTCAACCAAGTTCAGTTCTTCCATTTTTGGCAACAAAAAGTTTGTTAGCATTGAACGATAGCGATCGCCATTCACTGTAACGTTGCGTCCAACAGCATCTTTGAAAAAATACGGTCCAATGATTCCACCAGCGTACAAACCACACCAAACAGTGCATTTTTCGGGATGCATGGGCAGTTCTTGAACGGCTTCTGGTTGCTCTTCACTCCAAATGCGGCAATTTTGTTTATTTACGTAGCCATTCAACCAGAAATGAGCCTCATCGCTGAACAAAATTTGTCGATAAAAAAGCGGATTTTCTGCCAACTTTTCTAGGGCCCATTCACTGAAAATTCGACGTTGTGGCAGATCGTTCGGCTTCAGTTCTTGCACGAGCTGTATTTTATACGGTTTTACACTAAGATCTTTGCGTAAAATCTTCCATGTGGTCGAATAACACAAACCCAATTGCTGCGAACGGCGACGAATCGACATTTCACGGTCTTCAGCAACACTCTCAGAAACAGACGCAATATTCTCTTCTGTACGCACTGTACGCATTCGTGTGGTTGGTTTAATGTCCAATAAAGTAAACTGAGTGCGAAACTTGGTCACAATCGCATTAATTGTTTGTTCACTTGGTCGATTATGTAGACCATAAATCGGACGTAAAGCGCGAAACACATTTCGAACCGAACACTGATTTTGGTAATAAAATTCAATGATTTGCAAGCGTTGCTCGTTAGTAAGTCTATTCATGATGAAATGTCAAAGCATACTGAGCATCTTTCTCTTTGACACCATGTCTGAAATCCCGCGTGATCTGTCAAATACTAATGCATGAAAATCCTAACCTCAAAAAAATCACCCGTTATTATGATGCCGGAAGGAAGAAAAGCAGAACAGCGACGGAGACGAAGAATTAAATTAATGGCCCATCGCCCGGTAGGAGGCATATTTAACCGGAGAAAATTTATGGAGTTCTGTTCAGTATTATGTATGATGGTGTATGTAGGGTAAGTGAGGGAGTAATAATTTTGTGTTATTCTTCAAAGTATGATTTTTTGGAATTGGGAAGGGGTGCTGATGGGGGGCTGCCATTTTTTTTTCTTCCCAATGAACACGTGTTTGCATAAATTATTCACAATGAATTGTTGTTTTGCTTGAGGATAAAGGATATGCTTACCTAGCTATGTTGTAGATAATTTTTTCTAATGGCAGATATGCGAATGGCTTTGTTTTGTTCTGAAAGAAAACAAAAATATTATTTTGGATAAAAATCGATTTGAGAATTGATGACTTTGCAAATTAAAGGAATATAGGTATAGGAATGTGCGATAACAAAGAAAGATCTATGAACTATGATAGAAGGAAGAAGGGCGTTCACCGATTAATAAAAAGACGATGGCTTGTTGTAGGTATGATCGCCTAGCTTATGGGGTTCAGGTTAAGAATTTGTGCCAAATGAAAGATTAAATAATTGCTTCTAATGAAAACAAAAATATAGGTTTGCCACTTTTAAAATGGTCACAAGTATGGTTACCCCAGATGAACCAAACCAGTTAAAAACACACGTTTATCAGCATTACATTTAATTTCGGACTGATTCTGTTTAAAAATCAAAAGAAAGCTGAAGAATCTCATCAAAAACCTACATTTTTATAAAATTGGAAAATTGTAGGGGAAGTGTGGAGAAGAATGCAACATAGGGTCAGATCCGTTTTTGTACTATGTCAAGCTATCTTTATAAATTAATAAAAATCGGTTAGACCATCATGTATAATTAAATTTTTCATCATCTTTTGAAATTATAATTTTTCTTATTTTCCTAACGCTAGCCCTTTGTTTGTCATATTAATGGTAGTAGTAGTAGTAGTTTAGTACGCGGCATGCTAAAAAAAAAGTTCAAATTGACATACATAGTTCAAGAAAGTGTATAAGCGTTTAAACATTCGTTCATGAAATTTGATTGTTGATAAGGACGTGAGATTTTATCCTCTACAACATATCCAAAGTCCCCCGTGGATATTTAATAAAAAATATTTTGTTAAATTAGAAAAAATCATTAAAACGTTTTCAAAAAAACAAAAAAAATAAATATTTTTAAATTCAAAAATTATTTTTTTTCAAAAATTTTTATATGCAAAATTGTTAAAATTGCAAAGAACCTCTTGTAAACAAATTTTGGTTGAAATCGATATAGCCGAAATTTGAAAACCAAAAAATCGGTTCTATGACAGCTACCGTAAATAACCGTTATTGGTAAATTTTGTTTATCAAAATATTGGCCATACCCTTAAAATTTTGTTTACCAAAATCGTTAGAGTCGTTTTTGAGATAAATTACTCTGTTCATAATAGTTGTATGGCAGGTACCGTTTTTTGTTAAGCCAACAAAATCTTATATTATCTCGAGTTCGATTTTTTTTTACGAATCCAAAACTTGCCCTAGATGCCTATATCGAAAGTAAAAAGGATGTATGTATACAGATTCCATTGAAAGAAGCCTACTTCCTATTCTAAGAATTTTGTTTTTTTTTTTTGTGGGCATCTCTGGCTATTATAAATTGAGTATTCTTTTGTGTTAGCATTGTTAGTGCACTTATCATATACAACAATATTTCAGGCCAAATGTTTCCATGATTTTGCCTTATGTATTCCAGACTATTTTTTTTTATTTCACATACCTATTATAGGTATACAATGAAATTTGTCTTAACTTGAAGAGAAGAATAAGAAGTGTTGCAGTCTAAATGCGCAGTGTAAGGAAAAGTAGATATTTTTGAAAGTCTAACCGGATGCACATTGACACTCTGAATACCTTGGCATTCCGTCTCGTCTTTTTCATACACATTACTAAGGTGACGCTGTCAGTAGCGGATCTAGGATTTGGCTGTTGGGGGGGCTTGCAGTTTGGAGATCCATTTTGAGACCTTAAGTAATAAAATTTGCTTGTCCCAAGATAAATTATATAATTTATAACAAATAATAGAGATCAGTTTTGGTTTAATGCAAGACCGTACTCAACTTCAGTCGAACTTAACTTCACGACAACGCGGCAAAACATTATTTTTTATGAAACTTAAGGAGCTATATCGCACTAAGCGGCAACTGAACTTCATACGAATTCGTGTGAAGTGTAGTTCCGATGCAGTGCAGTTCCGGCGAGTGCGGTCTAACCTTTAAGGCTCAAGTATTTTGTTTTTCTTTTTCCTTTAATGATATCCGTTTTTTGTGTGCCTTTATATCCGCTCCTGTTGCGCTTCAAAATTTTTTCAGTACAAAGTACAATAACAATTATTCATAATTGCTGTAGCGGAGATAGAAGCAAATTCAAAGGCGCACAATAATTTTTAGCCATATATGCTTGAACCACGCGTACAAATTCGTTTATTTATATTATTTAAAAATTGATTAGGTACCTACATTATGTAGTTATATTTTTGAATTAGCTGTGGGTATGTTTTGAACTTCCCATTTTTGACTTCATTTTTGAGTTCAGAAAAATTATATTTAAGTGTTCGTACTGGCAAAAGCTCATATATGTGCTTTGACACGGTATTAATCCTCTTAGATCTCATTTTTCCTGAATTATCCAAATCAGAGAGAAACTATTTTGTTCAAACTGACACTTTACGACATAAGACAAAGCTGCTCTAAAAATAAGCCGCGGCCCAATTCTGCCAGGGTGAATGAGTTTTCATGTATACGCTGCATACACTTATACGCACGTCACTCTAGAGTCTAGAGGGATTGTAAATATTCATATGCTTTTGCATGATTTTCTGAGCGCGCACAGAGAAAACTCACGCTTTTGGAATTTGGCTCCTTGACTATAGAATTTCTGTGTTTTGTATGTACAATTGCCTTGGACCTTTCAAATTTTGAAAACGTAGCCCCGAAAATTTCTAAGCCCAGCCAAGGCCGTAAGAAACAATTCCTGTTGTATTAAACATACACTAAACTTGACATCCCGTTGTTCTCCAATGGTTTAAGCCTCAAATGCGTTTCTTTCGGTAAATTAGCTTTGTTTTTAGTATATACAGTTGGGGCATTTGACACGTTAATGTAAAGCCCCGACCATTTTTATCTCTTTTTACTTATCTCTTCAAACCGTAGCCCCAACTTTGAGCCCCCAAAACTCTCTGGAATAAGGTTAGTTTTTAGGAAGTATGTTGTTTAACCCTAACTAGGTTTTTTGTCCAATTTTGGTTTTTTGTCCAATATTCTCAGACCTTATTGCGCCAAAGCTGTTTTTTTTAGGGAAAGATTGTCGTTGCATTAAAAATATCCATATTCATAGCCTTCAACTTAGTTTTTGTCCAATTCGCTTCAGGCTTCAGCCCCAATCTTAGGGCTTAGAAAGAAAAATTACATAACATGTATGCAAATAATTCAGCCCCAACCACGTTATTTTGTCCATCAAATTTCATATCTTAACAATATTTTAGACGGAATATAAAATTCTACACGTTGTAATGTATCGCTTTCTATATTTCAAATTATTTTATGATTCGGCTGTGGGGGGGGGCTTTAGCCCCTATAGCCACCCCCCTGGATCCGCTACTGGACGCTGTGGCTTCCTCCTTTTCGTTGCCAGCTGCCACATTCCAATGCGATTTAATTTAAAGCTTTGCCATCTTGTGAGGTCTTTGGCGTTGACTTCCTTATTTTTATAGAAAACATTGTATCTACCTATTACAATGGCCGCACTTACACATAATGTCGAAAATTAAACTTATAGTCCAGTCGGAGTGTAATTTGACATGCAAAAAATTAGTTAGTGTATTTTTTTATGTCGTTAGAGTAGAGGGGTTCATAAAGATTGTTCAGTACGGTTTTCGACCGCCTATCTCTTTTGCGAATATTCTTTTAGGAATATTCTAGAGAAAAATTCTTCGGGTGACCTTCGGTCCCATATGCATAGACGGGGAATGGAAGAGAAGATACAACAACCGACTGAACAAATACTCAGGTGGCTGGGTCACGTAGGGTAGAGCGGATGGACACCAATGCTCCGGCCCGAAAAGTTTTTGAATTCATCCCCAGGTGGAAGAGGACCTCTACCAACCTGGCGTGCGAAACTGGAAGCAGCTAGCTAGGGAAGGGACAGAGCTGGCTGGAGAAGGCTTGTTGGTTGAGGCCCTGGTCCACATTGGACTGTAGCACCAGCATAAGTAGGTAAGTAAGTATCTCTTTTGCATTGGCCGCCATCTTGAATTTTCGGAAAATTGGTGTTTGTTGTTGTTTAAAATTTAACTAAATATCTACAACTTTGGTAGTAATTTGTTTTTCTTTAACTTTGGCCGCCATCTTGAATTTATGGCAAGTTAGTTCTTGTTAAAACCATTCATGAACTAGTTTTTTGTTACTATAGGTCACAGTCTTAAGTTCTGAAAAATAATATAAAATCTTATGTCTAGGAGAAAATTCTGTTTCTTACAGAGGAAGTAGTCGCCTAAACGTCTCTTATAAAGTCTTGATCTGATCGGCCTCTATCAGTGTGGTTTTAGGCCAGACAAGTCAACCATCGATCAAATGTTCACACTCCGATAGATTTTAGAAAATACCCATGAATTCCAGATGAATCAATCTGGAAAACCTCTAGTTCCGTCAAAATCGGTAAGAACAACACCGAATCCTTTGTTGTCGGGAAAGGTCTGAGGCAAGGCGACGCGTTAACATGCAACCTGTTTAACATCGTTCTTGAATTATTTGTACGCAACGCACAAGTCAACACCAGGGGAACAATTTCTCAAAATTACGTTGAATTACCTGCGTATGCACACGGCATATACTTTGTCGGCAGAACGAGGCAAACTGGAGCATTTGGGAGTTTTTAATCGGAGGCAGCTAAAATGAGATAGGCGGTTAATGAGGACAAGACGAAGTA
This sequence comes from Melangyna quadrimaculata, assembly GCA_949320155.1. Classification (NCBI taxonomy): domain Eukaryota; kingdom Metazoa; phylum Arthropoda; class Insecta; order Diptera; family Syrphidae; genus Melangyna; species Melangyna quadrimaculata. Next base: position 204,757,163 of record OX439483.1, on the reverse strand, counting down.
TATACTGTCATCGAGAAATGAATATCAACATCGTCGACTCGGAAAATATATCACGATGGACAGATAAAACTTCAAAGTTGTCAAGGATTTTTTCTACTTGTGCTCTACTATTACCTCGCAAAATGTGTCAGTGCAGAGATAAAACGAAGAATTACTCTTAGTCTTGCCAACCACTGTTTCCTTGGTCTAAGAAGACATTTAAGTAGTAAGACCCTCTAGCAGAGAACCAAGGAGACTTTATACAAGATCCTTATCATACCGGTCCTGCTCTATGGGAGGAAGATGCTTTGGGAGGAAGATTCCTCGTGTGATTTTTGGTCCGGTGTGTATCGACGAGCTTGACGGCCTATATTCAGCGACGTTGACCTGGTCAAAAAGCGTGTGAGATGGCTTGCGCACGTGGAGCGTTTATACGACAACACACCTGCCCAACGAGTCTTCGAATTCAACCCCGATGGTGTACTCAGCAGAGAAAGAACCCATACAATTTGGCGCGCACAAGTGAAGAACGCCTCAACCAACTTAGGATGCGTACTGCGTAACTGGAAGCGGCTAGCTAGGGACAGTTCTGGCTGGAATGGTTTGCTCGTTGAGGCCGCAGTCCATCCTGGGCTGTGAGCGCCGTCTAAAGTAAGTAAGTTCCTATTGCTTATTCTGATATTTTGAAGTTTGAAGAAAATAAAATGTATTCAGAATAGTCAAAACCATGGAAACAAATATTAGGCGCCTTATTTTACAAACGAATCCACTGTGTGCCACCAGAGATGAATGAAGAATTTCTTCCACTTAATGGTCCATGGGTTGTGTTGCATTTGCAACGAAATTCTACATACAAAAACAGTAGGTGTGCGATGGTTTTTTGATGCTTCTAGCCGGCGCGGCCGGCGCGGCTATGCTAATGTTATTTGCATACACCAAAGATTATTTCCACCATAAGCCGACCGCTGTGATGTTGACGACAACGCCAACGACACGGTGACGTTTAAAACTCCATTTCAAGAAGTCCTTCCACATCAACGTGCAAGACCCAAAACGCAACACCCAAATTCATTTCTCCATTCTTGGCAAACTAACTATGAAATAATAAGATAAATATGTTCTCATTTTGCGCTTGCTGGATCAGCTTGGGAAAATATACATTGGCATTGGTTTGGCTTGGAGGCAAATGTTGGTACTGTACTGGCACTGGCACTGGTGCGTTACCTTCCAACAAAGAACCAAAAACAAACAAAGATTGGTACAAACCTCTCTTTCATCTTTCCCTGGGTCCTAGTCCTATATTTCTACTTCTGCTCCTTTCAGTGGTGGTGATATTGCATATTTTTGGAGGCGGCTTGGAAGGAATTTTTTGCTAGATGGTGAGAAAATCCTGCATATCCTTGCACAAACATTTTGCGAATCCTTTATTAAGTTGTCCAAATTTGTTATGCAAAGCAGAAGAGAGAGAAATCTTCCCCTGGTGCGGTGTGTGTGATGATGCAATGATGCTGGATACTGACTCTGGGTGATGTTATCCTATAAAATGAGTATATGTGCTCTTGGGGTATCTAGGGCATGTTTATGCGAAAGTGCCGTTGGACTGCTAATAGTTTGTGTTCGTCGTCTGGATGGATATGTGGTTTTATGGGGATTTTCAGGCATGATGATATCATAACGACAAACAGATTGATATGTCGTTATGATGAAAAGAAAATCTTAGCATATATAGATATTCCGAATTCCTGACAACTTTTCTTGGGTATAAAGTGTCAATAAAACCTTTAGGGATATAAATATGAAATTCATAGTTTTTTGATAACTATTCAATAGAAGATATATAAATAACATATAAAACCAAACGAAAATCCCATTGGTGAAAACGTCAAACGAGTCAAAATAATCTTTAATACCTTGTAAGGAAGGCTGGTCTTTTGAGGGGCAAGGTTTGTGGTGCATCAAATGACGATAGGACTACGCAAAGTAAGAAGTCATGACTATATTTTCAGTAGGTACGACATGTAGATACATATTGCTGGAAGCCCTTGGAAATATTGGTACCTACCTAGGTACGTTGATGAATCTCAGTCCATCGCATCGTCCTAAAAAAAATATAGACAACTGAATAAAAGAAAGCAGTGCGAGTGGTATTCCTTCCTCTTCCTCCTCCTATCATCACCGCAGTCGAATTGGCTAGATCATTGCGTATGTGTATGTGTATGGTATGGCACCCAGACAGTGCTTGCATTGATCAAGTGGATTGTGACGTCAGATAGATACTAGTTTGTTTTTTATCTAGTTAACCAGAGGCGCGGGCGGTTCAATTTAAGTGTCACTAAGGCTTCGTCCACAGTTGTGTTCCATTTACTTATTTATTGAATTTTAATCCTTACCGACGAGAGAGTGTACTCAATTTTCTCAATAGTAAACAAAGTTCGACAAAGTTACTTGGAAACGGCAACTTATTGTTATTGATTTGCTTGACCTTGTCGCTCTGTACCTCTTCGCTTGTCGGTCAGTTAGTGGCCAAAGCCTAAGGCTACGTGCTGATTGGTCAGTCGTCGCGCTACCCAGCGATGAACTTTGGTCGGTCGCATCGCTTGTTGGTAGCGCTAAGTGTGTGTCCTAATAGCGGTCGCTTATAAGCGCTACCATCATGCGTCAAAAGGATTCGCAAACACACCATCGCCCGATCATTCATTTGGAATTTGCACCAAGCGCCAATGTTGATAAGAAAGGAAAACGTATGTGGCTGCAGCGTGTATTATCCACTGAATCGTGAATATGGCAAAAGCGAGTTGCATCCAGAACTGTTTGGCGCAAATATGTATACCTTAGTTACTCCTTATTTAATTTAAATATATAATCCATTTCATCAAGAAAATAGCTTGTAATAGACTATAATAATTGCCTAGCTCTCTTTTTTTCGGTTCAAGTTTTCGATTTTTAATTCCTAACTCATCAAGTCGAATTTTTTACCATTTTCTTGTTTTCTTTTTACTTGATATCCATATTTTTCTTTTTAATAGTTTGAGTTTTTGTTCTTCAATTCTTCTTGTTATTTTTTAATTCATCTGCTATTGATTGAAGTTCTGTTTTGATTTTCTAGCAATTTTAATCGTTTTATTTGGTACATATTTTGCTGTTGAACTTGTTTTTCCAACAATTATTTTGTCGTAGCTGAGGATTAACGAACTTTGGAAGAATTTTGATCAGGTGCAGTATCGTTCTCAATATTAACATATTCTTCTGTAATAATCTCTCCGCTAGACTGTACAAAAGATGTTTCCCCAATGCCTTCATCTTGTAATGGTGATGAAGCTGATGCACGATGGCTCAATCCAAATGTTTGGACGTTCATGCCATTTTGGAACTGTTTTAAGTCCAGAAGGATGACATTTTCCTCTTCGAGCTGCGACAGAATATGTTGGTTATTTGGACCATCACCTGTTCCACGTATGCACTTGGTATTGTGTCGAAGTTTCTTCTTTATATTACATATATGTATTTGAAATCCTTCCATACCTATATAAAGCATACAATTTAAATTTTTTTTGAGAAGAGAGTAGTGCTAAAAAAACATTAATATCTACTTTTTCCAGCCATCCATTTAGAACTGCAGTTATGCTTTCCCTTTTCCCAAAGTTGCGATGTGTGGGATTTCTACTCAGGCGCATTGAGTGCTCCTTTGGCTTTCCCTCATAAATTCTATGAGCACAGAAAATTGTTGCTGGTTTGTGTGTTCCTGTTTTGGGCTTCTACAACTTTACTATAAAAATTTTATTATTTATTTCTTTAGTTTGTTATTATAGGAAAACATAATAATTTAATATTGTGGTGAATATGCCTATTTGTGCAAACAACGACATCTCTAATTCTTCTATAACAGAATAAATTAGTAAAGAGTTCCGCGCCATCTATGAACTAAGATTAACTAATGTTACCCAATACCTAAACCACCTAAACCACTCTATCATTATAGAATACCTAAACCACTCGCATCGTTATCCAATACCCAAACCATGGAACTGCTATAATTGTAATTGGTCGAAAGCTTTTGAGCTACTTGTGGAGACTTTCCAGTGAAGTACATTCCAGCACATTCCAGAAACACTAGAAGATTCTAGTAGCTTTTTCTCGGATATAAATACACGGCCACCAGTCCGAAGACCTCAGTTTGATTTTGGAAGTGAACGAATAAACGTCGGTGTAAAATAGTGAATTAAGAGTTGTGCTTGTTCTAAAAGTATTGGAATTAAAGTATTTGAAGTGAAATAAAAGTGTTTTATTTTTGTAAAGTAATTTTTGTTCAGTTTGTATAAAAGGAATTAGTTTTATTGACGAACCCTAGTAAAATACTACAATATGTTGGTTGCAAATCAAAAATATTTCGGTTTATAAACTCGAAAGCATGTGTATAATGAAGCTGTAGATTAATTTAACATCCGTATGTAGACACGACAACACGTCTAACAAAAAATACATAAAATAAATTGGGTGGCGCAACGGCTCGTGAAGAACCAGTAGTACGGTGCACTTAGATTGCATTATATGGTGCTTTGGGAAATAATTCCGAGGTGAAGTTTGACTTTGTCATCAGTACACGAGTCGAAAACCACATTTTTCACAACTGTACCTAGAGTCATTATGCCGCCATTTTGTTTTTAACGGTAATTATTGTTTTCTGCATAACTCGTGTATTTTTGATTTTAGAGAAAAAGTTATAGAACAAACAAAAATCAAATTTCCTACAAAAAATATTAAGAAACTTTTCTCGAAGAATCCTATTGTTTAAAAGTTAGAGTGCATTTTGTGAAAAAATGTAGGGGTCTATTTTTTGTATTCGTCACATTTTTTTTTTGTCTCCAAAATCGGAAAAAAGCTTAAATAAAAATTAAAGAGCTTTTAATTATCTATATTTTTGGCTAATATAGTTTCTAAATACGAATAACTGTTCTTTCTCTGCAGCGCAAACAAGTTCGAGAAAACCGTACGGCATCATTTTGATCGAATATCACAGATTCAAGTTTGGCCTTCGATTTTCGAAGTAAGCATCTAATTTTACATAGATCTTTTCAATGGTGAAGAGGCTTCATATTATGTTTTTTAAGGGTTAAGCCTAGTGCGATGCTGATGCGAAACGAAATTTTCCTGTGGTCTCCAAAAAGACAACGAAATAGTAACGAAAACACAGCGAAAAAATATTCATGGAGAGTTTCACAAATTGCAAATAAATAAAACAAAATCTAACGAACAAATCAAACAACAGCCATGGTGTAATGAGAGTAACAACAAATAAATACACGAACAAACCCAAATGTCATTTTTCCGCACAAAATTAATGGTTCGGGCAATTAATTCATTGCGATAAGTGAGTGGAGACTTGTGAAAACAATCTGGTATAATCATCAATTTCGCTGGTCCAACAGCGTACCACAGAACGAAAAGCACAACGAAATTTTTTGTTTATGATTTCGTCATGTCATTTTTGTATGGGATTTTTCGTTTCGCATCAGCAGCGTACTAGTCTTTATTGAAGTATTTTGCAAATCTATCAAATTAATTGCATAGTTTAAGATTTTAAATGAAGCAGACATAATTTATGTATTTTTTTTTTGGTAATTTGATTATTCCATATAATGATTTTTAAATCGGTTGTTTTCATACATAGATGATGTGGTTTTTGTTATACCTATTCACCTATTTTAACATCAAATTGTTTGTATTATATCTCTGTGTCAATGTCAGCAATAACGTCGATGAGTGGAAGTGAAAGAGGTTTAACCGAAAACTTCAAACCGCGATTAAGCAAACTTATTTCATCGGGACTAAAGTTCGCATTAGATACAATCACAACTAACCTCTTACCACGGGTTTGGGTTCGCTAGATTGAACCTTATTCTTTAACAAAATAGCTAATTTTTTGGAATGCTTTGTTCGTTTCTTATGAAATATACTTTTGGCACGGTTAATTATTAGGTATAGACTGTTTAGTTGCAAAACAATTGAAAATAATACTATTTTGTATACTTTTTGTCATTTTGAGGCTGCAATTATAAAGCGTCCAAATTCCTATAAGGATTTTCTATTTCGGACTTTAACCAAATTTATTTTCTCGTACTAATAAATTTTCGGTGCGTGTATTTGATAATGCACAAGATATTTTCATAAAAAGAGGAAAAGAAGTTTATCTTGCACGGTTTGTGGAAAACGATGTCTGATTTAATTCTTTTTAATTTCGTTAGTAAACGCGAATAAATATTCTCTTTTTATATTGAGCAATAATTGTCTTCGCATTTTACCGAACACAACATTCTTCATCGAAAATTTGGAACGTTCGAACTTTCTAACGTGTTGGAACGTTTTAAACTAACGTTTTCGCATTTATTTTTTAAAGAATTCATTAAAAATAACTTATACAATTTTTTGTGATTTTCGTGAGTATGATCCAAATTGTTTGCTTTTTACAAGTATCTATTATGAAAATCAATATTCATTGATGCATGACAGTCTTTTTTATAGCACAGATTATGTATTAAATTTCCCGACAATTTATTTGTTCTTTTTATTTGATTTGTTGAGGCTATGAATAATATTTAATTATTTTTTCTGATTCCTGGAATAATTTGGTGTTCAAGAACATCAGCATTTTGGATAATAAGAGGAAAAGAAAAGCCATGAGTCTTCTTTTGGCTTCATTTATATTTGAAGAGCCCGAAGAACCTCCAAAGAAGAGGAGGAAACGGTTCCGGGTTAATCCTTATCTCCAAGAAAGGAACTCCAGTGATGCATTTGTCAGAATTTTTGGAGAAATTGGTGATGATCCTCAACTATTTAAAAAGTAGCTAAGGGTCACTTCGGTACTACCGCCCATAGCGTAATTGTTAGTGCGTTGGACTTTCACACGCTGGATGTCTGGGTTCACTTCCCAGCTTCTTCCACCTAAAAACTAAAAAGTTTTTAAGGTTCACTATGACCCAGCTGGAGGAACACTTACCTCTAGGGAGTCTAATAATTCAAAAGCAGGGTTACGTTCGCGAGCCGATACCCTCTAAAATGCGCTTAGTGAGTGAGTTAAAAGTATTATCTGAATGAAAATTATTTGGAAATAACTAGCTTTTTATTTTGTACAGTTACTTAGCAACTGGTGAATCTAAACAGAGTTTGGCAATTTGCTACAAGTGTTCCGCATCCGAAAGCCATTAAAGATGTACTTGCTTTTTTAAGGATTGCTAATGCGTTTGAATTGAAATGGAACTTTTCAAACTGTGTTGGAATTCTTGATGATTAAAAAAACAACATCATTCAATTGTTTTGATGGCAATGTGTGATGCTTACTACACACATTCACGATGTGTGATGTTGGTGCAGCAGGAAGACAAAGTGGTGGAGGTATCTTTCAAAACTTCGAATTTGGAAAGTAGCTCTATAAGGGCTACCGGACGTCCCGATTTTGGCGGGACAGTCCCGATATTTGTGCCGATTTACAAAATGTCCCGATTTTGTCCCGACTTTACATTATTTTTAATTTGGTGTCAAAAACAACATTCGAGGTTTTAATCAAAACTTTGCGTGCGTAATAAATCAATCGTTTTCTTCATTTCAGACTTCCTCTTCAACCACCTCGAGATATATCCTCGGAACTAAGAGAGGCTCCTTATGTTATTGTGACGGATGATGCTTGCAGCCTCACCACCAAAATGCTAAAGCCTTATTGTAGGGGAAATCTATACTTCGAAGAAAGAATTTTCGAATACAGGCTAAGTAGAGCGAGATGAGTTATGGAAAACTCTTTTTGGATTTTGGTGGCGAAATGGAGAATTTACGGAGTTTCAATTAATGTCAGACTGCCTCTAACAGAACTTATAGTTTAATCTATGGTTTGCCTTCGTAATTGGCTACGAAACCGGGACGGAAATAGTTTCATTGATACCGATGTTAAGGTGAACTATTTAGAGAAAGCTGGATAATCTTCAAGGACTACAGCCGCTTTCCGGAAATTCGTCAAACGTCACCAAACTCCTTCAATAGCAATAGCTTTGCGAAGTATTTGGTTGGGTCTGGAGCTGTTGGCAAAACTACAGGATTTAGATGCTGACAAATTTAAAATAAAAATGTTTCATGAAGAAACTATAAATGACAGAGACAATTTTAGGCGAGTATAGGTACATTAGACTGGACCTAAGGCAGCTAAAAAAAAAAAGACTCTTCTCCACCCATCAATAGTTTCTAAATAGTAGAAAAAAATCCACTAATTTTTTCAGATTTTTTCCCCTCCCCCTTAGTCGCCCTGTTTTCAATTAAAGATTGATATACACTCCCTGTCACTTGTTTGAGGCCACCATTTTCATAAAAGTTGTTTCTCGATAAATACCTGTAATCAATATTTTTCCTGTAATATTTTGCAATAAAAAATGATAAAGTTAAAGAGTTAACTTGGAAAATCCATAGAAGTTTCCCAAATTATGTGAATGGACTGCAAAAAATGGATATAAAAAGTTGCGTCACATGATCGAGGCCATTCCAAAAATTGCTTGGCAAAAGTTAACATCGCCGATTTTTTTCAAACAGAAGTATAAAATATTAAAGAAAGGATAGAAAACTATATTTTATATTAAATTTCAAGTTAAAATGGGCTCTGGAAACACGTCGACAGTATTAGAAAGAGGATCAATAGATGCTTTAAAGGAACTGGGATTCTCAGGCTGAAAAATAGCTAGGGGACCAAACAGAAGTAAGACCATTGTCAACAACTATCTAGTAGACACAGAAAACTATGAAAAAAAACGAAAAGGACACAAATCTCAAGCAACAACAATCAGAGGAAAGCGAATTATTCAGCGGCTAGCTTCAAATTCCACACTATCAGCGCCTAAAATAAGGTCAAAAAATGGGATATCAGCCAGTATTTCGACGGTTTTAAGGATTATTAAAACCAGTAGTACCATCAAGAGTATGAAAACAATGTGTGATTTTTTAAGAGGTTTAGAACTTTAAAAAAAAAAAAAACATACAAAATTCGAAAAAATGAATGAAATATTTATTTGAATCGATAGTTTGAACTTTGCAATTTAATGTTTAAAGATAATTTCATGCAAATGTTGACCGCGGCTGCGTCTCAGGTAGCCCATCCGCTGAGTCCAATTTTGGCATACTCTTTCACACATATCGGCCGGTATCTCACGAATGAATGCATGGATGTTGGCTTCCAGTGCGTCAATCGAAGCGGGCTTGTCCCTATAGACATTAGCCTTGACATACCCCCACAAAAAATAGTCTAATGGTGTCAAATCGCACGATCTAGGCGGCCAATTGACCGGCCCGAAACGTGAAATTAACTGTTCACCAAACTCGCCTCGCAATTGCGCCATTGTTTCGCGTGCTGTGTGGCATGTGGCACCGTCTTGTTGAAACCACATATCATGCAAGTCAAGAACTTCCATTTCGAGCAAAAAAAAGTTTGTTATCATCGCTCGGTAGCGTTCACCATTGACAGTAACGCTGCGATTCGCATCATCTTTGAAGAAATATGGCCCAATAATGCCGCCGGCCCATAAACCGCACCAAACAGTGGCTTTTTCGGGATGCATTGGTAGCTGTTGCAATGCTTCTGGCTGATCTTCACTCCAAATGCGGCAATTTTGCTTATTTACGTACCCATTCAACCAAAAATGAGCCTCATCGCTGAACACAATTTTTCGATAAAAAAGCGGATCCTCGGCCAGCTTTCCAAGAGCCCATTCACCAAAAATTCGGCGTTGTGGTAGGTCGGCTGGCTTTAGTTCTTGCACCAGCTGTATCTTAAAAGGCTTTACGCCCAAATCCTTCCGCAAAATTTTCCACGTAGTGCTGTAACAAAGGCCTAACTGCTGGGAACGGCGCCGAATCGACATTTCGCGGTCTTCTGTCACACTAGCTGATACGGCCGCAATATTTTCTTCACTACGCACAGTACGTAAACGTGTTGGTGGTTTAATGTCCAACAAAGTAAATTTGCTCAGAAGGTCGAGAATGCCGACCATAAAATGGAAGCAGCGCGCGATGAACATTTCGAACCGAGCACGAATTTTGATAATAAAATTCAATAATTTGCAAGCGTTGTTCATTTGTAAGACGATCCATGGTTAAATTGCAAACCAAACTGAAGCTGTTTGACAGTGGCACAAGGTACTAAACACACTAAACGTTGGACTTCTACCATAGCCACCCTATTCACCGGACTCAAACATCATCGAAAACGTTTGGGCCTGGCTATCTCGAAAAGTTTCTGATACTTATAGACAGTTCGGGGATAAGGACGTATTGGTCGAAGCTAACTGCGTTGCCTGGAGCCAGATTTCACTGGATTATTTCAAAAAACTGTATGATTAATTTCCAAATCGTGTAATAGAGCTAATTTCAAAAAATGGCGGGCATAATCAATATTAATTGACAAAACCATAATACATTAATGTTTAAAAACAAAAAAGTAAACATTTTTATAGTTTTGTTCTTTTTTTATAAGATTTTTCAAGTGGCCTCAATCAAGTGACGCATTTTCTTATACCCATTTTTGCAGTCCATTCTTATAATTTGTGAAATTCCTATGGAATTTCCAACTTACCCCTTTAGATTTATACTTTATTATTGCAAAATATAATAGGTAATTACACACGTATCAAAAATTTCCAGGAAAAATATTTCCTACAGGTATTTATCGAGAAAAAACTTTTGTGAAAAAAGTGGCCTCAAACAAGTGACAGGGAGGTATATCAAAATTCATTCAGCCTTAATACGATTAAAAATTTAAAATTATTATTTTTTTTTTACTGTCACTGGATAGTTAAGACTCTTAAAAATTAATATGGAAAATAATTATATGTAAGGCCCCAGTTACAGCTTTCATTGAAAACCATCATTGAAACACAAATCAGTGAAACAGTGGAATATTCTCTGATAAGTCAGTTATAGCCATCATGAAATTTTCTTTCATTGAAAATTCCATTCCCCATACAAAAAACAACTTTGAGGTTAGAGCCGATCATTGAACGAAAAACTGACAGACGAGAACAGGAAGAGAAAGGAACACACTTCATTGGAACGAATGTGTTCCACTTTTGCGAACAAAATATCAGCTGTTCATTGAAAACAATTTTCATCATTGAAAAACTAAGTGATTTTATTAGAAAGTGTTAAAGCAAACTAAACATTTTTTTTGACGAAAAAAAAATATATAACTAACAACCTTCATTTTGGAACAAAAACGCCATCAGTTTTATTTTTTTAAGTGCATCAAAATTGAAAGACAAAATTTTCAATGATGGTTTTCAATGAAAGCTATAACTGGAGCCTCAGGAATTCTATTTTAACAGATATTTAATTTAAATAGTAAATCTCTATTTTTGTTCTTTCTTCAAATTCATAGAACAAAATAACAATTCACTATTTAAATTAAATGTCTGTTAAAATAGAATTCCTCACATATAATTATTTTCCATGTTAATTTATATCAATATTTAATTGAAAACAGGGTGACTAAGGGGGAGGGGAAAAAATCCAAAAAAATAAGGGGATTTTTTTTTACTATTTAGAAACTATTGACGGGTGGAGTAGAGTGTTTTTTGTTTGTTTTTGTTGCCTAAGGTCCAGTCTAAGGTACATATATATGCAATAAATTCATTTTCAAACCCCTAATTACTTTGACTCACCTGTCTACAGCTATTTTTGTGTTTCTGACAGAATTTCACTGCATTATGCAATCAATGCAGAAAAGGCAATCGAAATGGTTTCCAAATAATTTGGTTTGCTTTTATAATATAACCCATTATATTCTTCCAGTCAATAGACGTCGTCGTGTGAACAACTAGAACATCCATAACGACTTTATTCAAAGTCATTCAAAGTTCTCGTCAATTAATTACTTCCTTCCAGAGATACACCCACCCTGACCCTATTAACACATCACTTAATTTCTCCATCAAGTAAAGGAAATTGGCTAAGTGTGATTTGCCCCATGATGTCATTACCAGGAAAGTATAAGAGAGACAAAAAAAAGAAATATAATGGCAAGGATCACCACAGCTATCGAAGTGTAGTGACCAGAAAAAATTATTAAAAAAAAAAAAATCAGGGAAAAAATATCGGCAATCATGTATGTATATGTACATATAGGTATCTACAGTGCATTCAGTTAGTTTTAATGGAAGCTAGTACATAACTACGTGTCTTCATACGCCCCTAAACGACACAGGAAAAAGTTTTATCAATCTCATTACGAGAGTTTCCCATTTTTCGCAAGAGATGCAGCGAAACGGAGAAGACCTCTTTGCCCCCAAAATGTTTCTACCAAACAAATCTGTAAAAATACGTTACACACTCAAAGTTCTAGTTCACCCAGCCAGCCTCAGCAGTGAAAGTCTTCATCATTTGTGTAACGTGTGTTCTGTTTCCTCCAGCTCTATTACAAATCAAGGACGAAACAGCAAAAAAAAAAACAAAACAAAAAAAAAGTATCTTCGAAAAACAAGAAATAGGATTCCCTTGCGTAAACGAATAGCACAAAAAACATGGACCAGCAATCACATGATGCAAAAAACATAATACTGGAAATAACCAACTTTTGTGTAGAGCGAACGAATAGTTTTAAAGGTGAATTCTTCCAAAATGGTATACAAAAGTCTGTTTAGGTAGATTGAATGAACAGGAAAAAAAAAAGTTTAATTAAGTTCTATTTTCGTAGAACAAAAAAATTAATCATCTGAATATTACGGTTTTAAAAGTAAGAGGTTTTTAAATAGGGGATACTCTAAGGGTAGTTATGTGCATTCAAGAGGACACAAGCGTCCACAGATTTTTCTCAAAACACACCTCTGTCTAGCAACTCTTACTTTTACTTCCTAGTGGTGAACTTCGGGTGTCTAGTACCTCAACTGTAGATGGAGTTTTAGTCCCTGTGGAAAGTTGTTGGGGTCAGCCAACATGAGAGGGGGGGAGGGAAGTGTCCCCACTAAGATACTTCTCCTTTCATCCAGGCTGCGGCAGACGAATTCTCCGGATGGAATCAACGGTGGCGTCTACAGTTCCAGGCAGGCTGCTGAACTACTTAGTTAACATTTTATACGGGCTAATTAGACATATTCAGACATTCAGAGCTTATATAAGGAGCGGTTAATCCGGCTCGCCGTCCTTGAAGTCGGCTTGGCGTGTCGTCTGGGTGACTTCCCGGCCACGTAAAGATTATTTAGTTGCGAAGCAACAACATGCCTCGGAAACGAACGGAGTTACTGATGACGAACCAAGCAAACGAAATAAGGACAACGAATTTCGGATATGTACGACTTCTCTGCGGGACGAAACATGGTGGTAGCTAATACGCAGTTCCCTCATCTCAATATCCACAAGGGGACCTAGAAATCTTATGATCAATCAATCGTCAACCAGATTGATCATATTGCGATCCAGTGTCAGGGATGTCCGAACGTTCTGAGGACCATTACGTTGTTGTATCCACGGTACAGCTTCGGATATCTCGAACACAGTCAAACCAAAGAAATGCTGTGAGGAAGTTTGATGTCGGACGGCTACAATCGCGATAAATTGCTAGGTCATTCTCCGATCGAGTCTCGAACAACCTCTTAAGAGGTTCTATGCCGCCAGCGTTAAGTGTTGAAAACCATTGGCAACATTGCCAGGAAGCTATCAGAGTTGCCACATCTGACGTGCTCGGCTTCACTCGTGCACCAGAACGAAACTACTGGTTTGACGACGAGTGCCGGTAAGCACATACAGCGAAACAGCAGGCATACAAAGCGTATCTGCACAGAAGGACCAGGGGGGTTATTATGAAAAACGATAATAGTTTTTAATACAGAGTGTTTGTTAAATTACGATTACGAGAAACGATTGCAGTATCGCGTATTTTTCAGAATGCGATTACGAGAATCGTAAAAAAAACGATACTCGAATTTTTATTTACGGTGGTTGAAGTTTTTTTTTTGTTTAAGGGAGTTAATTTTATATTTGTTTACTTTATTTGACGTATTTATTTACTTTTCTATTAATACATGTGTGCTCAGTGACTGAATAAAAAAAAAAACTTAATTTTATTCACAAAACGTCTTTGATTTGGTCCCATATTTTCGTACATATTGTTTGTCACTATGTACGAAAATTGATTAAAATTAATTTTTAGCAAATGACCGAAAAATGTTGGCTGTGCCATACTAAGAAATCCTGTCCGGTTTCTCTTTGGTACTCAACCTCTGCCCAACCTCTGCCAGACCCCGAAGTTCCAGCTTATTTCAATGTAGCTATTTTTGTTGTAGAATCAAGACTTGGAACATGAGGATCAATCTCTTCCAATACATATTTTAAATCATCCTTGTTCAGACGAAAGTTCCTCTGTCCTTGAAAATATTTTTTTGCTTTCAATATAAATATATATATGTTTGCTTTCAATATTTATTAAAGAAAAAAACATTTTACCGAACTAATGCAAATCAAATTTATACTTGAAACTTTTCCAACATTCGTATTTCGACATTTGTAAAAAGGTGTGAAGTTAGTTGCGTTTAAAAAAAAAATACCATTTTTCAATTTTGTCTGGCAACATTTTCTTGATTCCATTTTCGTTCCTCATAATCGCTCTACTCCATGACTATAGAATTTCTGAGTTCCGTTTTTTCTGCCGTTCGTTTCGTATTTCATAATATGGGCCCAGAGCTGCTCGCGAGCTCTACGAGCAAAAGAGGAGAAAGGAACACAGGCTTCTCAGAAAAAAAAGGGAGCATGAGCACGAGATCGAGGAGATTGAGGAATGTCACAACTGGATTGAGATTCGGAAGTTTAACCAAGAGGTATAATGAAGTTCGAAGGCCAACAGGGCCCGAACCGAAGCCTGCAAGGACGAGCAAGAACATCGTAGTAGATTCGCAGTCGATGCTAAGAATATGGAAAGATAATTTCTGTAGACTGTATAAAGGCGATGACGAATCTAATTCTAAGTCAGGCAGATTACACCATTCAACTAAGACCATGCAGTTCAATAATTCCGTCTACCCGACCTCGACGAAGTGAAGATAGAAGTATTTATAATTTTAAAGTTCTTCCATATAACTCTACTAAAATGTTTGATATTTAACATTAATAAACTTATAACTTGACGTACTTTTAGATCTCACTCCTTTTTACTGCTGACTTGTTACGCAAAGGTTTTTGTATAAAGAAGAAATTGGCTCCTTGTTTAACATTTATGTTTTTGGTGTGATAGTATTTAATCAAAAGCTTTTAATTCCTATCCTCCTTACTATTTTCCAACTTTTTGATAGTTTTCATCATCATAGGTGCAGGAGGAATTCTTATGAACAGAAAACGTATAATACAACTTTGTGCCTCTTATTTCCTACGATAATTGAAAGACAAAAAAGTTGAAGAAAGTGTCGTCGGAGAAACAGTAGGAAACAAGCAATCAAAAGACAAAAACAGCGGACAACAAAAAGCAAAAACCTGCAGCTGCAGCTTCTGAATGTGTACAAAATACATGTGATTTTTAATAGTATCTGAACATATACTTACAAATACCTAAGGAAGTACAGTAGATTACGCTTATATGAAAATAAAGAATGTCAGTTTTTCTTATACAAGGTGGCGCAAAATGAATCACCCTATCGGAAGATGTTATATTTTTTGCAAATGGCATCGTACGTCAATCATATTTGACATTTGTGAACTAGACAGCTGCAGAATACTAACAGACACGCAATGGATCACTATCCTCCGCAAGAGCCTGGAATAATTGTGCCGATTTGTCTAACCAATAATCGTTCGGTGGTTTTGTCGATTTGGCATGGCCAGCAAGATTTCCCAATCTAATCATTCCAGATTTCTTTATTTGGGGCTACTAGAAGTTGCAGTTTGTGCCAACGAGCCTGAGAAAATCGCAACTCTTATGGAGAATATTCGACAGGAATGCAAAAAGTTTTCACCGGAAATCTTGCTGAAAGTCATGGAAAATACGATAAAATGTGTATCAACACTGGTAGCAGCCACTTTATTTATGGCCAGTTGCACCAAGCTCTTTTAAATTTGTATTGCTTCTTTAGATTTTAAAAGAACATTTATCGGTTGCACCGACCACTTTTAACTCTTAAAGCCCAATAAACGAACCAATAAACTAAAGTTCCATTTTCCTCCAGTTAATTTTTAAAACCAATTTTATTGGGCAGAACCCAGAAATAAATTCAAAAAAAAAAAAACAGCGGAAGGGTGAAAAACAAATATGCATAAGTTGGAATTTAAATACCTATACAATTTGTTTTTATATTTTAAGTGAATTGTAGAACAACCCCATACAACATTTAATTAAAACGAACATAATAATATAATATTAATGAACTGAAACCCAGTCAAAATCATAATAATAATAAGCTGTCGAGTTACAAACATACCTACCTATTTTTCACAGTTTTTTTTTCTCATATTGCTATCTCAGTTGCATTAGTTGAAACTTTTTCGTTCAGTTGGGAGAGCAGATATTTCAAACAATGCAGGGATGGCTAATGAACTCTTGTTAAGCTAAAAAAATCTGTGAAGATGTTTGGTTCAACCCAAATTAATTTATCATGTCGATAAATTTAAATAGCCTTTTAGCAAAAACTGGTTTTAGAGCATTTTGGTGCAACTGGCCATTAGTAAAAAAGTAATTCAAAAATAAAATAAGTTGATTATTTGCACCACCTTATATATTCTTGGAGGATGGAGTGGTCATTAAATTCTGAAAACTGATTTAAAGAAATAAATTCTATTTGGAAAAAAAGGTTAGGTAGGTAGTAATTTTTTTAGTATGTAGGTAATCGTTTAAAAATCAATTTAAATTATAGTGGATAGTTGGGATTGCTTAGGGAGGTCTGTTTATAATATGTCCTTTAGTGATTTCATATTCATATGACAAGATTCATGGCATTTTTGAGCGGGTTTGTTTAAAGTGAGTTTTTCTTATAAGCGAAGTTTACTGTCCTTGCATATTAAAAGTCACGATTGGAGTTTACAAAAACAAAAAAATACCTACCTTGCGACAAAATAACAACTGTTCTGCAAGGCAAATGACGGCGACATAAAAAGGACACATCTCGTATCTAACAAGGCAGTTAAAAATATAAAATGAAAAGAAAAGCACACTGCCTGACGAAAATAAGACATATGAAGAGATGAAGGCATACCCAATAACATAAATGGAAGTAGAGTATCAAAAAAGTCAGCGTATTTGTCTAAGTCGAAAAAAACACGTGTTGTATTATAAAACATCTTTATATATATATATTTCTACTGTACGTGTGTATGTAACTGAACTCCTCCTAAACGGCTGGACCGATTTGAATGAATTTTTTTTATATGCATTTGTGTAGATCCCTGGATGGTTTAGATTCACAAATCAGCCCGGCAAAGTGCAACAAAAAGCAATTAAAATGCAAAAAGAGGGTTTTGATGAAAATCGTGAAGCTATACGCGATAGTTTAGACTATTAGATGGACATTAGTTAATGAAGATGAATTGCTTCGTGTTCATGATTCATTGTTGACGTTTTTCAATAGTTTTTGTGCAACAAAAAACAATTAAAATGCAAAAAATAGGGTTTTGATGAAAATGTTGAAGCTAAACGCTAGGGCTGGCCACAAGACGAGAATCTGCGAGACTTTTGTAAGTCTCGCTCGGTCTCGTTAAAATCGAAAATTTTCAGTCTCGTCTCGGTATCGTGTTGGCCTCGTATAATTAAGTCTCGTCTCGGTCTCGTCTCCGAAAAATACAAATTTCCGGACAAACTGTTGATTATTGGAACGAAATATTTTCGAATATCGTTTGAATATAAGCAGAAGAAAATAAATATTTAACTGAAATTGGATTTTTTAATTTATTAGACTCTCTGTAAATTTCGGTCCCGTCTCGGTTGCTTGAAAGGCAGTCTCGTCTCGGTCTCGTCATGCGAGACCAAGATCGAAACCGAGACTTTTCCCGTCTCGTGACCAGCCCTACTAAACGCAATAGTTTAGACTACATCTCAATCTGAATTGTTTTTGCGTGAAATTCGCACATTCAATTCGTGCTTCCAATCATTTGGAGTAACAAACATCGTTCAGAATGAGGATGGTCGCAATTTTCAATCAACGTTTAAGATTCAGGGCCAAGTGTATCATCAAATTGGTTCTTTAATGCCGATGCCTGCTACCGATTCGCGTGTTCTCGCGTTGGAAAACCGTCAAGTTAATACTCCTCAGGAATTGACTAAAAATATTGTTCATCAACTCGCATTAAGATAAAATTAAACAAACAAGTCCAATTAAATAGTGCTAAGTCTTCAACTTGGCTGATGTATTTCAGTAGTATATAGAATTTATATCATAAAAAAAACATTCAATATTGATTATAGGTAAAGAATTGTTTGTTATTTCAAAATAAAGAATAATGAAATTATTATATTATTTGTCTTTCATTTCATAATTTGTTTAATATCCTAATTGCTTGAAATATCGTGCAGGACAACGTCTGTCGGGTCGGGTATATTTATATATAAATGATAATTTTTGCGTTTTTTGTATTGAGGTTCACCCTCGCATAATTTTTATAACCAAAGCAACTAGTGTTAAGATTAAGATTAAATGAACGAGTGATAAATAAAATCGAAATTTAAGAAAAAAATCGTAGTTATCTTTAGCTTTCATACGGGAATCAAGGCAAATTCAAGATTATCACGCCCCCCACGAAGAGAGAGATGAGACAAAATTTGGCACTCTTGTAAGTCAAAGGGGACCATGGAACCAGTTGGATTTTTTGACGTTTTCCTTTAATTGCCTTGTACCTTTCACACAAAAGTTGACCGGGGAGATTTTTTTCATTCCCCTTACTTCTTGCCCTTCCCGCCGGCAACTCAGTTTTCTTGTGTGAAAGCAGTCTAAGTCTCAATAAAATTCAATTCAATTCAAGTGTTACATTTTCTACTAGTTTTTGTGCGTTTATATTTTATATTTATTTATTATATTATTATTTAATATATTCCTATTATATTATATTATTATCCAACAACAGCTCCACCACCAGCAACAACAATAAAAACTGTCAAGAAGCGAAGAGATGCTCTGAAGGTACAATTTGGTTTAAATTTGAATTTATCATTTGCAAGAAGCAAAATCATACTCTTAAAGAAATATTTCTATTACAGGGTGCCAGAATATGGATACTAAACGAAGAAAGCGTTTGGGAGGGTGCCGTATTAGAACAGGACAAAGGATTGCAAGCAATTAAACGCCTACAAAGATGCTGATCGTGAACAGATAACGATTAAAATTAAATTCGTCAATGTATTTCCGCCATTGCAAAATCCAACCAAAATAATCGGAAAAAGAGATCTAACTGCCTTGTCATACATTAACAAGCCAGCTGTTCTGCATAGTTTGAAGAAGCGCTTTTGTGAGGGTCTCATCTGCACATACTTTGGTATAATATTGGTTGCGATCAGTGGCGGATCCAGAGGGGTGGCTATAGGGGCTAAAGCCCCCCCCCCACAGCCGATTACTAAAATTATTTGAAATAAGGAAAGCAAAGTTTTACAACGTGTGGATTTTTATTTTCGTCTAAAATATTGTTAAGGTGTGAAATTTGATGGACAAAATAACGTGGTTGGGGCTGAACAATCTACATGTTTTAATTTTTTCCTAAGCCTTAAGCCCTAGGCCAAAGCCTGAAGCGAATTCGACAAAAAGCAAGTGGGGGGGCTATGAATAATGGACATGTTTCATGCAATGACAGCTTGTGGTTAATATGGTCTGAGAATATTGGACAAAAAACGTAGTCAGGGTTAAACAAATAACTCCCTAAAAACTAACCTTATTCCAGAGGTCTTAAGTCTAGGGACTGTCAGTCCGAAGTTGGGACTAAAGCTTGAAGATATAATTTAAAAAAAAAAACGTGGTCGGGGCTTAACATTAACATGTCAAATTCAACAACTTTTTACACTTAAAACTTAGCTAATTTGACCAAAGAAACGCTATTGAGGCTAAAACAATTGGAGATCAACGGGGTGTAGAGCTTAGTGTAAATGTTTAATACAACAGAAATTGCTTCTTACGGCTTTGGCTGGGGTTAGATAATTTTGGGACTTAGTTTTCAAAATTTCAAAGGTCCAAGGCCATTGTACATACAAAATATTTTTGGACTGAGCAATTCTGTAGTCAAGGAGCCTATTTCAAAAAGCGTGAGAAACTCTGTGAACTCAGAAAAATCTTGCAGGGTGACAATGGACATGCAAATTTATCGACACATTTATTGAGTAGGAATAAAAACGATAGGTTTGCAGCGTACACAAAAATTCATTCACACTTGCAGAATTGGTTGAAGGTTATTTTTTAGAGTAGCTGTTTGTTACGCCAGAATAAAAGACGAAGTTTTAATAATAATTTTTCAATCCGCAAAATATTATTTTCTGTGCTTTCCATTGGCAGTTTGAACAAAACAAGTAGGTACTCTACTCGTTAGGCTATAGTACAGGAAAATAAGATCTCAGAGGAGTGATGGCACTGTCAGAGCACTATGAGCTTTTGCCAGTTAGACCATACTTAAATATAATATTTCTGAACTACCCAATTACAAACAGTTTTGAAATTTAATCAAAAATGTGAAGTTCAAAGCAACCTTTAGCTAATTTAAACAAACACTTACATAATGTAGGTAGCTACCTACTACCTTATCAATTATTACTAAGCAATATAAATAAAATATAATAAAATTAGTTATACTGCCATGTTTTACTGAGCCTTTATATTGGCTTCTAGCTCTGCTTAAAAATAATTCCCATGTTTAACACATATCAATTCCAAAAACTTGTTATTCTTCTTTATATTGAAAATATTTTAAGGCGCGGATATTTATAGGAGCGGATATAAAGGCACAAAAACACGGCTATTATTAAAGAAGGAAAGTGATAATGTCAAAATTCGTTTTCTGTTATACATATAACTTCGTATGTACAAACTAGATCTCCAATCTCCAAGCCCCCCCCACAGCCAAATCCTAGATCCGCTATTGGTTGCGATCAATCCGTGTGCCAACCGATTCATATATGGCCCTGAGTTTATTAGTACTTATCGTTCTGGTTCAGAGATAGAACCACATATAGTACAAAAGCCGACAGCAAATTTTGTGAGTGGATGTATAACCAAAATCTAAGTATGAGGATTTAAAGGAGCATATTTTGTGTGTGTCTGGCAAGTTTTTGGTCTCAGCCTTTGGCGGGGGCGGGGTATTGAAAATAGAGATTTTCTAAATTTCTTTTCAAGGGTTTTATCACTTTAATTATTTTTTTAAAACACATTAGGATGCTCTGTCATTTTTCCTAAGTGCAAAGACCTTTATCTTGGTGATCCGATTAATAGAAGTCAAGATATAAGCATTTAAGGCGAACCTTGATCGCCTTTTCTTGGAGACTTTGTTTTGTTGATTTTTTGCGTTTCATAAATCTCCAAAAAAAAACGAATGAGGTTCGATTATATCTTAAGTTCTATTGGCCGGATCACAAAGATTAAGGTCTTTTGACTTAGGGAAAATGACAGAGCATCATAATGTAGTTAAAAAAAAATAATTGAAAGTATAATACCCTCGATCATAAATTTGTAAAATCTCTATTTTCAACATCCCGCCCCCGCTAAAGGCTGAGAAAAAAACTGCCAGACTTTTGATTTCGGTATCACAAAATATACCCCTTTAAGCCCTCATACTCAGATTTTGGTTCCCAAAATTTGCTGTCGGCTCTTAGACTCATATATTTCATCTTGCCGAAAGGCTTACATAAAATTGGAACGTGAAAAATGTGACGTGAGCATTATTGTGAGTGGAGAATCGGGTGCTGGTAAGACTGTATCTGCCAAATATGCAATGAGATATTTCGCTGCCGTTGTAGGCAGTGAATCGGAGAACGAAAGGTATTGGAATCGAGTCAAACAATGGAAGCATTCGGTAATGCAAAAACAACACGTAATGACAATAGTTCAAGGTTTGGAAAGTTTACAAAATTGTTATTTAAAAATAAAATGGGAGTGATGCGTTTGACGGGAGTAACTATACGAATATATTTGTTAGAGAAGTCTCGTGTTGTAAATCAATCACATGACGAAAGGAACTATCACATATTCTACCAGTTATGCTCAGCCAGCGAGCAGCATCCAGAGTTGATGTATAGGGTAAATTTTTTTGGATGTTATAAAGTTCTATTCTACTTTTTTTTTCATTTTAAAGCTTATAGTATTTGAAATCCTTTGTTATAAGTCTAAAAAAAGTTTGGCCCCTGAAAAAAATAACTCTTCCTCTGCAAAGAGACTTATTCCCGCTCAAAGAAGATAACACTGTCGCTAATTGACACCTTTCAAATAATACGGACTGCAAACGCGTAAGGTGATTTGTGATCATCACATTTGTGACAGTCACATATGATAATATTTTGTTTTCCATCTGTGTAAAGTGATCACAAAAAATTTGTGCGAATTTGGTATCACTTTGGGAGAATCTTTGATTTACACATAAGATTTGACATTTCTCACAAATCGAGTTGAAGTTTTTCTTTTTTATTTTTTTTTTGCGGTCGCCGAATTTATTCAAAAGTGTTATAAATAAACAATTTCAGTAAATAATTGTAAGTAAACTAAACAAAATTGTGCGTTGGAATTGTAAATAGTAAAAAATATCAATGAGTTCAAGTGATTAAAGCACACCGTGACCGATGTATTCCTTGGCGGATTTTAATAATTCCGTGCTTCGAATTACTTGCTTCTTTATTATTGAATTGTAGTTTGTTTTCTTTGAATAAAAGCACAATTGTTATTTTAATTCTTGCAACTTTTCACTGAAATAAATTCTAATTAAAACTAATTAGAAAGACGTGACGATTCAATGCACTTTTGAACAGATTTGTTCCCACCATTTGTAGAGAATCATTAAATTAAATAATTTCTACATACAAACACAAGTATGTATGTACATAATCCAAAATGATGTCCCTGAACTTACAAACAACAAATTAAAGGAAAATTATCCAATTAACCATTTTTCGATTCGTGAATGTTGTTTTGGTAACTTGAAACTCATAATAATATCAGTACTGAAAGAATTTTTTTTTTATTGGATTCAATAGTATTTCACTGAAGCCAGCCCTTTGGACTAATCCATTAAAGTTATTTTATCATACTCTGAATACGTTCACTCATTATTGTACTTTTATATTTCCTGTGCTGTAATAAACTTCTTGCAGTAACCTTCAAAGTTGAAGTTCATCAAACGAATACCACGTGTAATAACATAGCCTTACACAAATTTTTTACCTACAGGGTGTCCCACCGGCATGCATAGTTTCAGACGGAGGCCATGGAGTTATATTAAGTCAAAAACTTAAGATATAATTTTAGAATTTGCGACTTACCGTTTTTTATTATTTATGATTTCAATTATTTAAATAAACTAACTTTGCCAAACTGTAACCGATTCTTGATTTATTATCAAACCCATTTTGCTGGCATTTGTACCTACATAGTTGTAGTTTTTTATTTGTTTTTCGTATCATTTTCTTCACAAAAACACATTATTATGAATCATATTTGATTTCATTATACTTAGTTAAAAAATACCATCAAAATTATTTACAAAATGAAATCAAATGCACGACTGGATCGCACGAATTTGCTCTCGTACTTAACAACGTTAACGTAGCTAGAATTTCTTAAACATTTTTAAAAATAAATTTTGTAATCAAACCGATTTTTATTATTTGATAAAATTCAATTCTATATTATATATATATATGTATAATATATAACATTTACATATGTTATATATTAAATGTTTTTTTGTTCAAGACTATACTTTTCCACTTAGTCCCTTAAATCAAAACTTATATATTACTATACACCAGTGCTACCATATCCGAGAAATTAAATTATTATTATAAAGCTATAATTTTAATCATACCAGCGGCAAAATTATTTTACGCAAAAAAAAAACTAAACTTCATTAACCGTCAAATTGCTATACTCTTGAATATGGTGTGTCGTAGGCACTAGGCCAAATGTCACCCATAAGCCATAAAATCACCCCCCAGCAAAAAATTTAATGTCAAAAAGTTCAGATTTCCTAGTTGTTTTCTTCTTTCTTTTATTTTATTGAACAACTTGAGATAATCAACTTTAATTCTTAAGGCTGTCCCAAACCAACGCGAAACATTCTGTGCTACGATGAAAATTTCGTCAGTAGTCGGGTTTAATATGACATAGTTGTACCGCATCGGTGCTCTCGCTTATCGACGTGGAAATTTATTTTGATTTGACAAGCGATAGAGAGTTGTGAATTCTCAAAATAAAAAACCTGTTTCGCTTGTAGAAATCTAGGAGGAAGGAAGTAACGAAAACACGAATACAAATTTCAAGCCGTTTTTTGGTTGAACTTTGACGTTTCTGATTGAACAACCACAATGCTTGGCGATATTAGGAAAAATCGATGTAAACAAAATTTATTTAGGGCCAGTTTCACAGTTATAGAAGTTGCACTTAAGTGCGCAATATCGGATACAAAAGACCAATTTTCGCAGTGTAAACTTACCGGAATAAGTTGCACTTAAGTCTCCCGTGTTGGGCACTTAAGTGTCACTAACCCAGGCTGCCAAAATTACTAAAATGTACTAATATGCAAAACTTAAGTGCAACTTTTTCCGGTAAATGTTCACTGTGAAACTGGCCCTTAATTGTTAAATTGTTTTTCGTAATTGAATATAGAATATTTTTTTTTTTGTAATTGAATATAGAAAACACTTGAGAAAGAGGTGATTAAAAACCATTTTTAATTCTTACTATTGATTATTTGCCCACAAAACAAACTCAAATTATAGAACGTCAAAAAAGCGAATAGAAGTAGTTTAATCACAAACGTACATGACTGTCAAAAAGTCGAAACAAGCGAAAAAACGAACTGTGTAATCAGGCTGAATGTGTTCATAATTATCCAAATATATGAAACTTCCCCTAGACTTCAGTTGCAAACAAGCTAATCAAAAAACTGCTAAAATAAACAAGAGTTTGACAGCTCTAATCAAAGGGAAAACAAACCTTTTTAAATACCTCGTGTGGTAAATACATTTGTGTTATATAGGTATTTATATTTGTTTGTATTGCGTTTATTTGCCCTCCAACTAGAGTCCAATTTTAACGCATTTTCAGAATTAGAAAGAGAAACGACAAAGTTAGATTCTGCAAAGGCCGAATCGAGGCAATCATGCCGTGCTTGTCTAACAAATTTGAGAATGTGAACTCCCCTAATAGTTCCAACCAAGTTCATTTCAACTCGTTACTCATGTAAACAAAGACTTTAAGGGTAATTCAATCTGGCTTCAACACTGCTAATAAACGTAGTACAGTAATAGAAACTTTTATTACCCGGTTAAAAAACAGTATCGAAAGCTCGAGTTGGATTAGGGTCGGATTTTAGACCCAAGTTTTTCATCACGTGAGTTAAGAGCCCCATTTGAAGTTCAGTTGATATGGTGTTGAGATAACAGTTGAAGGAACGGCTTCAATATATTTATTTCACACAAAAACAGGTACACGACGACGTGATGATCATTCTTGGTGACTTAACCGAAATATTCGGAAAGGAGGGCATCTTTGGTTTCATAGTCGGGTGATACAGCGTGCGCGACTAAACTTCTGGAAAAGTATACATGCTGGCAGACTTTGCGCTGCGACCGGCGCGGCGTGGCGGGGCGAAATGTCATCATCAAGCACCTGTTTCCCACACCTTAATATACACAAGGGGACTTTGCGGTCGCAACGTTGCGATAGACGTGAGACATGCTTCCAGTATCTTGGATGCCCGAACGTTCCGAGGGGCCGACATTGACTCGGATCATTCCTGGTGGTAGCTAGAATACTATCATGCGGTTATTCATGATGCCACAATGCAGAGCAGATGCTGTGAAAACGTTCGATGTCAAGAAGCTAAAATCGCAACAGACCGCCAGAACTTTTCCTGACCACTTAACTCTTAATCTCTCAGCAAGTCCGCCACCAGCATAAAGTGCAGACGTCCCGTCGAAACACTATCAATAAGCCATCAGAAGTCCCACCTCTGATGTGCGTGGTTTCACTATGCGGCCGCAATGAAACTCCTGGTTCGATAGAGTGCCAGCTGGCACATGAAGCTGAGCATAAGGCCTACCAAGCAATCCTGATGCAAGTCCAACAAAAGCTGCTGAGAGAATAGCCCAGGAGCGGAAAAGTAAAGAGAGACACCGATTTTTCAGGAGGAAAAAGAGAGAGCACGAGAAGCGGGCGGTCGAGTCTGCTGAGGGTTGTAGCGGCAGAGGTGATGCTTGAAAATCCACTCAAGGATACAAAAGCCAGAATGGAGACCTGTCGAGATGAGATGAGGAATATGGTAGTAGATATACCGGTCCGTACTGAGGATCTGGACAGAACACTTCTCTTGACTGCTTAGCGGCGAAGACAGCCAAGATACCGCTAGTAGGCAGAATACAACATTCAACTTGGACGTTGATGGTCAACAGTTCCGTCCACACGACCTAACCGAAATGCGGTTGATGATATCCAAACTTAACAACTAGCCGAACAATTTTAAATCATCGAGAGATGAATTGGTAATGAGCATACACCAACTTATCTGCAAAATTTGGTCGGATAGAAGTATGCCCGATGAATGGAGCCTCGGTATAGTGTGTCCCATCTATAAAAAGAAATGGACCAACTACAGAGGAATTAGTCTCCTAAACTTTGCTTATAAAATCTTGTCGGCTATCCTGTGTGACCTCTTAAGACCTTTTGTCAACGATCTGATCGCCCTTATCAGTGTGGTTTTAGGTCAGTGAAGTCAACCGTCGATCAAATGTTCACACTCCGACAGATTTAAAAAAAAAAAAAACAGGAAACTTAACAACTAGCCGAACAATTTTAAATCATCGAGAGATGAATTGGTAATGAGCATACACCAACTTATCTGCAAAATTTGGTCGGATAGAATTATGCCCGATGAATGGAGCCTCGGTATAGTGTGTCCCATCTATAAAAAGAAATGGACCAACTACAGAGGAATTAGTCTCCTAAACTTTGCTTATAAAATCTTGTTGGCTATCCTGTGTTACCTCTTAAGACCTTTTGTCAACGATCTGATCGCCCCTATCAGTGTGGTTTTAGGTCAGTGAAGTCAACCGTCGATCAAATGTTCACACTCCGACAGATTTAAAAAAAAAAAACAGGAATTTCAGATCAATATACACCACCTCCTTATCGATTTTAAAGTCGCGTATGATAGCGTGGAAAGAGACGAATTATACAGAGCCATGTCATATTTTGGCATCCCTGCTGAGTAAACGCAAATTTGAGAATCAATTAGTTTGTCTGCTTTGCTTGTTCAAGTACCTTCTATTTGCGACAACATGCCAAATAAACTAAAATCAACCAGCGCAAGCCGTATGTACAAGCATCGAGAAAGGACAAAGGCCGAGGATCCAAACTATATACTTTACTGCTAACGAGACCAAGAGAATTCGAGAACTAAGAGAGAAAAAAAACAAGAGGACACGTTTAAAGAGCTAATAAAAAGTTTGGACAAAGCCAGAAAGTGACTTGTACGGGATAAGAAACGTGGTGAAAGTTCAAGTATCAATGAAAATTCTCCACTTTCAATAAATTCTCCATCCCCATACAAAACAAAACAAACATTGGCTAAAGCCGACCACAAGGCGTTTGAAGCTTTGCCAAAATCTCTGCGAAAGCAAAAAATAGTGGTTACGGAGCTCACACGCAAAATGAATATTGCTTTTGCATAAGAACAAAACGCTAGACTCTCTGTAAACGATATAAAGTATGAGGACGTGAATAAAAACTCATATTGCACCGATACTGCCAGGTAAGAATGACGATTCGTGTTTTGGGAAAATTGTTATAAAAAAGAATTTACAGAAGCATTATTTAACTGTGTACCTCTGAGAAGCGTTCAGTGTGTTTTAAAAGAATTCCACCCTGACATTGAAATTCGATTTTCCAAGTTTCTTAGCTTGCGACCTAAAATCGTTTTGCTTGTAAAAAATACACCTTCAGGTCCAAAATAAAAAGGACTGAAAGTAATTTATTCAACCGATTGGTGGTGTATAGTTTTTTGCTTTATAACTACCAATATATATAATGTTAAACTTTGATATTGATTTTAATTCAAATACATAGATGAATAATTTAGGCTTCATAATAAATTCGCTTGTACTTCCAAATAGGTATGTAGTTATCTGTTGCACAAAATGTGTACTTTTAGATTAACTTTCCTATACGGTACCCTCTAATCTTCAAAATCTTATATGTTTTGAATACACAGTACTTCTATATAGGTATTAACCTTCATCTAAAAACAAGTAATAAAGCGAAGAAATATTTAGCGAACATATTTAAGGGATAATGTCGCATATTGTGTTCATGCTTTAGTTATTCTAATGACAAAATCTGTACATTTTTACCGCTTAAGCTAAAATATGTTGCGGTTTGGTGCAGTGATGGTGGCGGTGGGTGAAAAGTGGTTACACGCACACATTAGAAGAGTTATTATGAAAATGCTTTAATCTTCCTCATCGATTTTGGTTCAGGAAATTAACTCAGTAAATAAAGGATTTTGAGTGAGTTAAAACCGAACAACAGCATTTAGGGGGGTAAGTATGGTTGACACAGTTGATTGATATTTGAGGGCTTCCATCTGGGATAATTTGTATTGTATATCCTCGTTTTGTTTTGTTTGGATAATTCATCCGTAAAACTGTTGAGAAATTAACCAGAAGAGCCATAAAGAGTAGGTACATTTCCATAAAAATACAGGCCATCCCATGTATCTATGTATTCCCGATCCATAAATTCCCGATTCTATACAACACCAAAGTCGTAGCCGGGGGGGAATCACAAGGGTCTGATCCCTCTCCGAAATTTTTCAAATGTTTCTTGTTCCTACTTTCCTCTTGAAAAAGTATAGACTCGTCTTACATTAGTGATTGTCATCAAATTTGATGATAAATTGTTTTCCACAGCAAAATCTATAAAAAAAGTAGATACTTCTTGGCAGCTCGAGAACAGCTAAGTATGGAGAAATATTTTATTGCTTGGCAATTTGCAAAAAAATTCTTCTTCTTTTCAGTTTAAATGAACAAATTTTGCTCCAAATGTTTTTATAACCTTAGGTTTACAGTGATGTTATTGCTGGAAGTAACTTATATGTTTTCGAGTACGTTGTGTTCTTTGACGATGTTAATTTTGTGGTTTTCGAGACTTTCAAAAAAAAAAATGTAAAATAATTTTCCTCTATAAATCTTAATTCAATATTGCAAATACCATCTTTTCTTTTCGAGAAAAAACAATTAACAATTGGAGACTCTAGTAGCGTCACACGAAGAGTATCTCATACCATTAGAGTTTCTTAGTCAACCTCAAATATAAAAACGGTTATTTTCATGTTTTGCCTGGAATATCTGAAACCAGTAAACACTAGCAAAAAATTTTGATTTTGTTAGCTTGTGTTATTAATCAGTTATTAATCTTGCTTAAAAACAATGGCGAAAAATTGTAAACAATCTATTATTAATCTATTATTAAGAAAAAATAGTTATTTTAGTCCCCGTGTTCAGGAAAACTACACGATGGAATAAGAATGATCCGGATTCAACTGAGCAGTAAACGATTGCCTTAAGTTTGGTCCGAGAAAATTCTTATTCCATGTTGTAGTTTTGTAATGTTGGTTGGGAGACTTTTTTTAAACTTTTCCTCTTCTTGTCTTGAGAAAGGTCTTCGAGACAAACCGCTTGGCATTCAATGAATGCCTCAGCTCGAACCTCTGGCTAATGCACTCGAGGTTTTGCTCTAAGACTTTAACCAAGTAGGTATAGTTATTTTAAATATTCTTTTTAGCTCGCAAGCTTCACAAAAGTATAAGTAAAGAAAAAAAGACCTTTACTGGTTGAAGTTCAGTGAGGAAAAGACTTTTATTTTCAAAAACTATTGCTATATATACAGAAATTATATGTTATCGAAATTAAGTCCATACTTCGATTCTTGGCCTCACTTGCAGTCGATAACCACAAGTCAGAATAATTCTAATAACGCGGGCTAGGGGCGAACGACCAGCTATCCTTAGTGGCATAGCTCGTTCGGCATAGTGCTGAGTTGACATATTTTGGTGGCCTAAGTAGATGACCGCTGATCAACCCAATAACATTAATTGCACTTTGTTTACTTATACGCCGGCCGGCCGTTTGTGCCATATGATACTTATGGTTTTTTTGTTGTTCATGACTACGAGTCGGATATACAGGGTACGGGACAAGTAATGGATAACCCTGAAATGCCGCATAGTAGACTTTATGACCGTCCTGAAAACTGATAAAAAAAAGTTCTATCCCAACCACAAGAAAAGTTATATGCATTTTTTTGTTCAGTGCATTATTTTTTTTCTTACTTTACATTTTTGAATACCACGACTACATGTGAATGAGTTCCATCATTT
Source organism: Melangyna quadrimaculata (assembly GCA_949320155.1). Lineage (NCBI taxonomy): Eukaryota > Metazoa > Arthropoda > Insecta > Diptera > Syrphidae > Melangyna > Melangyna quadrimaculata. The sequence goes on along the minus strand of OX439483.1, from coordinate 204,726,638 downwards.
TTTTTTTTGCAGGAATATTTTACATTACTTGTGCCAACACATAAGTAGAAGAAAATTATTATAACTGTTGGACTTCTTAGAGAAAAAAATTATTTAACATTGAATTTCAATGCAAAATGTGAAAACAAATAATTTTTGAAAAAGTTAAATCATAGCTGGTATAAAAAAAATGCATGAATACCTGAGTGGCCAACTATTTTAAAAATATGCGCGTTAAATGCAGATTTCAAAATGGTATTACTTATTATTATATCTAGAGTCAATAGCAAGTTATTGGTAAAAATCTGCAATACTAGAGTAAATTTAGCAAAAACAAAAGTTTTCAAAATTAGCACAGTAAACGTGAAAATAATACTAAGCGTTGAACATAGCAGATTTTTGATTTATTGGCTGTTTCTACGATGTTGTCCTTATGATAAATCCAAGCTTTCAACTTCTAGGGCCGAATGCATTATTGATAAAAATGTCAAAAAGTGCAAAAAACGGTTACATTTTCGAGCTTGTTTTGAATTTTACCTGTTCTATTGGGCTTTAACAAACCCATCAAATATTTTTTTGGTTGCTATTAGTTTATTTGTTATTTTCTCTAAACAAAAAGTTTTTGAGCCAGCTTTTGATCACATGATCACTTAGTTAGAAAACAAAAACAAAAATAGATAATTTTTAAATTGTTTTTTTATTTAAAGCAAATGCTCAAACTGTTTTCCACCCACTCTTATACAGGTTCTGCACCTCCGAATAAATGAACGTCTTAGTGAACGTGCAAGGTTTTGCTCAGAAATTTGTAATGCAGCTGCCTCCACACGATTTCTTAGCTCCTCTGAAGACCTGATCGGCTTGCTGTATACGATTTCCTTAATGCATCCCCAATAAAAAAAAATCAAGTGGATTTAAGTCTGGTGAACGGGGTGGCCATAAAATTGGTCCCAGACGTCCTATCCATCTGCCTGGATATCTGGCATTTAAATATGCCCGCACAGGCACAGCATAGTGTGCTGGACAACCATCATTTTGAAGCCAATGGGATTCCTTTAGTTCTTGAGGCACTTCTTCCAGCAAGGTTGGGAGATCATTTTAGAGGAACTCCAAATAACCTTGGCCAGTTAAAATCCCCGGCAACTCAAAGGGTGCAATTATTTTCCCATTGAGAATCCCAGTCCAATAGTTTATTTTGAATTGGTACTGGGACCTGTTTTCCCTCATGATGTTTGGGTTTTGTAGTGCACAGAAGTGGAGATTATGGAGATTAGTGTAGCCATCTCTTTTAAATGTCGACTCATCGCTTCAAAGAGTTTTGTCAAAAAACTGCGGTTCTTCTTCAATTTTCATTATCATTTGTCGACAAAAACTCATTCTCGTTTCAAAATCTTGCGGCTGGAGAGTTTGCACCCGTGTTAGGTGAAAGGGATGATATTTATATTTACTTAGCACATTATGCGCAGTCGTCTTTCCGATCCCAGTGCGTCGTGCTATTGCTCGGATTGATACTGTAGGATCTCGGTCAAGTTCCGCAAGCACTAAGTCTTCGGTATCTCCTCGAGGGGGTCGTCCCACGCCAGCACCACCAACACCACTACCAGGCAGCCTTCCTTCCGAGAAACAGCTATGGACTCTAATAAACACTCGATAATCCGGGTGACGTGCGTTAGGGTACCTTTCCCTATACAGAGTCGCAGCTTCGTTTGCGTTGCCTCTGCACTCTCCATAAATGAAATGCATGTTTGCATATTCTTGTGCAGAATACAGAATACGTGGCATCGAAAAAGTTCAATCAAACGTCTTAATTATCAAAAAGCATTAGCGAAAAACAGCTATTTAGACCGTTAATTTTTCTGAAGAATGTACAATAAAAACGATATAAATAAGTGTTCGTCGTGGTCTTAATCTTATGAATTAAGATCAAATTACAAAAACTTTAATTCAAAATTTAAAAAACTTACGATTTTATGCGTTCTCACTTTCTCAGGATCTTACAATTTACTATTCAAAAAACACAATTAAAATTGAATCAGAAGACTTTTTGTTTGGAGAAAATAACAAATAAAAAATAGCAACCAACAAAATATTTGATGGGTTTGTTAAAGCCCAATAGAACAGGTAAAATTCAAAACAAGCTCGAAAATGTAACCGTTTTTTGCACTTTTTGACATTTTTATCAATAATGCATTCGGCCCTAGAAGTTGAAAGCTTGGATTTATCATTAGGACAACATCGTAGAAACTGCCAATAAATCAAAAATCTGCTATGTTCAACGCTTGGTATTATTTTCACGTTTACTGTGCTAATTTTGAAAACTTTTGTTTTTGCTAAATTTACTCTAGTACTGCAGATTTTTACCAATAACTTGCTATTGACTCTAGATATAATAATAAATAATACCATTTTGAAATCTGCATTTAACGCGCATATTTTTAAAATAGTTCGCCACCCAGGTATTCATGCATTTTTTTTATACCAGCTATGATTTAACTTTTTCAAAAATTATTTGTTTACTCATTTTGCATTGAAATTCAATGTTAAATAATTTTATTCTCTAAGAAGTCCAACAGTTATAATAATTTTCTTCTACTTATGTGTTGGCACAAGTAATGTAAAATATTCCTGCAAAAAAAAAAATGATGGAACTCATTCACTTGTAGTCGTGGTATTCAAAAATGTAAGGTAAGAAAAAAAAATAATGCACTGAACAAAAAAATGCATATAACTTTTCTTGTGGTTGGGATAGATACTACTTAACATTTTTCTAATTGTTTAAAAGTTTACTACAATTTTCAAAATTTTAAATACTTTTTAACTAGACCAATTTCTTTTATAAACTACAGCTGAACACGTCCAAAAAAATGAAAGCTCGTAAAAAAAAATTTAAATATTAGATTAGAATAGATTTATTAATTCATAAAAGTTATATTTACAAGAACATTTGAGTTTAAACTTAAATCTTTTGAGGCATGGCCGGAAGGGCCGTCAGCCAGATGATATTCTTAATTAATATTATTTCCAATGTTTGTATTTTGATGGTGCTTTATATACAATTTTAACTTAAAAGTGCTCTCTTATTATCTGTCTTCTATAATAAAGTGCTATTTTTAAATACTGAGATAGTTTTTCCAATCTGTTCCATTTAGAATTGCAATGAGTTCCGCTTGTTTCAAATAACTTTTCTGCCATATCTGTCGCCGAATTTCTGCTAAAATCGGGAACCTTGCGATGAAATGCAGTACGTTTTCCCTTTTGTTGGTGTTGCATAAGGAGCAGTTTAGTGATAGGTCGTTGCGATGTGGAATGAAATTTAGAGGCAAAAGTTCACCTCTTGCGCTGAAAATCAATGATATTGTTTCACTGTTATGGGTGTCCTTGAAGTAATCGGATTCTTTTAAATCATGATGAAGTTGAGGGTTGAATTCCCTATGTAGTGAACTAGTAGTTTGCTCTATACTTTTCTCTCTTGATTTGGAGTGAAGCTTTTCCAATAGATTGTGAAGATATGACTTCCATTCTTCTAAATTATCTAAAGTTAGGTTGAAAGAGAGTTCACAAGTGTCTGCTAAGTTTTTCCATTCCTGAAACCATGAGCTTTGCGACTTTATTATTGAGACAACAATCTTTCTTGCAACTTTATCGACGTGGCTATACATTAGTTTGATGATGTAGTTGAAGTGCAGTTTAAGAGATGAGAGATATAATGGTGATAGTCCGGTTTCGATGAGAAGCATGTAGTTTGGTGTTGTGTCTGGTAGTCCAAACTTCCTCTTTAGAAAGAGCCTCAAAAGTTGTTCAGTGGTTTCAGACTGATTCCAGTCCCATGATTCCGCAGCATTATTGATTCGGATGTTGCGAGAAAAACTTTGTATTTTGCACTAAATGCTAGATCCTTGTTGCCATACACATTTTTCCATTCCGTCCCAATCGTATATTTGGAAGAAGGAAGCTTTTTTACTAGGTGTTTTTCTAGGTTTAAGTTGCTCGTCACAGTGTAAACCAAGTATTGGTATTCCCTCACAGTTTGCACCCAATCGCCCCGATCCTCTCCGAAAACCCATTATTTTTGGTTTGTTAAGGTTCACTGATAGATTCCACTTCGAACAATAATTCCGTAATTTGTTAATCATTAACTGAAGAGATTCAGGAGATTCAGCTTAAATGACAAGATCGTCTGCGTACATCAGAACTTTAATCCGGAACCCATCAATTGTTATGCCACGCGGCATGTCTTTTATTAGGTCCCTGATATAAAGGCAAAAAGCAAAAGGGCTGAGATTGCAACCTTGTTTTAATCCTACTAAGACGATAAACCAATCAGACAGATTTTGCCCATCCCATACTGCATAGGTTGTTTCTTCAGAGATGGCCTCAATTATTTTTCCGAATTTTAGAGAAATTCCATCTCTAAACAATTTAAACATCAGAGCCTTTCTGTCGATGGAATCGAATGCGGCTCGGAAGTCAATGAAACATGCGTATAGTTTTTTCTGGCTACGAAGATATATCTCTGGAATGTTGGTTTCTAAATCCAAATTGAAATTCACTCAGAATATGGTTACTTTCAATCCATGCTGTGAGTCGTTTGTGAGTCCTTAGAATTTCCATGAAGATTTTGAGCGATGAGTTGAGAAAAGCAATACCTCGATAGTTGGATGCGTCCGTCTTATCTCCTTTTTTGAATATGGGAAAAAGTATAGATTTTCTGAAAGCATCCGGTGTTTCGCCTGTAGTGAAAATATCATTGTACACTTTTGTGAGAAGTTTTAGAAATACCAATGTTGCGTATTTCCAGAATTCATTTGGGATCCGGTAACCCCGGGAGCTTTGTTTTTTATTTTAGCTACAACTGCTTCGACTTCAGAGATAGCTATTTCTCTATCTAGAATTCGATTTTCCACATTTGGTCTAGCGTATTGGATTGGAAGAGCAAAAAGTTCCGGGTTCAATTGTCCTTCAAAATGATGTCGTAGTGTTTCTGCGGGCAATAGTGTTTTTGTTGCAAAAGGTCTTCCTTTTATATTTTGTACTTCTTTCCAAAATTCCGAAAAGGTTTTGCAGTATGACAGACTTCTGCTTGTTTTTTAGAGAAGTTGACTTTTTTGCACCTATATAAGGCTTTTTATGCTCGATTTGCTTCCAGATGGTAGTCTTTCAAAGAATGGGCATTGAAATTTTGGTATAGATGAAGAAGCGCAAAAGATCTTTTCCGGGAAGACTCACATTCCTTATCATACCAGGCCGATTTTATTGTAAGGGACTTGGGTTTTGGGAGATGTTAGACCGCTGTCGATGTTATTACGCTCTGCAAAGCTTCCATCGTTGGTGAGTGCCCATGTCGACCATGTGCTGTAATACTGCGGTTGAGATTTGCCTGATATATTTCAACGCGATTTGTTTGCATTTAAGTTTAGTGAGAAGCGAATTTTCTGTTTCGAGTTGCAGTTGACCTGAATATATCGTGGTTGGAGTTGTAATTAATGGCATATGATCAGAATAAATCTGACTATCAACTTTAAAATCAAATTAATTGCCGATCAAATCAGTGGACATGATAAGATAATCGATAGAACACTGACTTGGGTTTCTGATAAAAGTAAGTTTAGCTTCTTCATCTCCTTTTTGAGTACCATTCATTATAGTCAAATCAAACGAACTTCTCATTTCCAATATCATTTTTCCCCTTGCGTTGATTTCTGCGTCTTTAGATCTTCTTGGGACAGGACGGCTTTCAAAAGATACGCATTGTTCTTATCCGGTTCGCGCGTTAAAATACCCTAAGAGGACGCAATGCTAATCTCCCAATATTTGCATTGTGTCGTGTAAATGAGTAAAGTCCGTTTGCCAATGCTAACAATTTAAATATACTTAGAATAAATTTATATTTTTTTTTATCGATTAGTATCTCTAAGTATTTGAATTCTTCTATTTCTTTGAAAGTACACTTGATTATCGACAAAGATTTTTTAACGCCATGCCATAGAGTGTTCCATCTGATGCTCTCCTCGTCGCTCCATTCCTTTTTACCGCTCCAACCCAGAACAGTACGTAATCGTTGAAGAACTCTTCAAAGTATTTTTGATCTTGGTGCAGAGTGTGAATTTCGTAGAGCAAAAATATTTCAAAAGTATTGACATAATAAACAAAATTGCGATATATACCATAATATAAATAATAATACCATTAATAATATAACTTAAAATTTTGAATTTCTTAAAACTAGCAACATTTTCAATATTCTGGCTGACTGCTAGATCCTAGTGCGACCGTCCACTAACCTGAACTGCACTACCGACATCATTTATGTTTGCAAGTTGAGATGTAGGTAGCGGAAGATAGCTCGCAGATGACGTTTGAGTGACGTTTACCGATTACATTGGCAACTTGTTGTTGTTTTTATACATAAGATTTTCTCGCTGTAAATTAACATTAAATTTTGACGAAAGAACGCTAAAACCATCCACTTAATAATCCGGCTTCATCATTCCAGAAAAAATGTTGGTCATGAATGCGCAATTTATCATCAATCAAGCTAACCTTGAGATCTGGATTCTTCGATTTTACCTCCCCCGTTAGCTTCAACAATACGGTGCGTTTTCGGCGTATACCCACTGGATAGTCCTTGATATGCCAGTATTTGTACCAATTGCACATTTGCTACCTTCGCGCGGTAGGTCCGCAGGTTAGATGACGTGGTGCGTAGCTACTGGAAGTGCTCGAAAGTCACAGCTGATGTACAATTAGTTATACTTGTGCAGGTGTTTTGTAGGTGCTCCTTCTCGTTCTCGGTTTTAGAACTCGGAAGATGGAAAATGATGTTGCTATCTCTCATTTGCAGATCAGAAACTTCAAAGCTTCTTCGTGATCAGGGGATCTTTCTAACAAATGTCGCTTGTTAGTTTGCGGTGTTTCGGGGTTAGGATTCATGCGATTTATTTATTTTCGTGATCCGAAAGGTTTTTTAAAAAAATAAAATATCAAAACAAAAATTCAATTTATTAAGCGTAAACTGTTTTTATTATTAAACACGTCTTAACATTGCAACGGATACAAAACAACTCAACTTAATAACTATAGAGATCTTCCAAAAGACTCTGTCTATGAATATGTTGCATTTAAATCAGATTCATGTTACATTCTGCTCCGTGAAGGAATGTGCATACTATAGCATTTTGTATGGGAACATACAATTGCTTAGAGAATATTCCCATGCAAAGATTGAAAAGTATCTGCTAACCGGATATCTAGTAATGATGGGGAGGAATGTGTCGTATACATAACTTCTCCCCCCTTTAGTTCAAAATTCTCCTGAATTTTATTATTAATTTTAACTTTTATTTTCTTTTGAAAAATAAAACTGGAAATAACTAAAACAATTAATAAAATAATTAACGTGAAGTTAATTCCATAAGATATATTCTTATGATGCTGTAATTCTTCAATTTTTTCAATGTTATTTTCGTTTTCAAATATTATGTCTTCTAAAGTTATTTTGCTACTAAAATTGGTAAAACTTCTATTCATTGGATAGTAGAATCGATCTTGAAAAATTTCTTTTACATTTGTCCAATAATGGTCTAAAATTCTTAGTTCACAATTATTAAAATTAATTAACAAATTTCCTGTTACATTTAAATTTCTTTCATCACAATTTTGTGTTATATTCATATTTTTAGCATTTTTTATAATTATGGTTTCATCATCAATAGTTAAAATATCAGTTTGATTATTTTTTATAAGTTTACAATTTTCTTGGTATACACAATGTTTACTTATTTGTAATTCATTTAAATATTTATTCTCTTCATATTTATATGTTACATTATTATATTTAAATATTATTTCTTTTGGGCTATCAATTTCTTCTTTATTTAAATTTGGAATGGGTAAAATAATTTTAAGTTCAACTTTTTCAAAGTCTTTGGGAATTTTAAAAGCAAATAACAATAAATTTTCTTTAAATTTAATTACACCCATTTTAATATTTTTCATTTTATTTAAATCAATTTCATATTTTTGTATTTCAATATCAGTTAACATATTTGGATTTATATGCCCATATCTAGCCGAAGCTATATTACTTTGAATATGATCAATTTTTTCTTTTATAATTTGAAGTTTAAAATATTGGTCATAAAATAAATTTCTCTTAATAACATTACTTGATACACTATTTAATTGTCCTAATATGACTACTCTATCTTTTTCTAAAACTGTTTTTAATTGCTGAAAAGTTTTATTAAAATGATCATTTATAACTACCTGTTGATTAATATTGCCTATTGCATTATGATTGTTTATTTCTATGTCAGTAAAATGTTTTTCTATATTTAGTCTGTCTTCTTCATCCATGGTTCCAAACAACCATTTAGATGCACTTCCTACAATATTAGCCAGTCCTCTTTTATGTCTTTTATCCTTTGGTAATAAAGTTTGTACTCTGTTTTTTAAATGTTTTAGTTCAGTTCGTATAAGTTCCATGTGTTCTATGTCCAGTCCTTGTATATTTGTTGAAATGTTGTCTAAAATGTTTAAAATTTCTTGTGGGCTCACTACGTGAACAATGATATCCGTTTTTGTAATTACGTCTGCGTTATTTAGTTTTATTTCTGTAAAACCGTTCTGTTCTTTTATATCGTTAATTGTAAGTCTTCCTTCAACTATTGTTAGCACCAGAGATAGGAATATTGTCATGAAGAGCTGAAAATTTTGGTTGTCTTTTTATATTAGTAACGTGTATATTAGAAAGTTTACTCTTCCTAAATCTAGGCTGATGCTTATGTCTAACTGCCTTGTAATTTTTTATAAATCCTGTAGATCTTGTTTCGTTATAATTTTCTCTTCTTTTATTTGCCTTTTCAATGCTATTTTTCTTAACCATCTGTAGATTATTTCTGATTTTATCGAACTCTATTTTATGAAATTGTACTATAGTTGGACTTGTTTTAATTGTTGAATGAATTCTGTCATTATAATTTCTAATTGCTTGTTGCATTAGTCTTTTAACTGATACATGTACTGCATTTAATTTTAAAATCCTACACTTTTCTAGCAAGGTGCTATGAAACCTCTCTATATCAGAATTTCCGGTATGCGAATTTGGTTTAGTAAAATGAATATTAATGTTTTCATTTTGTAGAATTTCTTTTATGTGAATTGAGTTAAATTCATTGTCTGCAACTATCTTCTTTGGTTTTCCTGCTTTAGCAAAATGACTCTCTAGTTCCTCTACTATTGTTAAATGATTTCTATCTGATAGATAATAGGCAAATCCAAATTTGGAAAATTTGTCTATTATAGTCAAAAAACTGCATTTAAGAATTACAAATGTGTCTATATGTATAATTTCATTTAAATCTGAAGGTGTTTCTGTAAAGTTAAGCTTTGGTTTTATGGGTTTTCTATCGTATTTAACCTGCTGACAAACTTCACATTGATTAATTATGATTTGTATCAATTCAAGTAGTTTCGGGTAGTAAATTTTATTTTTGATACCATTAAATGTCTCTTGTATTCCTGAGTGCATACTTTCCTTAACATGATAAAGTGAAATTTGTTTCACTGCCTCTGTTTCTGTTTTAATGTCTTGTGCTCTGTATGAACACTTTATAAATTTTATTTGATTATCATTAGAAAATAGTTCTCTCAACTTTTCTTGCACTACATTATATTTACTATCAGGTAGTTCTGAATATATACCTGTCAATCCTTTCTTAATAAATCTTCTAAAAATATCGTTTAAATGTTCAAAATCGTATTCGGCAATGTATATTATTCTCTTACCATGAATTATTTCTATTTCTTGGACTTTATTATTCGTCAAAATTATTTGAGTCTTATACTTGTTTACGATTTCTTCCTTAATCGGAATATGATCTAACAATTCTTCTTCTGCGGAGTGTACTGTAGCCATAGTTGTTTCATTTTCATCATCTTCTAAATTAAATAATAAACCTATTTCTGAAACATCGTCTTCATGTATTTTTGAAAAGTTATTGTACATACTATTCCCTTCTTCTTCAGACTTAACGTCCCCGTTAATTTCTATTCTGCTGAGAAAATCAGCCACTTTGTTATCTTTGCCTTTTAAGTATTCAATTTCGAAATTATATTCGCCTAACTTTAAAAGCCATCTTTGATGCCTTGTTGACATATCTTTACCCTTGTATTTTGCATGTAAATATTTTATTGGTTGATGATCCGTATAAATGATAAATTTATTGCCGTAGAGATACGGTCGAAAATAACTGACTGACCACATTATAGCCAAAAATTCTTTGTCTGTTGCAGAATAACTAATTTCATGTTTATTAAGTGTTCTCGAAGCGAAACAAACCGGATGTCCCTCTTGAGACAAAACTGCCCCTAACGCATATTTGGATGCATCGGTTGTTAATTGAAACTGTTTTTTAAAATCTGGGAATCTTAAAATAGGATGAGAACTTATAAGACTTTTAAGTTTCTCAAAAGCCATTATATAATTTGGATCAGTTGTTTTAAGTTTAGTATCTTTTTTAAGAAATTTGGTCATAGGCTGCGCAATTTTTGCATAGTCTTTAATGAATTTTCTATAAAATCCACTGAGACCTAAGAAACTTTTAATTTGTTTTTGTGTTTGAGGTAATTCTAAATTTTCAATTACTTTAATCTTATCAGGGTTTGGTTTGAAACCGTCTTCTGTAAGAACATGACCCAAAAACTGAGTTTCTTTTTTCATAAAACTACATTTATCGATCTGAATTTTTAATTCTGTACTTTCCAGTACTTTAAATATAGCTGTAATTGCTTGTTTATGCTCTTCGAGTGAAGTGCTGAAAATAAGTATATCATCGAGATATACTACACAAGATACATTTATGAAATCTCTTAGAATTTCATTCATTAGCCTTTGGAATGTCGCTGGGGCATTCTTTAGGCCGAATGGCATTCTTACAAATTCATATAATCCTCTGGGTGTTACAAAGGCTGTTTTTTCGATGTCCTCTTCTTTAACTAAAATTTGATAATAGCCTTTCGCTAAATCTAACGTTGTGAAATAATTTGACCTTCCCATCTTGTCTAATATGGCGTCCATATTAGGAAGTGGTTGTTTGTCGTCTATAGTAATTTCATTTAATTTCCTTTAGTCTATTACTATACGAAACTTTTGAATTCCTGAATTATCATTCTTTTTCGGAACGACAATTAGAGGGCTAGAATATTTCGATTTGCTTTTTCTAATAATTCCCTGCTCTTCCATTTCTGATATCTGTCGCCTTACTTCTTCTTCATGTTTAGGAGGATATCTATATAACTTCGCGTTTACCTGAGAATCGGTAGTTGTCCTTATCTCATGTTTTATTACTGAAGTGCTAGTTAGCTTATCTCCTTCTTTAAAAAATAAGTTTTTAAATCTTTGTATTATTTTGGTTATAGCTACATACTCTTCTTTATTTAAATAGTCAAGTTTAAGTCGATTAATTATGTCACTGTCATTTATTGTTTCTAATGTATATATTTCGTCATATGTGTATGGTTTCCCTAATAATTGTATAGTTTGTTCATTGAGACATATAGTTCCTGATTCTAAGTCAATAAGGGTGTTTAGTTTGTTAAGTATGTCAATACCAATTATAAATTGATAGCGTCTGTTGGGTAAGTTTTTAACTTTCCATCTGACACAAGCTCCTTTAGGGTACTTAAGCTCATCAGGTGCTGGTGTATGTACTTCGTATTCAATAGCATCCCTACCATTTATTGTGGTAAAATGTATTGGTTTTATTTTAACTGTCTTGAAGTCTTTAATTTTGTCGTCAATAATGCTTAGGGAAGACCCTGTATCTATTAAAGCTAAATATTTCTTCTTATTTATAGTAATTTCTATAGTTGGTAGTTCTTCCGAGGCTAGTTGATAAAAAACTCTGTATTATTAACCTCATCGTTATTTTCAAGATTATTTGTTTCTATATTTCCTATAGACATTGGTGTTTCATTCTTTTGAGCATTCTGATTTTGTGGGCGATATTGACCCGAATTTCCATAATTATTTGCATTATAATTTCCCGAATTTCTGGGGTTTGAATTATAATTATTACTTGCATTTCTATAGTTTTGACCATTAAAATAACCTGAGTCTCTTTTATTAAAATAATTTGAGTTACCTGAATTTCTATTATTAAAATTAGTAAAGTTACCTGAATTTCTATTATTGAAATTATTTGAGTTACCTGAATTTCTATTATTGAAATTATTAAATCTACCTGAATTTCTATTATTGAAATTATTTGAGTTATTTGAATTTTTATAATTTAAATTATTGAAATTACCTGAATTTCTATTATTGAAATTATTATTTTGTGAGCGATTTGCTATTTTATGAGTATTATTTTTTCTAAATTCTTCCCTAATGCAACTATCTTCATATCTCCTTCTAATCATTATTTCGAATATTCTATCTAATTCTTTTTCCTCATAAATTTTATCTAGTAGTACCCCTTGGCACATATTTTTTATTGTATTTACTAGCATTGTACTAACCATGTCTAAATTGATGGCGCTATCGCCTTTATAATATTCTTTCAACTCATCACTTTTATATTTTATTTTTTGTGTTTGTGATAATAGTTCACTTACAGTGTTACATTTTAAGTTGTTTATTGATGTGTATATCTCGTTCGGTTCCACGTCTGGTCGATAGTGCAGCTTTAGTTGCCTCTTTATCTCTTCCCAGTTTTCAGGATCCGGTATGTTAATCAGAATCTCCTTGGCTCGTCCCTGGATCTTCTCATTGTATATGGTTCTCACCATGAATTTTTTTAAGGCTTCATGTTGCACTTCTCCAATGTAGTACTCAATTGTTTTTATAAATCCATTTATGGTTATATCACCAGTCCCGGTGAATGTATTCATGTGCTTAACTTCTCTGAATACCCGTTCTCTATCTAGACGGGCTGCCTCCCTGGTCTGCAGGTTTTGGAAAGCTGCATTCAATTGTTCCAACTGCTGCTCCCTTACTCGTAATTGTTCCTGGAGTTGTTCCATTTCCGCTTCTTTAAGATTTCTGTTTACGTCAAATTGTTTATTTTTTGTTTGACTCCTTGTCAACATTAAGTGTAGTTATTAATTGATGTACACTTTTCGCGTTTATCAATGTTAAGTTAGCAGCCTCAATTTAATCTTACACGATTTTATAATAATTGAGTTCACTGCTTCACTTTTTTTTTAATTTCCCCTACACAATTCAATCTTTTCGATTAGTGTCACTTGTTGCAAGATTCGTATCACTGGATAATATTTATTATTATTATTATCCTACCGACTGCGCCATTTATTTATTTTCGTGATCCGAAAGGTTTTTTAAAAAAATAAAATATCAAAACAAAAATTCAATTTATTAAGCGTAAACTGTTTTTATTATTAAACACGTCTTAACATTGCAACGGATACAAAACAACTCAACTTAATAACTATAGAGATCTTCCAAAAGACTCTGTCTATGAATATGTTGCATTTAAATCAGATTCATGTTACATTCTGCTCCGTGAAGGAATGTGCATACTATAGCATTTTGTATGGGAACATACAATTGCTTAGAGAATATTCCCATGCAAAGATTGAAAAGTATCTGCTAACCGGATATCTAGTAATGATGGGGAGGAATGTGTCGTATACATAACTTGCGTGTGCGATTTTTTAACAGAACTCTAACTTATTGCTAGAACTTAGGTGGTTTTGATTCTAAGAATTTAGATTCAAATGTTCTGAATCTTTTGCAATGGTTTACAGATTTTTGTTTGCAATTTATTTACATGTTTAAACTTAATTATTTCACACAGCACTCAGAAAAATAAATTGCCTTGTTTGACAGATCGTCGGCCATAATAAAAAAAATTACAAACATTCCTGATTTTGACATTTATAATGTAATGAATTTAGTAAGATACTAAAAAGATAAAATAGCTTTTTATGATTTTAGCTTTAGTAAAAAGTTAGGAGATAGTACGATGCTTAACTCGTTTAAAATTAGCAAAATGCCATTTTTAACCTAGTATCATACTTAAAATGATTTAACATCGTACTAAAATTTTGGGCCAATGTTTTTAATTTAAAGAAGCCTACTTGCTGATAGCTCGTTAAATTCAAGAATCAAGATTAAAAATTTAAATACAAATTTTGTTTTGAAAACCATATATCCCGCCCGAAATATTTGTCTGGCTATGGCCTTGTACAACACTTTGTTCTACCGCAATAGACCAAATAAATAATAATACCTCCTATCTTTTTATTGGGGTTTATTTTGTTGGTTCCTTTTTTTTTGCTCGTTTTTTGTGACATTCTTTTATCTTCATTTCATTTTTTGTGGATGAAAATTTATTTTCATTTTATTTCTAGCACTTTGGTATTAATTTTTATTTCCATTTCTTTTCAAACAGGAATAATAAGAAAAGCGAAAAACTATTGGTGGCATGGCTTCAGATACATAACATAGGTACTTACAACTTATAGCTTTGAAAGGATGAGGAAAATCAACTTTGGTTCTTTAAAATTCAGAAGACAAATTTCTTTTCAACACGAAATGTGATTTGAGTACTGATTTCTTGAATAGAGTTTCTTTTTGCAATTCTTATGTAAATTCCGGAAATTCAAATGGAAATGATAAATTTATAATGCTGCAAGGTTGAAGCGTTGACAAGGACTGAGAAAGTGGTCATAGAAAAGTGGCCTTGAGCATTGACAATTATAATTTTTGAATTGTTTTGTTAGATGTTGATATAAACGCAAGAAAAGTTGCTCTATGGTTATATCCTCTCACCATGTTCACATAATGAAACGTATAACAAGACATTATTATTATATAAATTTATGAAAAATTGTTGTGGGTAGGGGGTAGTGTAAATTATATAGAAACACCAAATAAATAAATACAGTAAGGTATTTATGTATAGGTACATTGATGCATAGTGGATACCTTTACCTGGTACATTCAAGGATTCAAATTTATACTGAAAAAAGCAAAATAATACCCATCTGAAATGAAACACTTTTGATATGGAATGCAACTATATACCAACATATAAATAGGATATTATATATATTCCATTGTATGTATTTTGGCGTCAAAGCATTTTTGTTATTTTAAAAACTTTAATTTAAGAATATTCCCAAAAATGAAATAAAAACACTACACAATTTATATTTTGCTATCACACTTTTATTACCTATTCTTCCGGCTTGTTAGACAATTGATGTCGAAGTGATATTATGTTTCGTAGCGAAAATAGTCTTTGGCGATATTTTGACACGTTTGATTTTTGGCTGTCAGACTGGTGCAACATTTCCAGCTGCTGTCATAGAGTAGGCATTTTCTAAACTTAAACCAAATCCGCTGAATTTTAAATTTATTTGTTTTTTTTTTTTTAACTTCCCACTGGAAGTTATTGTAATTGGTGCGATTTGTCGAATTAAAAATTTTGACTTATCTTCCCGTTTTGTGGTCTCAAGAACGACAATCCGTCGTTTTTAGCAAGATGTCTGCATGTACGTACGTTGGGGGTACTTTTTTCGTCCACCAAATCTCGAGAACCCATAAAGATATCGACCTCGGATGGATTTTATTTTACAGATAATAGTGCCATAATGAGCTGAAAAGGTTTTCAAAAAATTCAATAAACCGTTTTTTTACTACAGCAATTTAAAAAGGAGCTGTAAAATTTCATTTATCTGGAATATCTCGAGAACGGAATAAGGTGCCAGTTATAGCTATCATTGGAAACCATCATTGAAAAAGTTAGCTGTTGACTTTGAGACCCTTCTAAAATTTAATCATTGAATATTTTAATGCAGAAATAAAGCTTACGACTTCAAAATTTTTTTTCCCTAAAAAAAATAAATCATTTTGACCTACATCTTCCCCATAAAGTAACTTTTAATTTTTTTAATGATCATTGGTAAGGTAGTTCATCATTGAAAAATTAAAAGTCTTTTTATGAGAAAAGTCGTGCAAAATTGAACTTTGTTTTACCTAGAAATAAATATTAAGTTAATTAGCTTTGCTTTGGCATCAAAATAATCATATATTTTTTCTTCAAAATCTCTCAAAATTGACAATTAATATTTTCAATGATGGTTTCCAATGATAGCTATGGGCCCTAAGATATTCACTTCAGACTAATTTTATTTTACACATTTCCAAATGAAGCTGAAGATCGCTGCATCCGAGGTTTTTTTTTTCTTTTAAAGTAGCAGACCTCGAAAAGTATCAATGATATTGGAAAATTTCAAATACCAAAATGTTGTGCAAATAATTTTCCAGGGGCGATGTCCGTTACTTTTTCAATTTCATCCCGTTATATTTTTTTTAAATTATTTTTTAACATTTTAAAATTTACTTTTTTTTTAAACGAGCAGATAGACCAAACTAACGGTCAAGTTAAGTTAAGTTATTAAGTTTGTAGGCAAATGGTGATGTAAATGAACATTTTTTATTGGGTAAAATATGTCAAACTATTAGCCAAAGTTTTAGTGTAAAAATTGTAAAAAACAAAAGTCAATTATGGACAGTATGAGCAAAAAACTGGTTCAAAATTTCGAAAAATAGCCGTTTCTCGAAAACCGTTAGGTTTCGGTATGAACAAGTTACCAAATTCTAAAAGGTCATGACCTGGCCTATCACTATATTTAGATTTGACCATTCTTTACGGGACACCCTGTATATAAAAAAAAAATGTACGATAAGACGTTCACCAGAAAAAAGCAAAATAATACCCATCTGAAATGAAACACTTTTGATATGGAATGCAACTATATACCAACATATAAATAGGATATTATATATATTCCATTGTATGTATTTTGGCGTCAAAGCATTTTTGTTATTTTAAAAACTTTAATTTAAGAATATTCCCAAAAATGAAATAAAAACACTACACAATTTATATTTTGCTATCACACTTTTATTACCTATTCTTCCGGCTTGTTAGACAATTGATGTCGAAGTGATATTATGTTTCGTAGCGAAAATAGTCTTTGGCGATATTTTGACACGTTTGATTTTTGGCTGTCAGACTGGTGCAACATTTCCAGCTGCTGTCATAGAGTAGGCATTTTCTAAACTTAAACCAAATCCGCTGAATTTTAAATTTATTTGTTTTTTTTTTTTTAACTTCCCACTGGAAGTTATTGTAATTGGTGCGATTTGTCGAATTAAAAATTTTGACTTATCTTCCCGTTTTGTGGTCTCAAGAACGACAATCCGTCGTTTTTAGCAAGATGTCTGCATGTACGTACGTTGGGGGTACTTTTTTCGTCCACCAAATCTCGAGAACCCATAAAGATATCGACCTCGGATGGATTTTATTTTACAGATAATAGTGCCATAATGAGCTGAAAAGGTTTTCAAAAAATTCAATAAACCGTTTTTTTACTACAGCAATTTAAAAAGGAGCTGTAAAATTTCATTTATCTGGAATATCTCGAGAACGGAATAAGGTGCCAGTTATAGCTATCATTGGAAACCATCATTGAAAAAGTTAGCTGTTGACTTTGAGACCCTTCTAAAATTTAATCATTGAATATTTTAATGCAGAAATAAAGCTTACGACTTCAAAATTTTTTTTCCCTAAAAAAAATAAATCATTTTGACCTACATCTTCCCCATAAAGTAACTTTTAATTTTTTTAATGATCATTGGTAAGGTAGTTCATCATTGAAAAATTAAAAGTCTTTTTATGAGAAAAGTCGTGCAAAATTGAACTTTGTTTTACCTAGAAATAAATATTAAGTTAATTAGCTTTGCTTTGGCATCAAAATAATCATATATTTTTTCTTCAAAATCTCTCAAAATTGACAATTAATATTTTCAATGATGGTTTCCAATGATAGCTATGGGCCCTAAGATATTCACTTCAGACTAATTTTATTTTACACATTTCCAAATGAAGCTGAAGATCGCTGCATCCGAGGTTTTTTTTTTCTTTTAAAGTAGCAGACCTCGAAAAGTATCAATGATATTGGAAAATTTCAAATACCAAAATGTTGTGCAAATAATTTTCCAGGGGCGATGTCCGTTACTTTTTCAATTTCATCCCGTTATATTTTTTTTAAATTATTTTTTAACATTTTAAAATTTACTTTTTTTTTAAACGAGCAGATAGACCAAACTAACGGTCAAGTTAAGTTAAGTTATTAAGTTTGTAGGCAAATGGTGATGTAAATGAACATTTTTTATTGGGTAAAATATGTCAAACTATTAGCCAAAGTTTTAGTGTAAAAATTGTCAAAAACAAAAGTCAATTATGGACAGTATGAGCAAAAAACTGGTTCAAAATTTCGAAAAATAGCCGTTTCTCGAAAACCGTTAGGTTTCGGTATGAACAAGTTACCAAATTCTAAAAGGTCATGACCTGGCCTATCACTATATTTAGATTTGACCATTCTTTACGGGACACCCTGTATATAAAAAAAAAATGTACGATAAGACGTTCACCAGATATAAGCTAAATCGCGTTTTTCAAATTTGCGGCTGACGCACAACAATTAAAGCCGTGCAGATTTTTTTCTATACTCAAAGACAACCCATTTACCAATTTCAATCATAAAATTCGAGCGGTATTTTTTTGCAAATTAAAAAACCTGCCGACACGTCCTTTTGTTATTTTTTCGTTTTGTTATACCTAATAATAGGCAAAAATAAATGGCTTAGGAACACGAAAAAAAAAAAAATAAAAAGCATCGCCTCCAGAGATTGGAAAACTCAATTTTTCTGTGTACTTTTTTTTTACGTAGCATTCGTTGATCCAAAGTTATAAGGCGTTAAAGTTCTGTTGTTCTTTTTTTATGTTTCATTGTTAAAAACGCTTAATAATAAAAAAAAAACTAAGGAACATCGCCTCTAGAAAAAGGTCGGTTCTACACAGCGCAATTTTTTTTTTTTTTAGCCGTTAGTTTGGTCTATCTGCTCGTTTAAAAAAAAGGAAATTTTAAAATGTTAAAAATAATTTAAAAAATATATAACGGGATGCAAATTAGAAAAAGTAACGGACATCGCCCCTGGAAAATTATTTGCACAACATTTTGATATTTGAAATTTTGCAATATTAGTGACACTTTTCGAGGTCTGCTACTTTAAAAGAAAAAAAAAAGGCAGCGATCTTCAGCTTCATATTGGTAATATGAAGCTGAAGATCGCTGCCTTTTTTTTGGGCAAATATTACAAGAAAATTCAACAGACACTTCTTTTTTTAAACTAAGAAAAACAGTTGAAAAATAATTTTCGTTTTCTCAGCCCCGGAATGTAGCTGATATCGACCCTAAATTCACCCACCATTACGAAAAAAACAAACATAAAAAACCAAATCAGACAGTTATCTATGCTGATATTGAGTTTGGGCCCCAATAAAACTTCACAATACAAAATACTATTAGTGTTATGCCTTAACAGTATGTATTGATCCGCTCCTGGAAACGCAAAACCAATAAAGCAATTTATCTGATTTGCTTTGACTCAATCAATTACCTACATTGAATGAGATGAGCCACACATTGCATGCAACGACACAGCCAAAGCAATGTGAGTGATGTGTTGGAAGGAGAGATTGTGATATTTACCGTTTGCTGAACTATTGATTTTAATTTTGTGCAGCATCAGCCTCATTTGCATGGGTGCACTTCTTTTTTGCTGATTTCGTACACAAAGCACCGAAACTTTTTCTTGCAGTTTTTTTAGGTATTATTAGTTCGCTATTGTTGGTGGTTTTTTTGTAATTGGTATGCTTAGATGGTGCACTTTTTTGTTCACGGGGATTTATTAATTTATTTTATTAATTTTTCTTTGCACTATAAAAACTAAAAACTATAGGGTTGTTTAATGCTGATTTCTTAAATAAGGGCAGATTGGTGTAAGATGATTTATTTTTTATTGGTTTGTTAGGGATATAAGGCGCGGTAAAAAGCACAACTCCCGGCACGTCTATTCGCGGTGGGATGCAGGTCGCCACTCAAACGCTACATTTACTTTGTGTGCCGATTAGTGTTGAGGGATTGTTCGGTGCTATGCGGTCCTTATTATGTTTTTATTCTTGCCGTTTTATAGTTTTACACATATTATGCACAAGGCACAACTGAATGCAAACCGAATACAGACCAAATCGAATGAAACGGAATACGTGTGAAACGAGCCTTCGGGTGATATTTTGAATGCAATATTTCAAGTAAGTTACAATATACCTGTTCTATTTTTCATGCCATTATTTGTTGAATGCCATGTGATACGAAAAGTGATGAAGAAATGTTTCCAACCATCAACAAAAACTTTAAATATACTCGGTAGGTAAATTCGTTTAGTGTAGCTTTAGCAGAAGGTCCTTCTCTACCCTACTTAAGTTGAAAATTTGTTTGCGGTCTTTAATGGTAGAAAACCACCTTACATAGCCCTCTGTAAGATGGTTTTCTACCATTTCTGCACACGTCCACAAAACTGTGTCAGTAGACGCAAAGGAAGTTTTTGATCGATTCTCAGAGCAAAAAGAAAAATTCAGCAGGTTTCACTGAAATAAAAGTAATTATTTGGATTATTATATATATTTACTTATTGGATTAGTATGTACATATGTGTCGTTCTGTTCATTATTCTTGTGGAAAATTCTACGTTCTTCGGGACAACTAAAAATGACAAGTGAAAACATCAAAGCCGGAGTAAATAAATTTCTGTTGAAGTTTTATTTAAATTTTTTTTTTTGAGAATAAATAAAAATGTAGCCATAACTTTCACTTTGGTATGCGCATATTTAATTTTGCTTTCTAAGCGTCACAAAATTGGCATCATTCTCCTGGATATGAAGCTACTATTTTCAGCAAAGTAGTACACACAAACAGTCACCCAACTGAACTGCATTAAAAGGGTGGTTACCGAGCAACGACAACACGGGCCGAGATACCTCAGTACGATGGCATCCTGAAAAATATCATCATATCACGGACAATGGATAGGTTATTTAATGGTAAGGCAAGGCCTTGTAAAACTGGAGATAGCTATAGAGCTAGAGACAGAGCTCCCTGAAAAAAGCTCTCACCACGGGAAATGCATTTGAGAAGCTGACGACGAAGTGAAGTGATGATGACGGCAATAATTCCAATATTAAATGTATCGTTTTCGGGACTGCAGTGAACTCTGTGTGTATATCCACCTACTGCTTTTCTTGTTTTTGGAGCCTTGCAAACAAATTGTAATATTTCCTAGTGACCAGCTTTTACATGTGTTCAATTCTGGCAGAGTTTTGATCCAGAAAAGTGATGAGGCATGTCAAAAGCAATGAACCCCTTCGTATTCGCTGCATGATATGCACGACAATAGTGCTTTCCATGCGATTCAAAAAGCAAAATTGTGCTTGCATTCTCCTAACTATCCCATATGCAAAGACCAAGGCATGGTTCGTCCTTAATTAACAGCGAGTAAAGGCGATTGCTTTGCTCAAAACTTCGACAATGTAAATTTTGTGAACTGGATGATAATATTTGGCCTAATGAGTTTGCACAGATTCACCACTGATGGTGTCTCTGTATTGGTGGTGCATAAACATATACCGAGCAAGGCAAGGCATAGCATATTCACAGATAGGTTCATTTCCAAATTATTGGCAAACGGTATCGGGATCTAAATCCAATATGTGCCAAAGGGTTATATGACCGAGCGAGCATAATCTTTTACCGCTAGAAGGGTATGAGTGCTTCATGCCGGCCAAGATTATTAATCGCAACCTACAGGGTCATCTCTGTACATCAAGTACCAGTACATATTGCATAATATTAAACACATACAAATGTATATATACCTATACGTAGATGGCAGATAACTCGAAGTACGTTTCCGTTGAAAAGAAAAACGATCAACGAAACGACTACTGCGAAATTAAGGGAGTTTAACTGTAGAACTTTATGCCACCTTAGGCCAGCTTATACATCTAACTGTCCGTTTTATCCGATGTTAAGGTGAAATGTATCCTATAGTATCCAACCAGAGGATAGACTTGGTTGAATTTTATTACTTTGACTGCATGTGCAGCTTTCGACATTAGGCACACGTCCATAGAACATTATTATGCATTTCATATCTGTGCTCCATCCTTTAACTTCCAGGTGCCTTTCAATTGTAGATAGATGGCGATGGCGGCCAGGAGATGTTATAGATGTCCTTTAAGACTCACAGCGATGTCTGTGACGATGGCTTCCTAGAAGCTACAGCTATATGAACGATAGATATGCAAATGTGTCTGTTATATGAAGTGGAAGTAGGTATATCTACGGCTTTAACATCTAGATATTCGAAGAGTAAGAGGCATCTACACTAAACTCTTCACGAATATATACAGATTGGCTTAGTGGTAGATTTTAGCCATCATATCGGTCAGTTGGGATATTAGTGGTAGTGGTTGAGATAATCCGAGGCAGAGATAGTAAATAATTGCATTTGTGGTTGAACATGGAATTTAAGTGCTGAAACTGCTTTATGCAATGTTGGTCATTGCAAACCTAACGTAAAATGGTTAAAAGCTAAGATTTAGAGTTTGTATTTATGTTAAATACACAATTGTACATCTTGCGTTATGTATCAAAATATGATGCAGTAAGTTTAAGCTCAATGTAAAATGAAAAGTCAACATTTTGTTTTAGTATAAGTAGGTATGTACACATAATTGTTTTTTAACCTACATCCCCCACCAGAAATAAAGGTGAAACTTAAACTCAATTTCATTAAAATTCAATTCAATTTTAAAAATTTAGGACATTATTCTATTGAATTTACTTGAATATAAAAATAAATAAAAATAGCGTTTAAAGGTATTTATTATTTAAATATCGTTGTGTATAGCCGCGTATACATCTGATCTATTTCTTGGTTCATAACAACAAATTAAGGTTATGTTTCAATTAGCGCGGGTACATTTCGAGGAACATATTGTTTTGCTGACATCTTCTGTCAAATTTGTCGTTTATTATTCAATCATTATTAATCAATATGGCAAGCTACGCAATTGAATAGCATGGCCAAATAATAAAACTTTTGTACCCCAATTTTCACTAAGAAATACTAAGAAATCACCTTTAGCGACAAGAGGCATTTTTGAATGAATGGGTATGTTAACAAGTGAAATTTCCGTATGGGACAACAAGTCGATTATGGGCCGGTGGTGGCATGGGTCCGTACTTTTTCGAAAACGATGTGAGTGGGGCGGTCACAGTCATAGGTGAGCGACACAGAACGATAAGGGCCAAGACGGCATCTGGTTCCGGCAGGCCGACACGACGCTACGTGCCATATGCCACCATTGAGTTTATACAACTAGTGTTTTTTATAAACACAGTTTAATACTTCCATAAAGTTATGCAGGCTTTAAAATGCCTCTTAAAGTATTTAAAATCGTATGTTAAGACATTGAATTATCCAAAAGAACATTTCTTACTGATGCATTTGACTGATCGCTATTCTTCTTCTTCATTTTACCGTTGATTGTCATGATCTCGAGGCGGGCCACAACTCTCCCACTCAACTGCTTCGCCTAAGGTTCCAGTTGTGGGGTTCACCTGGTTGACCTCAGAAAACGTCGACAGGCCTCCCGGTCTTGGATTGTTCCATGTCTGAGCTCAACTAAATGCAGGTGTCGTTGCATTTGTTTCATCCAGGAGTTTTTGCGCCTGCCTTTCTTCCGCGATAGTGTTGGAACGTATAGTGCTATTGCCTTTTGAACTGGGTTAACTGATCGCTATTACCGGCCCCTAAGTTATCCGATTCACAAAATGTTCTTCGTGCTACCACTCCATTTGATAAGTAAGCTGCTTTTCTGCAAGCTCCATCTCATATATAGCTTTAATTTTTCAATCCGCTCCCTTTCAATGGCTCTTATTTTTGCCTCATGCTGCAACCTCAGAAAAGAAAAAAAGACACAAAATACAGAAAACAATAATTTATTTATAAAACACCTTTCCTTTGAAGGATCTGGAAGTATTTGCTTTAGATGAATTCGCTTTCGAAGGCGGAGGCGATGGCTGATGCGGAATTGAAAGCTGAAGCGACGAAGGAGGCGATTATTTTGAAGAATCCAAGAGGAATTCTATGTCTTCAAAGTCATTTGATGCATTCTAAAGAAAAACGAAATCATATTTAATATTTTTAATTATAATAAGTTTTTTTCAAAAAGTTCTATGTATACCAGTGAGGTTTTGTGAACGTTTTTTGACTTTTGATTTGACTTTGTTGATTTTCCTTCATCAATGTATTTAGAGACAATAATAATTTTGTATTATTAATTATACATGTATATGTACATACCTGTACGTATTTTGTTTACAAACCATTGAATCGCAGTCATATATACGTTTTGTTCTTCTTCAAACATATGAGGGTAAGGGTCATAACTTTTTCCTAAGAAATTAATTTATTGACCATTTTTTTTTTTCCGTCGGCTGTTTTGGTCACAATAATTTTAGTAATGAAACAAGAATTGTAGCATTAACTTTTCCCGACGATTCGACAAGGGTTGCTATCTTCTTCAGGGGGAAATTTTGAGAAATATAAACGATAAATTTACATAATTTATAAAAATTATTAATTTGACAACAAATTATTATTAATGAAAAACAATTTAAGCTCTTCTGATAAAGAAGTTTAGTCTGCAACTGGGTCAAGTGGTTTAGGTGGTGGCCCACCTCCTGTTGCAATAAGGCTTCCTTTGTATGTGAAGGCAGTCTCTTTTGCCTTCATTTTAGTACTGCGCCATTGCGCCTGAAGCTGCACAGTTCCCCTCTTTGTTGCACTAATTTTAATGAAACTGAAATTATAATTAAAGAATATCCAGAAATTGAGAAATATATATGAACCTATGCACGTACAACTCTGTGATCTCGTATCCCTCTTTATCTTTCACGTGTTCGTGTCAACAATTTTGTTCTCAATAATATTTATTTTGTCTTCAATAAGTTGCCTGAGTAGTACACTCTCCGAAAAATATCCTTGTGACAAGAGTTATGTTTTTCATACTGTTTACTTCTAAAAGAAACAGTTGACTTTCAATATTAATTTATGACGAATAACGATATACTAGTACACTCAAGAACTTTTGACTCTTAAAACATGTTTCGTGAACAAGTTGTTTGTATGCGTGGAGTTTCACTGTAGTCAACAGAGTTTTGTTCATGAATTGCAAAAGTTATAAACAAAAATGATTGTAGCTCTTAGTTGGTAATTCGAAAATTGTTTGTCACAAACGTTTTACTGTGTTCAACAAAACGAAAAAAGTTTTGTTTACGAGTTTCCAAAAATTAATTAGCCTTGTAAATTCGTAAACTGTTTGTTACAAACGATATTCGATGTGGCGTCAAACAGACTTGTATACCACCCTGTCCAAAATGTACAGTATAAAGTGATTAAGTTTCGAAATTTTTCATTTATATCGTGCGAAGCCCTGGTTGTAGCATGTTGCATTGCTTCCCGGAAGGTGCCAGGTAAAAATCCCAGAAAAATCAAGTAAGTGAAATATAAGTTTTTTTTTCAAATAAATACAATTGTATACATTTCAGAATAAATAGAAGCGGCTGCAAACCCATGTGGTGGACAAAAATAACAAAATAAAATACACGCAAATCAACAAAATTAAAAAAAAAAAAATAATAAATTACAAGATTGTTATTTGTAACAAACACTATTCACTTGTGTTAAATAATTAGTTTTTGTAGATAATAAATATATTGTTTGTCACGAGAACTTTTCACTTTGCTGTTCGTAAATTAACTTTTTACAAGCAGGAACTATTCTCTAGTAGTGAAACCTTAAACCGATAACTGCAAGTAGGTAAAACGCTTGGGGCCTTTTTTCTCTTGTGGCTAACAGTTTAATTCTTGTGGGAATGAATTTTTTGGTTCAGTGTACCTGAGGAAATGATAAAACAAATATTATTTTATATTACAGTAGGTATATTGTTATAAATAAATAAATACTTACATTATCTATTGAATCTCAATTCACGTAACGGCTTCTATTTATTTTGAGTGTCATTTTATCCAAAATCATGCAACCAGAATGTTTTTGTTTATATTTTTCTTCGACAAACAGCTGGGTTGCCTAATGACATCCAAACATAGCATATTACCATTTTTGGTACTTCATTTGACATAAGGCCTGTTCAACTAAAATGAGTGGGAAATGTTTTATAAATCACTTTTTATGGAAAGTTGTACTTATACAGTATACATAAATCCCTATACCCTGCATAAATATTCACCTGTTTAGAGCTGTTAAGCGAATTCTAATAAATACGACTGCTATAATGTGTATGCTGATGTACCACCACCATACCACACCACCGTATCAAGCGATTTGACACCGCAATACTTTTTCTAGTGGCATTTCCTGAAGTCACAGACCTGTGCGAATAAGTTACAATCAACCGATGTCCTCAAGGGGCCGGCCGGTTATTAAATTAAAAAAAAAATAAATCGGGTGGCACAACGGCTCATGAAGAACCAGGGCCTAGTGACTAACAACTCGCAACCATTCCTGTGTGCGCCTGTCGACAGGAATGGAAGGGACCTACAATTTTATGCCGAATCCGAACGGCTAGACGAGAAGCACTTATTCGTGACAAGTGATACTCTTGGAGGATTTGTCAATTCCTCGCAAGAGGCAGTAGCCCTGAAAAAAACTTTTTTAGTTTTTAGGTGGACGAGGCCGGTTATTAGCCCAGCCGAATTAAACAAAAATAAATGCTGTAATACAAAAAATTAAATAGTGGATTTGTTTTCTTTTAATCGTTAGAGGGGTTCATAAAGAGTGTTCAGTACGGTTTTCGACCGCCTAGCTCTTTTGCGTTAGGCGCCATTTTTAATTTTCGGAAAATTGGTTTTGTTAAATAACTCGTTTATTTTCAACTTTTTACTAAAAATGCCCCTAACAAAAGTTGTTTAAAAATTAATTATCTTCAACTTTGGTGAAAACAATTTTTTGTCTAAGATTGATAGTTTTCGATATAATCCGGAAATTGTGATTTCGATCGGTTATTTATAGGTTATCCGCAATAAAGGATATTTTTGTATAAAAACAAAATGATAAAGTATGTTTTTTTTTTTTATCATTCAGGAGGTCGTAAGAAGTCTAAATAAAAAATTTCGACTTCCTATCTCTTAAAGTCATATTGAATTTAAAGCAAGTTCGTTTTTGTTAAACAAATCATTCACGAACTAGCTTTTTGTGACTATATGCGTACTTAATTTTGATTAAAATTGATCATTTTAATTAAATATTAATAAATAATAATCTTTTTTCAGTCCGATATCAAGTTATCCGAACTAAAACAAGAACTCATTTCCACACCCCCGCTGGGGTAGAAGTTCAGACGCGATTTTGTTTAAGGTGGTGCCCTCAGTATGTCTAGTCCACAGATTATAAATAGCAATTTTTTTGTTTTGTTTTTTGATTATTATTTTTTTTTTTTTTTTAAGATGGACCTGCACTTACTATAAAATGTTCCTTTAAATTAGTACGGGTGTTATAAGTTGATTCCATAAGGGAATTGTCATCATCACAAATATTATCAAAATCATTGCTTATTTATCGGGCCAGCTGGGTGTGGACGTGACTCTAGAGTACGTATAGCTTAACCGATTCCCGTTAGAAATCCTTTTGGGACATCGTAGCACCAACCCAATAGTTATTGATCGTCGGAAAAAACATTACTTTTGAATGAATATACATAATATGTAAAAGTAAAATTTTGTTTGAAGTGCAATCGTTTAGGGGTTTAACTTAATATAACGATGGTGAAGAAGCTCATTTCGTCCCCTGGTTTATGGATTCGTTGCGTACGCGTTTATGTGCTTTGGTGTGGAGAAGAGTTTTATTTTGAATAGAATAATTTTATTTGCAAGTGCACGAATATATTTTTTGTGATGATGACAATGATCTAATGGAATCAACTTCTGAAACACATACCACCTTAAACGAATATTATGAAGTAAGTGAAGGTCCAACTTAAAAAAAAAAAAGAATAATCCTGATAACAATCTAGAAACAAAAAATAACAAAAAAAAAAACGAAAACAAAAACAAAAACTAGGAATATCACCTTAAAAATCCAGCGGTGATGCGAAAAAGAATTCTAGTCTTAGGTGCCAGTTATAGCTATTATTGAAAACCATCATTGAAAATATTAATTGTCAATTTTGGGAGATTTTGAAGAAAAAATAAATGATTATTTTGATGCCAAAGTAAAGCTAATTGACTTAATAATTATTTCTAGATAAAACAAAATTTCATTTGGCACAACTTTTCTCATAAAATGACTTTTAATTTTTCAATGATCACCTATCACCAATGATCATTGAAAAAATTAAAAGTCACGTTAAGGGGAAGATATGTGTCAAAATGAATTTTTTTTGGAGAAGAAAGAGTTTTGAAGTCGCAAGCTACATTTCTGCATCTTTCGAATGGTCTCAAAATCAACAGCTAACTTTTTCAATGATGGTTTTCAAGGATAGCTATAACTGGCCCCTTAGTTCGGATAACTTGATTTTCAGACAAGTCGAAAATTATCAATTTCAACCAAAAGTAATTACGCATATAGTCACAAAAAGCTAGTTCGTGAATGATTTGTTTAACAAAAACCAACTTGCTTTAAATTGAAGATGGCGGCCAAAGTTTAAGAGATAGGAAATATTTAGAATATTTAGACTCCTTACGGCCTCCTTAATGATTAAAAAAAAAACATTCTTTATCCTTCTGTTTTTATACAAAAATATCCTTTATTGCGGATAACCTATCAATAACCGATCGAAATCACAATTTCCGGATTATATCGAAAACTATCAATCTTAGACAAAAAATTGTTTTTCACCAAAATTGTAGATAATTAAATTTTAAACAACTTTTGTTAAGAGCATATTTAGTGAAAATTTAAAAATAAACGAGTTATTTAACAAAAACAGATTTTCCGAAAATTCAAAATGGCGGTTAACGCAAAAGAGCTAGCCGGTCGAAAACCGTACTGAACACTCTTTTTGAACCCCTCTATCGATTAAAAGAAAAAAAAATCCACTATTTAATTTTTTGTATTTTAAATAACATTTCGACTGGCCTATATAGCGATCAGGAAAACGAATCAGGAAAAACTTTCAAATGGATTTTTTGCACTATTTTCATTCGATTTGAAACACAAGTGCTACACAAATCGATGACAAATAACTCATAGAATTGTTTGATCAAATAAAATGTTCAATTAAACAATTATTTTTTGTTAAAAATGTATTTATTTATTTTCCTGATGCTGCCAGCTGATCGTAATTTCTCACAAAATGGAACAAAAATTCCAATGATTTTTTTTTATTTTACGCGGGGTTATAACTACCCTTAAAATGTTTTAACGCAGCACGAGCGATAAGGTAAGTAGGAGAGGATTTCGAAGGAGATACCGATGCGAATTGGTTTTCATTTTTAAATATCTGCATATCGAAATGAGAGGGAAAAGTTGGGCCGGGTAAAGAATTCCACATTCGTGTGGTGCGCCTGAAGAAAGAATTCCAATTTCATTGATTCCACTGACAGAATTGCGGTCAAAAATTTTTTTCGTGTGCATTTCAATCATGAAAATTTGGCGGTAGGCTGGCTAACTGATATATATTTTCTGGTTCGCTATAAACGACCATCAGGAAAAAATATTCAATTTCATACTGTTTCAACTTTTCCTGATCGCTATAAATGGCCCCAAGCTGA
The DNA here is from genome assembly GCA_949320155.1 of Melangyna quadrimaculata. Lineage (NCBI taxonomy): Eukaryota > Metazoa > Arthropoda > Insecta > Diptera > Syrphidae > Melangyna > Melangyna quadrimaculata. The sequence continues at coordinate 204,696,929 of OX439483.1, read as the reverse complement.
ACATAACAGGTCATTGCTCCCATTCAGCCGGATCAGTGTGAAAGAGTCATTGAAAATTGAACTACTCGGATCCATGTCACCGTAAGAAGTCGAGGCGGGCATTTGAACGATTTCATATTCCATACACATAAAAGGCCTAGTAGCCTAGGTTCCCATTTCACATTGGGTAGGTACTATTGAAAACACTCAGCCAAAAAAAAAAAAAAAAAAGACACAAAGTCAAGGCACAAAAGTAAATGCTAGAGAAGGGGTTTTTTCGTAGACTATATTCAAAATAAATTGGTAGTTTCCGATAGGTAGATAAAACTTATTTGTCTAAATAATAACTTATTCAATGATTATTTTCAAACACATTTTGAATAGAATCTTCACAGAGCATAAATTAAACAAATCAGAAACCACATTTACAAATTAGTGTTGATTTGGTAGAGGGAGTGTAAAGGCTTAACTACTTACTACATAGACCTTCTTTTGGCAAAAAGTATAAAAGTGAGAAATAAATATATATGCTGAAGACACATACTTTCAAAAAAACAATTGAAAATTGTTTATGGTGGCTTAATTAATCTTTAAGAAAAATGTTCGTATGTTTTTTGCAAGCAGGTTTTCTTAGCGAACATTTTAATTTCTCACTTTAATAGCTTTTGGCAAAAGTAGGTCTATGTAGTTAAGCCTTTAATCTGTTAATTGATTTTAAAATAAATCAATAATTTCACCCAGACAAATTTGTGTAATGGCTACTCTGTAGACTTTTTTCAAACCCCCTTTATTTACGGAAATTAATAACCCAGTAATAAAACTTTATTACAAAACGTAAAATTAATCTTAGATAGTCAAAAAAATGAAGGAAAACGAAATTCATTTAAAGCAGATTGTATTTTTTCAGAACGGAAATCGAAATTTTTCCATTGTAACATGTGCGAGGGACACGTTTGTCGTAGCGGATGTATACAAAACTGCAGGGATGGGTGAAATTTTAGACTTGCGATAGCAATTAATCGATCAGAGAGTGCAAAAAATTTCATAGCCAAAAAAGTCATAGCCAAAAATGTCATAGCCAAAAAAAGAATCTAGAGTTCTCTGAGATCTTATAAATATAAACTGGCCAACTAGAAAAAAAGTTCGATTTTTCTGTCCAATAGAAATTTAGGATAATAACTACCGTCGATAATTAATAGGGCTTTTTTGAAAAAAAAAAGCAATTTATCTGTGTTTCATAGCTTCTAAACATCAAATCGACATTTTGGCGCTATGACGTTTATGTACCAGGCATTAGTTGTTTTAGTGGTGCATTCTTTTTTGTTACTACAGTTTTACTAATTAAATCACTATCAACTTCATTTTTGCATAAAATGGAATCATAATATAAAATATTTGTAATTTGTTTTTGGTTTTTTTGTTGCTTTTTTATGAGCCACACATTTTTTTATTAAAAAAATTGACCAATTCGGAAGAATAAAATTTCGATGAAATGTAAATTATTCACAAAACAATTCCAAATATCAGAATCAATAATAAAAACAATTAAATTCATAATAAATTATTACAAAATTGAAAACAATTCCAAATCGGAAGACGAAAACCAAACACAATCTTACCCCAAAATGGAAACTCAAAGTAACTTTTTTATAATAAAAGAACGACGAAAGTTAACTATTGTTAACGTTGGAAAGAAAAAGAACGCACCAATGTCATTATGCCGAAATGTTGGCTGTGAATTTTGAGTTTGACAATTTGGTAAAAATCCACAATCAACTATCAATCGTACCAACGTCTAAAACAAAACGAACAATCACCCCTATTACGATTTACTGTCTTATTATATACACGTTATAATACACGTTGTTTTTTATCCCAGGCAAAAAAGTCATTGCAATGACTTAAAAGTTAAAGTGCATTTTGTTAAAGAAAAGTAAGGCTTGATGTTTCATATTCGTCATATTTTTTTTTTGTATCGTCTGGTTTTTCTGTTCAGTTGCTTTTTTAAGGTACCTCCCCAAGGGATGATATTTGTCAATATACACTATGTATCTATTAGGGCATGGAATGTGTGATCTATGGAGGTATAACACTATTCTGTAAGCCAAGTAGATCGCGAAAAAACGAGAATTAGTTTTTTCGATTTTCCTATTTTGTCTCCGTTTGCGTATGACCTATATGTTTCACTGGCCCATGGAATAATTTTTGTCAGTATTGACTATGATAGAAATATTTGTATGACCCCTTTTAGGGATTGGAATAGGTGAGTGGTATAAAATTTGTCTGTAAGTCGATCTAGTTTTTTTGAAACTACTTATTATATTCATTTAAATTATCATCTTCATAATATTTCTCATTCACATTCACAATGTATACCTTTTTTTTTTTTGTTAAGGTCGATCGCAATGTCAGTGAGACTTTAAACAATCCACCTTCTTGTTCTTCTTTGCAAATTCATCCCCGTTAATTGCTTCAAATACTGAACCAATTATTGTCGACGAAGACGTAGCAGAAACTTCTTCTACTTTAAATCGTGCAGCATCTGTCACATATAGACAACCAACTATTCAGGGATATCTTCCAAACTCATCTATCTAATCTAATCTAATCTAATCTAATCTAATCTAATCTAATCTTATCTAATCTAATCTAATCTAATCTAATCTAATCTAATCTAATCTAATCTAATCTAATCTAATCTAATCTAATCTAATCTAATCTAATCTAATCTAATCTAATCTAATCTAATCTAATCTAATCTAATCTAATCTAATCTAATCTAATCTAATCTAATCTAATCTAATCTAATCTAATCTAATCTAATCTAATCTAATCTAATCTAATCTAATCTAATCTAATCTAATCTAATCTAATCTAATCTAATCTAATCTAATCTAATCTAATCTAATCTAATCTAATCTAATCTAATCTAATCTAATCTAATCTAATCTAATCTAATCTAATCTAATCTAATCTAATCTAATCTAATCTAATCTAATCTAATCTAATCTAATCTAATCTAATCTAATCTAATCTAATCTAATCTAATCTAATCTAATCTAATCTAATCTAATCTAATCTAATCTAATCTAATCTAATCTAATCTAATCTAATCTAATCTAATCTAATCTAATCTAATCTAATCTAATCTAACAAACTATTTTCTCCCGAAAGACATAAAATTGATGCTAAATTAATGGGGCTTTTTACTCAAGATTTGCAGCCTTTCAAAGTTGTAGAAAATGAGGGATTCAAAAGCTTTTTACCATCCAGACAAACATTTGTAAGACCATGATACCTGCCACGTAAGGGGAATCCTTAGATAAATGCAAGGGAATATCAAAAACAATCATCAATTGTTAACTACTGCCTGCTGGACGTCTTGAAACACGAAAGTTTTTTGGGAGCGACATTCACTACGTTGATGCGGATTGTAAACTAATCCCTTTTGCTTGGGTGTGAAAGGTTTAATGAAAGCCGAACAGGCGGTTTCTGACGACGCAGCAAACCTAACAGCGCTCAAGGATATTTTGGGTTGGAGGCATTTCGGGTGTTTGGCATACACAGTCAACTTATTAACGATTAAAGCCATCAAATAGATTGCTTCAATAACAGAAAAGGTAAGAAAAACCGTTAAGTACTTCAGGAAAAGTGCAGAAGATAACAACAAATTCAGAATATACCAATGAAACAAATATGACGGGAAATAAGCAAAGAAGCTGATGTTGGATGTCTTGTTGAAACTCGACATATTATATGATCGAGCGGTATTAAGAGCTTAAGGAAGCCATCAAGGCAATGATAGCATTGATCGATAAGGACTGCCTGCTCTTTAATCAGATGAATGGTTGATTCTTAAACTGGAAGTTGAAGTACTACGCCCCTTTGAAAACTTGACCAAAATAATAAGTGGTGAAAATTATAAAACGGGATGAATGCTGCTTATTTTAATAATCTCGCTGAGAAATGTTTTGTCAACCCTTCGCAGCAAATTTGGGCTGCCTTTAGCTGATGTAGTGACTCTCATAGTCTCTATAGAAAAAGGGATTCACACAAGAACATTATGCTCTGCTACGTTCCTCGACCCTCGGTTTAAAAACATTTTTTTTTCGGATGAGGATTCGCTCTGGAATCTTCTTGACGCTACAGCTGCCAGACAAAAGCCAAAGAAAGGAACACCTACCTCAAGGGCAATCAGCGAAATAAAGGAATACATTGACGAATGCACAATATCTAGGACCACCGACATCGACAGTTAGCTAAGAAAAAATTATGCACAATGGCTTCGTCGGCTCCATGCGAACGCTTGTTTTCGAAAGCTGGTCTTGTATAGAATGAGAGAAGAACTGGACTTAATGGGCTTATTGCGAGAGTCTATTCGACTTAAGTCTATTCGACTTTTTTCTATTCTATCAAATTTGAAATTAGTATCGCCTTGCTCAGTAGACTTTTTGAATAGAATCGATTTTCGAAAATAGAATATTGAATACTGAAATGTCAGATCTCCCCAATAGTTTTAGAAAATAAATATAGTTTGACGAACATTTGACGTTTTTTTGATGAAATAAATAGCTTTTCTTCAAAAAAAAATAATTTTCCATACCGCGACTAATTGCAAAAACGAACTCCGGTCCTTTGGAATTTAGACATTGGATGAAAATATGCAGACACACATTTGTATAATATTATTATGGTGTATACACATTTATGATAACGTGGTAGCTTCACAGACTCCTTTAAGGGTGCAGTGGTGATTTGTGCATCTTCAAAATGCACTTTCTCTAAAAGTCTTAATAACAGTTATAACAACTTGAAAAATAATTTCGCAGTTGAATGTAAAGCTCCTTTGTACCGAATATGACATTGCAGATTTTTGCAAACGGAAGGACATTGAGAAAATTGTTGGACATCCATATAAATATCAATAAATACATCAGCATCAACTATTAACACTTTTGGAAAAAACTGCATTTTATGATGCATTTTAAAAATGCATAATTTCTAAAGAATGTATAAGAAGTATATACACATCTTTAAGAAAATGTATTATGGTAGCAAATTTTATGTTGCAGCACATGTTAAGATGATTGAGCATCTTGAAGGAAGGACACCAAACATGGATGACGATATGAAAGTTAATATTGTACCACAAGATATTCTTTACCACTAAAATACATTCTTATTATAGGTTTAAACAAAAATTTACACAAAAGTCGATCAGAAATTCCTGATCGAAAAAAAAGTCTAGTAGAAAAAAATTGATTCTAATAGAAATTCGCAATACCGATGATAGACTTTAAGTCTATTCGACTTAAAGTCTATTCTGAATAGACTCTCGCAATAAGCCCCTAAGTCAAATAAAGTAAAACAAATATTATTCATAAATGCAAATTTAAAATTGTTTGATAACAATTAACTAATAAAACAACTATTAACTAAACCTCTTTATCCGACGTCAACGCTGGTTGTAAACAGAATGCAGAAAAAAGTAGTATCTAGTTTATTCATATATTTATTTACTTCATATTATAATTCAGTTTATACACAAAGAGGAACCACCTCAGTGTTTAGTTATTGCCAATCTGGGTGGCACCCTTATTTGTCTCTAGAACAAGAACCAGTAAAAATCAATACAAGAATTATTTGCTCCTTAAGGTAGACTATTTCCCCACTATTCCCACAAATAGTCTACCTTTAGGTGGAAACAGTCTACCTTAAGAAGCAAATTGTTCTTGTATTGATTATCAATTGTTCTTGTTCTAGATACAAATAAGGACGCCACCTTAGAAAAAGTCAAACTGTCTCACTGTTTGCGAGCGGAGCGATCAGTGAGACAGTTTAAGGCGAACATTCAGACGGCCAAAAAAATAGTAAAACGTTAAGTAAGTAGGTAAGTAATTAGTATTTTATTGAATAGTAAAATTGAATAGTTAATACAAAAATTAAAGAACAATAAACTAAAAACTGTAAAAAAAAAAAAAAAAAAAAACAAAGTAAAATTACATTGAGATCATTTTAAATTCACAGATATAGTTTCGAATAAAACAAACAAAGGCTACTTCCATGGACAAAAAAACAACAAAAATCAGTCGCTGTGTAATTAAAAACGGGTTACAATAAAAGTGCAAATAGTGAGACATTCCTCACTGTTTGTTTTTTGGAAATGTTTCACTGTTCGCTTTTTGTCATTTCATAGAAAAAAACAAATATGTATTACAAAAATAAAATAGAATTCTAAGATTTTGTTGTTTTTTTTATAACAGAACGCATATAAATGTTATATGCAAACAAAATTCTGTGTATTTAGCTGATTATTTCCCGTTGCTATGCTAAATTTTAACACACCGAAAAAGGCTCCGTGAAATTAGGCCCCAGGGTATAAGGGCCAAACAAAATGAAAAAAGGCCCAAAAAAAGCACATAAAACAACAACAACGAAATTTCTCAAATTTTGGGGTGTTATTTCATTTTTTGGGCCTTAATTTCATTATGAAATATGGCCCCAATGAAATAAGATTCCAACTCTAGTTTTGGCGCTTTATTTCACTTTATTTTAAAAACAATTTGGGGTCTAATTTCATTTTTCATAATAACATGAATATGCTAAAATAACATTGTCTTTCACAAATGTGGAATGTGAAAATCCGCTAATCGAGGATCCAGAGCTGGTAAAGTACCGCTTATTGTGGATGCAGCAATCATGTTTTAAAGAGAAACCGTTCTTAACTCTGTTAAAATCAGTATAACGAAGCGTTCTTTAGTGCGGAATTTTTAAAAGTAATTTTATTAATTATGAATTGTGAAAAGTTTGTCGGAAAAAGGAGCAATAGTGAATGATTATAAAATGTTTCTATCAGAAAATGGTTTTCAAAAAAATCAGTGTAAACGTAATAAAAAATGTGTGCTGGAGGAGTTCTTGTAAGGCAAGAATAGTTGTATTGCCAGAAGGAACATGTGAGAAGGCAAACAATTATGTGGACTACAACCACGAAAACGACTAGGGCTCTTTCATACTACGTTTCCACCAGACACTAAACCGAGATTTAGCAAGATTATCACAAATTTCCTTGAAATCTACAAGATTTACCATACAAATTTTAATCTCCTCAAATGAAGATTTCAAATAAAACTCATTCAAATCTACTTGGAAACATTAGTTTGTCAAATCAAACAAACTTTTTTTTCGAAGAATAATTGTGGAACCGACCTATTTTCGTTTATTGACTGATGGAAATGTAAACAAAAACTATCTATCTCACTTCCACTTCATATCAAAAAAATGAAACACCATTTGAATGTTTTGCCATAATCTTCTTTTTGTGCAGTGGAAACACCAAACAAATCTCATTACCTAAATCTCGGTTTAGTGGTTGGTGGAAACGTAGTATCAATGAGCTTAATGCTGGATTTACATGTATCTTCGTCTGCAAATTTGAAGAAAAGTAGAGCGGTACAGATGTACGCCAAAAATCCGAGCGTGTGAAAGAGAACCATCAAGAAGATGAACATGTTCGTCTTCATAGCTGCATTATGGCACTTCCTATAATATGCATGTACGAAGATCTTCTGCATTTTGGTGATCTCTCTCTACCCAACAAATGTAAATTTTAATTTTGAATTGCCTTTTTTTTGCAGAAGTCAGACGAAGATACATGAAAATCCACCATAAGGCATTAAATTAAATTATAAACTTGGAACACTTGGAGCGGAAGTAAACGCTCTAAGCACCATAAGAGTTGCTTTTCGCAACACATGTAATAAGTAGGAATTACTACTATGCAATACAAATTCTTGTATGTTTGATCTTGTGATATTTAATGTGTGATTTTTGTTGGAAGAAACACAAAATTTATCGTTTCAAATTTCAGTACATAGTTAACAAAACATTTATTACTTCACCGGAAAATCCGCTTCAAATTATTGAGGCTTTCCAATTGGAATTCGTTTGGACCGACCAATAGAACCGCATCTTTATGGACGGAACTTTTAAAATTGTCCCTCAAGAATGTTTCAAACAGCTATTGGTTATCTATATAGAATATTTCGACGAGGTAAAATTCATTTTCAATGGTTAAATGTAAGGATCGTGCTGCAAACCATCAGGGAGTAATGCCGGTCGTCCACTTAGTGCGAGAGAAGCTCAACCAACATCGTTCAACTTTTCATTCACTCCATCGTTGGATGAACAAATTTGGAACCTCTTACACTTGTGCAGTAACTTACGTTCTTTACGTTGAACAACAAAGCAAGAGGTAAAATTGAACAAAACGTGTTGGGAGCCCCGTACACATAGTTGACAAATTTAGTAAAATGTTGAATAACCTCATACACCTAGTTGATCAACTCATTCAATTGTTGGATAACTCCGTACGCTTAGTTGATCAACGTAATCAATTGTTGAATAGCTCCGAACACATAGTTGACAAACTTAGTCAAATGTTGAATAACCTCATACACCTAGTTGATCAACTAATTAAATTGTTGGATAACTCCGTACACTTAGTTGATCAACGTATTCAATAGCTCCGTACACATAGTTGACAAACTTACTCAAATTTTGAATAACCTCGTACACTAGTTGATAAACTTGTTCGATTTTGACAGACAAAAAAGTTTATCAAGTTGGTCGACTGCGTTTTCGATATGGTTGCTCAACAAGTTGATGGACGAGTTGAATCCTTCGTACACTTAACCAAGAATCATTCGTTGAGGAACTTATTCAACGTACGCCTGTAGCTACTGCTACATACACAGATATTGATGAAATAATTTTGACTCGACTTCGGTACACATTTTTTTTGAGCACTCATTTCATTGCTGAAAAATGTTTACATTTTTAAATTTGTTCCGTATAAAGCATGATTTCCTATCAAAGAAAAAAATGGCTGCGTATTTATAATATATATTAATAATAATAAATATTATTATTATTACATTAATTATAATATAAAATTAACTACAAAGGAGTTAAAGACAAAATGAACCAAGTTACAAGTTGATGTCAACACAGTTCAACTCCGCAAACACACAGATTCCGCCGCATGCAACACAACGCACAAGGAAAATTCTACACGTCTACCAGGGGCGTATACAGCTTTAGTTCTTGGGGGGGGGGGGTCATGCCAAAAAAAAATAACACAAACTAATATTTGCTTAAAGTCAAGTGCCTTATATTTTTTTTTTCGTATTTTACTGTGCGTAGCTATATAAAAGAAAAGGGAAAAAATCTTAATTAACTATACTTAAGGGTTTTCCAATAGGGACGGGTTGATTTCGACAGCTTGTGACGGCCATATTGTTTCTTTTACTTTCGGTCAAAATATCCTCTTTTAATCAGTTGCTACAGACAAATCATCATGGTGAGTTACAGCGTCGAGCAACACATGCAAATGATGTTTTAGAGCAGTTAGAAGTTTTTCCCAATTTTGGTCGAAAAATCTTCTTTAGCGATGAGGCTCATCTTTGGATGAATGGGTACGTGAAGCAAAATTGCCGGATTCGGGACGACACTAATCCACGCGAGATTCACGAGGTGCCAATGCATCCAAATAAAGTTTCTGTTTTGTGTGGATTTTGAGCTGGATGCCTGGAGGCGTCATCGGACGGTACTTTTTCGAAAATGATGCTGGCCAGGCCATCACCATCAACGGCGATCGCTATAGGTCGATGATCACCAACTTCTTGTGGCCTAAATTGTGCCACACAGCTTAAGACACAATCGATATTCTGCACGAGCGGTTTCATGGCATGGTTATCTCGCGCCGAGGCGACGTGAATTGGCCACCAAGATCGTGTGATTTGAACCCTTTGGACTTTTTCTTGTGGGGCTTTCTTAAGTCCCATCAGGTCTATGCGAATAAGCTGCAAACCACCTCGACCCTCAAAGACAACATAATCGATGCCATCGGTCAAATTCAGCCTGATTTATTTGCCATAGTAATCGAAAACTGGACCTTTCGAATCCGCGCCAAGCAGCCAAGGCGGGGGCGGCCATTTGAACGATGTTATATTACTATAATAGGGCTCTCAAATAAAGATAAAACCTTATTGATATCTTGTTTTATTCAATTTTTAGATCGACCCGCCCTTAATGGGAAACTCTATAATACAATACCTTTGTTAAAAATAAGTTAAAATAATTCAAAATCGTTCATATCGTTAAAAATAAAAAGTCAGCGTGAAATAGCAGTTACGAATGTAATACTACATATTCACTACGCCAAGTCAGGCAATTTCGTTGAAAATATATATTTCGAACTGCCAAAGCCAATTCAAAATGAAATGAGCTACCTATAGAAACAAATTAACAAATTTAAGATGAAAACACTTTTTTGGTATTTGCAAAGTTGACTCATTTTTGGTTCCAAAGAAAATTAAAATAAACAACTGAGTCGAACGAACCTTTATTGGCTGAACCAGTGACCGCGCTCTACGTTTTTATTCCTGACTGTTACATTTTTTATTTCGGAGGGCCTCAGCAACAGCATACAGCAATCTCCAGTTGCTTGACCAAAAAAAATCAGTTTAGCTAGCTGTCAAAATACTGAGGAAAAAAATTTTTGGATTCGCTTGATCATTTGTTTTCAATTTTATTCAGAATTTATTTTAATCCTATCAAAGTTTTTATTTCAGCGAATTGAAGTTGCAGGAAAAATTAGTAAAATATCATAGATACTGTGCACTGTTTTCTGTTTCTTTATTTTAGTAAATAGATATCTATAAATATTCACTACTGAAAATGAAAACAATAGCTCTGATTTTCAAAAATGACCACTTGTGTAAATTGCTCTTTTTACAATAGTGGAAAAACTAAAATACATTACATATTCGTATTACAATTCGTTGCGTTTCAAGAAAAGTGTGAACAAATTTCACGAGTGATTTTGATATGCCTCTGATTTGAAAAAAATGTATGTCTCTTAGACTGCCACCGATGGAAAAGTGAAAGGCACCTTACAAAATAAATATGTACATCAAATATACCTTATCTTTTTATCTTTCTTACCAGCCTTTCTGATAAAAATAATGGACAAAGTTGTTAAATTCTACGAGCTTAGTCGCTTTTCGTCAATAATTCCAAAAAATCTCCTTTACCATAGCTATTGGCTTTAGCATTATGGGATTCATAGGTTACTTTGTAAAAGTAATCCACATCCAAATCAATAACAGTATTTTTCGATCGTAAATGTTGAATAAGTGCAAACAAAAGCCTTTCATAATAGCTCAAGTAGCACACTAGTGCATATTTTGGTGTAAATTCATGAATTTTGGTGCAAAATTGAAGATACATTTAGTATTTTGGTGTATTTTTCAAAATACACCGGTAATAAAAATACACCATTGTATTTTCTGTGCGAAATTTCATAATTTTTTTTAAATTCGGTGTACAAAATAAATCGATTATTAGCTGTTTTTATAATACACCATTAATGGTGCAATTATTCCATTCTGAAACCAACCAAATTGGTATATGTCTTACACTATATTTCGTAGATAAAATACACTATCTGAACTGGGCAACTACATTTTGGTGTAGGATTTAAACCCCGTAGAAACTAAATACACTAAATTACATAGTATGAAAAATAAACAAGAAAACATAATTGAACTTTTTTAGTCGCCATTGGATTGATAACGAGCTAACACTACATTTATTGATTAGCAACAGTGGCGGATCCAGGGGGGTGGCTATAGGTGCTAAAGTCCCCCCCACAGGCAGTTCTTTAAATTGATTGAAATATAGAAATCAGAATCAGGAGTCAGAAAAAATAACGAGGCTGGGGCTACGCAATTTATATGCTACGTATTTTTTTTCTAAGCCCCAAATTAATTAGGTTGGGGTTGAATTATGAAGGGAATTGTATAAAAAACAAGTTCGGGGCTACGTATAATTGACAGAAAATTGGGACGAAAAAAAACAGCTCGCGAGTAAGGCTTGACAAGAATTGGACAAAAAACGTAGTCGGGGCTAAGCAAATAATTCCTTTAAAACTTACCTTATTCCAGAAAGTGTTTGTGCTTGACTCAAGGGACTGTCAAGTCTAAGTTGGGGCTAAAGCTTTAAGAGATAGTTGAAAAAACGGGTTCGGGGCTTAACAATTAACATGCCAAATGAAAAAAAAATTCACCCAAAAAACTTCGCTAACTTTACAAAAAAAACGAAATTGGGGCTAAAACCCGTGGAGAATTTGGGAACAACAAATCAAAATCTGAGTTTTCTCTGGGCACTCAGAAAATCATGCGTGTGAATATTTGCAATCTCTCTGGACTGACGTGCAAATTTATTGACAGATTTTTTCTTCTGGTGGTTCAAAGCTGATGCTCTGTCATTTTCTTTTAGTCAAATCGTCAAAATCTTGGCAATCCGACCAATAGAACTCAAGATATTAGGTTTTCAAGCGAACCTGAATCGATTTTTTTGGAGACTTTGTTTTGTTGATTTTTTGTGTTTTATAATTCTCCAAGAAAAAGACGATAAGGTCCTCTTAAAAAGCTTATATTTTGACTTCTATGTTTTGACTTAAATAAAATGACAAAATAATCGCTATTTTCAAACCCCCGCAAAAGGCTGAAAAAGAAACCTGCCAGAATGTTGTTTTTGATACCGCGATATATGCACCTAGAAACCATCATACTGATATTTTGGTTATCATTCCACTCCCAAAATTTGCTGCCGGCTCTTAGGCTCTTATTATTTAGAATGAAGCTTAAATCGCAGAATAAATTCGTTTAACTAGAACTACAGAATTATCTAAGTTCAAGGTTTACTTTGAAATCGAATCAAGTGCTGAACTTATGTTTAGACATATATTGTAGTTTAACTTGTGAAACTGGCCATTATTGTCTCAAACTGTATCTACCAAGCCCCCCGCCATAGCCAAATCCTAGATCCGCTACTGATTAGCAACAATTATTAACAAAAAAATGAGTAGCTCTAAATTTAAAAATTATTTGAAGTGTTATAGTAGAAAAAAAAAACTTTTTAAACAAAATTAAATAAAACTCTGCAACCATTGAATACACTACACAGAGCATAGTTGTAATTAATACTTCTTTTTTTTGGTGAAATATGCACCATTGATGACACCACACAGAGAATGGGTCTAGTAAATACACTATTTTGGGAGAACTTGCTAAATTGAATACACCACTCAGAGTATTAGCCCGTAGCGTAATGGTTAGTGCGTTCGACTGTCACGCTGGAGGTCTGGGATCGCTTCCCAGCCTCGTCCATCTAAAAACTAAAAATGTTTTTTTTCAGGGCTACTGCCTCTTGCGAGGAATTGACAAATCCTCCAAGAGTCTAGCCGTTAGTATTCGGCATAAAATTGTAGGTCCCTTCCATTCCTGTCGAAAAGCGCACACAGGAATGGTTGCGAGTTGTTAGTCACTAGGCCCTGGTTCTTCATGAGCCGTTGTGCCACCCGATTTATTTACTCAGAGAATAGGTGTAATAATACTCTATTTTGGTGAAATATGCACCATTGAATACACACACAGATTGAATGTGTGTAATGTATACACTATTTTGGTAGAATTTGCACCATTGAATTCACCACACGGAGAATAGGTGCAATTAATACTCTATGTTGGTGAAATATGCACCATATTGAATACACCAAATATAGAATGGGTGTAATTAAAATATCGTTTCGCAAGGAGATATAAGCATTTAAGAAATTAAAAAAAAAAATATAAATGTATCTACATTATGTAAATATTAATAAATATTTTTTTTACTTCGTATGAGCCAATTTTGTTTATGTTTTGAATAAACTTTGACATTTACTACACCATTTAGAGTAAATTAAACACACTGAAAACTATTCATAGATATATTTTCTACAATGGTGCATTTTTTTCATTGCTCTTTTGACTTGGTGCATTTTTTATATCAATTTCTTGAATTGATACACATCAGTGAATATTTTGCACAGTTTTCAGCAAAATAAATGTACTGAAAATAGAATATTGCATATAAATGTGTCAAATGGTGTATATTTTTCTTGTTTTTCTACATTGGTGCATTTTTTGTTCTAGATTCAGGAATTAGTGTATTTTTTGGACGGCAACCATATTTTCAAGGAATAATTATGTAAAAATGAAATTCCACTGGCCGCCATTTTTAAAACGAAGACAATGATTAATTATTTTATTATATTTTTCAAATGAAATATACCATTTTTTTGGTATTTCTGATCCTTTTTTAACAGTACGTATATTTTATCTATCAATCATGTGTATTTTTTACACTCCTGGGAATGATTTTCCACCTTAAAGTGGTGCTAATTGTTTACGATTGAGGTGTATGATTTGAGCTCAGTTTCAGAACATAATATACACCTCTGGAGTTTAATTTATTCTAGTAACCAGGACAATTTGTATACCACAAGCACAATCTAAATACCAAAAAACGGTCTAATTTGTGTACAGCCGGTGTTAATTTTAAACGAGAACGCGGTATAATTTACACTGAATCGAAATTAAATGTTCGAAAATTGCACCAAAAAGTGGTGTATTATTTATATTAAAAATGTATATCACGAAAGTGCAAAATATACCCCAAATATTTTGGTGTATTTTGGAATTTTGTGCTACTTGAGAGGTTTTCATCATAGTTTTATATATTTATGTCTTTTATCGTTAACATTAATATTTGTTGGTTAGAATAACTATAAATCGAAAGTTATCACTTTTTTTGCTTTTAAAAAAAATCTGTCATACAAACAAAACAATTTCTGTATGTGTGTTTAAAGATTTTATTTTCAGAAAAAAAAATATTCTTTTTTTGAAAATCCTATTAGTTTTTACTTTACTGAGTGAAAATTTGGTAACAACTCCGCACTTTGATTTCTGTTTGGTTTAACAGGTTTTGGCTGTCATCTCAAAACGGAAACTAGCCTATGCATATATTTTAAGATTTGAATGCATTATCATATTATGAGAAGTTTGTTGTTATGTTAAATTTGAGGCACGAGGAAGAAAATCAAAGTATCATCGATTGACTACAAAATAACGTAGGTATTCCATTGCCATGAAAATTAAATTTCTTATTGAATTGAAGTTACCAACATTCAATTTCTCTATTGAATTCTAAATTATCAATCGAAAATCCTACTAGCTTTCTAAGTAACCAACTTTCTTTTTTTTTTTCTATGTGGTTACTAAATAATTATTTCAGATCAACAAAATAATCTTGAGTTCTCGGGGGGGGGGACATGACCCCGTGACCCCCCCCTGTATACGCCGTTGGGACGATTAAATACTTTCAATTTTAGCTTTTTTCATAAGAAAAAAACTGAAAATTTCATTAAAATCATTTGAGCCAATTCCGAGAAACAATAAAGCGTGAAAAGTGGATGAGGACGTGGATGTGGAAGTAGGCGGATGTTACTCAAAATACTTTCAAAATGTTTTGATTGCTTATTACAAAAATCCCTCAACATTTTATCAGGGTTTCCGGGAAACCGAAAAATGATCAAATTGGGCGTGGCAGCGGCCGAATATTAGTCTAAGTACTTTCAAATTTTGTTTGCGCATAACAACAAATTGTGAAAATTTGATCGAAAACGTTGAAAAAAGTTTCCGAGAAACAATAAAGTGTAATATTTGGCCGTTTTCTTGCTCATATACACAGACTCTGAAAATTGCATCAAAATCGTTGGAGCACTTACGAAAAAAGAAGAGCGTGAAAAGTGAGTTTGGTAGTGGGCGGATTTCACTAAAACTATTTTTCGCCCTACATATATAAATGGACTGAAAATTTCCTCTAAATCCTTTGGGTCGTTTCCTTGTAAACCATCCATTTCCGTGAATTCCACAAAGCAAATAAATACAAAACGGGGGCGTGGCAGTGGGCGGATTTTACTTTAATTATTTTTTTAATTGTTTCTTGTTTATAAAACAATCTCTGAAAACTTCATCCGAATCGGTGCACCCGTTTTCCAGAAATCAAATAAAAATCAATAAAGTGGGCGTATTATGAACATGTCCAGAAAAAATCCTACGGAGTCCAAAAAATCTATGTCCACATGCAGCGACCGACATGGCGAAAAATATAACTTTTTGAACAAGAAATGAGCGTTGTACAAAGCTTAGCTTATATGAGATTTGACGTTTCAAGTGCGTATGAGTTTTTTGCCTGGTTTTTGTTGAATGTGTAGCTGAATGTTAGAATGTTGGAAAATATAATAAGTAGCGATGAAAGGCTAATGAATGGCATGATATAATTCTCAAGTAACTAAAAATGCGCTGGTTGTTGATTGGATTGTGGTGGAAGGTAAAACCTTAACCAATCATGTTTGATTTACATGGTCGGTGAAAATTTAGTTATGTTGAAATCATCACGGCGAATACTTTCACAATCTCTCAAATCAGTGAGAAATATTTGCTCATTAGAGTAAATCATTCACAATTATAACAAAAATGGTAATAGCAATGCTATAAGAGCATAAACTGCCGTATTACAGCTCCTCTCTTCTATGCGTTGCAGGTCGTGTGTCGAAATGTCAAAATCTAAGGGCACCAATCGATTAAGGAGGGTGTTATTACCTAATGTCTCGGCCAGCACTTTAGCACCAACAGAAAATAAGAAATTTCACTTTTCAATTTGACAGGTGTCGAAATATCAAGATCTGAGAGCACCAATCGATTTAGAAGGTGGATTTTGCACTCTAAGTCCAGTACAAATCAAAAAAAGCGCACTTGACAGTTGACAGTGATGGTGGTGAAATGTCAAAAATCCGAAAAATCACACCTTTTGCTTTGCCAGTGATAGTTGGGGGCGAGATAGTAAACCATACAAATTTTTCAAATATTTTCTTACAAGTAGGTGTCTAGCATAGATATTAAGAAGTACGTGAATATATAGTTGAGCTTTTATAAATGATGTTGAAAATTTATTGATGTCGGGAATAAGTTTTCGTGGGGAATTGGGCGGTCAATTCATCGAATTTATTTCAGAGATATGCACGATAGCAGAAATATTTTCAAGGAAAACTATTTTCCACGGGAAATTTTGTTTTTCAAGATTTGTTAACAAACTATACCTTAACAAAAGGGACCCGGGCAACGCAGGGTGTTGCCGCTAACTATACAAATCAAGAGGACATAGGACGCTGTAGAAAAATCCCGAAAAATTTTCAGGAAAATTGGAAATCAGGGATCATCCTCTTTTTAATGCATATCTCGAGAACGGTGTCTTCGATTTTCACGATTAACGGCTTGATGGATTTGTATTGGCTCAAGAAAGGACATAACATACTGGAGGAAAATCCCGGAAAATTTCCAGGAGAATTGGAAAACAGGGAACATCCAGTTTTTATTGCATAACTCGAGAACGGCTACTTTGACTTTTACGATTTAGGGCTTGATAAATTCGTATTAGTTCAAGGAAGGGCATAGGAAACTGGAAGAAAATCCACTAAAATTTCCAAAAAAAAATGCAAAATGCAAAAATGAACATCCTGGAACATCCAGTTTCTAGTGTATAAATCGAGAACGGTTAATTTGATTTTGACGATTTAGGGCTTGATAAATTCGTATTGGCCCCAGGAAGGGGCCAATTTGCAATACGTGGAGAAATTGCAATTGAAAACAACGCTACTTTACAACAACGCCGGAAGAGCTCATCGCGAATTTTTTTCCGAACTTCACTCAAAATTATGTTAACCCTGATTGGCTGAGTTCACGCGCGATTTTGGTTGCGAAAAACAAGAACGTCGAATGTCAATCATTTGAATTTCGTCATTCAAAATCAAATCGTCGGTGAGTTAATTTATTCAAATCCGTGGACTCCGTGATGGATGAAAACGAAGCCACCACGGAATTTTTGAATTCTTTGGATGTTCCAGGCTTTTCACTACACAATTTAAAAACGAAAGTCGGCTCAGTTATAATTTTGCTGCGCAACCTCAATGCACCAACACTTTGTAACGGAACGCGTTTCATTGTGAAGCGCATCAAATGAAATCTTATATTCAAGTCACGATTTTGAGGGGAAATTCAAAGTTGAAGATGTTTCGCATTCAACGGATTCCGCTTATTCCGAACGATTTGCCATTCGTACCGTCTTCAATTTCCAGTGCGTCCCGCCTTTGTTATGACAATTGATAATCCATAAGACGTAAGGACAATCGCTGGATGTTTTTGGCATCAATCTTGAATTCCCATGTTTCTTACATGTTCAGTTGTATGTGACGTGCTCACGTATAGGAAAATACCGCTTTGTACGTGTACGCGCCTGAATATAAAACGAAAAATGTTTTTTAACCATTAAAGCTATTCAGAAAGAAGAAGGTTGGCCAACACGCCAATCATTTTGGTTTCATTCAAACACATCGACATTGTTAGTTTAGTTATTTAATTGTATTTAATAATACTTTAGAATAAAGAATTTCAATTGACCGAATTACATGAAACATCATTGAATATCATGCTCGGAATTATTATTTTCTTTACATAAATTAATTTAGGCGGAACGAAGTTCGCCGGGTCAGCTAGTATATATATATATATCTGTAGCCACAAGGAAAAACGACATACATAAGTCACTTTTTGTAGTTTTTCAGGAGAGCAGTTTGAAGATTTGCTTTGCGTTCGCAAAAAAAGTAACAAACTTATTGAAAATGTAATAACGCAGAAATAAGCAAGATGTTGATAAAAATTATTCTCTATTAAAAAATGTTAACTTTTTTGTTTATTTATAGGTTATTTTGCAAAAAGCAAGACTTATGCTGTTTTTCCTTATGCAGTTTTGTAAATATTTCGGTGTTAAGTCGGCTTATGTTCTTTTCCGTACTGGAGTTTAATAAATTATTTCGTTTAAGTTGACTTATGTTCAACGTTCAACGAAAAGACTGAATGATACAGCAGACAGTGCATCTTTACTTCATAACTAGTAAAAGTAAACAATGACAACAACTAATATAAATAATGTTTAATTTAAGAAATTCACAGTTATAAATTCGTTTGTTTAAATAGTAAATTTAAGTACCTAAAATACATTTATTTTCATTCATCAGCACTTTCTACATCACTATCATATACACTGCGCATGAGGTTAGAAACAGTCATTTTTGAAAAGTTAATAACAAACGCGAAAGAGATCAAAATTAGCCAAAATTAGAAATGTGCCATAGAAAACCCATAGTTGAACTTCAAGAAAAAAAGTTAACGGCAGTTAAGGGAATACATAACCTTACTACATGTCTGGCCACAAAAGAAATCTGGCCATCGCTAGACCCTAGGCGCTCTAAAAGTCTGCTATCACTTAGCAGATCACAAATTAGCTCCGTAATAGGTGTCATAACAGAACACTGCCTTATAGGAAAACATGCCACAAGACTTGGCGTTTTCTCAAATGACTTCTGTAGAAGTTGCATGGACGAAGAGGAGGAGGAAACAATTCCTCACCTCCTCTGCACATGTCCTGCTCTTTCACAGAGGCGCAGACTCCTTCTTGGGGACTACTTTTTCAATGATCCAAGCGATCTAGCTAATACAGACATACACTGTCTCTCTCGCTTCATAAAAAGCTCCGAATGGTTTTCGTAATGAGGATAATCTCCTCATTCCTATCATGTGGTATCACAACGGACCTAATTATGGTCTAAGTGTGTCAGCCGTTTTCCTGACAGCCACTTTAACCTAACCTAACCTAAGGGAATACATGTTTTTTTAAGTAATTTTATCGTTTCATAAGGTTAGAAACACACACAAAAATTGAAGAAAAACGATGTTTTTAATGTTTTTTTTTTTTAATTTTAATAGATTAATGTATATGCTAATAATGGTCGCTACTACCAGATTTCAAAATATGTAACTGCAAAAATTCGATCTTTAAGGGAGTTATACAGTGATTCCAAATAGTCAAGTGAAATTTCACTCAAGGGCAACTTAATGTCGTGAAGCAGTCATCGTGCTCCTTACCTTCTTTTTATACTTTTCGTGTGAGCTTACCCAACATTTTCTATTATTTTAAAGTTCGGCGAATAGGGGGTTAGGGCAGCAAAAGAGCTTTTTTGCTTGAAAGTAAAGATTTTAACACTAGATTATGAATAGCGGCATTGTTTGTTTGAAACTCCATGGAGTCTGTCTGAAAAGATCGTTGGTTTGCAGAAACATTGATTCTAGCGAACGCTTTGTAGTATCATGATGACTGCAAACCATTGGTCTTGGCACTTTAAACTACCAAGTTTATCGTTCCATAATAGGACAATGCCTCCTTCTATGTTGTGATAATGGTTCAGAAACTGATACTCTTTCATCAGATCGTGAAAAATATTATTATAGCCATCTTGTTGAGAGAAGAGGAGCAACTTCTGAACCATCATCACAACAGGAAAGGATACGTTACGATGTTGGAGTAATATATTATTATGGAACGATGAATTTGGTAGTTTAAAGTTCCAAGAGGAATGTTTTAAAATCATCTTCGTACTACAAAACATCACTTGAACCAGTGGATTTGCAACCAAACAACATACAGCTCTAGTGTTTAAAAAGTAAATTTTGAACCAAAATGGTCTATTGCTGTCTTTATCCCAAAATTGACTGGACTTCAAAATAAAAGAAAATGTTAGGGGATGACTCACACGAAAAGTATACAAAGAAGGGAAGGAACACGATGAAGCAGTTTTTTTTTACACCAGGACCTTTTAATCCGAAAGTTCAATGATGTACTCACAGGTAAATTGTCGGTTCTTCTGTTTTACTCAAAGCTTTTTGGTATTTGATGAAGATAATGTCCAAAGACATAATGTCCATGGACCTTAAGTCTGCCAAACGGACGTAAGGCCCATGGACATTATGTCTTTGTCATATTGTCCATGGACTTAATGTCTTTTTAAAGAGAATATAATTCGAAGAAAAATTCTTCGGACATAATGTCCATAAGCCTTATGACTGTTTCCAGCAGACATAATTTCCACGGCCAATATGTTCGTTTTAACAAGACATTATGTCCATGGACGCTATGTACATTTCGAAAAGTCAAACCGTCCATGGACATTATATGTCCCATTAAATATTAAATGGACCTTATGTCCGTTTAAAAAAAAAAACCGACAGAATGTCCAAACTTAAAATGAACATTATGACAGTTTTATGCGGGAACAATAATTGAAAAAAAATTCTCATATACTCTGTTCGTGTGGCCAACAATTGTAAAACTCATTAGTACTTCTCCACAAATGACAATAGAAGATATGTGGTGGATGGAACCTTCTCCGTCGTTCCTGCTTGTGGTAATAAGCAGCTTTTGATAATTTATACTCAATATCAAGATGGCTATAACTCATTAACCATAAGAGATAAAAATACGAACAAACAAAATATAGAAGATAGAATCGCATATTGCGCATCCGATAGCATAATCAACTCAATTTCGACATAAGTCGACTTATGTTGTTTGTCTTTTTGGCCACAGATATATATACACAATTTTAACTCATTTACAGTAATAAGATATTTGCTTGTACTTTTGATTGTTTTGATTATTTTGAAAAAAAGATTACGTTACGGCTAATTTTAATATTTTTGTATTCCCCTTGAGTCCCTATTTCCTATTAATGAATGATGTGGCAAGTCAATGCACCCACACTCTTTTCCTCACCACCGAAGAGGTAGAGTATCAGGTGCGTTTCTTATCGTGGTATCCCCGGCAGGCCTAATCCACTTCAAAATCCTTTTATTGGATTCTAATCTTCGATCGTTTGAGGCTATGGGGATCGTGAGGGCATTTCGTTTTCGCTTTCGTTTAGGGAGGCGCATTCGAATCTATTTCCTTCCAAAAAAGATTATGTAGTCGGGTTTTCGTTATCGTCATTGTTTTCTTCATCTTCAGAGTCATCTTCGATCTCAGCTATGTTGGTGTTGGAGCAGCTTTTCCCACAGCAGATTTAGCAGACAGCTGAACATTTAAAACCGACTTTTTGGCAACTGCACGCTGCACCACATTGGTTGTTACACTTGAAGAAATAATTTAAACGAGTGTCGGTGGAATGTTTCTCCTGATATCATAACGGGCTCCAATTCCCTAGTAGTTCGTTTCCAATCCCATGGTTCCAAAGGCTTCCCTAGCCAAGCCTGCACCTGATGAAATGTCAGGAAAAGAACGCGTGTAACTCAGTACTCGTGGCAGAGGTGAAACTTCTTTGGCGATCTAAAAATTTCGATATGTATAGGTATATTAAGCCTATATGCGTAAGACGCAGCTATGTGTACTATATCAAAATGATCGATGGGTTGGGGTTGTATCTAAACTTGAAAATTAAATAATAATGGTGAAAATTTAAAGTAAGAAAAGGTGAAAATTTAAAAGATATAAGTCAGTTTATTTGAGTAGGTTTTCCGACTTTCCTAAAATTCCTACACTCAAAATCTCTGCAAAATCAAAAAATTGTATCTGACAACTTTAACGTTATATTTTTTCGTTTCACAAAAATGCAACCTTGAAATTTCACTCTCAACTCGCGCAAAGAAGTTTCACTTCACTTTGGGAACTAGCAGTAACACCCTCGGCGTTAATGAACTGCACCAACCAAAAAATAGTTTTCATTCAATAATTAAAAAAGGATCCTATTTTTATTTTCATAAATGTAAGAAGAATACCTGCATTTTCACACTCCAACACTTTGTAGAATAACCAATATTTGTATTTTTGTACATAAAATCGATGATCGCGACCTCGAAATATCATTATAAAAATATGAAAAAATTCTGGTAGTGGTTGTAGGCCCCTAAGAACCCATCAGAACACCCTAAAAATAAATGAAAAAACGATATCCTGGTCCACCCTAGGGCACATTCTTAGTAATCATTGGCGATTACTCTAAAACTCACTCGCTTATTTTATAAAATCTTAAAACTCAAAGAGCTCTGTCGTACTAAATTAAAATAAAAAAATAATAAATATTGATTTTGTGTCAAAAAGGAAAATAAGTATAGAGAAAATGATTCATATGCATCAAAATAAATTTATTTATTTTCACACTAGAAAATGAATGGATACACCCTGACCTAGAGTGACGAACAATCGAATAAATTGTGTATAGGAGTTCTTTAGAACAAAGACATAATTTCCAATGAAGATTTGTGTTTCTTGAAGATGAAATTAGTATGTAAGACTGGAGCAAAGCTGGAGATCAAATCATGTTAGAGAATTGGAAATTTTCTTCTGACGCGACTAAATGGCTTTGAACCAAATTCAAGAAATAGGTTTGATCCTTCACTTTGAGTTTTTGTGATTATCTGTGAGTTTTACTCCGACGTCCTGTCAAATTCATAAAAAAAAATATATTGACAGAACTTGGGACCAAAATGCACAGTAAATCACATAAATTCAGAGTAAAGGCACAAACTTAATAGTTTAATTTCGAAGTCTCAAATTATCCATTTCCAACAGAGAATAAGATATCAAGATGAATCGTTCAGTTAGAGATATACAATCCAATCGGTTAGTGGCCATATATCCAGTTGACAAACACTGATTTCCTCAATGAACAACAATTATTGTGAACAATGCAATGAACAACTATAAACATTGTTATTCGATTTTTTATAACCCACCCTTTTACTAAAAATTACTGATTATTGAATTAAATTAAAAACATATTACATATGTATATGTGTAGTAAAAGAAGAAAAATGGTATATGTTTATTAAAATGGAAGGATTATGGGTTTATAATTCAAAAAATAAAAAAAAAGTAAATATTTCAAAGAATATAAAAAAGAATTTAGTATTAATAAACAAAAAAAGAAAACTAATACAAAAATATACTATAATTTTCGAATCAATTTCATCAGCCTTAGTACAACAGACCTTCATAACTATTGTACTGCAAGATGAAATGATGTTTTTTCCTGTTACGCTTAAGTAACGGTGTTTGATATTTTATTGAATTCTATAATGAAAACAAAAAATTAAACATAAACAGAAACAGAAACAGAAATAATTTTAACTTTTAATTATTTTTTCAAACATATACATCAAAAACTTATACATACATAAGTCCATTCCCTCCAAAATCCCTGCCTCAATCCCTCTTTAAAAAACTCTCTTATTCTTCTTAATAATCCATCCTGTTTCCTATTTTCTATTTCTTCTCTTTCACGTACCTAAAAAAAAATTATTTACCACTCTTTTATATTTTTTAACATTTAAAATCATAAAATTTTAATATACATACATTCCCTGACATTTCATCTATCCAATTCATAAAATTATTTCCATCATCTTGCATTTTATTCATTTTTAACAAATTAAATTCAAATATTTTCCTTTATCAAATTATTCTTGCTTCCGCTCAGCTTCAGATATTTTTATTAATGATTTTTTTTTTGTATTTTTTGACTTATCTAGAATTTTCGATTTCATGAACAACTGCGTATTATAAAAATTATTACAAAATCGGGCCAGTAGAAAAAGTGTATAGTGGATTATTTAAATTGTATTCTGCCAACTGATGTACTAAAAGCGTCATTGTAATGGGTAATTGGTAAATGGTAAATGGTCATATTGGTAAGATTGGTAATATTGGTAAGTTTGGTAACTTGTAATAAATTGGCAATTGGTATATTTAAGGGTAAAAGTATTATTTGTGGTAATTGAAATTGCAGTTGCAGTCGCAGTTTCAGTTGTAGTGGTAGTTGCAGTGGTAGGTGCAGTTGCAGTGGTAAGTGCAGTTGCAGTGGTAGTTGCAGTTGCAGTTGCAGTGGTAGTTGCAGTGGTAAGTGCAGTTGCAGTTGCAGTGGTAGTTGCAGTTGCAGTGGTAAGTGCAGTTGCAGTGGTAAGTGCAGTTGCAGTGGTAAGTGCAGTTGCAGTGGTAAGTGCAGTTGCAGTGGTAAGTGCAGTTGCAGTGGTAAGTGCAGTTGCAGTGGTAAGTGCAGTTGCAGTGGTAAGTGCAGTTGCAGTGGTAGGTGCAATTGCAGTGGTAAGTGTAATTGCAGTGGTAAGTGCAGTTGCAGTGGTAAGTGCAGTTGCAGTGGTAAGTGCAGTTGCAGTGGTAGTTGCAATTGCAATTGCAGTTTTAGTTAAGTGGTAACTGCAACTGCACCTACCACTGCAACTGCAACTGCACTTACTACTGCAACTACCACTGCAACTGCAACTGCACTTACCACTGCAACTACCACTGCAACTGCAACTGCAACTACCACTGCAACTGCACTTACCACTGCAACTGCACTTACCACTGCAACTGCACTTACCACTGCAACTGCACTTACCACTGCAACTGCACTTACCACTGCAACTGCAACTACCACTGCAACTGCAGTTGCAACTACCACTGCAACTGCACTTACCACTGCAACTGCACTTACCACTGCAACTGCACCTACCACTGCAACTGAAACTGCGACTGCAATTTCAATTACCACAAATAATACTTTTACCCTTAAATATACCAATTGCCAATTTATTACAAGTTACCAAACTTACCAATATTACCAATCTTACCAATATGACCATTTACCATTTACCAATTACCCATTACAATGACGCTTTTAGTACATCAGTTGGCAGAATACAATTTAAATAATCCACTATACACTTTTTCTACTGGCCCGATTTTGTAATAATTTTTATAATACGCAGTTGTTCATGAAATCGAAAATTCTAGATAAGTCAAAAAATACAAAAAAAAAATCATTAATAAAAATATCTGAAGCTGAGCGGAAGCAAGAATAATTTGATAAAGGAAAATATTTGAATTTAATTTGTTAAAAATGAATAAAATGCAAGATGATGGAAATAATTTTATGAATTGGATAGATGAAATGTCAGGGAATGTATGTATATTAAAATTTTATGATTTTAAATGTTAAAAAATATAAAAGAGTGGTAAATAATTTTTTTTTAGTTACGTGAAAGAGAAGAAATAGAAAATAGGAAACAGGATGGATTATTAAGAAGAATAAGAGAGTTTTTTAAAGAGGGATTGAGGCAGGGATTTTGGAGGGAATGGACTTATGTATGTATAAGTTTTTGATGTATATGTTTGAAAAAATAATTAAAAGTTAAAATTATTTCTGTTTCTGTTTCTGTTTATGTTTAATTTTTTGTTTTCATTATAGAATTCAATAAAATATCAAACACCGTTACTTAAGCGTAACAGGAAAAAACATCATTTCATCTTGCAGTACAATAGTTATGAAGGTCTGTTGTACTAAGGCTGATGAAATTGATTCGAAAATTATAGTATATTTTTGTATTAGTTTTCTTTTTTTGTTTATTAATACTAAATTCTTTTTTATATTCTTTGAAATATTTACTTTTTTTTTATTTTTTGAATTATAAACCCATAATCCTTCCATTTTAATAAACATATACCATTTTTCTTCTTTTACTACACATATACATATGTAATATGTTTTTAATTTAATTCAATAATCAGTAATTTTTAGTAAAAGGGTGGGTTATAAAAAATCGAATAACAATGTTTATAGTTGTTCATTGCATTGTTCACAATAATTGTTGTTCATTGAGGAAATCAGTGTTTGTCAACTGGATATATGGCCACTAACCGATTGGATTGTATATCTCTAACTGAACGATTCATCTTGATATCTTATTCTCTGTTGGAAATGGATAATTTGAGACTTCGAAATTAAACTATTAAGTTTGTGCCTTTACTCTGAATTTATGTGATTTACTGTGCATTTTGGTCCCAAGTTCTGTCAATATATTTTTTTTTATGAATTTGACAGGACGTCGGAGTAAAACTCACAGATAATCACAAAAACTCAAAGTGAAGGATCAAACCTATTTCTTGAATTTGGTTCAAAGCCATTTAGTCGCGTCAGAAGAAAATTTCCAATTCTCTAACATGATTTGATCTCCAGCTTTGCTCCAGTCTTACATACTAATTTCATCTTCAAGAAACACAAATCTTCATTGGAAATTATGTCTTTCTTCTAAAGAACTTCTATACACAATTTATTCGATTGTTCGTCACTCTAGGTCAGGGTGTATCCATTCATTTTCTAGTGTGAAAATAAATAAATTTATTTTGATGCATATGAATCATTTTCTCTATACTTATTTTCCTTTTTGACACAAAATCAATATTTATTATTTTTTTATTTTAATTTAGTACGACAGAGCTCTTTGAGTTTTAAGATTTTATAAAATAAGCGAGTGAGTTTTAGAGTAATCGCCAATGATTACTAAGAATGTGCCCTAGGGTGGACCAGGATTTCGTTTTTTCATTTATTTTTAGGGTGTTCTGATGGGTTCTTAGGGGCCTACAACCACTACCAGAATTTTTTCATATTTTTATAATGATATTTCGAGGTCGCGATCATCGATTTTATGTACAAAAATACAAATATTGCACTGAGAAAATTAATATTTTTGTTTGCGTTTGCGAGTAACGAATTTCGTTTGCTGTAATTGTAATACATTTGCTGGAAATGTAATGCAATCCCTGCAAACGTATTTCATTTGTAGCAATTGTATTACAGTCGCCACAGAAAGTAATTCCATTGCATCAAAAATATAACAAATAACCCATTCGTTCGGAGCTCAATTTGCCTGGGTTGATTACGGTAAATGACAATGTTTTCCAAATTTAAGCAACATGATGTTTGCAAGCAAGTGTAATTGTTTATGGCAAACGACTAAATCGATTGCGAATTAAGTTTTTGAAATGCAGTTTGCTGGAAAAAGTTTTACGTTTACTACATAAATTACAATTGTTTGCAACAAATGAATCGAACATTTGGGACGAATGGTTAATTCGTAGATAGTAAATTAATTTGTAGCAAACGATTGAATGATTGCAGGGTATATATTTTTAAATCTTATTTTTACAAAATTAACTTAATGCTTGTGGTAAACATTTCATGCTTTTGAGGCGAAAGAATTTTTGATTTTGGGTTTCTTTAAAAGAAATTCGCTTGCAGCAATAAATTTCCTATTTGGAAAAAGTATTTTATTTGTTTAATTCCTATCTAACCAATTTCAGGTAATCTATAAGGAAAGTATTGGGTACGTTTCAATACTTGTTTTGCTTTATCAATTTGGTATTGGTCTGAAGTTCAGCACTACTTGTACAAAAAATCAAATTTCAATTGAAAATATGTTGCATTTAAAAAGAATGCGATTCAAAATTGAAAATTTGTTGCTTTAAAAAATAGCAAAGTCAAAATTCGAAAATATTTGCATTAAAAAATAAAATAAATGCTAGTTTAAAAATCTTTGCATTAAAAATAATTGTTAAAATAATTCCATTCAAAATAAAAGTTCAATTTTAAAAATTAATACAAATTACCTACATCTCCGTTGTTCATTTCGAAAAACAATGGCGCAAAATTTAAGATGATTAAACTACGATGTTAAATCAATTTTAGTATGACACTAGGTTAAAAATTGTGTTTTGCTAATTTTAAACGAGTTTAGCATCGTACTATCCCCTTACATTTTACTAAAGTTAAAATCACATCGTTTTAGTATCGTACTAAATCCATATGACTGGAGAAAGGAAAATTTAAACAAAAATTAATTTATAGCATAGACCCGAGGGTTGCCGGTTCGATCCCTGCTGGTGCCCAACTTTTTTTTTTTGTAATAATGAAGTTAAAATGATAGAAATATAAACATTGAATACTTATTTAAAGCACATGTTGGGTTTCCATCAATATATAATAAATTTACAACGCATAAAAACAATTGTTGTGTTAAACAAAACGATTTTCTTAAAAGTTTTGATTCAGTCCTAGGAGCACATAGTAATAGTAATAGTTTAAAACAAAAACTGACCCAATATTTTAAATACTTCGGTCGTCCTCGTCATAGTTAAAATAATTAATCATAGTTAAAATAATTAATAACATGAAATTGTCTAAAGTTGTGAAGTTTTCAACTGATTAACATTTTGCCGGAGGATTTTATGTTGCAAATTAGCTCAGTGGATGCATGCTCGCTCTAGATACGGAAGGATACCAGTTCAAATCCAGGTAAGTAAAGCTTGACATTTTTTTCAATTAAAATAAAATAATATAATTTCAGAATTAAGGGAAAAACCAGCAGTCACTGTATTGATTGTGACAAACGTACAAGTCATTAGCAGCAAACGTGTTATTCATTTGTCATAACCACTTTGATCTTCTATAACAATTGACCATTCGCTTGTCGTTAAAGTATTAAAGTTTACTCTAAAAGCACCATTCGTTTGCCACAAACAGTAAATATGTTTACAAAACACCATTATTCGTCTGACAGAAACACTACATTCGTTTGACACAAACACTCTATTCGTTTGAAACAAACGATAGAATTTTGCTACAACAGTATGAATTGTTTGTCTCAAACGAATTTAAGAGTTTGCTGCAAACGAACTGTCAAAACTGGCTGGCAAACGAAAAAGTCGTTTGGGCAATTTTTACGTTTGCCGCAAACGATTCCTTCCCTCAGTGTGGTTATTCTACAAAGTGTTGGAGTGTGAAAATGCAGGTATTCTTCTTACATTTATGAAAATAAAAATAGGATCCTTTTTTAATTATTGCATGAAAACTATTTTTTGGTTGGTGCAGTTCATTAACGCCGAGGGTGTTACTGTTAGTTCCCAAAGTGAAGTGAAACTTCTTTGCGCGAGTTGAGAGTGAAATTTCAAGGTTGCATTTTTGTGAAACGAAAAAATATAACGTTAAAGTTGTCAGATACAATTTTTTGATTTTGCAGAGATTTTGAGTGTAGGAATTTTAGGAAAGTCGGAAAACCTACTCAAATAAACTGACTTATATCTTTTAAATTTTCACCTTTTCTTACTTTAAATTTTCACCATTATTATTTAATTTTCAAGTTTAGATACAACCCCAACCCATCGATCATTTTGATATAGTACACATAGCTGCGTCTTACGCATATAGGCTTAATATACCTATACATATCGAAATTTTTAGATCGCCAAAGAAGTTTCACCTCTGCCACGAGTACTGAGTTACACGCGTTCTTTTCCTGACATTTCATCAGGTGCAGGCTTGGCTAGGGAAGCCTTTGGAACCAGAGGTGTGGGATTGGAAACGAACTACTAGGGAATTGGAGCCCGTTATGATATCAGGAGAAACATTCCACCGACACTCGTTTAAATTATTTCTTCAAGTGTAACAACCAATGTGGTGCAGCGTGCAGTTGCCAAAAAGTCGGTTTTAAATGTTCAGCTGTCTGCTAAATCTGCTGTGGGAAAAGCTGCTCCAACACCAACATAGCTGAGATCGAAGATGACTCTGAAGATGAAGAAAACAATGACGATAACGAAAACCCGACTACACAATTTTTTTTGGAAGAAAATAGATTCGAATGCGACTCCCAAAACAAAAGCGAAAACGAAATGCCCTCACAATCCCCATAGCCTCAAACGATCGAGGATTAGAAACCAATAAAAGGATTTTGAAGTCTAAGAACCGGCAGCAGATTTTGGTCGTGAAAGGAAACCAAAAGATTTTAATAGTATAGGTAGTCCTGGTAAAGGAGTCTGCCAACATGTAGTGGCCCCGTTACCACGTAAAAGTGCATCAAAAGTACAACTTTTCTGAAAATTGAAATCGGGTGGACAACCATTTCAAATGTAATACAACTTGACGCCATCAACTCCCTGATTACAAAAATGGTTTCGACAGACGTCTAGGTGGCCCCAAAACCTAGACAGGCGTCCCCGAAAACGCGATTTTTTTTGGCGTTTTTAGGCATTTGGGAAACCACCCGAAATTGGTCACAACTTTTAGCCACGGACTCCCTGAGTGTGAACATGTACGTGACAGACGTCTAAGTGGCCCCGAAACCCCCGACAGACGTCCCTGAAAATGCGTTTTTATTGGCGTTTTTTGTGAAAAAGGTAACCACTTGAAATGTATCTCAAACGAAAGATCTTGACCCCCTGAGTTTGGATATGTACATGACAGACGTGTAAGTGGCCCCAAAACCCCCGACAGACGCGATTAAAGTCACGGATTTTTTATTGAAATTTTTAGATAATTGATGTATGCCACCAAAATGTATCGCAATGGGAAGGTCTTGACTACCAGAGTACTAAAGTATAAAAAAAAATTAGTTTTTAGTGTCACCCAACAGCTGGAAAGGCGCGAAATAAATCGCGGATTTCTTATTTTATTTTTTTAGTAATAGGATTTTGAGGGAAACCACTTGAAATGTATACAGGCATGGAAAAAAAAATATATTTTTCTTTTACATGGAACTATAATTATGTGATTTATATTCAGAATTGCAGTACCAATACCAATTATTTAATCATTTTTATTAGAAATGATTTAACAAAAACAGATAAACTTTATTCCTATTCGTTGTTTGTCTTTTAATTTCAATAAAAAAAAAATAATACAACGGATCCCGGCTCCTAACCCTTAGCACCTCATGTATGGGATATTCGCAAAAAAAGTATGCCATCTCAAAGGTCAGTAAGTGTTCAAAAAAGTCAACTAGTTTCAGAAATTGGTCAGCCATAGAAAACTTTTAATCAAGGGTTACATTTTTTAAAGGTCACCAACTATTTTTGGCACCTCATTTATGGGATATTCGCAAAACAAGTATACCGTTCCAAAGGCCACCGGCTCGTGATAAAAGGTCAGCTAGTTTCAGTGATTGGTCAGCCCCCCAAAAAAGACATTTTCTGTTTTTACGAATATCTTGGCTCCAGTAGTACTGATTAGAATATTAGCTATTGTTAAAATAAATAAATATTTTTTTTTAAATAAATTAAAAGTAACAGTTAGTTTTATTCAGTTTTTTTTGTTGGTCAAATACTTTTGAGTTATTATAATTTTGATAAAGACTTGTGAACCGGTTTAATTAATAATTATTTTTTAGTCCTTTTAATTTCTTAAAATTAAAAAAAAATAGCTCACTACGACAAACTAGAGCCGAGCAATGAATGAATGAATAAAGGCAATTCATATAGAAAAAAGCTTTTCTGGATGATAAATAAACAAGTTACTGTTTATTTAAATTATTAGTACCTGGGAGACCGAGCTTCGCTCGGCATATCCGTCAAATTTATATATTTATTTATTATTATATCCAACCTATGCGTTAAGACCCAAACATAAAAAGTATTTGCATTCATTTTCCATAAATAAATTAAAAATTTTACGTTGGAGTTCTGATAAAATGATTTGAACAGCGATTTGAAACACGATGAAATCGAAGCTTGAGTCGCATTTCTTATATAGTGTAGCTTTGATAACCACTCTAACTTATATACCTATAAGAAATTATTTTTGTTCTTTATATATGGAATTTCATCATTAGATTGCTAAGCTTTACCATTAAAAATATTGCAGCTTGAATCGTTTATTTCAGCTTTTATGCAAAGCACGTAGGCCTCAGTCATTTTTAACGCAAGTAAAATGATGACTCTTAAATGCAGTTTTTAAGTTTTGTCTTAGACCAGAAAAGGTATAATAAATATGTACGAAAACTGTAGTAAATAAAATGTATATCAAACTTTAAAACGAAATAAAAAAAAAATAATTCAAAATACATACATACATACATATGTGGACAAAAGAGTCAAACCTTAAAAAAATAAGTATTTTTTCTTTGATTTAATCTATATATTTTTAAAAATGTAAAATGCAATATTTTCTTACTAACGTAGAAATACCAGAATGCGAAACTCTAACAAAAGCAACGAATTCGGGATTATGAAAACAAAAAAGGCAATTTGTTCAAAAACCTCAAAACATTATACAACATTAAAACATTACCTATATATTTCCGTTATTCGATTTTTTTTGTCGAAACCTCGTATGCAGTGTTATTAAAACTGTTATAATGATTACATGTAAAAACTTTAATCAAAATCATAAGAGCCGTTTTCGAGCTACCCGTTCGAGTGAGCTAAAACAAAAAATTTAATTTTCTTCTGGGTAATTTCTTCACATTAAATTTGAGGAACTCCTTTCAATCGTATAGTCATCAGGACACATTGACGACGCACAGACCGACGACGGACGAACGTCTGGTCGAAAATCACTTGTTTTGACTTCGCCAACATGGTGATGTTATAGTTTTGATTAAAAACTCGATTTCTTTTTTGTACATAGATCTTGCTCTGTCAAATAAACATTTAATAATTTTAATGAACACCAAACAATTAAGCTGGCTTCTATACTGTATTACTTTAGGTTAGAATTATTATAGTTTAAAAAAAAATAGTAAAATGGGTCGTGTCAAAGGGCGGATGATTCAGGGGCGTATACAGCTTTAGTGCTTGCGGGGGTCATGCCAAAAAAAATAACACAAACTAATATTTGCTTAAAGTCAAGTGCCATATATTTTTTTTTTCGTATTTTACTGTGCTTAGCTATATAAAAGAAAAGGGAAAAAATCTTAATTAACTATACTTAAGGGTTTTCCAATAGGGACGGGTTGATTTTGACAGCTTGTGACGGCCATATTGTTTCTTTTACTTTCGGTCAAAATATCCTCTTTTAATCAGTTGCTACAGACAAATCATCATGGTGAGTTACAGCGTCGAGCAACACATGCAAATGATGTTTTAGAGCAGTTAGAAGTTTTTCCCAATTTTGGTCGAAAAATCTTCTTTAGCGATGAGGCTCATCTTTGGATGAATGGGTACGTGAAGCAAAATTGCCGGATTCGGGACGACACTAATCCACGCGAGATTCACGAGGTGCCAATGCATCCAAATAAAGTTTCTGTTTTGTGTGGATTTTGAGCTGGATGCCTGGAGGCGTCATCGGTCCGTACTTTTTCGAAAATGATGCTGGCCAGGCCATCACCATCAACGGCGATCGCTATAGGTCGATGATCACCAACTTCTTGTGGCCTAAATTGTGCCACACAGCTTAAGACACAATCGATATTCTGCACGAGCGGTTTCATGGCATGGTTATCTCGCGCCGAGGCGACGTGAATTGGCCACCAAGATCGTGTGATTTGAACCCTTTGGACTTTTTCTTGTGGGGCTTTCTTAAGTCCCATCAGGTCTATGCGAATAAGCTGCAAACCACCTCGACCCTCAAAGACAACATAATCGATGCCATCGGTCAAATTCAGCCTGATTTATTTGCCATAGTAATCGAAAACTGGACCTTTCGAATCCGCGCCAAGCAGCCAAGGCGGGGGCGGCCATTTGAACGATGTTATATTACTATAATAGGGCTCTCAAATAAAGATAAAACCTTATTGATATCTTGTTTTATTCAATTTTTAGATCGACCCGCCCTTAATGGGAAACCCTATAATACAATACCTTTGTTAAAAATAAGTTAAAATAATTCAAAATCGTTCATATCGTTAAAAATCAAAAGTCAGCGTGAAATAGCAGTTACGAATGTAATACTACATATTCACTACGCCAAGTCAGGCAATTTCGTTGAAAATATATATTTCGAACTGCCAAAGCCAATTCAAAATGAAATGAGCTACCTATAGAAACAAATTAACAAATTTAAGATGAAAACACTTTTTTGGTATTTGCAAAGTTGACTCATTTTTGGTTCCAAAGAAAATTAAAATAAACAACTGAGTCGAACGAACCTTTATTGGCTGAACCAGTGACCGCGCTCTTCGTTTTTATTCCTGACTGTTACATTTTTTATTTCGGAGGGCCTCAGCAACAGCATACAGCAATCTCCAGTTGCTTGACCAAAAAAAATCAGTTTAGCTAGCTGTCAAAATACTGAGGAAAAAAATTTTTGGATTCGCTTGATCATTTGTTTTCAATTTTATTCAGAATTTATTTTAATCCTATCAAAGTTTTTATTTCAGCGAATTGAAGTTGCAGGAAAAATTAGTAAAATATCATAGATACTGTGCACTGTTTTCTGTTTCTTTATTTTAGTAAATAGATATCTATAAATATTCACTACTGAAAATGAAAACAATAGCTCTGATTTTCAAAAATGACCACTTGTGTAAATTGCTCTTTTTACAATAGTGGAAAAACTAAAATACATTACATATTCGTATTACAATTCGTTGCGTTTCAAGAAAAGTGTGAACAAATTTCACGAGTGATTTTGATATGCCTCTGATTTGAAAAAAATGTATGTCTCTTAGACTGCCACCGATGGAAAAGTGAAAGGCACCTTACAAAATAAATATGTACATCAAATATACCTTATCTTTTTATCTTTCTTACCAGCCTTTCTGATAAAAATAATGGACAAAGTTGTTAAATTCTACGAGCTTAGTCGCTTTTCGTCAATAATTCCAAAAAATCTCCTTTACCATAGCTATTGGCTTTAGCATT
Source organism: Melangyna quadrimaculata (assembly GCA_949320155.1). Classification (NCBI taxonomy): domain Eukaryota; kingdom Metazoa; phylum Arthropoda; class Insecta; order Diptera; family Syrphidae; genus Melangyna; species Melangyna quadrimaculata. The sequence continues at coordinate 204,661,712 of OX439483.1, read as the reverse complement.
ATGGGATTCATAGGTTACTTTGTAAAAGTAATCCACATCCAAATCAATAACAGTATTTTTCGATCGTAAATGTTGAATAAGTGCAAACAAAATCCTTTCATAATAGCTCAAGTAGCACACTAGTGCATATTTTGGTGTAAATTCATGAATTTTGGTGCAAAATTGAAGATACATTTAGTATTTTGGTGTATTTTTCAAAATACACCGGTAATAAAAATACACCATTGTATTTTCTGTGCGAAATTTCATAATTTTTTTTAAATTCGGTGTACAAAATAATTCGATTATTAGCTGTTTTTATAATACACCATTAATGGTGCAATTATTCCATTCTGAAACCAACCAAATTGGTATATGTCTTACACTATATTTCGTAGATAAAATACACTATCTGAACTGGGCAACTACATTTTGGTGTAGGATTTAAACCCCGTAGAAACTAAATACACTAAATTACATAGTATGAAAAATAAACAAGAAAACATAATTGAACTTTTTTAGTCGCCATTGGATTGATAACGAGCTAACACTACATTTATTGATTAGCAACAGTGGCGGATCCAGGGGGGTGGCTATAGGTGCTAAAGTCCCCCCCACAGGCAGTTCTTTAAATTGATTGAAATATAGAAATCAGAATCAGGAGTCAGAAAAAATAACGAGGCTGGGGCTACGCAATTTATATGCTACGTATTTTTTTTCTAAGCCCCAAATTAATTAGGTTGGGGTTGAATTATGAAGGGAATTGTATAAAAAACAAGTTCGGGGCTACGTATAATTGACAGAAAATTGGGACGAAAAAAAACAGCTCGCGAGTAAGGCTTGACAAGAATTGGACAAAAAACGTAGTCGGGGCTAAGCAAATAATTCCTTTAAAACTTACCTTATTCCAGAAAGTGTTTGTGCTTGACTCAAGGGACTGTCAAGTCTAAGTTGGGGCTAAAGCTTTAAGAGATAGTTGAAAAAACGGGTTCGGGGCTTAACAATTAACATGCCAAATGAAAAAAAAATTCACCCAAAGAACTTCGCTAACTTTACAAAAAAAACGAAATTGGGGCTAAAACCCGTGGAGAATTTGGGAACAACAAATCAAAATCTGAGTTTTCTCTGGGCACTCAGAAAATCATGCGTGTGAATATTTGCAATCTCTCTGGACTGACGTGCAAATTTATTGACAGATTTTTTCTTCTGGTGGTTCAAAGCTGATGCTCTGTCATTTTCTTTTAGTCAAATCGTCAAAATCTTGGCAATCCGACCAATAGAACTCAAGATATTAGGTTTTCAAGCGAACCTTAATCGATTTTTTTGGAGACTTTGTTTTGTTGATTTTTTGTGTTTTATAATTCTCCAAGAAAAAGACGATAAGGTCCTCTTAAAAAGCATATATTTTGACTTCTATGTTTTGACTTAAATAAAATGACAAAATAATCGCTATTTTCAAACCCCCGCAAAAGGCTGAAAAAGAAACCTGCCAGAATGTTGTTTTTGATACCGCGATATATGCACCTAGAAACCATCATACTGATATTTTGGTTATCATTCCACTCCCAAAATTTGCTGCCGGCTCTTAGGCTCTTATTATTTAGAATGAAGCTTAAATCGCAGAATAAATTCGTTTAACTAGAACTACAGAATTATCTAAGTTCAAGGTTTACTTTGAAATCGAATCAAGTGCTGAACTTATGTTTAGACATATATTGTAGTTTAACTTGTGAAACTGGCCATTATTGTCTCAAACTGTATCTACCAAGCCCCCCGCCATAGCCAAATCCTAGATCCGCTACTGATTAGCAACAATTATTAACAAAAAAATGAGTAGCTCTAAATTTAAAAATTATTTGAAGTGTTATAGTAGAAAAAAAAAACTTTTTAAAAAAAATTAAATAAAACTCTGCAACCATTTAATACACTACACAGAGCATAGTTGTAATTAATACTTCTTTTTTTTGGTGAAATATGCACCATTGATGACACCACACAGAGAATGGGTCTAGTAAATACACTATTTTGGGAGAACTTGCTAAATTGAATACACCACTCAGAGTATTAGCCCGTAGCGTAATGGTTAGTGCGTTCGACTGTCACGCTGGAGGTCTGGGATCGCTTCCCAGCCTCGTCCATCTAAAAACTATAAATGTTTTTTTTCAGGGCTACTGCCTCTTGCGAGGAATTGACAAATCCTCCAAGAGTCTAGCCGTTAGTATTCGGCATAAAATTGTAGGTCCCTTCCATTCCTGTCGAAAAGCGCACACAGGAATGGTTGCGAGTTGTTAGTCACTAGGCCCTGGTTCTTCATGAGCCGTTGTGCCACCCGATTTATTTACTCAGAGAATAGGTGTAATAATACTCTATTTTGGTGAAATATGCACCATTGAATACACACACAGATTGAATGTGTGTAATGTATACACTATTTTGGTAGAATTTGCACCATTGAATTCACCACACGGAGAATAGGTGCAATTAATACTCTATGTTGGTGAAATATGCACCATATTGAATACACCAAATATAGAATGGGTGTAATTAAAATATCGTTTCGCAAGAAGATATAAGCATTTAAGAAATTAAAAAAAAAAATATAAATGTATCTACATTATGTAAATATTAATAAATATTTTTTTTACTTCGTATGAGCCAATTTTGTTTATGTTTTGAATAAACTTTGACATTTACTACACCATTTAGAGTAAATTAAACACACTGAAAACTATTCATAGATATATTTTCTACAATGGTGCATTTTTTCATTGCTCTTTTGACTTGGTGCATTTTTTATATCAATTTCTTGAATTGATACACATCAGTGAATATTTTGCACAGTTTTCAGCAAAATAAATGTACTGAAAATAGAATATTGCATATAAATGTGTCAAATGGTGTATATTTTTCTTGTTTTTCTACATTGGTGCATTTTTTGTTCTAGATTCAGGAATTAGTGTATTTTTTGGACGGCAACCATATTTTCAAGGAATAATTATGTAAAAATGAAATTCCACTGGCCGCCATTTTTAAAACGAAGACAATGATTAATTATTTTATTATATTTTTCAAATGAAATATACCATTTTTTTGGTATTTCTGATCCTTTTTTAACAGTACGTATTTAAAAAAAAAATAAGAACAACCGACAAACTATAAATTTTGAAAAATTAATTTTCACGCATCGATTTAGAAATCTTTAATTAATTAAAATTATTAAGGCGCTCGATTTTTTGATGGTGTAGGACCAAAAATTAGTCGACAGAATGTACTTCGTTTTGAAATTAGACACTCGAATTCATAGTAATTCATGATTTTATTGCGTCCGTATTATGTATTAGCATCATAGAAAGTTCAGAATTCTTTCACATACATTTTAAACTTCGGTGTAAATTTTGTTTCAAAATAAATTCTGAGTTTTGGATTTTTGTACACTAATGGTATATTTTATCTATCAATCATGTGTATTTTTTACACTCCTGGGAATGATTTTCCACCTTAAAGTGGTGCTAATTGTTTACGATTGAGGTGTATGATTTGAGCTCAGTTTCAGAACATAATATACACCTCTGGAGTTTAATTTATTCTAGTAACCAGGACAATTTGTATACCACAAGCACAATCTAAATACCAAAAAAAGGTCTAATTTGTGTACAGCCGGTGTTAATTTTAAACGAGAACGCGGTATAATTTACACTGAATCGAAATTAAATGTTCGAAAATTGCACCAAAAAGTGGTGTATTATTTATATTAAAAATGTATATCACGAAAGTGCAAAATATACCCCAAATATTTTGGTGTATTTTGGAATTTTGTGCTACTTGAGAGGTTTTCATCATAGTTTTATATATTTATGTCTTTTATCGTTAACATTAATATTTTTTGGTTAGAATAACTATAAATCGAAAGTTATCACTTTTTTTGCTTTTAAAAAAAATCTGTCATACAAACAAAACAATTTCTGTATGTGTGTTTAAAGATTTTATTTTCAGAAAAAAAAATATTCTTTTTTTGAAAATCCTATTAGTTTTTACTTTACTGAGTGAAAATTTGGTAACAACTCCGCACTTTGATTTCTGTTTGGTTTAACAGGTTTTGGCTGTCATCTCAAAACGGAAACTAGCCTATGCATATATTTTAAGATTTGAATGCATTATCATATTATGAGAAGTTTGTTGTTATGTTAAATTTACTAAAAATGATTTATTGACCAATTTGGAATTAATAATTGTGATTGGAAGTGACTAAAAATAATCTTTCCGTCGGCTTTTTTTGGTCACTGTAGTTTTTGCAATGAAACAATTAAGTTACATTAGCTTTCCCGACGTTTCGGCAGGGGTTGCTGCCTTCTTCAGGGGAACTTTATTTGGACAACAAGGAAAAAATATATTGTTTACATTATAATAACAATAATTGAAACAATACAAAATACACTCACTTTAATAAAACTGTGTTTAAATTTAAACTGACATTTAAAATTATTGTATCTAATAATTATAATATTATTTACAAAAGTAAAGAAATAACCACTTCATACGAAGTTTAGTCTATGGAATTTAAACAAGGAGTAAAGAAACTGAAAGAATACGGTGTTATGATGAGACAAGAGAACAATAGATGGCAGAGATGTTTTGGGTGTCTTGTTTTCTGTTCATGTTGTTGTTGTTGTTGATGATGTGTAATGTTTCTAGGGTGTATCGTTTCGAAACATGTTTCTCTGTCTGTAGGACTTTGACACCTTCAAAGTCTGGAGAGTGGCCGTTTTCGATACTGTGGCTCGCCAGGGCTGTCTTTCCAGGATTGTTTGATTTGATATCCGATTTATGATTAGAAATTCGCTGTTTAAGAAATTGTTTTGTAGTTCCGATGTAACACTGGTTGCATGGTTCATTAGGTTTACCCTTACAATTTATTTTGTAAATGACATCAGTAACTTTATCCTTATCCGCTTTCGTTTTAAGTTTAGTGAAAAGGTGACTCAGAGTTTTATTTGATTTGAAGGCCAGGCGAACATCTGTTAGTTTTTGGTTTATCACTTCTTTAAAATTCTCAGTCAGTCTTGGGATGTAAACCATACTTTTGTAGTAACCATTATTCGGGTCTTTAGTGTCTTCGCTTGGAATTTTGCAATTTTGTTTCTGAAGTAGGCCACGAATTATAGAATTTGGAAAACCATTGTCACTCAGGATTTTTTTGATTTTTTTCTCATTGGCAGAGTGAAATTGTTCGTCGCTGAGTGCGAAAACTTTACTGACGAGATTGGATGCAGTGTTCATAACTATGTGCCTCGCTTGGTTAGACCGAAAGTTGACTAATCTTCCCGATGCAGTATGTTTTTGGTGCCAGTCAAACAATAGACGGTTGTTTTCACGATGGATTTTTACGTCCAAAAATGCTATTGACCTGTTATGTTCCATTTCCACAGTGAACTGGATTTTCGGGTGGAATCCGTTAAGGATCAGCTGCACTTTTTCAATGTTGCGTTTGTCCATCACGGCAAAAATGTCATCTACATACTTAGCAACAAAAGTAGGCCTTTCTTCCATTCCACTAAAACATTCATCTAGTACGTGATCAAGTACTAAATCTGCAATCGTGGGTGACAAAGGGTTGCCCATAGGCATGCCAAAAATTTGTTTGAAAATTTAAAGAAAATGGAATCAAGACAAATATTATCTAATCAATTCCATTGAACTGAAAAAGGAAATTTATTTTAACAAAGTTTTGCCCTAGATTCGTTGAGTATAGCTTTTGTTGAGGATAATATGGTATGTACTATGGCGATAACTGTTCGAGTCAAATGCATTTCGACTTATTTATTTAAATTCTGCAATAGAATAAATTGTGCTTCCAGTTGATTGAAATGAGTCATCAACAGTTATGAGAATATTTTTAATTATAGTTAAAGTTGATAAGTGATAGGTTGCTGCTGTAGAACCCTGAGCAATCGTATTGAAAAATAAGAACATATATGGTAATTAACATATTTCGAGTTAAATTTACATCCTTTAATTTTCATTTTACAACAGAAATATATTTTAGGTCGAATTTATTGATTGAATAGAGCCAACATCGGTAACGTCAAAGGGTATAGACAAAATTGAAAAATATTAAAATCTCGGTTATTTATTGATTTTCAATGTCCTCCAGCTTAATTATCAGATATTTAACAACATTTGTACGTGTGACAAATCAGTGATGGTACATGTACAAAAATTTAATCCCTACAGTATCCACAAAAAATCCCTACTTTGTGAACTTTATCCCTACACCTATAAAATCCAAAAAATTACACACTAAAGGAAAGAAAAATAAGATATTGGTTTAATGATTTTATTTAACTTTTTAAACGATTATAACAGTTTATAATAATAGTTAAAATAAAGGGAAGCTTCAAAATTAATACATACATATACCTCCATAAGGAACTGATAAAAAATATTTACATATGGTGATCATATAAATTGCTTGCGGACATTTTTTTAATGTGATTGTCTTTAGTTTCAAATGATACACAACTTAAGTTTTCATCTTGTAATGATGATCTTATTATACAAATTGAGTATAGATTTTCGTGGCTCAATTTGTTTCTTTTTTTTGTTCGAACATCAATCCTCTCTGCTGCAGCATTGGCATGAGGAAGTGCCAGGACATACTTAGCAAGATTTGACTATTCATCTTATTCCAAAATTAAACAACTTCTAAATTTGCCATGTTCCTTTTTTCTTTATCCGAAAAATTAAATTCGATTGTGCTCCACCTTTGCAAGAGCGCATTGATATCTATAGGAAGTTTTTGGAACAGAAGCTCAAAACGGAACTCAGATCGGTTCCCATCCAATCCTAATACATCTTTAGGGTTCAAAAACCCAAATTCTTTGAAAATGTTAGAATTTTTAATGAGTAATCTTTGTTGAATCTCTTCTAACGCTGTTATTTAAAAACTTAAGCAATCAAGCCTTATTTGGTTAACAGCAACGTTTGGAATAGTTTTTAGAATCGGTCACACTCTGGGCCTAAATATATTTCTTCTACGTGTAATGTCACGTGAGGTGATCTTACATTACAGTTTACTTTGATTTCAGGCCTTTTAATAACATTTTGTCCCAATTGAAAAAAAAATGTTGGTTGACTCTTTATGTAACTCATGTATAAGAGGTTTTTTTCGATTGAAAAAGAGCGTTCAAAGTGTTGAAATAACCAAGGACATATTTAAGAAAAAGTAAATACGCTTTGTTACATTCGTTTGTCAACTCACTCAAAATAAGTTTTGCTGACTTCAATTTGTCTGAAGTAATTGCGTGTTTAAAATATTCCACAAGCACACTCCAAAATTCTTTCTATACATTTTTGGTGGGATAACCATCTAGTTGCGGATGTTCTGAGAATCTTCTTTTTCTTTTCATTAAGTAATTCTTGGAACTGCTCCAATTGCAGACAGCGGTTAGAGCTTCCAGAAACATAATTACCATTTTGTCGATGCAATTCTTCAGGTGCTCTAGGCAAAGTTAATCAATCTTTATTTCCAATAATGGCTGCTGAATGGCAGATACACTTGATAACCACTGCTTTCTGATTATCTGCAACCAATCTAGAAGCAAATGAGTTATTTTGTCTAACCATAACACTCGCTCCGTCACTACACATACCATTATTTCTCCTGGAAAGTTTGTCAATTTGCGTCTTTTCAATGACAAGTGGAAACCTAGCATTACATTTCATTTTTATACATATTATGTATGTACGTTGTAGGTTTACAAGAAAAACTCGGATATAATAATGACATTTCTTGAGAGTTTCTTATATCCATGTTGTACGGTAATACATATTCTATTTCAAAATGTCTGAAAAACTTCTTATTGATCGGAAAATGCCAAATATAGTTTGTGCAAGTAGGCCTTATGAAAAAATATTATTTTGTTTACCAATAATATTTTTAAAGGGAACTTCACAGTCCAAAATAAGATCTTTGAATTTCTTGTAAAGAGCTTCAGCGGAACAGTCAGATTCAACTTTAAGCAAGTCCAGCAACCTTACAACGACTCTTCCGTCTTCATCGTCAAAAAATCGTACTAGCACACACATTGATTTATTTAAGCTTTCGTCAATCATAGATGACAAAAGGTTTTTCTTTAATTTTTCGACCAACTCATCAGTCTCTTCCTTGGCTAAAACATTTTTAATAATGCTGGTACACTTTTTTCTTCCCAGCTGGAACTATATTCTTAAGAAGTGGGATCAAATGCTCAACAACTTCGAAAGCAAGATTATGCTCACCAAAAAACAAACTAAATTTTATTTCGAAGTTGCTTGTTTCTCGGTCAGTTTGTTTTGGCATGAATAATGAATTCACATACCTTGAGTTTTTAATTGAGGTAACATTTCGTTGATGCATTTTGGTACTAGCGTGTTTCTGTATATCTGACTTTCCAAAGTACAGAATCTTGTCACAAGCTTCACATTTACATTTAAGAACGTCATCCGTTTTGGATAACCAGCCCTTGAAGCAATCTAGCTCCAACCAAGCATCGTTAAATCTTTGTTATCTGTAGTTTCATGTTCTGGAACTTTTGGACTTCTTAGCGTTCTTGTAAGACTTTCTGCTGTCACCAGATGTAACTGACTCCTCTGAAGAACTCATTTTGCTTCCTGAAACGAATTAGATAAAATTTATTTAAATTTGGCTTTTTGTGTGATAACACACTTGCAGTTAGGCTGCATAGCTTTCGCTCCGTAATTTACCAACTTGTGTGCGGCTAGTAAAAATGCTAGTTGTCTCAATATGCAATTTATAAAGACAAAACCTTACATTGGATGGGCATGATCAGGTGACCTCGGTGGCGCAATGCGTAGTGCATAGGCCTCAGAGGTAGCTGGTCTAGGTTCGATTCCAATTGACGGCACTAATTTATAAATTAAAATTGAACATAAAGACTAAGCACCACTGAAAGGAATCTGATGATTGGTGTGGCAGCCATGAAATTGCAATAATTCCAGCCAAATACAATGGTGGTAGCCCACTCAAGTGGTTGTTGAAAATTCAAACATTCAATAAAATTTATTTAACATTTATAGGGAAAGAATAGGGAACTCACTTCAATTTACCCAAAATTATCACCAATCCACAAAGCACACACACAACTAGTTCACGGTAGAGTTCAACACACAGAGAATCTTTTGTAAAATAAAACAATCTTACACACTTATTTATAATAATTATTTTTGCAAACAGCGTAGATTCAGCTTCTTTCTGGATTACGTGATTATTTTGATTGAATTGAACCGTTTTTCCACTGCTTGCTTTGTTTTGTTTTATTTTCTCACACAGTTCGTTTTATGTATAAGCTCACGATTGAAAGAGACATTTATATTATTTAATTGACAGCGAATTTGACACAAGAGACCAGAAACAAAAAGGTGGGTGTAGGGATTTTTCCCTAAGTGTACTATCACTATGACAATATTTGCAATGTTCAAACTATGATTTCTAGTTATAAATAAATAATAAATAATAAATTAGGTAGGAAGGGACCCTGCCTAGACTTTTCTTGGAAAAAAAAAAATAGAAAAATAGGGTAAATGACAAAAAGAGATTCAGGATTTAAAAGGTTCTTAGAACTAGAACCAGTTGATTAATTTGTGAGTTTTCATGATAAATGAAATCTTATCTATGTTTTGGCTGATTTACGTTTACATAAGTTTAGGTAAAGTAGTATTTTGAATAGGGACAGTCTGGTCGGCACAGGCAAAGTTAAAACAAAATATAACCCTTATTTCGACTTTCTTACAGCCAAACATTTTATTTGCCTTTAATCTATTAAGTACCAATTTTTCAATAGTCAGTTAAACCTCATTTAGTAGGTCAAAAGTGCTAACAGTGAGACGACTTATTTTTATATTTTGTGAAAGCATGCCCCCCCCCTGTATACGCCGTTGACGTCTACCGCAAAAAAAGTTGATCAACGAGTTGAAGAAATAATGTGCAACACATTATCTCAAAAATGTTGCTCAACGCGTTGAACGAACAACTTCAACGAGCAATACAAGCTCGTACACTACCCGGATACTTGTTAAACAATTCGTTGAGCAACGATCTCCAACCGGATGAAACTCGTTGGTTGAATAGAATTGAGGACATCGTACATAAGAGTTGAATGTGTTGAACCTGAAATTTGTGCGTTGATCGCCTAGTGGACGACCGGCATAACATAATAGCTGCAACAAATCGCTCGATTTTCTTGCAGCTATTCTGTTACAACCTGATGGTTTGCAGCACGATCTTTACATTGAAAAGCATTAATAAGTAACAGAATAACTGCAAAAATCGCGCTATTTTTTCAGCTATTCTGTTACTTATTAATGGTTTTCAATGTGGAGGTATACGCGCAACTGAAATTCCTGCGCAACAGAATCAAAACACGTGGAGGGGGAAATAAACATTTTTACAAATCCTTTTTTTTATATATATTAAGCGCGTGCAAAAGGGGTTGTGACTACCCTTAAGATGATATACACAGCACGAGCGATTAGGTAGATTGGAGGGGTGTGTTGCAAATCGGTACTGACATGTCTGTTTGTGCATGCTTTCACAAAATATAAAAATAAGTCGTCTCACTGTTAGCACTTTTGACCTACTAAATGAGGTTTAACTGACTATTGAAAAATTGGTACTTAATAGATTAAAGGCAAATAAAATGTTTGGCTGTAAGAAAGTCGAAATAAGGGTTATATTTTGTTTTAACTTTGCCTGTGCCGACCAGACTGTCCCTATTCAAAATACTACTTTACCTAAACTTATGTAAACGTAAATCAGCCAAAACATAGATAAGATTTCATTTATCATGAAAACTCACAAATTAATCAACTGGTTCTAGTTCTAAGAACCTTTTAAATCCTGAATCTCTTTTTGTCATTTACCCTATTTTTCTATTTTTTTTTTTCCAAGAAAAGTCTAGGCAGGGTCCCTTCCTACCTAATTTATTATTTATTATTTATTTATAACTAGAAATCATAGTTTGAACATTGCAAATATTGTCATAGTGATAGTACACTTAGGGAAAAATCCCTACACCCACCTTTTTGTTTCTGGTCTCTTGTGTCAAATTCGCTGTCAATTAAATAATATAAATGTCTCTTTCAATCGTGAGCTTATACATAAAACGAACTGTGTGAGAAAATAAAACAAAACAAAGCAAGCAGTGGAAAAACGGTTCAATTCAATCAAAATAATCACGTAATCCAGAAAGAAGCTGAATCTACGCTGTTTGCAAAAATAATTATTATAAATAAGTGTGTAAGATTGTTTTATTTTACAAAAGATTCTCTGTGTGTTGAACTCTACCGTGAACTAGTTGTGTGTGTGCTTTGTGGATTGGTGATAATTTTGGGTAAATTGAAGTGAGTTCCCTATTCTTTCCCTATAAATGTTAAATAAATTTTATTGAATGTTTGAATTTTCAACAACCACTTGAGTGGGCTACCACCATTGTATTTGGCTGGAATTATTGCAATTTCATGGCTGCCACACCAATCATCAGATTCCTTTCAGTGGTGCTTAGTCTTTATGTTCAATTTTAATTTATAAATTAGTGCCGTCAATTGGAATCGAACCTAGACCAGCTACCTCTGAGGCCTATGCACTACGCATTGCGCCACCGAGGTCACCTGATCATGCCCATCCAATGTAAGGTTTTGTCTTTATAAATTGCATATTGAGACAACTAGCATTTTTACTAGCCGCACACAAGTTGGTAAATTACGGAGCGAAAGCTATGCAGCCTAACTGCAAGTGTGTTATCACACAAAAAGCCAAATTTAAATAAATTTTATCTAATTCGTTTCAGGAAGCAAAATGAGTTCTTCAGAGGAGTCAGTTACATCTGGTGACAGCAGAAAGTCTTACAAGAACGCTAAGAAGTCCAAAAGTTCCAGAACATGAAACTACAGATAACAAAGATTTAACGATGCTTGGTTGGAGCTAGATTGCTTCAAGGGCTGGTTATCCAAAACGGATGACGTTCTTAAATGTAAATGTGAAGCTTGTGACAAGATTCTGTACTTTGGAAAGTCAGATATACAGAAACACGCTAGTACCAAAATGCATCAACGAAATGTTACCTCAATTAAAAACTCAAGGTATGTGAATTCATTATTCATGCCAAAACAAACTGACCGAGAAACAAGCAACTTCGAAATAAAATTTAGTTTGTTTTTTGGTGAGCATAATCTTGCTTTCGAAGTTGTTGAGCATTTGATCCCACTTCTTAAGAATATAGTTCCAGCTGGGAAGAAAAAAGTGTACCAGCATTATTAAAAATGTTTTAGCCAAGGAAGAGACTGATGAGTTGGTCGAAAAATTAAAGAAAAACCTTTTGTCATCTATGATTGACGAAAGCTTAAATAAATCAATGTGTGTGCTAGTACGATTTTTTGACGATGAAGACGGAAGAGTCGTTGTAAGGTTGCTGGACTTGCTTAAAGTTGAATCTGACTGTTCCGCTGAAGCTCTTTACAAGAAATTCAAAGATCTTATTTTGGACTGTGAAGTTCCCTTTAAAAATATTATTGGTAAACAAAATAATATTTTTTCATAAGGCCTACTTGCACAAACTATATTTGGCATTTTCCGATCAATAAGAAGTTTTTCAGACATTTTGAAATAGAATATGTATTACCGTACAACATGGATATAAGAAACTCTCAAGAAATGTCATTATTATATCCGAGTTTTTCTTGTAAACCTACAACGTACATACATAATATGTATAAAAATGAAATGTAATGCTAGGTTTCCACTTGTCATTGAAAAGACGCAAATTGACAAACTTTCCAGGAGAAATAATGGTATGTGTAGTGACGGAGCGAGTGTTATGGTTAGACAAAATAACTCATTTGCTTCTAGATTGGTTGCAGATAATCAGAAAGCAGTGGTTATCAAGTGTATCTGCCATTCAGCAGCCATTATTGGAAATAAAGATTGATTAACTTTGCCTAGAGCACCTGAAGAATTGCATCGACAAAATGGTAATTATGTTTCTGGAAGCTCTAACCGCTGTCTGCAATTGGAGCAGTTCCAAGAATTACTTAATGAAAAGAAAAAGAAGATTCTCAGAACATCCGCAACTAGATGGTTATCCCACCAAAAATGTATAGAAAGAATTTTGGAGTGTGCTTGTGGAATATTTTAAACACGCAATTACTTCAGACAAATTGAAGTCAGCAAAACTTATTTTGAGTGAGTTGACAAACGAATGTAACAAAGCGTATTTACTTTTTCTTAAATATGTCCTTGGTTATTTCAACACTTTGAACGCTCTTTTTCAATCGAAAAAAACCTCTTATACATGAGTTACATAAAGAGTCAACCAACATTTTTTTTTCAATTGGGACAAAATGTTATTAAAAGGCCTGAAATCAAAGTAAACTGTAATGTAAGATCACCTCACGTGACATTACACGTAGAAGAAATATATTTAGGCCCAGAGTGTGACCGATTCTAAAAACTATTCCAAACGTTGCTGTTAACCAAATAAGGCTTGATTGCTTAAGTTTTTAAATAACAGCGTTAGAAGAGATTCAACAAAGATTACTCATTAAAAATTCTAACATTTTCAAAGAATTTGGGTTTTTGAACCCTAAAGATGTATTAGGATTGGATGGGAACCGATCTGAGTTCCGTTTTGAGCTTCTGTTCCAAAAACTTCCTATAGATATCAATGCGCTCTTGCAAAGGTGGAGCACAATCGAATTTAATTTTTCGGATAAAGAAAAAAGGAACATGGCAAATTTAGAAGTTGTTTAATTTTGGAATAAGATGAATAGTCAAATCTTGCTAAGTATGTCCTGGCACTTCCTCATGCCAATGCTGCAGCAGAGAGGATTGATGTTCGAACAAAAAAAAGAAACAAATTGAGCCACGAAAATCTATACTCAATTTGTATAATAAGATCATCATTACAAGATGAAAACTTAAGTTGTGTATCATTTGAAACTAAAGACAATCACATTAAAAAAATGTCCGCAAGCAATTTATATGATCACCATATGTAAATATTTTTTATCAGTTCCTTATGGAGGTATATGTATGTATTAATTTTGAAGCTTCCCTTTATTTTAACTATTATTATAAACTGTTATAATCGTTTAAAAAGTTAAATAAAATCATTAAACCAATATCTTATTTTTCTTTCCTTTAGTGTGTAATTTTTTGGATTTTATAGGTGTAGGGATAAAGTTCACAAAGTAGGGATTTTTTGTGGATACTGTAGGGATTAAATTTTTGTACATGTACCATCACTGATTTGTCACACGTACAAATGTTGTTAAATATCTGATAATTAAGCTGGAGGACATTGAAAATCAATAAATAACCGAGATTTTAATATTTTTCAATTTTGTCTATACCCTTTGACGTTACCGATGTTGGCTCTATTCAATCAATAAATTCGACCTAAAATATATTTCTGTTGTAAAATGAAAATTAAAGGATGTAAATTTAACTCGAAATATGTTAATTACCATATATGTTCTTATTTTTCAATACGATTGCTCAGGGTTCTACAGCAGCAACCTATCACTTATCAACTATAACTATAATTAAAAATATTCTCATAACTGTTGATGACTCATTTCAATCAACTGGAAGCACAATTTATTCTATTGCAGAATTTAAATAAATAAGTCGAAATGCATTTGACTCGAACAGTTATCGCCATAGTACATACCATATTATCCTCAACAAAAGCTATACTCAACGAATCTAGGGCAAAACTTTGTTAAAATAAATTTCCTTTTTCAGTTCAATGGAATTGATTAGATAATATTTGTCTTGATTCCATTTTCTTTAAATTTAGGTAGGTACATAACGTAGGTATGTCATGTGAAACGCTAAAATTGAGAAGGTATAGATTGAACAACAATGGGTCCAGGATAGATCCTTGAGGGACACCTGATAAAATTGGGACGGGACATGAAATTTTATTTTCGAACCAGACCGAAAGACTGCGCATAAGAAAGAAAACTCTGAATAATTTTGAGGAGATAAGGGGAAAGTTCAAAAGGTTTAGTTTATAAAGCAGACCAGCGTGCCACACTGAGTCAAAAGCCTTAGATAAGCCGAGAGCACAGGCGAACGTGCATTGCTTAGCTCTTAGATTAGAAAGTATACTATTTTGTAAGTGAAGAAGAGCGTGTTCTGTCGAGTGCCCACTCTTAAACGACTTATTGCTTGGTCAAAAGTTTGTTATTTTGAGGTTTTCGTTCCAAATTGGGAAAGAAGAGTTGAAAGTGTTGACAATTAGTAAGTTTTTTGGATCGGAGGTAGGAATTTTCAAGGAGTACAGGGAAGAATAAATTGATCTGAAAGCTTCGATTTTTTCATGAGGAGTTTTGAAGGTTTGGGAGTCAAAAACTAGTTCACAGGAAGCCGTGTGAGATCATTTTCACCCCGTGAGCTCGTTTATTGATTTAAAGACGCCCTCAGACAGTTTAGCTTTTGTCGCAACTGGGTATTGTTCTCAATTCGAACACGGTCTTTAATTTATTTTTTTTTACTCAGGCAACTTATCCTGGAAGAGAGAGATACAGGTAAGAAAAAAATCTATATGTGAGCCGGAACTGGGACGAGTAGGCCCCTGAGCCGCAACTTAATCAAAATCTAGGAAGCACTCGTCGGGGTACCATAGTGCAAAATGGGTACCGTTCAAATTAGTTCTTGAGTCCCCTCACATAGGGTGACGAGAATTGAAGTCGCCACCTTTGTACGGCAGGCCGAGCAATTTTTTAGATTCATTAGGAAAATCGTTGATCACATTGCCAGGGCTGGGGCCCGGCAATGGAACAGGAGGGGAGCTTTTAGACCCTCTAACAGCATTCGCAAAAGAGAAAGGGTTTGAAAAACCCACAACGTTGTTGTGCATTTCAAACTTGTTTTGTTTGAAGGTCACCTTGGCTTCCCTCTTGTTCTTTAGGATTTCTTCCTCTTCGGGTAGCCCTTATAGCTAGCCGGGTGACCCTCAGTCTCACAATTTACACACGCGGCGGACGTATTTTCTTTTTTTGTCCCCAATGAGCACTTCCCTAAATCGTGATCTTTTAGGCACTTAACGGACCTCATCGGAAAAGTGCAATAATCTGAGACATGGCCGAATCTAATCCCCTTACTGAGTTCCAATTACTTTGTGTCCGAGGAGACTTTTAAGGCCTTAATTTTGCCAAGTCTATCTCTGACCTCCAGAACACATAAAAATAACTCCAGGGGAATGTTGTTCACTTTGGCCATTTGGTCTCAAACTTTTTTACCTGCACCCTCAGCGAGGGATCCAACCGGAGACGCTCCTTCTCAATCTCTGGAGAGAAATTGTAAGTGATTCCCTTCAGAACCATGTTTAAACGCTTATTTATTTTCGGAGTGAAGGAAAAAGCATCAACACTAAGAAATTGCAGTTGCTTTAAAAGGCGGATGTAAATTTTCATATCCTTCACAAAAATCTTCAGCTTACCATAGCTTTTGGAATCAAATTTTACTAAGTTTTAATCTAACTTTAATTGATTGAAAAAATCTAAAATAGATTTGGAAGTAATAGCTTTGCAAAATAAAGGTGATCACCAGTTCTTCTGGGCGGAAAGCTGCGTCTCGTTGTTAGGTTTGTCGGGAACGTTGTTGAGTTTGCTGCTGGGCATGTTGCTGATATTATTATTGCTGCTGGTGTTGTTGCTGCTGCTTTTCTGGGTGCTGCTGTCCTTCTGCTGATGGGGTGAACCTTGGTGCTCAGGATAGTTTTAGAAACATGGTTTCTTTTTTGGCCAAGAATCCCCCTTGGGATCTTCAATGACGTCTTCCATATTATCGAGTAAGGCAAATCTATTGGAGCTGTCAGGAGCCTCAAGCTGTATTTTCCGGGTTAGTAGTATCGGCTTGCCCCCTTTTTCTGGCCCTTAGTTTGGAAATGCCGTCTTTGTCGTTAATCCAATTTTTTCCTGAGGTGCATTGGCGCATTCGATAATGACGCCGGGAATTAGTGGCGGCGGTGGTTGAGTGCCACCAACATCTGTTGTCTCGTTCACACTCATTTGAAATGTGCTGGCGTCAGTCTCCACCATATCGTCAGACTACATTTTTGGTTTGTACTTCATCCATGTTGTACGTTGTACCAATCCAAATCATCATATATTTTTGATTTATTCTCCGAGCTAAGAAGCTGGGAAGGTAAAATATCTTTTTTAAGACAATTCTTTTCTGTAATTTCAGGAATACTTGGAGGGGCCACCACCATCCATAGTTAAAATTTTTTAAACTTTGAGACAAAAAAAAAGAAACTTAGATAAAATTGAGCGCAGTAGAGAAAACACGTCTTGCTTGTATCCTTGTATGCGATCACTGGAATCGGTCGACAGGTTGATTGTGAGTATTTTTGACAGCTTCGTTATTTAAGAGTAAAAAGAAACAAATCAGAAATTTAGACTTTTTGTCAACTTTTAAAATAAATATATTATAAAAATAATTGGTGCAAAGCTTTAGTCGATTTAGTACGACGTTAACTCATACTACTATGTTAGAAAATGTATTTTGTTAATTTGAAACAAGTTTAGCAACGTATCTACTATAATATGTTTCTATTGTTAAAATAAAAAAATGGCTATTTTATCTTCCATATAACACTTTGAAGTTTATAAATGTCAAAAAGTGTTATTTTTGTGAATATTTTGCACGAGCTGTCACTTTTTTCTACGTGTTTAGCTGAAGTACGAGTTTATGAAGGACTAAAGAGACAAAAACCAAAACTATTTGAAAAATAATAGTATGTTAATAAATAATAGTAGGTATGTAATAAATTTTGTAGCAACAACTATTTAATTCAATTTATTTTACTTGTGGCCGATTTCATGAAGGACTTTTAAATATTTAAAAGGTCATTTAGCCTTGAAATGGGGATTTTTGGTTTCACCAACTGCTTTTAAATATAACAGGCTTTTAAACACCCTTTTAAACTAAAAGCTCATTTTCGTCTCATTAAATTTTAAAAGTCTCGTGAAAGTCAACACATCCCCTGAACATAACATACACATTTTGATATCCCATTTTGTTTTTTTTTTTTGCATTTGCATATTTGAACTAAAAATTATGAATAGGTAATAGGTACATTTTGGGTTTCTTTTTAAAATAATAGATTGGTCAATATCTTCTGGGATGAAGATGAAGAACAACATGAGATTCAAGTTTCAAGATTCAACGCCAAAGAGTATTACGCGTCCACGGCATTTTTGTTTTACTTAGTAATAATAGCTAGGTATGAATGCAGATATTATTTATGTGACGATCTTAAAAAAGAAAACAAATATTAAAGTGTTTTAAATTGATTTATATTTCAGTGAATTGTCAAAAAAAAGTAAAGATAATTGTGCGTGTATGTTCAAGCAATAAAAATCCGATTAAAAAATACACAATTCGTGAGGAAAACACGTCCCCTAGTGAAATATGGATAATAGATCCTGACTGATGTGTCTGCTTGGATTTTGAGGTGTACTTTTTTTATTTTAATACGCACACAATTGTTTAATGAAAATATAAAAAAAAATCAATACACTTTAATATTTGTTGTACGCGCAATATACTATTAATGTGGCAACAAAATTGCACACAACACACACATTTTTTTCTTTTCATGACATTTTGTATTTATGAATAATGTTGTTTCACTTTTTCTCGTATACTTCATATGTAAGAGGAGCAAAAACTATGTTTTGTATACAGGAATGTGAGCAAACTCAATTTTAACTAAAATATCTCGAAAATTTCCCTTTTCTACATTGGTGAAACTGAAAATATTTAGTGGTCTGTTATAATTTAAAAGGAGTTTAGAAAAAAGCAATTTTATTGAATGTTCATGGAATCGGCCATTAATAGTACAAGCACATAATTTTAATAATACTGGCGCAAAATTTTAAACGGCCTGTTATTAAGGGTTTAGTAGGATACTCATTAACATTTTTCTACTTCTGTAACAGTTTACTAAAATTTTCTAAATTTTAAAGAATTTTAACTAGTATCATATCATTTTCCTTCATAAAATTCAGCTTAATACGTCCAAAAAAGTGACAGCTAATGCTGTCAAACATCCCTGATTTTGACATTTATAAACGTCAAAGTGGCATATGGATACTAACGATACTAAAAAGATATAGGTAATAGCCATTTGGTGATTTTAACTTTAGTAAAATGTTAGGAGATAGTACGATGGTAATCTAATATAAAATTAGCAAAATAGAATTTTTAACCTTGGAATTAAGATCGTACTAAATCGACTAAGTTTTTGTGCCAATATCTTAAAACTAAATAACAATCGAGATCTAAAAGCTAAGATGAAGAAAAATATTAAGAAAAAAAATGTAAAAGGAAGATTATGAAAAGAGTGCTAGTTTCAAAGAGGTTTTTGAGGGTTTTAAATCAAAAATGTTGGTATTATTTACTTTTCGAATCATTCTAGTGAAGTAAATTTTCATTTTGGCCATATTCTGTACGATGGAAGGGAATGGTCTTCAATTTACGATTACGAGTATATTCGGTTTGAATTTATTAAGAAGACCTACCTTATCCATGACTAGAATCAAAAAATGGTGTACAAAAAGTATATCGGCATTATCGCGACGGACGTCTCACTACTGAACCAAATGAGATTTTGCGTTTCAAAAAAGTGTTCTTCAAAATTTCGGTTAAAACACATTTCATTCGTAAAATTGAAAGAGGCAGAGGGATGGTGAAATCATATATTTTCACAAAAATTGGATTTTTAAAATGAATCCTATCGATTACCTCTCTCTAAAGTATGTAATGTAGGTACTTTTAAACAAACTCGATTCTACATTTTTAATCTATAATGTTTAACTAATTTGTTTAACCTATTGTTAAATAACGCAAGTATTATATGTTTCTGAAAAGCTTACATATTTAATGGCGCAAAATTTTAAACAATTAAAACCGGATCTAAACCACTTTTAAAATGCGAGTCACCTTTAAAATAAATTTAAAAACCAAAAGTTAAGAGGTTTATCACCTCGAATCTCTGCAATTGAAGTGGAAAACTTCCCATTAAAGCAAAGGAATTAACCAATTCGCTGGGAGTTCATTCAAAGAGGCAATTATTTTCTTTGGAGTTTTTCTCTTCTCATTTAAAACCTTTTATTTTGGTACTCTGCATGATTTGTTTTTAAATTTAATAAATACAAATTTAAAATTTTGAACAGAAACTCGGCCGGATGTTACAAAAAAAAATAATGATAAATTATGAATAAATAAACATAAACATTTTTAAAGCTAGAAACGACATAAAGTTTAATTCAACTTTTCTAACTTTAAAAGCAGCAAATCGCTTGTTTAACTTCAATATACTTTAACCACTTGAAAATAAATTTATAACAACAAAAAATCGTATGTTGGTAAAATGATTTCGGATTTTTTTTTAATTATTTAATATTTAGGGCTGTGTTAAAAATGAAAAGTATCTATTAGTGTTTAAAGAGCTCGGCCGCATTTTTTTAAAATTTTTCTGCCAGAGCACGGGCACAGACATCAATCACACAGATCCATATCAACCAAAATACACAGAATACAGAACACAGAATAAAAATACAGATGTCTCAACATTGTCCATGGGCTTGAGCTTTTCTTTGAATCAGGGATAATGCGACTAGACTTCCTCTTCCACAATATAAAAACAATACTATGTAAACAAAACACAATCATAATGTATGTTTTTATATACATCACACACGCATAATTTTATTAAAATATTTGTTCTGAAGTTCTTTGTTTATTTTAAAATTATTTGTTGTTGTTTAGCTGTGTTTCTTCTCTTCATCTGTCAAATTTTTTGCCTGTCCAACCTTTATTTGCTTACGTTACGTTTCGATACTTTAGTAACAAGAGTTGTTTAACGTGTTTAAAATTATGAGATAGTTAGTTAGTTTTAAAAAAAAAACTTATTTATTTATTAAATTTTAAATGAAGTTTTAAACACTTCCGCCATTTATATTTGTAGAACAATTGATTCCTTAATTCCTAAATTTGAAAAAAAAAAATCTTCACGCTTTAACAACCTTTTCTTTGAGCAAGAACGATAAGTCTGTTATAAAATCAAAAAACTTTGATTTTAATTTGCTGTCCAAATTAATTAGGCACAAAAAAAAGTCGAATAGTAAAACAAACTAAAATTTTTTTTTTTTAAGTTGACCTCCATTTGTAGTATACCTTACCTATAAATACATTTTATTCTTTATGAATATTTCAAAATTCGCGCCAAAACTATGTTCGGCCATCTTTTTTATTGCTGTTGCACACATCCATTAATTAAAAGCTTTGCATATTTCCTTAATGTTTGTGGGCGCAAATAAAATTGTTGGCGAGCAGTTAAGCGTGTTAACAAAATTAAAAGAAATATTTAAAAAACAAATTTAATTAAATTAAAAGAAATAGTTAACGCCATCTATGAGGGAGGCACACTTGTAACCCCGTACAATTTTGCCTCACTCTACAAACAAACCCCTGCTTCAATTAAGGGTCCGCCAAATAACTTTTTTTTTTTGAAAATGCATCATCAACATCGAGTGTAGCTTCGGCTGTGTGGCACGTAGCGCCATCCTGTTGAAACCAAATGTTGCCAATATCCTCCTCTTCAATTTTTGTGAACAAATATTCGTTCAACATGGCCCGATAACGATCGCGATTGACTGTGGCCGACTCCTTGCTCAGTTGAAGAAAAATGGCCCAATTATTCCTCTGGACCAAAATCCGCACCAAACAGTGACTCGTTTTGGGTGTATCGGCTTTTCAATGTATGCGTGCGGGTTTTCTGTGCCCCAAATGCAACAATTTTGCTTGTTTCCATACCCGCCAAGATCAAAATGAGCTTCATCTGAAAAGATGATTTTTTTGGCAAAATCGGCAAAGTAATTTCGCAATATTTCCCAGCGTTGTTCAAGCGTATACACAAAACCATATTCGTTTAGCGGAAGGGTAAAACTAATTATCTGTCAAATCAGACATGATCTAAGTGTTACCATTCACGTAAGATGGCGGACCCTTTATTATCCGTGAACAGATACATATAGTACGGGAGGCGACCGTAGGTTTACCTATCTTATCGCGGCTTCAGAAAAGTATGATGCCAATTCATAGCTTTAATACTTCACAGATCGGACAAGGCTTTTCAGGTGCCAATGGGTAGAAAACGCACTTTTTCGGTTGCATTTTTGGCTTAGGATACCTAAACCATGATGGGTTTTTATAAATGGGGTATCAAATGAACGCTTAGACTGCCCTCTTTACAAAACCAGTAGTCGGACAGACTTTTGTTGGTTGTTGTGGCGAGTCCGACCACTTATGTAAAAACAGCTATTTTTGTATCCATTGCGTTTAACAGGTGGACAACTATGCAAAACTATTTAATATAGCCTTGAAAAACGCTTTTACCACTTAAATGCATTTTAAATGCAAATGTTAAAAAAAGCTCTTTTTACAAAAGTGGTCAGACTCGGCGCAACAACCAACAAAAGTTTGTCCGACCACTGGTTTTGTAAAGAGGGCAGTCCAAGCTTTCATTTGATATCCCATTTATAAAAATCCATCATGGTTTAATTACCCTAAGCCAAAAATGCAACCGAAAAAGTGCGTTTTCTACCCGTTGGCACCTGAGAAACCTTGTCCGACCAGCGGTTTTGTTAATGTTAAGACTTAAGCTATGAATTGGCATCATTCTTTTCTGAAGCCGCGATGAGATAGGTAAACCTACGGTCGCCTTCCGTCCTAATACGATTTGACCCTTTTGGCATTTTTCATTTTGTCTTTGAACTAAAAGTACTTTTTTTAATTTTTCTGATTTAAAAAGAAATTCCCACAAAACCAGTCGGAGGACAGAATTCCCACGAAAAGGGATTTTTCCTTCCGGCCGGCATTCTGCAAAGTTCAACCAGAATTATATTATCCGTGAACAGATAGGTACATACGTTTGGTTCTTTTCATTTTGTCTAAAAAATAGAATGAACTTAACTTTGGCCCTTTTGACAGTATTTAATAAGTTACATTGAGGTATAAAGACATACAACAAATACAATAAATAATGTTAATGCAACCATGAGGGAGGCACAATTGTAACTCTTTACAATTTTGCCTCATACTACGAACAAACCCCTTCTTCTTTAATTCCTTAACTTAAGACCCCTTTTACACAAGGAAACTGAGTTGCCGGCGATTTTTAGTTTGTTGGTGAGAAGGGCGCAAAAGGAAGACAAATAATCTCCCCTCTCACCCTTCTCGCCCACAAACTACCTAGTTTCTGGCAACTCAGTTTCCTTGTGTGAAAGCGGTCTAACTTTAATTCCATAACGTAACAAATTTCAATTCGGCCCTTCTGGCAATTTCCTTTAATACGTTTATATATAAACAAATAAGAGAAAAGTCCAATAAAATCTAACAAAGTAAAGAATATAAAAAGTTCCTTTATTACGAAAAAGACACGAAACCTGAATAGATGATCATTTATACCGGCATCATTGCCGACCACAAAGGAATTAATTTATGCTGTAGTTGTTGCTGCGTTGCCTGGCTAAGTTCCTGGGATTGCTCGATAAGCCTTTTTTTTTGCTAAGCCAATTATTGGCCCGAGCATTTTGTGTTGTTGTTGCCGCTTTGCGTTGCTGCGTCATCAAAGCAAATATTGGCCCGAGCATTTTATGTTGTCGTTGTTGCTGCGTTGCGTTGCTGCGTCCTCAAGGTAAACTCCTTTTGTATTGGTTTGGTTTAGCCACATATTGGCCCAATCAACTTGTGTTGCTTTTTTATTAATTAGGGAACAAATGCCTTAGATCTTGAGAAACACTACGTGACAACTTTCAATTAACAGGTTCATTATTTTACTCATGCAATACCCAGAAACAATATATCAATTGCACAAATTCCCCAACATAATATATAATCCAACATTATGATCACTAGCTTACGCATTTTTTTTTGTTTGGGGAGGGGGGAGGAGTTCTCAATCTAAATTTGGGTGAAATTTTTGTTTTAAGGGACATGTATGACTTAAACTAGCACAAATATTAAAGCCTTTACTACCATCAATCACCTTATAAATAAGTAGTAATTTCAGTAAGCAAACAACAAAAGGGAAAAATCACCTATTTTTTTAACGGTAGGTACCTGCCATACCGTTATGAACTAAATTATTTACAGGTTACAGACATCGTCAATTTCTAGCTATGTTAAGGTTGTTGGCTACGAGAGCAAGTTCGTGCGATCCAGTCGTGCATTTTATTTAAGGGACCATAGGTACTTTTTAGTAGCGGATCTAGGATTTGGTTGTGGGGGGCTTGGAGTTTGGAAATCCAGTTTGTACATATGAAGTTATATAACTGAAAACGAATTTTGACATCACTTTTCCTTTAATAATAGCCGTGTTTTTTGTGCCTTTATATCCGCTCCTATCGCGCTTTAAATTTTTTTTTCAAAATAAAGCACAATAACAAGAATTTGGGATTGATTTGTTAAGTATGGAAATAATTTTTAAAAGCCAATATTAAGGCTCATCAAAACATGATAGTATAACTAATCTTATAATCTTAGGCCACGTTACAGCCTCAAAAGACACGAACAAATCCGTTTATTCGTGCCCACCTATGTATGTGCATTATGTCGGTGTTTGTTTAAATTAGCTGAAGGTACACAGAGAAAAAAACAACGTAAGATCAAAGCAAAAAACTTTGATTCTAATATTTTTCGGAACGATTTGGCGCCAACGCCGCAAATTCTCAAATCAAAGTGGAGCGACTTTATTTCAAAGTGACTTCATACTTAAAAACGAACTAGATTTTACTACGTTTATATGTTGATTTAAAGTGGAATCAAGGTTAAATCAAATTCATCCATCTTTTAAAACAACATTTATCTACTTCGAATCGACGTAGATTGAACTGCGCTTGGTAAGGTATTGATTCAAAATGGCTACCCACGCCACGCTTCTTTGTTTAAATTTATGTAAGACAAAGACAAATGTATATTCATGTCGATGCATTTCATTTTTGTGGTGAATCATTTATTTGTGACGCCTTAAAGTGAATCGTTTAATGCTATGAGTATTTCATATTAATATATATAGGAAAAGTTATTAAATATTGTTTTTCGTTTATATGAAAGTGAATTTTAAGTGCGGGTTTAATTTGTTCACAAATGTAAGGGAGCTACCTCGAAAAACAACAACGCACTCTCGAAATTCTTTATATTAAGCTTTCAAATACAAACAAATTTTACTTGACTGCATCAACAACACTTTGAAACTACGTTGATGGCACTTTAAATGCCATAAAAGTGGATCGCAATGTTCACTTTGATACAAGGTTGAGCGCACGTTAAATGTGGATCTCAATGTAAAAATGATAACGTTTCACTTTAAAACAACGTTGAACGGAATGTAAATGTACAAAAGTTGATTTCAATGTATAAATAAAAATGTTTTACTTTGAAATTAGGTTGAATCTCTTAAAATTACGTCGCATATTAAAATTAACATTGTTTCAACGTAAAAAATAAAAATGCGCCACTTCATTTAAAATACTTTAGATCAAATACGGTCGATTTTAATTTTAGATCGCAATTTTTCCCTCAGTGTATGCTTTGAACTTCACCTTTTTAACAAAATTTAAAAACTGTTTGTAATGCTAGTTCAGAAAAATGATATTTAAGTGGTCTTACTGGCAAAAGCTCATATGTGTTTTGACAGTATCAGTCCTCTGAGATCTCATTAATAGCCAAATCAAAGAACCTACTTGTTTTCTTCAAATTGTCACTGGAAAGCACGAAAATAATAACGGTATTCGTGTAACGATATAATTTTTCGCTTTGTAGAAAAATATAATTTTACGCAAAAGGTTTGCGTAAGATAGAAACAAACAACAGCCAAGTTAAGTCAAATGTCAAATTAAACGTCACAAAGTTTCTAAGGGTTTTTTTTTTTTCTACGCTTTTCGCTTCAAAGTGAGATAAAATTCTATATTTAGCAGAAAACAGAGACAGTTTATTTCTACCGATAGAAAATTCTATCGTTTTTAAGCTTTCTATGGGTTTTCTGCGTTTGCATGAATATTTGTGGATCGAAAAATAAAATATCAAAATTTCAAGACTTTTAGTCGGGCATAAGAAACAGCTGCTCTAAAAAATAAGCTGTGTGGCCCAATTCTGCAAGTGTCAATGAATTTTCGTTTACACTGCACCTACATACACTTTCTTTTCCTTTTCAAAAAATGTGTCGATAAATTTGTAAGTCACTCAAGGGTCTTTAGAGATTGTAAATATTCATGTTCACCTGTAAGATTTTTCTTAGTTCACAGAGTTTCTCACGCTTTTGGAATTTGGCTCCTCGACTAGAGAATTTGTATTAAATTGATAAGCCCAAAAATGTTTTGTATGTATTGCCTTGGACCTTTGAAATTTTAAAAACTAAGCCCCAACAATTTCTAAGCCCGGCCAAGACGGTTAGAAACAATTCCTGTTGTATTAAACATTTACACTAAGCTTTACACCGAGGTGTTTTCTCTTATTGTTTTAGCCTCAATTGCGTTTCTTTCGTTAAATTAGCTAAGTTTTTAGTGTAGGTAAACAGTTGTTGCTTTTGACATGTTAATGTAAAGCCGCG
Source organism: Melangyna quadrimaculata (assembly GCA_949320155.1). Taxonomy (NCBI): domain Eukaryota; kingdom Metazoa; phylum Arthropoda; class Insecta; order Diptera; family Syrphidae; genus Melangyna; species Melangyna quadrimaculata. The sequence goes on along the minus strand of OX439483.1, from coordinate 204,635,055 downwards.
ATCACGATTCTTAAAAATTATATCTGCAAGCCTTAGCCCCAACTTCGGACTTTGAAAATACTAAGACTTATATCCCAAAAGCTCTCTGGAATAAGGTTAGTTTTAAGGGAGTTAGTTGTGTAACCCTAACTACGTTTTTTGTCAAATATTCTCAGACCTTATTAGTCCCAAGTTGTTTTTTTTTCCATTTTATGGGTTGTGTTTTAAGCGAAAATTGTCGTTGCATGAAACATGTCCATTATTCATAGCCCCCAATTGTTTTTTTTTCCTATTCACTTCAGGTTTTAACCCCAACCTTAGGGCTTAGAAAAGAAGTTGCAGAACATGTAAATTGTTCAGCCCCAACCACGTTATTTTGTCCATCAAAATTCTTGTATTAATAATATTTTAGACGAATATAAAACTTTACACGTTGTTATGTATTGCTTTCTATATTTCAAATTATTTTAGCAAATTGGTTGTCGGGGGGGGGGCTTTAGCCCCTATAGCCACCCCCTGGATCCGCCACTGGTACTTTTGTATAGACCCTAGGTCCTAGGCCCACTTTTAAAGTTGCTCAACAGTGATGAAACCTATGTCACATGAAAGGTAATAAGGTTTACATAATTTCGTTATGTGGCAGCTCTGTTTAAATCGAGCGAAGAGATGGTGTTTCGGTGGATTTTGTAAAAAAAGTACAACAAAATAAAAAAGAACATTAAAAAAGACGACAACACATACAAAAACGACTTTTACGTTTTTTAAAAGGTAGAAGTCTTATCTTGTATAATGTTTTAAAATCAAGTCATTTTCGAGTTTTCAAAAGTTTTCGAGAAAATCACTTCCATACCAAAAAATGTTAAAAAAAAGTTTTAAAAAACAGTTGAATACGCTGCAACTTGGTCCATACGCTGCAACAACAAGCGATGCAAAAATAATGACCAGCTTATGCGATACCGAAGATAATCCTTTTCATTTGATGTTTTATCAAAACGATGTTTTTATTTATGATAGGGGTTTCAGAGTAAGTGCAGTAGATCTCCAGTCAATAGGATATGATATATGAATCACTCATATTCCCCCAACAAAAAATAGAAACGAAACCTATACCCAATTGACGATTGAATGAGCTTATGAAGCTAGATTAGTAACAATATGTCGTTGGGTGGTAGAAGCGGTAAATGGAAAGTATAAAAATAGATTTAAACTACTACGCCAAGATTAACTAAATAGAACATTGTCAGATACATAATGTTCGTTGATTTTAAAATCGCTGCTTCTCTCATAAATGGTTTCTTTGGATTAGCCACTGATCAAAGTCTTAGTCATAACTTTTTGATTAATATAAATGAGAAACTCAACTCGCCGAATCTTTGTAACCATGAAAAACCTATAAACAGGCAAACTGTGGCGTTTATAAGGATGGAATTAATCTGCCACATTTAGAAGATTTTCTTTTTAGGCTAGTTTTTAATGTCCAATCTAATGCAATCAAAATAAATACAATACAACTACAACTACCCTAAAAACAGTTGTATTCCTTTTATAAAATGATGACTCAATTTTCAGTGAAACGAGCATAATATTAACAAGATCTAGTGGTATATTGATGAAACTTGGCACACATGTTTCGTTTGTCGTAAGAAACAAGAATCAAAAGAGCCCATGAAAATATCTGGGCTAAAATGGTGTTTTTTTTTTTAATGAAAGGGAAAAGTGTAAACTTTTGACCAGTAAACCCCTCCCAGAGCTAGTACGTTGCAAGGGAGGGAAAGGGACCACAAAAATAATATGTTTCAATGGATTCAAGTATTCTGAATGCAATGAGATATTCCACGTCATCGATGTCTGGTTTTCGATTTATAGGAATTTATGTGGAATTTCGTTGGTATAACCTGGTAAGGTGGCAACCCTTATATCTTCCATGGGAACACTTCTTAAAAGTAAATTTAGGATGTGGACGTTTAATGAACCAAAGCTCATCCCGTCAGAATGGTCTCAACGCCCTAATTATAACAAGATCCCTAAAACTTCTTGATATCTCTGATATACAAAATATATAAAAATGAGGATGCTCAAACTGAACCTCCCACTAACAATAGCCCTGTAGTGGTAAACATTGATTCAGGAAATGATGACATTGAAATGGTAGTTATGAGTTCATCATCTACAGCTTCTTTACCAACCGCATCAAATATCCCTTTTTCCACCTCCACCACCAGTTCTGTTACTCGGCCACGTCAATTCCATATGCCATTTTTTTTACCACAACGTGTACCACCTAAGGGCAAACAAAACATTGATGAAAAATTGATCCGACTCTTTACGGAAACTTTCCAACCTTTCCGTATAGCGGGAGAATCTGCTATTAGGGAGTTTGTAACTTCTCTAACCTAGGGTTGCCGTGCGTCCTCTTTTTGGAGGGCATGGCCTCTTTTTAACCCCGGCGCGGAACGTCCTCCAACTTATTAAGAAATTGTCCTCTTTTTAATTACGAAAATTAAAAAAAAGTCACCGATCTCTGAATTTAAAAGAAAAACAGAGCCAATACAAATCTAATAGAAAACATAAAATGAAAAAGATCTTATTTTGACTCCGGTGTGTCGTTTAATTTTCTTAATTTGACCACTATGAATTTTGTATTTACACATTAAAAACTAAAAATTTGAAAAATGAAATTTGAATTTTAGAGGTAAGGTATCTGTTAAAAAAAACCGGAATTAAATAATTAAAATTTTACTTTACAAATAATCTTACCTATAGTTTATATGAATATTTTCTCATTAATAACTAAAAAAAAATACAATCTGAAGATAAATATTAAAAGTACTTCATAAAATGTCCCTTTTAAATATAAGGTATTAATTTTTTGTATTCTAATTTATGTTATTTTAAAATTGAAATACATTTTCGGCCATGGACCTAGTTTTTGTTTTCATTTTGTTCCCTTTTTGTCCTATTTTTGAAGGTAGATGATGTCCTCCAAAGTCCGGGATTTTAAAACTTTTTTTCCTAGGTTAGCTTATACAGCCATGGCAACCCTACTCTAAATCCATCATACGAGCAACCGAGCAGACACATGATCTCCAGAACATTTATACCAGCAAGTTACGAGCAGTGTGTTACTAAACGCGGGTGTTTTAAAAACGGCAAGGAAAAGTATGAGTGACCACAGATTTCTGGATATCGTGTAGTATGGAGAGCTATATGGCAGTCAGTGTACATTTTAAAAACGAGCAATTTAAATTGATTTCATTACTTTTGGACTGTGCAAACTTGCCTGTAAACCATAAATTTAGCAAAAGAATTAAGGAGTGTTCTCAATGTCTCGAACTTTAAGGAAAAGCTTTTGCTTGTAGTGTCCGACAATGCAATCAACATCAAGTCTGCTATCCTTCATGTCTTGAAATGGAAACATCTAGGCTGCTTTGCCCACACAATAAACCCCGTAGTAAGTGATGGGTTGACGGATGTTAGGGAACATAATATCTCGAGTTTGATGTTGTTTAGAATAGAACATATGCATATATCGCAGGTAAAAAATATAAAAATAAAACAATAAATTTGCAACAGTTCGCATTCCTCGTCAAATTCTATTTGATAGGAAATCGTCCAAAAATTTATACGGATTCTTAAGGAATTCAGAAAGCCGGCGGTAAGGATTCCTCACCTTCACCGTCTTCTATGTTGAAAGAAGATTCAAATATTTTTAAAAATTCCGCAGGTTTTGGTTGTGGCCAGGTTGAATTATGTTTAAATGATGTGGAGTGGCTTATTTTTTTGCTGGCTAAGTCACCGAACATTTCCTGATACTCCCCTTCCGAATCCGTTGAACTGCATACATAAAATGGCGGTGGTAGTTCTCCTAATAGTTTGCTTTTTCTGAGCATCCAACGAATTTTTTTCTTTTCGCTGATGCCTTTCGTGCCATCTTAAACATTTAGCTTTCGGATCGGTAAATATTCTGGGTATATTGACCTTCAGCCACTTTTTGACTTTTTATATTTTACCAATTTGTCTTTATATTTTTCCTCGATTAAATAAATCAAGTTGACCTGACGAAGGTCCACTTTACATTTTTGTCGGCACGCTTTTAAAATCACTTGTACCCCCCAGTGGTCGAAATTCGACCATTCTCTATATACTTCAATAAAAAAGATTCTAACACACTGAACAACGTTATGAATTTTTGTTGTAATTCCCTGCAAAATATCGTACACTCCACCATGATCGTCCTCATTGCATGCCCAAAGCACACTGTTCATCAGTGTTGCCGATTCAAAAAAAAATTATCATGATTTTTATCATGAGATCCCAAAAAAAAAATCATGAGATTGCTTGTTCTTCATTAGGACCTTAGAATAATCACTGCAAACTTATGATTTTCAATAATTTTTGTAAATTTTTAAAATTTTAATTAAAAAAAATCGTAAGAGATTCCATTTTATTTAATTGAGCTTTAAAAATTTATTTAAGAAAAAAATAAATAAATAAATTACATCATTTATATTATATATATAAATATTTTAATTGTTTAAAAATGTTTATTGGTTATACACTTTACTGAAATATTTATCGAATGTGACTTTGAAGTTAAAACAACTTTGATTTTTCGTGACGTAATTTGAATTAATAAGTCCAATGATTGAATCCACTTCAAGTCTGTTTCTGATTTTCGTTTTAAGTAATGTGCCAATGTGGTGGTAAAAATACTTCAAAAACAAATTTAGTTAAAATGGGATATGCCAAGTGTTGTGGTAAAACCGAAAACAATAACAATTAAAAGTAAACAATAAAACAAAATGTAAACATTTATAAACTCGATGCATATCGACCTACTTATGTTTATGTTGAGAATGGTCAGCCGTCACCAAGCGATACCATCGTGCGTTAACCTGATCATATTATACAATACCAGAAGACCCGTGCGAAAATTTCTTTAAATTTTCAAATAGAATGTTTGAACAAAATTATAGATATGCATTTAAGTGATCATAATATTTTTCCTAATAATATTTGACGCAATAAAAATATTTCTTTTATTATTTTCATTCCACATGTGTTTCGATTTTTTTTTCAACCCCACACCATACATACAATATTTTTAACATTGATCGTTCCTAAACGAAATGTTACACAGTGTAATACTTTTTACAATGACATTTTAAATTTTATTTTGACACAACAACAATAGCTAACATTTTATAGAAAAAGAACGCTCCACTGCTAGAGGAAAGTGTTTAGAGATTTCAAAACGTTAAAAAATGAAAATACTACGTAAAAAAGTGAAATAAAAGTTAACATAATATTTGCAATACTTTATTTAAAAAGATATGCGTAAAATCGTGTAAAAACACACAACTTTTGTATCTCACGGGATGATTGTGTCTCGTATGCCACAAAATGTTTCTACAGGATTTAAGGCAGCACCGCATATGTGATATATATTTTTTTTTCAATGAAGTATTGCATGTATTCACTATATTTATTTAGTTTAATAATCTTTTTTACTAATAAACTTAAATCGCAAAAATACATCTCTCAAAAACACAGCTAAAAATTCTTTTGGGGGCCCCAGCATTTAGCTATCTCACTGCATATCGACCCTGTGCGAATGCATTTGTGTGTGTGTAACTCACACTATTTTGAAAAAAAAGCCTCACATTTTCGTCGATATGCCCGTTCCTCTATTTCTTGATTTAAGATTTTAAATTAAAGAATTGATAAATATTTTTCTTTCATTCATGTAATCTAGTGAAGTGTTGTGTTGTGTTAGATCCTCGGACCTATTACGTCCGTGATGTTTCCCTTACGGGACATAGGGCCTCCACTACACCTACGCGCCATCGTGTACGATTTCTTGAAATGTATTTCAGCTCTCTCCAACTTTTCCCCAGTCGTGCCGATTCCTGTTCGACCGTTCTTCGCCATGTACTTCTAGGCCGGCCCACTTGTCTTCCCTCCTGTGTGAGCGGGTTCCACTGCATTGCTTGAGATGCAATGCACCGGTCGCCTTTTCGAAGCGTATGGCCAATCCACTGCCACTTTCTTCTTCGTAAAATGGAGTCTATGGGCTCCTGACCCGTTCTCGCATGAAGTTCGGCATTGGAGATACGGTTGGGCCAGAAAATCCTCAAGATGTTTCGTAGACATCTATTAACGAAGGTTTGCAGCTTTCTAGTGACAGTTTCAGTGACTTTCCAAGTGCTGCAGCCGTAAAGCAGAACCGATTCAACATTGGAGCGGAACAGTCGTAGCTTGGTCTTTAAGCTAAAAGAGTTGTTTCTCCATATTTTGGACAGCATTCCGAACGCAGCCTTTGCTTTTCTGATTCGGCTGTTTACGTCCAGTTCAGTTCCGCCACCCGTAGAGACAATACTCCCAAGATATTGGAAATTCTGTACCATCTCTACGGGTTGTCCAGAAATATTTACTTGGATTGATGAGGAAGTTCCAAGGCTGATCCTTTTAGTTTTTGCCGAGTTGATCTTAAGCCCTACGATTTCTGCTTCTCTCTCCACCCTTGTTGTCATTTGATGGAGATCAATGATCCTATGAGAGAGTAAGCATACGTCGTCCGCGTAGTCCAGATGTTTGAGGTGAGATTGCAGAGTCCACTGAATTCCTCCATTTCCATTTGACAAAGCTGCGTGCAGTACGTCACTTACCACCAACAGGAACAGTATTGGTGACAGTATACAGCCTTGCCTAACTCCACTTTGGATTTCAAACTCCTCTGACAGCCTACCTTTGTGCAAAACGTGACACCTGGATCCATCATATGTAGCCTTGATAATAGCAATCAATTTATCTGGGATGCCCCTCCTGTGCAAAGCAAGCCAAATAAATTCTCTATTGACACTGTCGAACGCCTTTTCAAAATCGATGAACAGCAGGTGAAGTGGTGATCGATATTCAACGCACTGTTCGATGATGATCCGCAAGGTGTTGATGTGATCCACACAGGAAGATCCAGTGCGGAAACCTGCTTGTTCGGCGTCGAGTGTGTCTTCGAGGTGGTCTTTAATTCGGTCCAATATTATCCTTGCTATTATCTTGGCTACTGCAGGCAGAACGCATATTCCTCTCCAGTTTTCGCACTGTGTGAGATCTCCTTTCTTTGGAAGCTTGACAATCATTCCTTTTTTCCACTCTTCAGGAAAGCTCTCTGTTTCCCAAGCTCCCTTAATAAGTGGGTGCAGTAGCTCGCTCGATGTCGTTGGGGCTGCTCCTAAGAGCTCTGCAGGAATACCATCAAGTCCAACCGCTTTGTTGTTCTTCAGTGCTTTGATGGCGGTGATAATTTCTTCTTTACTGGGGGGTACGGTGCGTATTCGGGAAATTGTTACTTCGGGTAGCTCAGTGGGAATAGGGTTCACTTCACTTGCGAAAACGCGGTTTAAAACCGCAGAAAAGTGTTCCCTCCACCTTATGAGCTGGTCCTCATCCGAAATTAGCAGGGATCCGTTTGTGTCTTTAACCAGGTGTTGTTTAGAGCTCTGGACACCAGTGAGCTCTTTGGTAATTCTGTAGACGGTCCTACTGTCACACCTACTAGCGGCTTCTTCTGCTTCTGTAGCCAGTGCGTTGATGTAGTTACGCTTATCACGTCGCACACTACGGTGAACTTCCCTCATCTTCATGCGGTACGTAGACTCAAGCTCGTTTCTCCCTGCTGCTGGGGTAGCTGCGATGCGAGCTTTAAGGTGTTTCCTTTCTTCGATCCTTGCCCAAGTTTCGTCGGAAAGCCAAGCACTATTTCTTCCTTGCGCCCGGCCGACTATACTTTCAGCACCGGATATGAACACATTTTTCACAGCACACCAATGATTTTCGATGGATGTGGTTTCCGTGCTGCTGATTGCGTTCAATCCTTGTGAAAGGTGGTCCCCTAGTTGTTGGCGCACTGCAGGATCCTTTAGTCTATCTGTATTAAACTTGGGCATTCGAGTGTTTCCTTGGGATCTCCGAACTGCAGCTGGACGCAATCTTACGGTAGCAATTATCAGATGGTGGTCCCGGGCCATTCCCATGTCAGCACCTCTTCTGTTACGGACGTCCTGGAGACTGCTTCTAAAACGCCGGCTGATCGCGAAGTGGTCAATTTGGTTGGAAGTTGCTTGTCTGTCAGTCGACACCCAACTGACTTTGTGGCACGTCTTATGCTCGAACATGGTCCCTCCAATAACAAGGCCGTTGGCGTTGCAGAAATCGACAAATCGTTCGCCATTGTCGTTTCGGTTACCAACACCATGTTTTCCCATGACATGCCTTAGCCCAGTGTTGTCATTGCCAACCTTGGCATTTAAGTCTCCCATCACCATAACTATATCACCTCGTGGAACGCTATCATAAGCAGCACTCAGCCGGTTATAAAAGGCCTCCTTCTCCTCGTCAGAAGAGAGCAAAGTTGGGGCGTAACACTGTATGATGGTGACGCGACGTACTCTAGTCCGGAACCTGGCTTTCAGGATCCTGTCACCTAAAGGCTCCCAGGAAATTAGGCTTTTGAGAGCTGTTTTGGAAAGCAGCAATCCAACGCCAGATTCCCGAGCGCTTCCAGGTGTTTTTCCGGAATAGAATAGTACAGTGTTACGGGTTGGTGACTTGAACTTCCCCGAACCCAGCCATCTAACTTCACTTATCCCTAAGATGTCCATCCTATACCGCATGAATTCCTTCTCTAGTTGCAGGAATCTGGCATTCTGAGGACCTTCTTTTCCATTGTCAAGAAGCGTCTTCACATTCCAGAAACCAATCTTTGTCCGGGTACAATAGCCAAAAGTCGTCAACGAGTTATCATTAATTATCCGAGGCGTAGTGTTGGTTTCGGTAGCGGGTTGATTTCAGTTACGGAGAATGCTAACCTCCGTAACCTATCCTAGAAAGCTAGGCCTTTTCGCACTTGTAATTTTGGCCTATTTATGTATATTGGGATACATAAATAGTTGCCCGGGGACCACCACGAGGCGGTAAAACAAGCACTTCACCGTGACTGATTGTTGCGCTACTGGCCCAGACCAAGTTCTGAGCAATCAATAGTTTCCCGATCAGGCACGATGCAGGTCCCCAAAGTAGGTAGGTAACAAATATGTTTCTCCACCTCTCACTCAATGTGCAAGCGAAAAAAGAGGTTTATACATTACAAACGTAATAAATATGTTTCTTACATTCATGCATGGTGTAACTAAAGAATGTTTTTCTGCACTCACTCAACGTGCAGCGAAAAAAAGAAAACTTTAAATTACAGAAGTAATACATATTTTTCTCTTTCACTCATTCAATGGGTTAAAAGTGAGGTATTCTTTATGTCAAATTTTTCATTTATTGAATTATTTCAAGTTTCCGAATTTAATCGAAAATAGTGTGGTATAATATAAAGTTTTTGTGCAATGTCATGAGTATGTGTAAATTCCCATTCAGTGATTTCTATCTTAGTGAATTTGACTATTTAATAAATGAGAAAAAAGGAGTTTGACAACTGAAATAATATATATGATCACTGTCGGTCGCTATGCACCAAGTGCATTACAATATTTGTTACTATTGATTTTGTTTATGACTGCACTTATATGCTTCACATTGGCTAAGCAATTGGAATGCCTGTGAGGAAATACAACGAAGGTTTATTTTGTCAAGTGGACATTTAATTCTTAGGTCATGTATAGAAGTGTATTTGTGGGTCATAGGCAGAATCAATCGATACAGTATTCCAAGAAGTATGACACAAATAAATTGGAATTCCTTAAAATATTTTTAAGTATAAATAGGAGAAATTTTTGAACAATAAATTTAGTCTAGTTTTACACTCAGAACACGACTCATCATTATTTGTACAATACTCATTCCAAATCGTGCATTTTAATGCTCGGCAATATAAGCGGCTTTTACAGCTAGGAAGACCATTTACATTGTACACGTCAATCTTTACACAAGCTATCATATTGCCAGAATCCTTTGATGTCGTTTACTTGGTCATTTGCTTTAATATTTGAATTAACAAGCAATCTCCACTCATTATCTATCTCCTGATAACAATCTTCAGAAAATTAAGTTTGTCAAAATATTATTGGTTTTCATGTTCTTTTTGTTAAGGAAAATTTAACAAATCATGAGATTTTCAATGAAATCATGTTTTCATGAGACGGGGGTAAAAAATCATAAGAATCATGATTATTCATGAGATTCGGCAACGCTGCTGTTCATTTAATTTTTTCTACTCTAGCGTCTGGCATCTGGCTGTGTGAGCTAAAAATCGCGTTGTTGTTGTTTTTTCGGGTTTTCTTTGTGCTTGCTACCACTGCACTAGTGCACTGACGTCTATTGGAAGGTTGGAATATTGAATCCGCCGCACAAACGAAAAGTGATGGTGGCGGGGGTGAGTTTGTAAGCGCAGCCAGGGTGTGTAACAGCGAAAAACTGTATAAACTATAATTTAACTGCCTTAACGGCAAAATATAAATGAACAAAATTGTGGGCGAAAAAGTGGAAAATATTTGGAGACAAGCATCACTTCCGATTGTTTTCCATAACAGAATGATGCAAACGCTTAAGTGCCATCATGGTAAGTGCAAACAGCTACTTAAATTTCACCCAAGAATTCCAAAAAAGAAGCTGGAAGTATTCAGTGCTTCGAGTAAGGCTTTGTTCGATATTTCGTCCTGTAAGTGTTACGATTTTTCAAAATGTACTTGCCTTAGAGAAAGAAAAGTGCCTTTAAATGAACGAGAGTTTCTTATTGACCAAAGAACGACAAGAAAAATGATGAAAGGAAACACAGATGTCCCAACAACAAGAAAGATTTAAAGTAGTCTGGAAAGGAAGATTAATGGGAAAAACTTTCGGTAAATTCTGATTCTCATCATAACAGCTCATTGGACGAATCAACCGACTCACTAGAAGATACTGATAATGAAGATTGGGCTAGCGTATCCACTGTAAAAAAAAAGAAAATACAGCCTTCCGTGAACTATTCCGCATTGTCTCACACCTGTGACCGATATGGTGTGTCAGACAGAGCTGCAGCCGCAATCGCCTCCGTTGTCTTACAAGAATCTGATTTGCCCATCATTGACAGTAAATTAAGAAGGGAACGAAAAAAGCAAGAGAAAGTGTTGAAAAGAAAAATGTCGTTTCGGAAATCAGTGCGTTGTATTTTGATGGTCGAAAAGACAAAACCTTGGTAAACAAAGAAATAAATGATAAATATTACCGTGAGATAATAGTTGAAGAACACATTTCGTTAGTTAGTGAACCAGACTCAAAATATTTGGGTTATATTGCTCCACCAACAGGCACGGCTAAGTCTTTACTAACTAAGCAAGAGATAACTAACTTTTTTGTGACAAAAAAATATATCATTAGAAGATTTGATGGCTATTGGATGCGATGGTACAAACGTCAATATCGGAAAATTTGGAGGGATTATCCGTATACTTGAGAAATCCTTGAACAGACCATTGCAGTGGATAGTTTGTATGCTGCTTATGAATGAACTCCCATTTCGGCATCTTTTCACTCATATTGATGGTATAACTTCTGGGCAAAGAACATTTTCAGGTGTTAATGGGAAAAACCTGGAAATTTGTGAAGAAAAGACCGTCGTTGACTTCAAAATTATATCAGGCGTCCCACTACCAGAGATGCACACAAAAAATTTGAGCTCTGACCAACTTTATTTGTATAGAATTGTAACAGCGGTTATGACTGGTAGCTGCCCAGAAGACCTTGCCAACAAGTCACCTGGGAAAATGTCTCATGCTAGGTGGCTCACACGAGCTAATCGAGTTCTTCGTCTCTACATTGCAACAACAGATCCTGATGAAAAACTAACAACGTTGGCAACTTATGTTGTCAAAGTGTACGCTTCAACTTGGTTCGTCATTAAAAACCACCCAGCTTGCAAAGATGGAGCGCGGCATTTATGGCACTTAATCTCGACATCTCGCTACCTTACCTTTGACGTCAAAGCTGTTATTGATCCAGTCATAAAACAAAACAGTTTTGTTGACCAACTCAAGCAAATGCATAAGGGAGTTGGCTCTGCGTCGTATTGTAAAAGCCCGTACTTCGAAATATGAGCAGCTTAGAGTTTTTGAGGTCCCAAAAATAAAAATGGAAGCCAGTGTCTACTACGATCTCATTGACTGGCAAAAGGATGTTTTTGAACCACCTCTGCTGAAAAGCGTTTCTAATGAAGAACTAAATTCCTTATTGGTCAAGAAGAAATCGAAATTAAAAGGATGTTTTTGTACCACCTCTGCTGAAAAGCGTTTCTAATGAAGAACTAAATTCCTTATTGGTGAAGAAGAAATCGAAATTAATTTTTTGAAATTCCCATGTCACACTCAGGCAGTGGAGAGGGCAGTTAAAACCGTGACGGAAGCTTCTGCAACCTTATGCACAAAATCAGCACGCGAAGGATTTATTAAATCCAAGTTTTTATCTCGCGAATTGATGCCGGAATTTGACAGCAAGAAATATTTTTGAGTAATATGAAATCCTTAATTTAAAAAAAAAATAAAAAATTAATAAAGTATAAACAAAAATCAGATTCGTTGTATTTTATTTGCAAAAAAAAATCGTACCTTAGAAAAATACGACTTAAAATTTTATTTTCCCAAATATTTAGGGTAAAATTGGAGGCAGAAGATGTTATCCGATTGAAATGAAACTTTCAGAACTCATCAATAAGACCATATAGCCACTTCTAATACCTATTACGAACGGCCAACAGCAAACAAAAAATATCATATTAAAGTGACCCACCCTAATGTCTATGTCGTCTGTAAACGCAAGCAATTGAACGCACTTTTGATAAATTGTACCGCTGGTATTGACTTGTGCGTTGCGTACAATGGCTTCAAGAACGATGTTGAATAGGTTGCATGATAGCGCGTCGCCTTGCCTCAATCCTTTCTCAACATCAAAGGAATCGGTGGTGTTCTAACCAATTTTGACGGAGCAGCGAGATTTCTCCATCGTCATCCTGCACAGGTGGACGAGTTTGGCAGGCATGCCGAGACTTGACATGGCTCTGTATAATTCGTCCCTTTTCACGCTATCATACGCCACTTTAAAATCGATTAAAAGGTGGTGTGTATCCATCTGGAATACCAGGGATTTTTCTAAAATCTGTCGGAGTGTGAACATTTGATCGACGGTTGACTTGCCTGGCCTAAAACCACACTGATAGGGGCCGATCAGATTGTTGACAAAAGGTTTTAAGCGGTCACGCAGGATAGCCGACAAGATTTTATAAGCGACATTTTTATGGGACTAATTCCTCTGTAGTTGGAGCATTTCAGAGTATCACCTTTTTTATAGATGGGGCATACTATATCGAGGTTCCATTCATCGGGCATACTTTCATCCGACCAGATTTTGCAGATGGGCTGGTGTATGCTCCTTACCAATTCATCTCCCGCTGATTTTATTAGTTCGGCTGGTAAGCCATCCCCACCAGCAGCCTTGTACGACTTAAGTTTGGATATCGCCAACCGCACTTCGGTTAGGTCGGGTGGACGGAATGTTGGCCATTATCGTCCAAGTCGAATGGAGTGCTCCGCCTCTTGGCTGTCTTCGCCATTAAGCAGTCTAGAGAAGTGTTCTTTCCAGATCCTCAGAACTGACTGTGTGTCTACTACCATATTCCCTCTCTCATCTCGGCAGGCTTCCGTTTGGTGGCTTGGGTGGATCGTTTCACCCTCTGATACAATTTTCGAACATCTCCCCTGCCGCTACAACCCTCAATAGACTCGACCGCCCGCTTCTCGTGCTCTCTCTTTTTCCTCTTGAGAAGTGGGTGTTCCTGTTTCCTTTTCAGCCCGTAGAACTCCTGGGCTACTCTCTCAGCACCTCTTGTTCGAGTCTGCAGCATTGCCTGGTAGGCCTCGTCCTTAGCTGCATGCGCCAGTCGGCAACTCTGCATCGAACAATTTACCACAAAATTGATTTTTTGGGGTTCTCAAAATGCTGTTACGGCCTTATAAGCCACCAAGCCACCAGGGACTGCAAGTCTTACAATTCGTTCATTAGCATGAGCACACATTTCGACTCCAATACTTTTTTTTTTGTTCACCCGACTTTTGGCCTAATTTCAAATTTCGGAAACAAAATAAAAGATTGGAGATTGGATCTTTTTTAACTAAGGAACATACAAAATTATGAAAACAGGATATTTCAATCCTTTACCAATGTTGCTGAAAAGTTATAAGTATAACCGGAAAATTATAAAATTTACCAATTTCGATGTTTAACAGTGACTTATATATCATTCTAGATCATAAAATCCATATTTTAGAACTATTTGAATAATTGCCTGTTTTGCCATGAATTATAGTAAGACATTTTTTTAACAATCAACTTTTTAAAAAAAATCATTACTATGTAACTAAATAGTTTAAAACCATTAATATTGTGGTGATCTCCTCCCTCTGGGCATTCAGTATTGATATTTTGTATTATGTAGGTATCTACTCATTCACATTGATTTAACTAAAAACAAATACCACCAAAACTCTATGCCATTATTCACAATAAATGGCTTCGAATATGTGCGCATCATATACATACATGAAACCCCATTGAACAATAAGCATTTAACGATGCCTGACCGCACTTTTGGCCTTGTGTCCACACACAAGTCTGCTGAAAATAGTACCTATTGTATTGTATATAGTCACAACGACTATACATAAGTTAACCCAAAGGCTGTCAAGGGTCGTTAATTTTAAATTAATCAATTTTTAAAGCTCAGCATTTTCAAGACCATCCATACCATATCCCCTTTTCATATTTTCTCACATTAATTTTCCTTGAAAATAGCCTTTGCCTGACCTTATTGCTGCAGCATACAGTCGACTCCGCTTAACTAGAACACCATAATTGCATACCATTTGTTTCAGTTAGGGGGAGTTAACAGTTAAGCGAACTTCGGATAACTGAAACTTGTTTCAAATAGGCGGAGTTTTTTCAAAACAAATATTGAATTTCATTTAGCCTGAAAATAAAAAAAAAATGTAGGTATGATTTTTTGTGTTGTGTCAAAATCAAAATAGTCATATTTCCATATGAAACATTTCAAACAATAAAGATATTTATATTTGTAATCACGAATCGAATATGAATATATAATAATAAATAAATGTTCATTTGAGGCAAACAATTTTGTTTCAGTTATCCGGAGTTTGGTATTAAGATGAGTTCAGTTATGCGAAGCAGTTTGTGTAGAAAATTCTCAAAAAGCCTCCGGAATAAATTTCTTGTTTCAGATAACCGATGTTTTCAGTTAAGCGGATTGCAGTTAATTGGAGTTGACTGTATACCTACTCAACTCACATACTCGTATATATTTAGGTCAATATCAATTCAAAAGGACTCCCAGTCAAGCAGGCGTGAATTTGCCATTTTCACTTAACATGAAAAAGAAAAATTATGAGAAATCAGTTTTCATCGTGGTATGATGGGGTCAGAAAAGGGTTGCAAGTTCAAGGATCCATTCAATTGGTTTTTGTCATAATATCCTTAAGTGTCCCCATTGAGCCTTTTGGTCCAGCACTGTCATATGAAACTAATTAAAACCAAAGGAGCAAAATCCCACAAAAGTCAGTAAAGATGACTTCAAAAAAGGTATAGCACTATTGCCGAGCATTATGATGGGATGGAAGTTGGTCTAGAAAGTTTTGTTCTGATCCGGCCTAGGTCACATTTACACATCCACACACAGAATATGATTATAATATCTTCTGTTCACTATTCCATCATGCCTAAGTAATTTCTATTTAATTTAAGAAGAAGAGAATAGGTTGGCAAGCCATGAAGTGGTTTGCCAGATTCATATAGAAAGTCCATAGTGAAGGTGCGCACCATAAGCAGCAAAATGCTATTGTACTCATCATAATATTGCTCGACTAGAGCATCACTTTTTCTTAGATATTGTTCTGTATAGGTTCATGGAAAATATATGCAGGTATATGTTATAGGTAACTATAGATAGAAAAATGCTTAAATATACTCCAACAGGATAATTATCCTGGGATTAGCATAATTACAGCGTTAATGGAAAACGTTTAGTGGTCCATTATGTCTCGCGAGATGAATAATTGTGCGAGGACCTGCGGATGTGGTATGGAATTAAAATGCAAGCTGATGGTAACGAAGAGCATCAATTTTACATTTAAATTGAGTGAGCGAATAATGCAGTGAAACAGGCAGTTCAGGAAGAGGGAAAGGTAGGTAGAAACTTTGCATTTTATAATAATGCTTTGGGTGTTTTTTTTTTTTCAAACAGTATAATCCATTGGGAAAAGCTTCAAGTCCTTTGGAGGGTTGATAGAAAGCAACATACATATTATTTTTTACTTTTAACCTTACTCGTCATCGTATTCGTTAGAATTTTAATAGTTCTAGCATTAATGATAAAATTGTGGAATACACAAATACAGTGAATTAATAAAGTTAAGAAAAAGTATAAAATACAAGCATGAGCCATGAGTCCCATGGACTTATGGCCAATTTCATAAACATTCACTAAAATTGCTTTTATCTAAACTCCTTTTAATTTATAACAGACCGCAAAATTTTTTCAGTTTCAGCAATGTAGAAAAGAGAAAGTTTCGGGATATTTAAGTTAAAATGGAGTTTGCTCACATCCCTGTATACATATGAAATACTTATATGAGCAAAAGTGAAACAACATTTTTCATAAATACAGAATGTCATGAAATGAACAAAATTGTGTTATTTGACAGCAATTGTGTTGCCACAAAAAGTAAAAGAATTATTGCGCGCACAACAAATATTATAAAAATATATGCGTTCGGCGTGCGGTACGTGTGCGTTACGCATGCGTTACGCGTGCGTTACGCGTGCGTTCCAAATGCGTTCCAAATGCGTTCTGCGTGCGGAACGCGTGCGTTACGCATGCGTTCCGCATCGGCGTGCGTTACGCATGCAACAGAAACCACTCTCCATTGCGTTCCGAATGCGTTCCGCGTGCGTTACGCATGCGTTCCAAATGCCTTCCGCGTGCGTTACGCATGCGTTACGCGCGTGTAATGCATGCAACAGAAACTCTCAATTGATGTAGAAAAAAATCCTGCATTTCCAAACCTTTTTCCATAAAATAAAAATAAATAATTTTGTTGTGTTCATTATTATAGGTTATAAATAAATATATGTATGTTACTTACCTCAGCGTTATCATAATTCTTTCTTCTGCTGCAACGTATTCACGCACGTTAGTATTTTGTTTTTAAATGGCAGGACTTATAATCAACCGAATCCTTAAAAGTTCTTTTTGACATTCTATAAAATGTGTGGAATCTTGAATCGTCTTCCGATTAATCTTTGGCCGCAATAAATAAACTTCCGTTAATACTTTTATGGATGTAGGGATGCACCCAAAATAATTTTCAACGGTAATTCTTTTTTTTGGTGACGAAGATAATTTAGTAGTACTAAATCTTCTTCATCACTTATCATATTCGGAACAAACACGTCTCCATTATAGAAAAAACTAATAAAATATAAAATGCCGAATCGATTTTTGCAATTTTGTTTGAAGATGACGATACGCTCCGTGTGCAGAAATCTAGGCGTAGAGGAATCGTTTATGCATGACGAATCTTGTACGAGACGCGACGTGTACAAAAGGCCTCAGTTTTACATTTAGAGTTGGACGAAGTGCTTTTTTCGATCAGGAATTTCTGACCGAATTTTGTATCTTAGTGGAAAAGAATATCTTCTGGTACAATATGAACTGCCATATCGTCATCCAAGTTTGGTGTCCTTCCTTCAAGATGCTCAATCATCTTAACAATATACAATTTTGTATCTTAGTGGAAAAGAATATCTTCTGGTACAATATGAACTGCCATATCGTCATCCAAGTTTGGTGTCCTTCCTTCAAGATGCTCAATCATCTTAACAATATACAATTTGCTACAATAATCCTTTTTTTTAAGATTTTTATATACTTATTATTACTATACATTCTTTAGAAATTGTGCATTTTTAAAATTCATCATAAAAATGCACTTTTTTCCAAAAGTCTTAATAGTTGATGCTGATGTATGTATTGATATTTATATGGATGTCCAAAAATTTTCTCAATGTCCTTCCGCTTGCAAAAAACTGAAATGTCATACTTGGTACACAAAACTGCGAAATGATTTTTCAAGTTGTTATAACTGTTATTAAGCTTTTACAGAAAGTTCATTTTGAAAATGCAAAAAATCACCACTGCACCCCAAAGGAGTCTGCGAATCTACATTGAAGGTTTTGAATGAACAACAACGACTTGTGTTGGCTACCACCGAGTATTACATTTGGTTGGAATTATTGCAATTTCATGGCTGCCACACCAATCATCAGATTCCTTTTAGTGGTGCTTAGTCTATAGTTCCAATTTTAATTTATGAATTGTTTTGCTGTCAACTGGATTCGAACCTAGTCCAAGCTACCTCAGAGGCCGTTGCACTACGCATTGCACCACCGACATTCTAGACATTTCAGTCTTAAGCTCTAGTCGAGAGCTTTTAATATTCTATTTTCGCAAATCGATTCTATTTCAATAAGTCTACTGAGCAAGGCGATACTAGTTTCAAATTTGATAGAATATATAGTGACCATCCGCCCGCATTTGGCGGGACAGTCCCGCATTTTACATACCATTCACTGTCCCACCTCATGAACTGTCCCGCGAAATGTCCCTCATTTACAAATTTGTCCCGCAAAGTCCTGCAAAGTCCTGCAAAATTAAAAATCTACAAAAATAATGCAAATGTATCTGCATGTCATGCACATGTAAAACTTGCTTATAGGATAATAATAATTTGGCTCAGCGTTTTCTGTGCTCAAGTACCTAAGTATTTTATCTAAAAACGAGGAGATGAAGTTCCAGTTAAGAATTGATTAGAATATTTTGAATAATAAATCATTTACGGGCGCAAGAGAAAACCCAGATTAGAGATCAAGCGGTATATGTAATCTATTGTTCTGTTAAAAATATTTTACAATTTATGTATCGTTGTTATTAGAATATTTTATAAGAATAATAATTTTCTATAATTTTAATTAAAATTAATATCAAATCAAGGTGTAGTCCTGTTCCTTTTTGTATGATAAACGCAAAATAATAGCGAATTTTTGTAGAAAATTCACACAACTGAAAAATATAATTAGGTAATCGACATGCGCAGGTTATTAAGAGATGTGTTTTCTTTATTTTCTTATGAAATATGTTCATGGTATGAACTTTTACTTTATGTGATACCTTTTTAATCTTATTTTTTAATTTAATCTTAAAGGCTGATCCAAATTCTAATATGCATTAAAATTTAAACAAAAAAAAAAAAAAATTGAAGAATATACTTATAAACAAAGAAATAATGTTATTTAAGGAAAAAATGTTTGTTTTCAAAATGTCCCGCATTGTCTTCAAACAGTGATGGTCACTATTAATAAGCCTCTTAAACTTACATTAGTAGCAACGTACATCGCAGAAATTTTCAGCACCGATATTAAACTTTCGCTTTTGGAGTGGATTGCCTTGTCACTGAAAATATCATCCATATTTCCAAGAATCGGTGCAAGACAAGGAGACGCACCTGTTTGATGTGCGTTGTCCTTTGACTCCCTCCCTAATATGCCCGCAAGAGAGTTTGCATTTTTACCTCTAAGTGGCTAACTGTTATATTTAAGATGTTTTAAGCGGGCTTTAGGTAAATAAAAGATGTTATATTTATTGCAACGTTTCGAAGGTGTATACGTTTTTCATCAAGCCCGCTTAAAACATCTTGTGCTAGGTTTCCACTTGTCAGTGAAAAGACGCAAATTGACAAGCTTTCCAACACAGTGTGAGTTATATTTGCTCGCTACTACTACATTCTTTGCTTTTTGTGTTGGTAAAAGCCACCCTGTCCTGGAAAGTTTGTCAATTTGCGTCTTTCCAATGACAAGTGGAAACCTAGCACAAGATGTTTTAAGCGGGCTTGATGAAGATCGTATACACCTTCGAAACGTTGCAATAAATATAACATCTTTTATTTACCTAAAGCCCGCTTAAAACTGTTATATTGGGATCCTGAAATACATTTGTAAATTTCAAATAAATAGATTTTTAATTATTTTTGTATACACTTACAAATCCAGTTAAAACCATGTCGTCGAGAACATGGCCAAAAGTTTGTCTCCTCTTCCGCTTGTGTCCTCTTGAATTCACATAACTACCCTTTTGAACATCATTTCCTTTTTCCTGCAACTATAAAAAATCGAGAAAGCCTTCGTTTCCTCTTTTGTCCGTTTTGGAGTTTTATATCTAAAAAAAAAAAAAAAACAAATTTAGTAAAATTAACATAATCTAGAAAATTTAAATCCAATACCTAAATAGCCTTAAAAAAATTTGGTGGTATCTACCATTTGATAAGGAAGTATACAACCGATTTCGATAAATTAATTTTTATGATTGAAAAGCCGAGATGTGCAGAATATACCTGTGACACGCATTTACACACTGTGGGTCATTTTTTTGCACTGCCGATCACTGTAGTGTGTACTATAATAAAAAAAATTGAAAAATAATTTTTTTTTTTTAATTCAAACAAATTTGTTGACTGTTTTTTTTTTTTGATGGTCGAATTCCGGGCAGTGGGCGATACTAGATATTTATTAACATTCTTGGGCGCATTCTGGATTCTTTTTTATCGAACTTCATATCACTTTGATTTAAAAATGAATGAAAACAATGATCAGCTTCATTCTCTATTGCGCACAATGTTTTTCACGATGTTATTATAATGGTAAAATTAAACCGTCACTCTCAGTTGTCATTATTTTTACGACAAAACTTAATGACAGATTTTGACTCATCTACACCATTTGGCCATTTATGACAAGAAAGTGGAAGAAATAATGACAACTTACCACTCGTTTTTTGTATCTTTGTGACTGTTAAGCTCCGATTTTGCGTGGATTTCATAGAACATTAAAGTGGTAGCAAAATGTGGATACTGTGAAGTCAAAAGAAGTTGGGGGAGTCAGTCCAATGTAAACACCCTCAAAAAGACTTCTAAACTATTCCTGTGTGCGCGTGTCGACAGGAATGGAAGTGACCCACAATTTTATGCCGAATCCGAACGTCTAGACGAGAAGCAATAATTATTCATGACCATTGATACTATTGGAGGATCTGTCAATTCCTCGCAAGAGGCAGTAGCCCTGAAAAAAAAAAACTTTTCTTAGTTTTTAGGTGGACGAAGATGGGAAGCGAACCCAGACCTACAGGATGGCTACAGCATTATGCAAGTGTGTTAAAAAGACCTCTAAAAATCGGAACGACTTTTGGAGCAAGCACTTAAGGAATTTTAATGTCCATTTACCTACCCCGCTTTAAGCTCGCTGAAAGAGCCTTCGTCGTTTTCCTGGTTATAGTCCACATCCACATTATTGTTTTCCCTCCTACATGTTGTCTGGCAATAAAACTGTTCTTGCCTTACAAGAACTTCTCCAGCACACATATATATATATGATATCTTTATACACTAATTTTTGTATACATCAATAATTTTCACTCTCTATTCCTTCTTTTTCCCACAAATTTTTCACAGTTCATAACTTACTAAAATTCCGCACTAAAGAACACTTCGCTATTCTGATTTTACCAGAGCAAAGTGGCGAACGATTTCTCTTTGAGATTTTATATCACCTCGGTTTAGCATTGAAAAATGATTGCTGGATCCACAACAAGCGGTACTTTATCGGTAGTTCATGATTTGAGAAATTATTACCAAGAAATCATTTTTTTTTTAATTTTATTTACGTATACGAAGATGGAAAATTTGCTTACAAATGAGTCTAGGGATGATCTTGACTTGACAGAGAATCAGAGAAATTTTAAGGATTTTTTTCCGCAATTCCTGCAGACAATTCAAGCTCCAGTTCAACAGTCTTATTCTCGATCAGTCGACTCGTGCTTCAAGATCCATCTGCCAAATTAATGGATTTTTTGATGAATTTTTGACCTTTGTTTGAGAATTCATCGGATAAACGTAGAAAATAGTGTACGGGAGCACTGTTTTCATTTTAGGTTAACTCTTAAGCAGCGATGTTTATCGCCGCGAACTAAGTATATTTGTTGTTGTATTTTACATGGATATTTTTTTTAAGCTAACATGAGGGCACTTTAAAATACGCCTGACGTTATTTAAGCATTTTCATGTGAATTATGAAAAATGAAATAAGGCCCCGCATTTTTTATCTAAATAAATTAAATTAATCCCCACAACCAATGTTTTGGATTTATTTTATTGGGGCCTCAATTTATAATGCAATTTTGCCCCATAAAACGAAATAAAGTCCCAAAAAATGAAAAAGGTAATACCTCCAAACTTTGAGAAATTTCGTTGTTGTTTTGTGAGATTTTTTAATGGCCTTATTTCATTTTTTGCGGGCTTAATTTCTGGGGCCCTAATTTCACGGAGCCGTATAAGTAGCACAAAATTATTATGATCGTTTGATTTTTTAATTAATTTTTCATAGGGTCAGTTTTTCAGTGTGGGGTTAAAATTAAACCTGTGCTAACTCACCAAGTTCTAATATATATATACTGATGCTTTGTTTGTGTTAAGATTATAGTACATCTCAGCATAGCATATTTATTTAACAATGATATTTACAATTTGACTTATAACTGGTAAGACACAATGATATTATACATTTACTGGCACATAGGGGGACAAATTTTATACTATGTCTTAATTTTAGAGGATTATAAAATATAATATACATGTGAAAAAAATTAAATCTAAAAGTCGGTTGACTTTATTGTCCTCGGGGTGTTCCGTCCCGGTTGTCAAGTTGTGGTTTTTGTGGGGGTTGGGTTAGCATTTAGCCGCGGTGATGTGCTGAACCTGTGTCAGCATAGAAGGAAACTGCTTGATCGTTGTCCGTTATGATTTTGTTAGCCAGGATTTCCAAAGTACTCAGGTATCTCGGTTTGGGGTGTCGCTGCTCAGTGGCCATCCTTGTCATTCATCAGATGATTTGGGTGACTGTTGGTGTGTCCTTCTAGCTTCTTTGCTTGGAGCAGTAAGTACCTGTCCAGGGGGATAGTGTTCACCTCTATGTAAGGACACTCGTTGCTGTGATGGCTCATTCGCTGCTGGTCGAAATGTAGGCCGGTTTAAATTCTTATAAACTTTCTTTCGAACATTTGAAGTTCCTTCATGCCCATCTTTGATATGGAGAACCAGACTGGGAACCAATAGCTGATTACAGGCCGCAGGAGCTGCTTGTACATAGGTATCCTCGTCCTCTGGCTTAGTCCATTTCTGCGTGTCATCAATGGGTGGAGTCGGTGGAAGGCCAAGTCGCCTTTTTGAGAACGTTTCGTGAGTGCGGGTTGCACCTTAGCTACTCATTGAAGTGAATGCCGAGGTCATGCTGGAAATTCAGGAGCAGATGCAAAGTAGAGTGCTTTTCCCTAAAGCCAAACTGCATGTCCGGGATAATGGCGATTTCGCTGTAGATTCTCTTTTGTCTCCGAAGTAAGTTATATCTCAGTGTTATTTATTATCTACTGCATATTCTTCATAAAGACAAATTTACGAAAACAACAAAACATAATTTGGTCACCATATTCATGGATTTGCCTAGCAGCAGCTCATGTTTACATTGGCTTGCGATTTCTAATGAAGTATTTAAACATTTTTCATGCAAAGCAAAAGTTTGTCTTTAAAATCAACAGCATGCCTGCCGTGTAGATAAATCAATTGCCTGCCATGGGAAGTCAATAGAGATGTAGACCATAATCCACCACAGCTCACCAGACGAAGCTACAATTTGCAGTAGGTACATATAAACACAAAAAGCAATCCATTTTGTTGAGTCTTCGTCTCCAAGTTGTGAGTTAATTGTATATTTTGTATTTATTCTTAAATTAAAATTATTAAAAAAACAAATTTAATTTTATATTTATTAAATTTTTTTATTTAATTTAAATTTAAAACTAATATCACAGCTTTTTTTATTATTTATATATGATCTATGCGACGCGTTTTGGAGTGTTGCTACTCCATCATCGGGCAAAATACTTTTCATAGATAAATAATAAAAAAGTTGTATTAGTTTTAAATTTAAATTAAATATAAAATTTGTATTTTTTTTTAATAATTTTAATTTAAGAATAAATAAAAAATACACAAAAAGCAATATTTTAAATAGTTTCGTTTATTAATAGAAAAGGTTGATATCATGTCGAATTGCAATTGAAAAGAAAGTCAGTCAGTTGTAAATCTGTATTATTTTTAATTTTGTGCGTGGCTTTCATCTTCCATTTGTTTTTTATTACTGCAATATAGTGGACCAAATTACTATAAATTAGTACAAACTTTTAAAAATGGATAATCACTGCATTTCCGTATAGTACCTCGACTCTGGGAGGAAAATGGAAAGCTCATGTGCCCGCCAAACAACAAAAAAGAGTTTACCATGCAAAACCTTTAATACGACCAGGAACGTGGAACACCTAAGGACGGTTCGACCGAATGCGCAAAGATCGTTCATTCCAACATACGCTTAAGCTTAGATAGAGCCGATATTAAAGCAATGTTGGAGAAAAGCGATACAAGCGAAACCGACGGAATGTTGGAGTCTCCGGCGAAATTAAATACACAAACAAAAATTCTTATTTGGCCAAGTTAAATTAAAACCATGTTAGTGCGGTTTTTCTTAAAAAATTCTAAATCAAACATTGAAACTATTTCG
The DNA here is from genome assembly GCA_949320155.1 of Melangyna quadrimaculata. NCBI lineage: Eukaryota > Metazoa > Arthropoda > Insecta > Diptera > Syrphidae > Melangyna > Melangyna quadrimaculata. The sequence goes on along the minus strand of OX439483.1, from coordinate 204,610,311 downwards.
CATTCACCTTTTGCAGATGTGGAAATTATATTCCCGAAACCTTTAAAGACAGAGATACAGAACTGAAGCGACGCGACGGCAAACAAATTTGTGAAATCACAACAGTTATTTTATTTTAAAAGTGAAGGACATATCAGCAAAAATAAGTTATTAGGAATTTGATTTAAGACTATCAAAGGTTCCAAACACATGTGCATAGTTTCTGACATTCATGATGCATAGTTATGTCAAACAAATACATGAAAGCACAGCGTTGCCGATGTCACACAATAGTGTTGGAATGAGATTTTCTTCGTTGGACGATGGTAGGGTGGCAACGCCGGCTTCATGGATTCTTAAACAAACATCACCAACACAAACAAATTTTTGAAAGAATGGCAGGTGATGTCAATATGAGTAATGCCAAATAGCAATTATTTAGAAATTTTCGTTTTTCAGTTGTGGCTGCAATGAAACTAGGCAGCAAATTTAGAAATAGAGACATCGTGCAGCGCTGCGCTGCATGCAGACTTTGAGTGAATCTTCTCCCATAAGAACCTGTGTAATTTAATTTCGCTGCATGGAAAAAGCTGCACATCTGTTTTAGGCATTAGAACCGCATCAACAACACCGACCTCATCAACAACGGGATCATCAGGGGGAGCAAATGTATACATGTTTTTGGGAATGGGGTTGTAAATGAAAACACGGAATCTGTACCAAATCTGATGAGCAGCGGTATTCTGGTCTCGATTGTTGAAAATATAGTCAGAACCGAAAAAAAACTGGAATATCTAATCGATCAGCAAGAAAAATATTTTGCCGTTGCCCAGTAACCCAACACCATGTGAAAAACAGTGATAAATTTTCAAGTCAACGAGCTTATAGATTTTGAGAAAAAGCTGGAAAATCAAAATTATGTAATTGAGCTGGTAATGTTCTAATGTTCTACAATCTACATGATGCAATTGATATTTAACATCACAACTTATGTTAACGTTTAAAGCTTTAAAACAAGCAAAAAATAAAATTGGGTGAATACAAAAACGCATTCGATGTAAGTATGTATACACTTTCATTTGATTAAGAATGGAATTGAATAAACACTGATACATATCAATAAACCTTTCCTTAGTATTTATTCGATATCGATGATCATGATGACTATGACTCCAGTTTAACTGAATCGTCCATATCCACACACTCTTATTCATCGTCTGATACAAATAATCAAATACACCAGACCGTTCAAAGGGGTAATTCACCCCTATAACAACTCGGATTTTAAAATGCATTTCCGATTACATCGGCAAACTACTCAGAAATAGGTAAAATAAAATAGTACTTCAAATGTATTTAGGTTTACAAATTTCCATCGTTTTTCAGACCATTACAAAATCTCAGAACGTTTCCTACTCAACACCACAAAAGGATTACCAAAGATATTGCCAAAAAAGAAATACTTATATGTTCCATTGATATATGTCTAATACGAACGCCTTCAGAAAAAAATAAAATCGGGTGGCAGAACGGCTCATGAAGAACCAGGGCCTAGTGACTAACAACTCGCAACCATTCCTGTGTGCGCCTTTCGACAGGAATGGAAGGGACCTACAATTTTATGCCGAATCCGAACGGCTAGACGCGAAGCACTTATTCGTGACAAGTGATACTCTTGGAGGATTTGTCAATTCCTCGCAAGAGGCAGTAGCCCTCAAAAAAAACTTTTTTGTTTTTAGGTGGACGAGGCTGGGAAACGATCCCAGACCTCCAGCGTGACAGTCGAACGCACTAACCATTACGCTACGGGCTACTACGAACACCTTCAGAGGAATTGCTAATTTGCTTAGTGTTTCGAAACCATCAGCTTGGAATACTGTAAAGAGGGTTTTTACCTGGGTTATTCCAATAAGCCACGAATATGTAAAATGGCCTTGTCAAAACGAGGCTATTTATAACGCGGCTTTATTTAAAGAACACACTAAAATCCCAGGATTTTGAGATGCATAGACGAACCTCATATAAGAATAAAAGCTCCTACATCAAACAAAGATAGCTATTTGAATAGAAAAAAATACTACAGTGTATGTTTGCAAGCTGTGGTAGATTCAAACATTTTATAAATGTATTCCTTCCATAATAGCCGCGTTTTGCGAAGATCTAACTTGTATCGAGATGTACTTGAAAATGTTACTGCACTTTTTGCAAACAGCATACATTTTGCTGGGTGACTCTGCATATGCATCTCTAGAATGGTTAGTTGCAACATTCAGTGTCAATGGAATGTTGTCAAATTCACAAAAACAGTTTAATGATCTGCATTCCACTGCGCGGGTGGTCGTAGAACACACGTTCGCACTACTCAAGCCCCGGTTTCGAAAATTGTTGCATTTCACGGAACAAACACATATACATTTGTTTGTGAATATAATCTACTGTAGTTATATACTGCACAACATGTGCATCAAAACCAATGATGAATTGAAACCAGAGAATTTTCAAAATACTAATGACATGGCCATGGCCACTATGAATCCGTAGAGCACTAGACGTCAAAGATTATTCGATGAACTAGTAAGAAGAAATGTAATATGAAACTAATTGTTATACAAAATTTGTGAACTTGTGAACTCCAAACAAATAAATAAACAAACAAAGTATAACTTCAATTCAATTCAAGTTTTATTTAAAAATAAATAATAACAAAAACACTTCATAGTACTTCATTTCAAAAAATAAGGCAACAAAAAAATAAGAAAATAGGAACACAAACGTTAAAATAAGGTTTTTCACTTTGACTAATAGTACAGTCAACGAATGAATTTTGCTTGCAAAAAATAGTGCTCTCTGGATTTTTTTTATACGGTAAGGGATACCCCCAGGTATAACATACTCAAAGTCCCCAGCCCAGGCCCGCGAGCTAAACTCAGGAGGGGGGGGGGGGGGTTAAAGGTACCCCTTTTTATATTTTCGTGAATATTGGCACAACCTAACATGTTAGCGCAAAAGTCTGTACTATATAATTAGGGACAAATAAATTGTCTATAAAAAAAGTTATGTTAATATTTTCGATAGGGTTAATAATAAGGAATATGCGGGGGTAAAAAAGCCAACAAATCTGTAAAAACCTGTTATTGTCTTAGATATTGAATGATTTCTGACCAATTTACTTGGAAAGAACAAAAAAGGTAAATACACATTCATTCACTGTTATTTCATCATGTAATGAGGCTGAGAGTGGAGTTATCAATTCCTTTTTTTTCTATATATCTGAAACTATTCGAAAAAGTTGATGTATACTAAATTAGGCAAAATTTAAATAGCAAGAGTTGTTTTCATATGGCGCCAAAAAATGATAACGTTTTTTTAAAGGAACATAATACAAAATTTCTCCCCCCTTTAGATAGGAGGGGCATTTTTTTAAAAATAATATTAAAACAACGGCAACACTTACAACAAAAAAAAAAAAAACCTTTTTTGAAAGTTGAAAATTTCGTTTTTGATTTTTTTATTTAAATTGTAAAATAAAATGCAGAATTGGCTTTTATTGTTCACTACCCCTATCAATTCTTAATTGAAAACTGAAAACTAAATGGGTCTGTGTCTCCTACTTTTTGAGAAAATTGAAAGTTACGACGACAATTTTTTTGATTTTTTTTTTTTAATTTTTGTTATTATTATACTGTGTAGTATTTGATAGTAGTGTTTCTTTGAAGTTGAGGGTAATGAATGAATAATTTCTTTGAACCTGCGAAGCAAGCCACCCAAGGTACTGTGATAGTGGTAGAGGGGACCCTAAGGTATAACATACTCAAAGTCCCCAGCCCAGGGCCGCAAGCCTTAGGAGGAGAGGGGGGTAAAGGTCCCTTTTGTAGTTTTTCTTCCATATTTGGGAAACTAAGCATAATAGAGGGAAAGTCAATGCCACAAACTGAAAGAAAATTAAATTCCCTTTCAATAAAAGTTATATTAGGATTATAACTTTTGATAATAAATATCGAATTATAAAATTTAGCTTTTTACGATGATTTGAGTAGTAAAATACAAAATTTTCAGTTATTTTTTAATAAAAGCGCCTTGATTTACAAAAAAAAAAAGTTTCGTAAATTACAACCTTAAATTTTGCAATTGTTGATTTTTCAATTCTTTCCGTGAATGTATTTAATAACAATATACCTTCAAAATATTCGATTGCGTTATAACTTTTTGCAAAATAACTGTTGCTTTTGTAAGACTATCTAAAAAGCCAAGCATTGTTTTTAGTTTGTACGGACACAGATTAGCAACCTCTTCAACATTGGCTTTTGTAACGGTGCTTTAAAAGAAGGGGGAAGATACGAGTTTATCAATCTATATTATTTTGTTTGGTACAATCTGAGGATATGATTTTAAGGTGGTTTTCAACGCTGAATTTAATGAGATCAAACCCACAACGGTACGATTATCGTATACAAAGCTGAAATTCTTTTTATATAGTTGTGACTTATTTAAAGTGCGCAACATTTACGTAAAATATTACCGAACAATTTTTGAAAACAATGGTATATTAATGCAATATGCAGGAAATGTTTCATTTTGCATGTAATCAAAGAATCAAGAGTCGCCATAAAAAACTTTAGTGAAAAGATATTTTTTTTGTTAGGCGACGAAAGAACGTGATTATT